>CM068370.1:230160281-231364031 GCA_034769895.1 Magicicada septendecula
AATAGGACTAAAGATTAGAGTGCCCTTTATTACTAATCTGTTAAAAATTATGTCCGAAATCTGAGAATTTATATACAGTATACCACAAACGAGTGTTTCGTTTCTAAAGGCGGAATCACACCACACTATAAATTATTTTCAAACATGCCTAATATTAAGTAATAATTACGAGTAGTTTGTAGTTTCTTGATAAACATGAGCATACAGTGATTCTTATAAAAGTTTCGCTGATTTTGCTATTAATATAGAAATATAGTAGGAAATAATTACTAAAAAAGGACTTTAGTTATATAACGCAAGAACTAAATTTGCTTACTTCTTTATTTGTAGCTCCGAGTTAACTAGAATTACATAAATTATTTTTAGAATAAAAACTTTTCTTACTACAAATTTCTGTATGTTTTTCTTCTAATTAAAGATGGATTGTTTGTTAGCCTTTATTTTATGTAAACGCCAATGAAACAGCACTTTTTTTTAAAAAAGGGTAAAATGCTTCTATCTATGTCTAAATCTTTTAACTACATTTTTATTTAAAAGAATGATATTTCCGTGCGTTTAACAAGACTAACTATTGCTTGCTTATATCTCAAAGTTTATCGGTCATTCTCAAGACACTGAGAGATTTTAATTGTTATAACAATATAACAATTGTTGCACAAAACGACGAAAGTCTTTGCGATAAGTTCTTGCAATCAAGTGATCTTGACTGATTAATGCACGTGGTGGTTAGTTCCCGACAGTGGGCTTGCCAGTTGTTTAGAATTTTACCAGCGACTTATGTGGTTTAAAATAGAGCTCTACAATTAGGCAGGGAGTGTATATTACTAAGGGAGTTGTAGTAAAGATATCAAATGATTAATTGTTTTTTTGTGTTGCATACTATCATAATTTTGCGACTTTTTCCATTAGTTATATAAAGTGCACATTAGAAATTCGTATAACCAGGAGAACTACTACAGTAGAATTCACTGTTTTGTAAGAGAATCAATAAAAATTGTTTCTGTTTCTTTGACAGTCAGTTATTTACTCCACTATTTTAAGATGCCAATCATATCATTCTCACAACAATCCTCTTAAGTGAATTTTACGCTATTGAATATAACATTTGTTACAGACAACAATGAAAATCTTATGATAAGTTCTTGTATTGCGTAACACTAACGTTTACTGATTGAATGGCCTTATTTTTCTACAAATCCATTGTTCTGAATAAGTTTGATTGGGCTATCTTATTAGTCCAAGGTAAGTACACACAATCGGTCTTACGTATCCCTTAGCGTTTAATATTAGGTGTATTTGTCAGAGCGTATGTTAATCCGTTACATAAGGTTTCGTTTATATCATACACTTCAGTAGTTATTTGGCGACTAAAAGTTAGTTTTGTGGTTTCCTTCCAGGCTTCTGATTTCAGCATCTGACATTAATGTTAAGTCAGTATTATCTGTCACCGAGAAATTTAAATAAGAAATTTGTCTTTGACACGTTTAAAATTTTCATCGACACCTTTGTCTTTGCTATTTCGATGTTAAACCAATATTCTTTATGTACTTGTGTTTGTATTATTTGTGTTTGCGTGATCTTAGATATTAATTTATGTGCGGACTATTACCGACCTAAAATGAAAAGTGTATATTTTTATAGCTGCTCGTTATTTACTGTCTTGTGGATGACCCTCGAGACTAACTCATAGTTCCAGGCACGCTGGAACGCTCTGGAAGCTCTGTCAATGGCGACCTTGTACTACACCCATCAGAACGAATGCCGTCACGTTACGCAGGTTGCCTTTGTCATGGCCGTAAGGATACATAACCGCCAATTGTTCATAATCTCTCCTTCAACAGCGGGACCGTAGTTTTGTGCGATGTTGTTATTAATGACAATGTATTTTTTTTAATTACGTAATCGCGATCAACTCTTATTTTCTTTACATAATAGATTATAATAGATATAAGACTCTCACAAATTTTACCTATGTTTCGTGTTCATGGTAATGGACAAGTGCAAACCAAGAAATGTGTGTACGGTGAAGTGCATTGTCATCTAAATCGAAGAAATTACCTATTTTTCAATTTAATAATTTTGAGAGTTTTGGGAAATAAAAAAATAATCATTACGCCATTAATGTAGTTAAGTCAAAAATATATTTAGCTTTTATAGGTCCCATTGAATTAATAAGCAGTAAGAATTACTTTGAGTATAAGAATTACTTATAGGAAGTAAGAATATTTGAAATTTAAAAATGTTAAAGAACGTGCACAAACATGTGATTGTAGATTTGAAGCACAAATACAAATGTTTTGTGTACCTTAAAAAATTAATAGGAATCAAAACACAGAGAGTAGGATAATAAATAAGCTCTAAACAAAATTCAGTGTATTGTGTACTTCATATAATAGTGGTTAATATCTGATTTGATATTTGTGAACATAGTGTGAATTTAACGGATTCCACATTGCTAGTGTGAATTTACCGGATTCCACATTGCGAGCTGAAGGTTTACAGGATAGGGTTGACCATCTACCACGGGAGACTCCAATGCTTTATTTCCACTTGGGGCTATTACTGGAATAGGAACTAAAGAACTGTTGCTTAACACGGGCTTGTTTTCTTAAACACCGGCGCAAGCACTCTTTATAATGTTGGGTCACTCACTTTATCGGCTATCCATGTGCCGGTCTGTAGCCCGAGTCTTGTCCCACGTCTGTCGTGGACAATGCTCCCACATCAGCACGGAAGTGATCATAAAACGCAAACGCCAAACAGCATTGTATGCTCGCCATCAAGATGAGTTATGGACCGAAATATTTAGACAGTCTTCACGGCGGGTACAGTACCGAATCTTAGAAAATCGCACCTTAAAAGAATCGTAATCTTAAGACAATACCGTCACTTTTAAGCAACTTTGAGCCGTCGCTCGTCGAAAATTAAAAAAAAAAAACTCTGCTCAACAGTCCGTTAAGGACCAAGGCGTACCGCGCGGCTTTTTGTGTTAGTGTGACGGTGCATGGATAGTACTACGCGCCACCAGCCGCTAGTTGCGGTATTTACAGACAGGAGGCGGCGATGTTATCTCAGCACCTACTGAGTTCTGCCTCACGACGCTGAGTGCACGCCGTACGGAGCCTCCGCCGGGAATTGAACACGGGACCACGAGCGCATCAATGGCCCGCGCTAGCCAGTAGACCACCTGGATGCTCCTCATCGAAAATACTAACTGCAAAAAAATCAAATTGGAAAACTACGTTAATTGGACCATTACAGATTGGCCCCAATTACAGAAATAAATAATAAGATGAGAGAAATCTCTGGTACATCGCTGTTTAGCTGTCTGCTATCCACGCTGTCTCTGACACTGCAGCGGGCCGAATGATAGTATTTACAGCATGTCGACCGCCGGATACACTAATGGCCATTAGGCTATAACACCACATGGATAGGGACTACCCGAAACCATTGTAGATGCGATCGTCATCCCGCTTCTCAAACCTCAAAAGGATCAGAGTTGTCGTCCAGTATGGTTGAGTTGCTGTTGAGGGAAATTATTGGAGATTATAATTTTAATCGGCTCACCTGGTGCCTTCAAAATCACGGTCTACTGACCGTATATCAACGTGGGTAACGGAAGCAGGATTCTACAACTGATCAACTGGTAAATTTGGAGAAGTATCATACATGGTTTCTGTACTCTTCGATTTAGAGAAAGGATTTGATACAACATGAACGTATAACAACCTGAAAGAACTTCATGAATGGCAGTTGAGAGGTAAACTTTGCAAATTGTATCTCTAGTTTTCTCACGGACAGGACTTTCAATGTTCTGGTCACGCAATCACTATCGTCCTAACACAAACTGGGAAATAGATTAACGCAATGTTCTTTATTGAGCAGGCCGCTTTTTATCGTACAAAATCAGTGTCAGTCGCGAAGTGCTTGTATGTTGTCGATATTGTGCTGTTCTACAACGGTAATAATCAAGGTCAAGTGTAAAGTGCAAGGCGCTATATACACGTTGGCTGAAAATGCTAGAAGAACAGGCTTCTTTGTCTCGGTAACGAAGACGACCTGTGTCCACTTCTGTTGAAAGCAAGGAAAGCATTCTGCCACGATGATAACTGTATACATTATTCGGCTGCAATGCAAAACAGAAATTAAATTTTTAGGACAATCTGTCGACAGGCAATTGGTGTTAATAGCGGAAAATAGACTTGCTAGAATATGCAACCATCGTTGTACGTTTACTCGACCAGCTGGTATCCTGCACTCGAATAGACCGGCGTTAAAACATACAAGGTGGCGTGTCATGCAGGTGCCGACCTGGCTGCTTCGCAAACTACAACTACATTTCCGGCAGGCTGCTGATAGTAGATGTAAGAAATTGTTCAACAAAATTAAATGGAAACTCCTTTTCAGATCATTCCTAGAGTAATACATTGGAGACTATCCCATTGTGTTCACTGCTGGCTCGAAGACGGAGGGTGGGTGGGTATGGGCGTTTGCCGTCGAGGATGCTTTCCACTCCTGGACACTGAACAAAATGGTGAGTGTACACGCTGCCGAACTGTATGGATTATGGCAAGCTCTTTGGTACAGTGAACACCGAGGAGAGAGAAAATGAATTATCCGTAACGATTCACTGATTTCTCTAACTACCTTGAACATCAGGGCACAGTGTATCCGTTATTACATATAATGTCACTTTGCCATGCACTACACAACCTAGGTCCATATTTAACTTTTGTTTAATGTTCGACTCATGTAGTTTGTGAGGTTTCTACGTTACAAAAAATTACGTGATTTTTACGTCTGTCGGGGTAAAACCACGTAATGTTAAATTTTGTTATAATATATTTAATCTTCTGGTGAGACTAGAGCGAACGGTAAACTGTCTAAAAGTATGGAATACATAGTTGCAGGCTTAGGTTTTTACTAATCCTCCAAGGTTTGAACAAAAAAAAAGCTGAAGGAAACAAGCGGATTCCTTTAGGAGAAAAGTATAAATGGAACAAGAGGGATTACCTACACAGTAGAATAGGGAATACTTCTTAATGGTCCGAGGAGGGGCGCACTAGTACTAGTTAGTAGCATTAGTCGTAGTAGTAATAATAATAGTAGTAGTAGTAGTAGTAGTAGTAGTAGTAGTAGTAGTAGTAGTAGTAGTAGTAGTAGTAGTAGTAGTAGTAGTAGTAGTAGTGGTAGTGGTAGCAGTAGTAAAATAATAAATATTATTATATTTGGTTTCTCTTTTAGCCTACCAGCGATTAGGTAAATATTCCATTTATATAAGTAGTTAACTCACCTCACCGAAGAATAGACGCGGAATATAACTACTCATCTCATATTAGTGGTTAGAAAGGGATTTCATCGAACGAACAATTGTAAAACTATGAATCTAATGAAACTGTCCATACTTCTCTGTATTATTAAAACTACCATTTAATGTTAATTACATCGATCGTAACAATTCCGCTTGAAATTTCTTGTAGTTTGAAAATTGGGGGAAAACAATTATTTGTAAAATGCCTACCATATACGTAAGCTAAATATACAACTGAACAAGAACTTAACAAATTGGAATCCAAAACTATAAATTATGGCCTCTTTAAAAATCTACTATTTCGTGTAAAATATGTATATAGACAGTAGTAAATACATCTTCTAATTGCTTACTTGTATTCCACTTTTGTATATGTAATTTATAAATCTAATAATATCTATAAACAGAAAATGTATCGTTTCCGATATAGTAGATAGTTAATATGAAAAAATTAAAATTACTTCTACACACATCCGCGCGAGCGCACACAGGTGTTCAGTAATACGGATTGGACAGAGGTAATACGGATTCCTCTGATGTACAAAATAATGTTGATAGGGGTTGTACAGGGTTGTGAGGTAAACTTTTCCGGTCAGCTTTTTAGAAGGACCACGGCTAATACGCCCAAATTGACTAGCGGTAATTCGATTTCCAAATTATTAGATTTATAAATTCACATATAATATGGTATGTGAATATAACATGATATAAGGTATTCTGATATAATACAATATAATGTATGATATACGTATAGTATAATAGAAATATGATATCTATATGATTCATGAATATTCATGACAGATGATTATCGAGACAATGACTATCGATATAATTTAGTATCGGAGTACTATATAAATTTACGTGTTTCACATACAGAAACACTTTGGTTAAAATATTATACTAAACATATTTTAGACATCCGGACGAGCAAAAATAATGTAATTAGTATTTTTTTTTATTTAAAGCCAGTAAAAACAAAAACTCTAATTCACAGATTACTATAATTATTTTAATTAGAACTGGAGCAAGATACCAAACCTAGATATTGTTATTGTTTAAAGATATACATAGATTTCATCTGTTATACACTTTATAGCATTTGTTTTAGTTAATCATTGTTATTTTAAAACTGATTTCTGTCTTCTTAAATTATCTGATTTTAAATTATGTTAATGCTTAAAGACAGAATTTAGAAAAGCATAAACTTCCTCACAGGCACATATTTACGCGTCGTTTATTAAATCAGTCAAATGTATTTATAAGGATAATTGTATCTGAAAATAACATTACTTTTAGTATAACGTATTAATTGTAGTAGAAGACCTGTATTAGAAAAATAAAATAAAAATATATTGCAGGTTTTGTATAATTTTAATTTTCACAAAACATGCGTCAAAAAATCACAGTAAGTGTTTATTCCCATGAAAAATCTGCTACTAATTAATTTACATAACTATGAACTTTCAAGTGAAGGACTTATTTTCTGTATAATCATAAAAAACCCCTTTTTATCGCTCACCCAGAAACGTTGGTTCTTAAAACGTTTTCGCACCAATCGCTCAAGTAAAACTGATGTCCAAATCCCAGGTTTTTTTATATTGTTACGACGGTCTACTTGGTCGTCGTAGGTACAGTGGAAAACAAAGTAAGTACAAGACACCAATTAAGTCACTAATCACCAGCTTTAATTTTCACAGTTAAATGTTAGTACAGGCAAATTAGATTTATCGGTGGAAATAATTCGGAACAAGCTGACATTTGGTATACATGCCTGGGTTAGGCCTAGAAACAACACAGGAAAACTCAAGTAAATCAATTGGTGGGAACGACCGCCATCTTAAAAAATCCATTTCCGGTATGTGTTTTTCAGCATATTTTTGTTTTTTGTGCAAAAACCATTCAAGATAGAATACAATTGTACTGGACCTTTTTTTAGAACATAAACTTTCCTATGTAAAGAAAAAAAAAAATCATCTCTGTGGGCCATAGACTTTACGGCTGGGAACGGCATCCATCTTGAGAAATATATTTCTGGTTTCGTATTTTTCTGAAATACCACTCAAGATACGGTAACATTGTACTAGACCTTTTTTGTAGGGCATAACATTTTCTATCAAACTGTAAATGTTTTGTGTCTGTGGGCTAAAGACTATTATTATTATACTAGTGAACCATGTGCGGTTCAATGCGCCGCAATAAATCACTAAAACATTGGGTCTGCTAGACTTTAAGTTTTAAAAATGAACTGGACACCTTAAATTACTGTTTCACATCATCAAAGAAGACATTTTTAAGCTATATGGTGAGGATAAAATTGTTTGGTTAAAAAAAATATTAAAGAAATTAAAGATACAAATGATTATAATATAGCCTATTAAGGGTTCAAGGTTTGATTACTGTTTTTTACAGGGGGAAATAGGGGTTTGATAATATCAAATTTCATATTTTGTTAATATTGAGCGCTTTCTTAATTAATTAATTATGTATTGCAGTCATCAGAATCAACAAATCCATATCTTCTCCCACTACAACAGGCTTGGTGGTGTTGCTTTGATACTTTACTATAGCTGTTTGAACGTTGAGTGTGTCTGCATCGTCACTCGTAAGTCGTTTGAGAAGGCCAGACCACTTTGTGTAGAAGATGGCCCCCGTCAACTACATAGTTGCAATTCTGTAGATGGAAATCCAAAATCGGTCTGAAAATAGAGTAAAGCGCAGATTTTAGGGTCTTCCTTATACCGCTTTCATCAAACAATGACAATGGCATTGGCGACAACTCATGAACATATTTCATTTTTGTCTTTCACAGTTCTAATCATTCTTTGATACAGGATGGTAGATATCAAAGGTAACACAGTATCGTTTACTCGAGAGTGTGGGTTAACTGCAGAGAGTGGCAAAACTCTCGTTTTAAGCTTGAATTGGACATCATGAATGTTGTTTCCAGCATTTATTTTGACAAGATGTGTGCCAACCTCTTCACTGCGATGACAGTTGATGATTTCATCCCCAATAATACCTGTTGCTAGTGACATAACATTATTATTTCTGGGAACCAGTGGTTGGTGATCTTTAAGCCACTTTCCGAAAATTTCCATATCTTTTACATCACGTTTGACAGAAGAGTGGTATGCAGAAGAATGTTGATCACTCCCAGTGTACTCATGACTGACGAAGACTTCTAATTGAGAGCAATTGAGAGCATATTTCAACACACACTGGCATATCCAGTATCCATTGTGCTAAAGTGGATGGCGATACTCCTCTGCCATGGGTCAACCCCCCCGAAGTCTTCATAGATCTAATTAGATTCTGTTCTATAGTCATATTGTTACAACACAAATAAGCCACCCCAGTACCAGGGATAAAAAATATAATTCTTAATATAAAAAAATACTTCATATAAAATAAATTGTTTAAAAATGAATAAAATACAAATATTATGACACGACGAACGACGATATTACCCAACCCAAGTGATTAACCCAACAACAAAAACACAAAGAAGGGAACCACGAAACATACTCAAGAAAAAAAGGTGATTGACCAAACAATTATGAACTAACAAAAGAAGATAAGAAACCAGAACTAAAGAAGGATCAAAGGAAGGGAACAAATCCCTACGACTAAACAGAAATCAAACCAGATGAGAAGAGGAGAACTGAACTAAGATGAAGACAATTGAAGAAGACGAAGAAGAGGAAGAATGAGGAGGAGACAGATTAAACCCAAGGGGAAACTAACACACATGTAAAAGGGGAAAAATAGTAGACTCAAGGATAGAATACTGTAAATAAACCCCAAATAATTATCCATTAATGAAACAAATAGTATTATTATAATTGAAATAACATATGTACCTATTTTAAAGACACAAGACGATTGTAAAGTGACGTAGTGTAGAAAAGTACACTAACACAATTAGGAAGGTTAGATTTAACAAAAAATAAATAACCCAATATTATTAATAATAAATATTATGCTGTAAAGAAATAGTGAGAAATAATAGGAGAAAAGTATAGGGATTACCCATTAAATAACACTCAATACAAACAGTGAACCAGAGTAAAGTGCAATAGTGAAAGTGTAAATACCCTAAAAATAGTGAAAGTGTATCAGTGATGAACCTCTATTAATTAAAGGTGAAGGTGATACAGGGAAATAGTTATGTTAAACAATAAAAATGTAATGATAAGTAAGAAAACACTTTATAAAGCATTGATAAACAATCAATGATTGGAGTGATCTTGTACACATTTATATAATTAAAAATAATTAAAAGTAATATTTCAAATAAATATAAAAGAAGCATGTAATATTATTCAGGGAGAAAGCCCAGACAAAAACATTTGTATTAACATGGTATGGAGGAGATAGTAGTTTAGAAATAAAGTTTTGTTTTAAAATTAAGAATACAATGAATAAAAACACCCCATGTTGAAGGGGGAAATAACTTTCATAAATTTGCAAGAAGTGATGATGTTTATCACTGAAGGTAGTAACTTATAAAGAATAGTTTGGTTCAATGTTATGAAGAGGATATGGCTGAAGAGAACTTCCAGTCCGTAAGCCTAATTGTTATATTTTGAAATATGTGTAATGAAAGCTGTATTAAATAGCAATTAAAACACAAACAGGATGAACACACGACACAAACAAATATGATAACCAAGTGAAGCCCATCAGGCTGAATTCAAAATGTAATTTAAAAGAAATCCACCAAAAAACCATCATGGCTAATTTTGGCTATGAAAACATCTAACTGACAGACACAATCAAATGTCAATTGTAACAATTTCGCAAGAAACTTTACTAATCTAAGACCAGTAAATGGCCAGTAATTATGTGTAAATCATTTTAAAACAGAAATGTTATTATAAAAGTTTAATTTAAGAAAGATATGTAATTCATTAAATGTCAAATATTTAGACTAAAGTTAATGTATAACAGAATATGACCTTATGAGGTACCATTGTAAACTTTGAAAGGAAAGAAATATGATAGTGATATCATTTATTACCCCAAAGGAACGATAAAGGAATAAAACCATTAGGAAAATACTTAATAAATTTGAATAAAAATTCAAATCTCTTAACAATGCTGTAACCCCTCTTTCAACTTTTAGACTTTATTAAAAAAAAACTTTTTTTTTTTATATTTTATTTTATTTTATTTTTTTTATTTATTTATTTATTTTTTTTTTGAAAGAGGGGCCACTGGTTATTTAAAACTAGGCTAGAGCCTAGGGAAGCCAAAACTGCGCTGGGTCCAGTATGACGGGACTTGCAATTAAACTCATTGTTTAGCAACAATAACAATTTTATTTAGCTAGTTCAAATAACATGCAAGTATCCTTTCATCAAATTAAATTACATGTAGACATCAGCATAATAATACCTCACAAATATAAATAACTATAACATCGATCAATATGCACACATAATTACACACAAATAAATAGTTACATAAATACACATGGCGGACACATATCGATATGCACATACATATATATACTACACACATGTTCACCTGGCAGGCAGCTCAGAAACATTTAACCATGCCACCGAAGAATAGCATCTTCAGTATCAGTAACCTAGATTCCCATCCCAAAATACTGTGAAAGGGTAAAGTACCCAGCCTACATAAACCTTCATAAACCAAACCATAAACCAGTCCAGTTATGACTGCTTGCAACCAAAGAAATTATCACAGAATTTCAAAATTTTTAGAAAAGCTCCCCCAGATAGGGCTGCGCCATGGCCAGGTCAACATGGGCGCACGGCCGTAGGAAGGTATAACAGAATTTATGAATAGCAGTAAGAATCAATAGTGTACTCATATTAACAACTGCACCAGTAGTACACTGGCTATGGCAGTAGAAGAACTGAATGAAATTTCACTTATATTGAATTGTTACTGAGTTAATATAATTTTTATAAAACATATAAAATATGGTTTATGATTGAACCAATAGTGTGCTCATATTAACAATTTAACTAGTAGTACACTGGCTATGGCAGTAAAAGAACTGAATGAAATTTCACTTATATTGAAATGTTACTGAGTTAATATAATTCTATAAAACATATAAAATATGGTTTATGATTGAACCAATAGTGTGCTCATATTAACAATTTAACTAGTAGTACACTGGCTATGGCAGTAAAAGAACTGAATGAAATTTCACTTATATTGAAATGTTACTGAGTTAATATAATTTTATAAAACATATAAAATATGGTTTATGATTGAACCAATAGTGTGCTCATATTAACAATTTAACTAGTAGTACACTGGCTATGGCAGTAAAAGAACTGAATGAAATTTCACTAATTGAAATGTTACTGAGTTAATATAATTTTATAAAATATATATATAAAGACCATTTTAATTAAAAAAACTTTATAACATCAGCCCCTAATAAAACACGTTTGAGTTGTTTCTACAGTGCAGGCTTGGCCACAGGCGAGGCCATGCGCACCACCAGTTTCAGCAACCTAAAACATGCTATAGACCTGTACTAACGGCACCAGCGGGTGACGTCCACAGGTTACAGCACCACCCCAAACCTTTAAATCTACAAAAAAAAAAAACGAAACCCATATAGCTATGAATACCCTTAATCAATGTAAGCATTATTCACCCCCTACAAATCAGTAAACTTAAGTCACCCACACTTTTACCCTTTAAAGAAAATTTCACAGCAAAATTCGGTAGCGCATGACCCCGTCCGGGCTCACATTTACTAAGGGGGCATAAGCCTTAATAAAATATACTGACAAAATTTAAAAGCACTTATTGTCTCGCTGGACTTGTGTCCCAACAACTTTAATTGGAGAAGTTCCCGGAAGAGAATACGGTGTTCTACATTGTAGAGGCCAAAATATAGAAAAATGGTTAAATGTCACCTGTGAAATCCGGCACAAAACCTGGTGTGTTGTCCATTTCTTCCTCCCGACGGCACAGACGGAGAATTACTCGTATAATGTCATTGGTGGCAGAACTTCGGCCACCCGCTGGAGTGGATCGAGATCGTCTTAGGTCGGGAACCCGAAGAGTCGCTTAGTCGATTATCTAATCATGATGGTTAATAGTAGAGAACAAAATCAAACTGATGTCCGCCGGGAGAAATTGGAAGTGTTTCGTGTTCGGCTGCCTGACGAATACTGAACTCCGTAGTCGCAAGAAAAATATCTCTATCACTCCCACCTAGAGCGCGCACGGATCGCGAACGAGGCATGCTGATAACGGCACATACATCGCTCAAATAATTAAATCACAAAGCCCCGCAATGACCGTCACATAATTAACTAGGAAAATGGCCGAGTATTCCAAAACTCGGCACACCCCCACTCCAAAAGGGCAACATGGTTGCCCCAATTGGAACTCAGTGGTACCCTGCAGTGTACCATCCTTATATATCATACTCAAGTTGTTATCGGTTGTCCCATCAGTCATGGCTCCCAGGAGAACAGATGCTCAGAAGGAAAACGAAAGAGCAGAAGAAGACATGTAACGTGTAAGTGTGTAGCCACCGCAGGCTGACCTGATCAGGGCCAGCCTACGGCAAGAAGAGACAGCGAAGAAAAGACGAAAGAAGGTACGGGAGCTCCCTGAGCACTGGCCCCCCGAGACATGCCCAACTATTTTTGAGAAACCGACACAACCACAACAGGGCGGCAAGCCGTATAGTTACCAGAGGGACTAGCCCCCAAAACGCCAAACAATAACCGTGTTTCAGAATCACTGAAGAAAAGGGGATCGGGTCTCCATGACCCAATAATCTCACTTGCATGTATATGTAGTATATGTATACATATCCACAATCCCATACGTGTGTGTGTGCTCCAAGGGCTCTCTACTCTCCTTTTTTTTTTTTTTGGGCAGGCTAGGAAAATCAGGAAGAAGGAAAGGGCAAGGATCATTGAAGATCAAGGCCTGGAACAGAAGGTAAGGAAATGGCTCTCTCCAGAAAAAAGGAAAATTGGAGAGAACCAAGGCTCGCGCAGGCAGGGGCGCATCCCTGAAGTAGACGAACACCACTGGGACTGTGGGGAACACCTACCCGCTACCATATATCAACTCCCCCCCCAGAGCACACACCTCCCCGAAAACCTCCATCCCTACCTAAATGGGGACCGGCAAGTTCCCCCCTTTTCTATCAGCCCGGCCGCCCGATGTGGCAGGGCTTCAACTTCGAGACGTGAGAGACTATCTCTTTAGACGTGTCTCCCGGTTCGCCCAACCTAGCCGTCACAGGCGACGTGAACCCCAGGATGCGGTACGGCCCCGACCAGCGGTAGCACAGCTTGGCGGCTCTTTTATCGGCAGCTGAGCTGATCGGGTGGCTCTGGCAGTAGACCAAATCTCCTACTTTAAAGGGATTCGGAATACGCCCCTGATTATACCGACTACGGACGCGCTCGTGCGCACGAAGCAAATTCTTCCGGGCCTCTTTCCACCTATCTGCCGTCCTAATGTCCGGATTACTCGGCAGAAGATCGTCTATGTTCCACAAGTTGGCCAAGGGAAGCGTAGGCGAGAAACCAAACATAACTTCAAAAGGAACGGCCTTATGGCTGTCATGCAGGGCCGTATTGAAAGCTAGCTGTAACCACTTAAGGTTCTGGTCCCAGGTGGTCTGTTGTTCCGCATGATAGGCAATGAGTGCAGACCGGAGATTCCTGTTGAATCTCTCCGCGTGGGACGGCTGTGGGTAATAGGGGGAAGTGGTTACATGTTTGATGCCATTGGCGAAGCACATTCGCCGAAAATCGCCTGAAATAAATTGTGGACCATTGTCCGAGACAATGATGGCCGGAAGACCGAAGTGCTGAAATACATGACTCTGGAGCGCGTTTATGGTCAATCGAGCAGTTGCCTGCCGTAAGGGCAGTAGCCAGGCAAACTTCGAAAAAGCATCCACACAGACAAGTAGGTAAGCATTACCTGACTTGCTACGCGGGAAGGGTCCCACGTAGTCGATGAATAGCTTCTCCATCGGTCTGCTCGCCACATCAGATGACAACAGCCCTAACTTTGTGTTTTGGGCAGGCTTGCTTAAGCCACAGAGATGACATGCCTTCACCAGAGTTGCTATGCCCCTATCCATGCCCTTCCAGATGAAGTTTTTCCTAATACTGGAAATGGTCTTCGAAATTCCCTTATGTCCACCTACCGGGGAATTGTGATAGTAGCTGAAGACCATGGGCACGAGTTTGCTAGGCAGCACTATCTTCGGGGCCCGTCCTTTCTTCTCTCTGCAACATAGGGCGCCCCTGGACAAGAAGTAGGGGACCTGCACGTTACCCTCTTTTAGATTTTGGATGATCGGACCCAACTCTTCATCATTTAACTGATGGGGCAACACATCAGTAAAAGCTAAAGGAAAGTCCAGTAGAACAGAACAGGGTTGCTCCGGCTGGGCTTCGCTGGGCTGGGAGAACATACGGGACAAAGCATCTGCAACCACATTTTGAGTTCCCCGAATGTGTTGCACCTTAAATTTAAAGGATGAGATTTTAACCACCCATCCTCCAATCTTACCCAGCTGCCGGGGATGAGCGAGAAGCCAAGAGAGAGCCTGGTTGTCGGTCTCGAGCAGGAACTCAGCGTGTTCCAGAAAACCCCTGAACTTATCTAGAGCGTATACAACAGCCAAACACTCTAGCTCATACACTGAAGACTTCCGTTCTTGTTGGGTCAAAGTTCTAGAAATGAAGGCCACAGGCTGCCTAGCACCATCAACGACTTGGGACAGAACCGCCCCGAGCGCCACCGAACTCGCGTCCGTCTGTAAGATAAACTGTCTCGAGAAGTCTGGCATCCTCAGTACTGGAGGGGAAATAATGGCTTCCTTCAGAGTCTCGAAAGCCTTCTGTTGCTTTTCCCCCCATACAAATTTGGCGCCTTTTTTCCGGAGTTCATTCAGAGGTGCCGCAATCTCCGCCGCGTTCGGGATGAAACGTCGATAGAAATTGACCATCCCCACAAATCTCGCGATGCCTTTGGCATCCTTTGGTGGGGGAAAGTCCCTGATTCCCTGTGTTCGCTCAGGATCCACAGTGACACCTCTATGGGAAATCAGGTGGCCCAGAAAAGAAATTTGAGTCTGGGCGAACTTCACCTTTTCTGGATTGACAGTGAGGCCGGCACCCCTCAACCTGCACATCACCTCTTCAAGATGATCAAAATGTTCCTCGTACCCCTTGCTGTACACCAGCAAGTCATCAAGATAATTAAAAACGTACTTGAACTTGACATCGTGAAAAACGGTGTCAAGCAAACGGGTGAGTGTTTGGGCCCCTACCGCTAGACCCATAGGAACCCTAGTATACTGATAGAGGTTCCACGGAACACAGAATGCCGTGTAGGGCCTACTTTCTTTCGTCAAGGGAATCTGGTGATATGCAGAGTTGAGGTCAATGATGGTAAAATACCTCGCCTCACTGAACCAATCGAACGCGGAATGAAGGTCAGGAAGTGGGACCGAATCTACCTCGATGTTAGCGTTCAGCTTGCGTTCAGCGGTAGTCGATGACCATCCTGCGCTTACCTCCAGGCTTGGGCACTAGGAACGCTGGACTGGCATAACTGGACTGACAAGGTTCAATCACCCCTTGATCTAATAATTCTTGAACCTTCTCCCTCAAGATGCTCATCTTCGGAGGGGCAAACTTATAAGGGTGGGAGCGCACCACCTTGGAGTCCGTTAGGCGGATCTTATACTCCAAGAGATGTGTGAGCCCAAGGGCCGGAGTTAATACAGTGGGGAAACGCTCACACAACTGATCTAAAGCGGACCGCTGGGACTGGGAGAGGTGGTCTCTAGATGTGTCGGGGCACTTAACCTCTTGGATATCTTGCCTGGTCCCCTGATATCCAAGGAAAGGGATTACAACTCCCCGATTAAATTTAAAATAGCATTGGTGCTCTTGGATGTCAATAACGAGACCACTTTTGCAGATGAAATCGGCACCAATAATGCATTCAACTCCCAGAGCAGGAGAAACCAGAAAGCTCCACACCCAAGAAAATCCCTCGATTTTGAACTTGAAAGAAACTACCCGGGAAATGGGCAGAATTTCCTGGGATGCCGTCCAGCACACTACGGAAGACTGTTCCGACCTTTTAATTAAACCCTGTCGTTCAAGGTCCTCGCACACTTTGGATGAAATGATAGATCTTGCTGATCCGGAGTCAACTAATGCTCTGAGTTGACTCTTTTTCAACTCCAACAGCAAGAAGGGGCATACAGAAGTGGTTCTAGAGATGGTTTGGAGGACCTTGCTGCCTAAAGACTTGGGACCTACAACTGGCCTGGAGGCGCGTACCTTAGAAGACCCGCGACAGGTAGGGGAAGACCTCCGACATATCTTCCCCTCATTGACCCTTTTCTGAATGACCTTGGGCGCCTTGGGGAGGGACGTTGGACTCGACCCAACCCCAGTACAAAATCGTCTGACGTGGCCCAACCTACCACACTTAAAACAAGTCACATTAGGCGAACGACGGCGCCTCTCGCTACAAGAGTTTATAATTCTATTTTCATTACCGCATGAGGATGGAACGATTCGCCCCCCATGCCTCTCGTGTCTTGACTTATCATGGGTCACGTGCTCACGGGACTCGTCAATCCCCTGGACCGTTCTAGAAAACACACATAGCCGTTCGAGATCCGCAAAACAACGTGGACGGTCCGCGAACACCAAACGGGATCTCTCTTGGGGCGTCACCCCTTCTAAAATTCTTCCAACGACATCCTTCTCGGGCAACCCTAACCTCAAAACCCGAGCACATTTACGGATATCCTGCACAAAATCCCCCAACGCCTCTCCGTTGGCCTGTGCACGATAGAACCGGCTAAGTTTCAAATGCTCACGTTGCCGACGGGGTATGAAAGAGTCCAACACCTCCCCATGGAGAGAGTCGATACTGCCACCACGACGCAGAGTGCGGGTGACCAGCTCAGCCAATGAACCCCGGCAATATGGATATATAACAGACAAGAGGACATCCTCGGGCAGCCCCGGAAACTCCGCCAACTGCAGGACGATGTCCAGGAAAACCAACAATTTGCCCACATCTTGTCCATCTACCACCGGAAGTCTCTGGAGAATGCCGGAAATAGGGTTGGGTAGTTTCTGGTAACCTACCCCCGCCAGGATCACAATTCAAAACCCACAACACCAAACATAATTCCCACGAAACACATAACACAAAAACATGACTTACAACACATTTTAACAAGAATCGGAAAAACTCAAGTACTGTCCTTCCTTTGAGTAGACCCCCGGGTTCCCTAGCGCTGCGAAAACTCAATCCACTCCAGAACCAACTCCCCGTCAGCCGCCAGACTCAAAGAAGAAACGACATCAGACACTAACACTAACATACAATCCACACCACCGAACAACTACCACAACATATAACAATTCAACAAGACATTTATTATAACTTCCATGACTAAGTCGGGTCAATGACAGTACCGACTTCCGGTCAGGCCATACCGCATCCAGTTAACCTCTCGCGCTACTACTTCATAACACTTTATATAACAGGCAGCCATTCCCCCGGCAACCCCCCCCGCGCTCTCCGGTAAGGTCCAATCTCAACAATAATAAAACTCCCAACTAAAACGCATGCCACGTGGCGGCACCAGGTTTACAATTGAAATCCCATAGCATCTACCAATTATTTTCATTTTCAAATATTGCTGATGTTTGATGTTCTTTCCAAACTATTTCCGAGTTTGCAAGCCCCGTCACACCACCGGACCCAAGGGTTCGACCCAAAGAATCAACCACGCTCTGCTACCATTTGTAACCCCTCTTTCAACTTTTAGACTTTATTAAAAAAAAACTTTTTTTTTTTTTTATTTTATTTTATTTTATTTTATTTTTTGAAAGAGGGGCCACTAGTTATTTAAAACTAGGCTAGAGCCTAGGGAAGCCAAAACTGCGCTGGGTCCAGTATGACGGGACTTGCAATTAAACTCATTGTTTAGCAACAATAACAATTTTATTTAGCTAGTTCAAATAACATGCAAGTATCCTTTCATCAAATTAAATTACATGTAGACATCAGCATAATAATACCTCACAAATATAAATAACTATAACATCGATCAATATGCACACATAATTACACACAAATAAATAGTTACATAAATACACATGGCGGACACATATCGATATGCACATACATATATATACTACACACATGTTCACCTGGCAGGCAGCTCAGAAACATTTAACCATGCCACCGAAGAATAGCATCTTCAGTATCAGTAACCTAGATTCCCATCCCAAAATACTGTGAAAGGGTAAAGTACCCAGCCTACATAAACCTTCATAAACCAAACCATAAACCAGTCCCGTTATGACTGCTTGCAACCAAAGAAATTATCACAGAATTTCAAAATTTTTAGAAAAGCTCCCCCAGATAGGGCTGCGCCATGGCCAGGTCAACATGGGCGCACGGCCGTAGGAAGGTATAACAGAATTTATGAATAGCAGTAAGAATCAATAGTGTACTCATATTAACAACTGCACCAGTAGTACACTGGCTATGGCAGTAGAAGAACTGAATGAAATTTCACTTATATTGAATTGTTACTGAGTTAATATAATTTTTATAAAACATATAAAATATGGTTTATGATTGAACCAATAGTGTGCTCATATTAACAATTTAACTAGTAGTACACTGGCTATGGCAGTAAAAGAACTGAATGAAATTTCACTTATATTGAAATGTTACTGAGTTAATATAATTCTATAAAACATATAAAATATGGTTTATGATTGAACCAATAGTGTGCTCATATTAACAATTTAACTAGTAGTACACTGGCTATCGCAGTAAAAGAACTGAATGAAATTTCACTTATATTGAAATGTTACTGAGTTAATATAATTTTATAAAACATATAAAATATGGTTTATGATTGAACCAATAGTGTGCTCATATTAACAATTTAACTAGTAGTACACTGGCTATGGCAGTAAAAGAACTGAATGAAATTTCACTAATTGAAATGTTACTGAGTTAATATAATTTTATAAAATATATATATAAAGACCATTTTAATTAAAAAAACTTTATAACATCAGCCCCTAATAAAACACGTTTGAGTTGTTTCTACAGTGCAGGCTTGGCCACAGGCGAGGCCATGCGCACCACCAGTTTCAGCAACCTAAAACATGCTATAGACCTGTACTAACGGCACCAGCGGGTGACGTCCACAGGTTACAGCACCACCCCAAACCTTTAAATCTACAAAAAAAAAAACGAAACCCATATAGCTATGAATACCCTTAATCAATGTAAGCATTATTCACCCCCTACAAATCAGTAAACTTAAGTCACCCACACTTTTACCCTTTAAAGAAAATTTCACAGCAAAATTCGGTAGCGCATGACCCCGTCCGGGCTCACATTTACTAAGGGGGCATAAGCCTTAATAAAATATACTGACAAAATTTAAAAGCACTTATTGTCTCGCTGGACTTGTGTCCCAACAACTTTAATTGGAGAAGTTCCCGGAAGAGAATACGGTGTTCTACATTGTAGAGGCCAAAATATAGAAAAATGGTTAAATGTCACCTGTGAAATCCGGCACAAAACCTGGTGTGTTGTCCATTTCTTCCTCCCGACGGCACAGACGGAGAATTACTCGTATAATGTCATTGGTGGCAGAACTTCGGCCACCCGCTGGAGTGGATCGAGATCGTCTTAGGTCGGGAACCCGAAGAGTCGCTTAGTCGATTATCTAATCATGATGGTTAATAGTAGAGAACAAAATCAAACTGATGTCCGCCGGGAGAAATTGGAAGTGTTTCGTGTTCGGCTGCCTGACGAATACTGAACTCCGTAGTCGCAAGAAAAATATCTCTATCACTCCCACCTAGAGCGCGCACGGATCGCGAACGAGGCATGCTGATAACGGCACATACATCGCTCAAATAATTAAATCACAAAGCCCCGCAATGACCGTCACATAATTAACTAGGAAAATGGCCGAGTATTCCAAAACTCGGCACAATGCTTTTGAAAGAGGAATTAACCAATCCAGGGAGTGATGTTACCATAGTAACGGGCCGTTGAAGGCTAATTTTCCGTTAAATTTATAAGACTTGAAGAAACGAAGCGTGGGTAAGCGGCACGCAAATTGTGATGATTGAAATTTTACTTTAAATAGTTACGAAAAGTTTCTAAAGTTAACCACGATAACCAAAGACGAATAGATGTCGACCTACTAAGAATTAACGATGTCCTGGAACCAAATACGAATAAATTAGTTAAAAGAAACCCCAAGACCAGATTGAAAAAGATGTCCGAAGCCTGAAACCAATCCAAATTTGCAGAATATCCACTACCCCAGATGACGACATATCAACACTATCTGAACTGATAAGTATCGTACAAATTCCTTAATCCCAAAAAACCAAATTACTTTAAATATTTTTCAAATGATCAAATTTCTCACTATTGAACAAATATAATTTTCTTTCAAAGGTTTTAATGCATAATTAACTTACGTAAAAACATTTTGTTAACCAAAATATAACCTCGCATTAGAGTGCAACTTTGTAACAAAAATACGACACTACCGAACAAATTGTAAAAAACACATTATAACTTCTAAGTACGTATAAGGTATGGTAGTGTACTTTTTTAATGTAACCAACGTTTATGTCTTATTTCATAATCCAAAGAACCCCAGATTGTGAACAGATTAATATACTGTATGTAACTGTAGCCATAGCGGCAGAGAAATAATTTGTTTTCAGATCGATTTGCCAACCTTGAGATATTTGTGTTTCATGTTATAAACCGGAGCAATTTGTTATCAAAACATTTATAATCCTTTTGTCATATTAGTTAATGACTGAATTTGTATTAAAATCACAGTACAGAGTATTACTATCTTTTTATTTCATAGGACATTGTAGAGTATATGTGTGTTAGCAAGTTTTATTCAATAACCAACTAGCGCTCGTCACGAGTGGTCAAGACGACAACCTGTATAGCGGCGGGAACCATTTGAACGCTCCAGCTGTCTACGCTAATCACACTTATCATCTTATAATTTAACTATTTTAATTGTTTTGATAGAAACAATTTGGCGCCACCCGGGATTCGCAACCCCTATGATTTAACAGGTAGGTTGTACTGGTAATTTTGACAACGCTAAAGACTCCAGTAGTGACTACGATTAATGTAACGACCGGTGTGAGGCAAACACACTACATTTACACTAATACACATAATAAACAAGTGTAAACACATTTTAACAGGTACGCACCCGTTTACTCGTTACAATATCTGACCATATACCTGCCCAATATTTTACGTATTGAGAAGTATCCCTTTTCAACGAATTTTTCATATTCAAAAGGAGTCACTTTGTCTTCGATCTCAACCATTTCCTGCAAATATAAATGCGCTGCTTTTGCATAATATAAATGTCCAGCAGCATGAAACAAAGGGACCATGTTGTCAAATGCCGCACACATTGAAGATGCAGATTCCAATCGCACATGCGCTCAGCTTGAATGAATAGCCGAACCAAGTATATCATTTTATAATACTGAATCCAAAGCTTGGATGTAGCACCATTTCCCTCGAGACGTTCCAGTTCCTTATTTAAGGTCTCTACAGTCATTGTAATCAATTCGAGCTGTCCTCATTGGTAGGTGGACCAGCTTCTAACCTAGCCAAAGTCTTGTCCTTTACTTCTTCACATACCTCAGGTGACAGGCTCATCTCATTTAGTATCAACATTCCTAGAGCAGTTTGGCTTAAAAGATGAACTCTTAAGGAGTGTGCATATTGATGACCTGACATCATGTGCTCTGTTGTGTTAGGTGCATAAGCCCTTTGCCACAACTCTTTAAGTCCGCTGCCATCAATCATGTAGCCAAACACTCCTAAAAATTACATAAGTATGTGAAAACCACCAAGTCGAAGAACTATATTAGACTAGTGAGTGTCCCCTTGTTGACTGTGGACAAGATCTTGGGATCGCATGTACACAGGTTGATAAAAAGTCAAAATCGTCGTGGTTTTCTGTAGCCTCCGACATTCATTGGCAACAAAATGGAGTACTGTGTTGAGTCAGTCATTGCTATCTGCCTTCAAGTTGATGAAGGGTAGAAAAATAATTTTGGCTGTATCTTTGTTTTCATACTGAAAAAGTATCTGCATGAATACTGACCAGTTCGGAATGTTCTCGATCCTTAAAAATCGACCTGTCCTCCAAGTCAACTCGGCAGGAGTAGTGCAATACTTATTGACCGAAGTGAACGCATTTCTTCATGATCCTTGATGATGATTTTTTTGAAGACCGAACCCTTCCTTCCTTAATGTAGAATGGTTTTGTTGGGGTTTCGGCACGACACTGAATTTCTTTGGTTGATGGTAAGCGTGTTAATTTTGTTATTGGACTTGTTGTTGGCACACTCTTTGATGGAGATGGCACACTCTTTGATAGAGATGGCACACTCTTTGATACACTCCCATTTTTGTGAAATTTGATGCTCTACAAAAAAGGTCCAGTGCAATGGTATCCTTTCTTGAACGGTTTTTGCACAAAAAACAAAAATATGCTGAAAAAAGTGTCGGAGATATATTTCTGAAGACGGCGGCCGTTTCCAGCCATAGAGTCTAAGCCCCACAGAAAAGATTTTTTCAAATAAGAGGAAAGTTTATGCTCTACAAAAAAGGTTCAGTACAATTTTATTCTATCTTGAATGGTTTTTGCACAAAAAACAAAAATATGCTAAAAAACACATACCGGAAATAGTTTTTCAAGATGGCGGCCGTTCCCGGCCAATGATTTTGATTTAGTTTTGCTGGGTTATTTGTAGGCCTAACCCAAACACGTGCACCCAAATTTCAGCTTGTTCCGAATTATTTCCACTGATCGGCAATTTTTCGTCTAATTTGCCTGTACGAAGTTCGTAATTAACAACACAGTGTCTTATAACAAATCAAATAAAAATTGTTCACACGCAAATAAATATCAACTAATATTAAAACAGAATTGTATTACAATATACCGTCCGATTATAAAACACAACACTTAACTAATAACCACTTGAACGCGCACAGTAATATCGCCCGATAATAATTCGAACCACACTGTAAATATATCGCAGCTATACTGACAACTAAGGCCGCTGCCGCCATGTATTTATACCTCCGCTCACAGACCAGAACGTTCCAAATTGCGTCTTAACGCCAGTGTTTACTACATAATTAATTGCGACCTTGACACAGTCCGCGCGCCTGGCGGCTTCGAGGAAACTCTCGCGAATGCGTCTAGAGTCACGTATGCCACACACATTAGAGCGAGATTCTTCTGGCACATTCGACAAACACGTAGATTGTTCTGTAATGTCGTAAAACTATATTACAAATAAATGAAACACAGTCAAGCGATATACCACCGGAATTTACCAATTTTTACCTGGAGAAACCGGGGAACTTTACTTCTGCCTTACGTACTAGCACTGTACGTTACTGATGTTACGAATTTTAAAGAATGTAAATAACGTCAGTAAAATATTTCGGGAGTGAAAATCTCATATTGACTAAGAACACTAGCTTGATGTATTTTCTTCTACTGTATGACACATAAAATTTTAGTTGCACGTGACAGTAAAAAATGTAATTACAAAATAAAGAACACAAGTCAAATGTTTGGTCTTTTTCTTTCACTTTAGTGTCGCTGATTAATACTGTCAAATGCTAACAAAAGCGAAAGTGTATTAGGTGAAGCACAAACAGATGGGCTAAACTAATATTGACTCCGTACTATATTGTAATTTAAACTTGTAGAACAAATGATTCTGTTGAAAGGTAATAAACAAACTGTCAAACAGACGTTTAATTAACAGTGTTGTCATCGAGGCTGATCTCTTTGGCTCCGTGTATGTCGGTCCGTCATTTGTTGCGCCCAGCACATTTACTTTGTATTCTTTTATATCTAAAGTTCAAAGAATGCATGGATGATCGTAAAGAAAATATATAGAGTAAAAAAAAAATGGAATGAATAGAGTAATTGCTATTACAGTTGTTGTAAAAAGTACATTTCTTGAATAATTGGAGAAGGTAAAGTGGGAAAATTGAAGTGGCGTTAATGTCCGTTGTTAGTAGATTTCATCCGTCAGCTGTACTAATTACCTTGGATAAGCAACATTCAATCAATCACAACTTTTGTTTAGGCCTAAATATTTTATCCACATCGAGCTTATTTAAACTGTATATCTTTACAAGTAGCAATAAAACATTATCACACATATTATAACACATGACGATTTCCATTAAAGTGATAAAAAAAGATACAGTACTGTTTCCTAAATGGTAAAAGCTTAAGAGCATGACAATGTCTTTCAGCCGCCAGCTAAACGCAACATTATTATGGTTACTGAGTGACTGATTGTTTCTTTTGCGAAAATGTCGCAAATCTCTCTAGAACCATAAGCGATCGCAGACGGAGCAGGCGTAACCGAACTCGTTGTCGTCGAATCGTTTCGTGAATTCCGAATCTGCTGCTATCTCTTCAGTTTTCAAGCGTTTTGGCGATACCGCAGCGATTGCCTGTTCGAATTCAGCTGCTTCGTTCGCTCGTTTAGTTGCCATCTCAATTTTCTTAATCAATCTACAACGTTTTACTCGTTCGTTGGTTTTCCTTCGCTTCTCTGCCAGTTTCATGTTGTAGAATGCATCGATTTTCTCCTGCAAAGTCATCGTCGACGCGATCGGTGTATTTATTAAGTACTCGTTCAATTCTTCGCGAATCAAGTCATCTTCCTTTCGTTTTTGTTGTGATGGGGCCACTGGTACCGAAGCTTCACCGCCGACAGCAGCCGCTCATTGCTGTTCCTTCTCGAGCTTCTTTCGTTCCCGACACTTTCTTACTCGCTCGGCATTTTGTCGTTTCTGATCTGAGCCTTCTCGTCGCTGCTATCCATTGTCGAACGCTGTTTTAGTCAGTCGCCACGTTTTGTTACTATATATCAGAAGCAGTGTATTTCACCACAACACAAAACAAACCTTTATTTACATATTGCGACGTATCAAAACAAACCTTTATTTACAACAATCCCAATGACGTCATGCAATGATGACGTCACGCAATGATGACGTCATACAGCGTTACATGTTACAGAAAGCAGAAATTTTCAAACGATGCAGTACAGACAAAAGAGCATGTAAAACCAAATTTATTCTTACTAAAACGTTTGCTAAACTCAACGTCAGGAGCGATTGTTTCTGTCTTGATGCGTTTACATATCAAATTTCTAGACTGTGGGGAATCGAAAGGGTGGAAGCGTCACGCAATGATGACGTCATACAGCATTACATGTTACAGAAAGTTTCAAACAATGTCAAGCTAAAAGACATTATCATGTCAAAAATAAACGTCTTACTTCATTCATGGCGAAATATAACGCGCAAACTAAATATAAGAAGGCACCTCAGTTGGCCATTGGGTCCATACATTTATAGATACAGTCAAACGACACAAAGGGAATCTTGGTTCCATCAACTACTCATGGTAAATGAAGAAGTTTCGTTGACACTATCTGTTGTTTATTGCTCTACAGTATAATAAACAAAGGAAACCTCTCAATGTCATGGGCCCGTATCCGCTTACCCGAGCTGGCATGCGGCACATCGTCGTGATCACGAACATGGTGACGAGTCAGGTGGAAGCGAAGGCACTGCGGAAGGCGGACGCTGAAAATATTATCCGCTACCAGGATGAAGATGTATTCCCTCGCTGGGGATATCCAGAGTCGTTGCTAACGGATAATGGGAAGCCGCTCACGAGCCACATGTAGAAGCATATGTGCAACAAGCTGCATATACAACCGTGGACTACAGCCAACTACCATCCCAAGGAAAAAACGACCGAGAGGTGCAACGGCGAAGTAAACAAGGCACTGAATATCCAGCTCCACGACTGCAGGAACCACAGCGACAGGGACAAACGCTTGCTGAAAGTCCCTTTCATGCTGCGTAATCGTGCGAACGTCGCCACTATCACGCCGCCGAGCGAACGTCTGCTGGGAAAGGACTTACAGCTACCCGGGTACTGAAGCCGGCCACACGTAGAGCAAGACGTCCGGTCGATTGAAGAAAGAGAAGCGGCAGCCCCGTCACACTAGATCAGGTGTCAGCAGCGGCGGTGTCCTAATCCGAAGACGCATGACCCTACGTTGGCGGTAAGCCAGCTGGTGGACGCGAGGAATCACGCCGGTCCAGCTAAAGGACGGAGGTGCCCCAGATGGGAGCCTGGCTGGGAAGGCCCCTTCAGCTTGACCGCAATAGCCGGCGGGGAGATCTACATGGTGGAAAAGAACTGACGTCCACTGAAGGTACACCCGCAGTGACTGAAACCCGTCGGAGAAGGCTGGCGACCGGAGAGTATTAAATAACCCGGGGTGTTGTGACGGCAGCGGCAGACGTCTGCTCCCCGTGCCAGGCTGGGTTAATCGCAAGGGACCACCTGACATGTTTACCGACAACACCTGGCGGGAATCGGGAGAGCTCACAGGAAGGCAATCGGGAATTGGCAACTCTGATAGGTCCACGGCGACACAAACCAGTAAGGGATGACGTGAAACAACCTTCGGATGACGTGAAGGAAGTCATACCGGAGAAGAAAAAAGGAACGAGAAAATTGTAGATAAAGAAGATGAAGCGAAGCCCATCGACTGGGACAACAGCATGCTCTACATCCCACTACCGAATCAAGAGGACCGCAGCGCAAAACCAACAGCGACTCTTGCGGAAAGCTCACCTCCGCAGCTGCAAATAGCATTTTCGGCCAACGGTTCTTACAATGACCATAAAAATAATGCGGTGTACGATTGACCCCATTTGTTTTGTGATAGTGCTCGTCATATTTCTTTGTGTAAAAATTGTAGTTACGAGGACGCTATGGAATAAGGAATAATCGATGGTCACAGAAACACGTTGTAGTATCGTCATTTAATTAGAGTAAATGACAATCTCATGTCACGAGCATTGCTAGCTTCCCATAATTTCTGTCTTTTTGTTTCTGCAATTTATGCAGCCACTTAATTTGAGGGAATCATTTGGTCAACGCTGGATAATCACAGAATGTTCATGGTATTATAATATATGTCAAATGCTCTTTACACCAGAAGTTCACAGAAATAGCAAGAAATCCAGTAACCGGTTTTAAGTTTTCTACACAATACGTTTTACTGAAAAAATTCCATGTCGCTCTTTTACAACCTCAATTTTTGTACTTGTGTTTATATTTAAAGACTGACACTGTCAAAACATTTTGACTATGGTTACCTATTAATGTGGCTGTATGCAATCACGGTTTAGCTTTTAATATTATTTCCAAAGAAGGAGAATTCTTAATGAGATAATATTTTAGAAGTTATAAGCTGATTTTTTATACATATCAATTAATACTCTCAGGACGGAAATTTTAAAATATATTTTTTTACGATATTTCTAAATTAAGTCTCTAAAGCTGTACTCATTTGGGAATATAAGAAATGTGAATAAAATATTAACTAAACATTATGCATGGAATATAGTTACATAAATATTTTTTAGAATATGTGCACCATAGCAAGCAGTACAAATTAATTTCGTGAGTCGTAGGACTTTGCTTGATGACTTCTAATTAACAAACTTGGTCTCCTTCTTTTAATAACTTCGATTCTGAGATCAGTGGGTTCCCATTTTCAACGTCGTAAGGTTGGAATTGAAACCGTTGCTGGCAGCTGTCAACTTCAATAACATACAGAAGTCTTTGTTATTGCCCCGATATTTCATCCACCAACCTTTGTCTTCAACATCATATAGAAAACTAATGAGTTAAATTAAGTGACACAGCTTCCGGCACAACATATTGATTTGCGACGATTTTTAATATTGTGTTGTTTTTTTACTGTATGCCTTTATTGAATCTTCTACGTACACCTTTATCGTCAAGTCGTCAAGGTTGGATTTTCTTTCCTAAGTTTAAGAAACACAACGACACACAACACAACGACATGACCAAACACAAACTTAATGATGTTTCTGTATGAATCCGTAAGAATACTTTTTGAGTTTATTAACGTTTTGCATTTTTCATAAAAGGAATTTTCATATGTGGTGTCCAGGTCTAACAAGTGTGACCTACAAGTATTACGGTAGGTTCATTTTTATACAGATTAGTAGAACTCACTATTCGCAAATTGTAATATAGATCACCAAATCAAATAATTAAATACGTATGTAATACTAACATAATTAATCCATAGGAAGGTTCACACTTCAGCTGCTAATATGATGTGATTTAGATAGGTACAATAATATTACTGGGAAACAAATATTTCTTGTAGACTACACATTATACCCCAATTTTGATATACAATTATTATAGGGTTTCTGTTTTGTGCTAAAGTCAATTAGTTCAACAAGCAAGATAATCCAAAGACATACAAGTGTATATTTATTTTGAAACAGAACAAACTAACATGTAAGTAGATTAAAATATACACCTTTATTTTAAAGAAAATATTACACATCTCAAAACAGTAAAAGTAATCAGTTCTAATTAATACCGTTTAGTTAATAGAATTATTGACATCAAGCCCTGAAATTAGGACGTTTTTTCAGCAGTCAAATGAAAATGTAACACGGACAATGTAAATCTAATCGATAAGCGGTAGGCGCCTATAATTTCAACTGACATTAAGAGCAAAGGAATAATTAATATTAGGATTTCTTGCATCTCTGCAATAGATTGACCTAGCTTAAACAAGACAGGCTTCCTGCAACTTATATAGAAAGGCAACATTTTAACAATAAGCAACACATAGCAAAATTTACGCAATAGTATAGTACTTACCTTCGCCTACGATTTATACACGGTGAGCAATATGTGTTCTACAATTCAACAACTTATCACAAGGCTTTCGTGTTTTTCTGCAGCGATAACTAAATTAAATTATTCTGCAAATAGATGTTATGAGGCCATACGGATCTTGGTTTAAAGAAAGTTGAATAAATTATACTGAACGCCAAATAAATAAAACTAATTTTTGTAACTTTTTATCAAAAAGTTAACAAGTGTTACGGTAGGTCCGTGTTTATACAGATTAGTAGTACTCACTATTCGCAAACTGCAATATAGATCACCAAATCAAATAATTAAATACGTATGTAATATTAACATCATTTATATAGTTCACACTTGAATACCAGGCAGTAAACACGCACAACCTTTTATCAGAGCCTATTCTGACATCTTGGAATTGTTAGTATATCTAGCAATAGAACTTAAAGTTGATTTTTATTGTCCATAATATGGAATTTATATTTTAGCCAAAGTCTTGTTTGGCGTGCAATGATACACAGAACATTCCAGTTGCGTCAAAAATAATCGGACAACTTCGAGAATTTGCAAGCATTAGTATGCCTCGCAATGGTATAGCCTATACCTATAACTCTCTAGTTGCAAGCGATATTGGGACAAGCATCGCAAGACTTTGCATGCTATTCACGTCACATCGGTTTCAGGATTGAAATCTATAATACAGAAGTCATTTATATTTCCGTTTTCTCCTTCAACGCACAAAAAGGCAGTTTCAAAATCACATGTAGGCCTAATACAGGAAACAATAAGTTTGAGAGATGACTAAACAATGTTGCAATGGGGGCATAAAATAAGAATGAAACCTGGAAACCAATGAGAAGGTGGATAAAAATAGAGACACCTGATAAAAATTGGCACATATAACTATAAAAAGGTTTCTAATATCGATGAAACTTGTTGTTTTGAAGACAAGTGAGTGGCGCAGTAAACTCAGTTTATGTATTTAGTAGACAATTTATTTATTAACCTACCCGTACGAAGGACAACGGTTTATAAATGTATCCGTTCTATAATTGAACGCAGGCCTACAACTGTTTCTAAATATACATTTATCACAATCAGTCACGCACAAAATGCAGGAACTGATATTTTATTAATTAAGAAACAAATAGTTGAAACAACCTAAAAAAACTGGTATTTTACTTCTCTTAGAATTAAAATAAACGTTATTTTACTTTTTTCAGTAGCATTTTCAGAAAAAACAAAAAACGAACTAACGATTCGTCTTCAAATAAAGCAACAAAGTTTCTAATGAAAAACGTTTTCTCCAAAAAAATAAATTATCGTACGCTAGCTTAGAGAAGCTATAAATATAGAAATAAATCAAAATTTTGTATTTTGGTAATATACCAAACCTATTAAGTCCGGAAGTTATTAGTAATTTTAATTGTGTAGTTACTGTTGCAGAACTGCTACTTCCCTGAACTTGGGAGAGTATCTATTGTATCTCCATTATTATTAGTTCCAAACAACAACAAAAATGAAAACAAACAACGTTATTAGTATAATGTTTCTCGTATAATAACAGTGTTGAAATAATTTATATGATAATCACTGTATAGACTTATTATTAATAGTCAAAAAATGACTGGGATAAGACTAATTAATGTTATCCATGTTCGAAAAATTATTTACGATAGCAGTTTGGTTCTTTTTTAAAAACGAAGCACCCATTTTTGGTACTACGTCGATAAAATTCGTATTTCGGATAAATGTTTCGATTCCATATTTTTTTTCAAAACCGAGAAATTTATTTCTATCTTGAATCATTAGGCATAATGTGTACCAAGAGGGGATCTGCGATCCCTACTGTACCTGCTCAATGCATGCAGCCAACAATTAAGTCAAAGTTTTCGCTGTTGATTGTCGATCTGCAAGTAAATTACAGTGGTTGCTGTTGGATGAGGAATATCGTTTTTGCTCAAATCATACTCCCAACATAACGTTCAACTAACAGAGACTGCTTGTAAAAAATATCTCAGTCATTTGCTCCTCATTGTGTGAGCTGAACCCAATTCGTAGCTCATAAACACGTACATCTCGTGTAGGTTCCCCCTTGTCACTAGCACGAATACGATGATAACACTACGAATACGATTTACGAGGTAGTTTGTAGATGGTAAGATAGGCTATATATTGTAAGATATATTTTGAATTAATTACTTCCAAAATCATAATACTAAAAAATAATTACTACTAAAGTCAGAATTCTCCGCCATTATACTCGCTAATACGGGTGGGACTATGAACCTACTAATTTAAACTTGTGCAGAAAAGAAAAATGTTTTGTGTTCTAACATTATTGTTAGAGAGTAGGCTTTTCTCCCGTTAGGTGAGTTACTGGTTAAGTGAGTTGCAAATTAGGTGTTTAGTAATAATTAATGGCTTAACCACGGACTGATTAGTGCAGTTTAAAAAAAGATAATTTCTTAATTTCATCTTCCAAGCATTACACGTTATCAGTACTATTCCGTAACTCAAATTATTCCATTGCTTAAATTATGTTCTCCATAAAGCGTAGAGCACTAACGTTTCACTTGTACAGAAACTATATTATTTATCATTATATGTAATCACCATACAATATAACGTTTGGTACGATACTGATATGATCGTTATGGCCATATGATCGTAAGTTATTGTTCTTATTATTTGTAATCTCCTCATTGGTACAGGCGGAATTGCACACATTGTCACCGAGACGCCATCTTATTTTGGGGTGCGCCGTCCTGTAGAACATACCCACTTTCTGTTCATAGCGTAATGTTGCTATCTACAAGTCAGCACGCCCTCCTGCTAAAACAACCTGTTCGTCTACAATCTAATCTAATCTAATGTGTATCTATCATCTACACACTGTCACTATATATTACTGAACATTTACAGAGCCTTGTACTTACGCAGAAATAGAAACGGCCACGGGTTTCTACTGTTTGTTTGGTTCAAGTCAACCCATCATCTTTGAATAACCTCAAGCATGCTCTTGATATTTAGTATTTCTACTACATATGTGCTAAATGAATTACATATAAATTACTTATATCACTGTTAAAGCGGTTGGGGATATTGGCCTATTAGAAGTTCTCAAATGTTACTTTCCTTTCGATTTCATTACGTTATTCAGATATTGTGAGTATTTGTTGTAATAAGGTGATTTACTTTTTCTCTTTCGATAAATAACATTTGTGAACAGGGGTGTGTAATATTTTGTCACTTACTACGTCATGCTTTATGAGACTTTCAACGATAAAATCTAAATACTGAGAACTAGCAGCACAATCCGCATCACTTTATACCTTTAAACTAACACTGATTAAGCAAGTTACTTTTGTGTTTCACAAAAAACCTGACACAGTTATTTATCAACATTCAATCCTTTGACGTTGACAACCGATTATGGAACTCGCTGACAGAAGACGTATTTCTGCTGGCCATGTGGTTTTTATAACCGTTTATTATACACGCTCCGCTCGTAAATTACGCGTTAATCAGCTCGCGACGATACACAACCTGGCACTTTTTCTAGTAAAGAAAATCGAATTTTTGTCTAGGAACGTAATTTACAAAAGGTTTTGTAAATTTACCTTTTCTACTTTTTATAGTTATTTTTAGAACATTTTACTGTGAGTAGAGATTTTTATTATTGTTAGCAGTGTATAAAGTATTACGAATCTGAATTACGTATCTGTAACGTGTATTTCAGCACTGTCACTATTAATATTTTAAAACTAACCACTATATCAGTAAATAAGTTATTTGAAAGCATTTGGTTTTCACACCACTTTTTAATCAACTCCTTATTGTAATATACCTCGTAAAAATTTGCTTGGTATAGTTTAGAGTTTGTTTCTATTAGGCCTACTGCGAATATACTAAGATTGTATTTTACTTTCTCCTTCTATTTTAATTATACTGTTTGTGTATGTTATCCAATCTTGCAGGAATTTCAATTATAATGTAATAACTAAAAAAAATTATAATTTTCTTTCTCCATTCACGATGTTAAAATGTTTATTCGTAAAAATACTATAACTGAGCCTTATATAAATAAAATAGCACAAAGGTTATTGTAAACGCTTTAAATTTAATAGGCCTACCTCCTGGAGAAATTATTTTAACAATCATTTTATAGTCGTCGTCGTCGCCATCACTTCACGGTGCCTGTTCTGTCTTCACTGCAGCCATATCTTCCACGGCCTACTCACAGTTCTTCTGCCAACAGGTTTGTAGTCTATAGCGAGCTTTACTAGCCTCTGGTGGCCCAATCTATAGACGAGCTCCATCTACTGCTTCTATCTTATCATTGATGAAGAATACACTCAGTTCGGCACTTAAATGTTCATTCTGCATTCGACTGCTTAGACGATAACCACTCACGTGTCTTGAAAAATTCATTTCAGCGGTTCGTATATGCTGCTTTTCTTTCCCAGATATCGTCCATGCTTCACTAGCATATGAAAGAACAGGTATCGCAATTACTTTATACTTCATTTTAGTATCAGTTCTCGTTTTGTTTCTTAGTGTTCGTTGTATTTTACCACACATCATCTGATACTTTTTTGCTTTTATTTGCTTAGTATTCTGAAAAATAATAAAATATTTGTTTATTACTATGTTACTGTAAATAGTGATCTTCTTCAGTAGGCTCTAGGCGTATCGCCTCCGATAAACTAAATACATGCAGTTTTCATGATTGTTAAAACTAGAACATATTTCACAACAAAATGTAACTTACTGAATTAATTTTGCAATTAAATGGAACCTACTTAAGACGTGGAGAAGTCAAAACCACAGTTACATAATTAACTTATATGTTTAACGTTTTATAATTAGTTTTCGCAAATTTGAGAATTTCGTTGTATCCTACGGTCGACTGGCATTTCTTTATTGCCGCTCATCACATCTGTATTCCACTTCTATTTACTGTACTATGCATTTTCTTAAATTTAAAAATATGTAGATTGATTCTCAGTTTTCAATTCGCCGTTACGTATTTCCTGAGACTGATCAGGCTTGTTTTATTCGTCAAATTACTATTCATGTTAAGGGTAATTGCATTCGTTTTTGCAACAATTTTGATTACATATATGCTCACTCCTTAACTCGCTGAATATTAAGAACTGATAAAATATCAATATTATTTTTTCACTTAAGCTTATATATTGGCCTACTGTCATACTGTCTAAAGAAATTTATATTTTGCGTGTAGAATATTATCTGTTTAATAAAAAAGAATGTAATATTATTAGGACATACGTTTGTATCAACGGTAGAAACAACGTGTCTGCGAAGCGTCGCTTCTCTCACTGAACGTTTTTTCTTTGACAAAAATGTCACATAGAAAATAAAAAGCAATTTGTTATATTCTAAAGCAAAGTAAAAAACAATATGGAACATTGCAAACCAATCAGGGTGTGTGTGTGTGTGTGCGCGCGCGCGCGCGTGTGAGAGGGAGAGAGCGTGAGAGAGAGACGCGTATATTGTGTAACAGTAAAATTAATATGACTTTTTTCTGACTTATATTTATGACGTTATGCAGTACACTCATTGGTTATCGCTACTGGTAAATATCGATAGGAGTTTTTTAAATTGTAATTGGTTTTTAAGAATAATTTTGGTTTCTTAATGTTTCAAATAGTGCAGTATAAAGTTTCGCATTGATTTGTATGAACGTGTTTGTTTTATGTTTGTCCATGTCTAGCTTGTCCCAAATGTTAATTATAGTAGCTATATACAAACGTAAATATTATCTATATTTCTGATCTCATGTTCTGTACTTATAAAATATAAAAATTAGAATGGCAAATGTCTGATTGTTGTACTGTATATTCATTTAAAAATTTAACCTATGAAAATACTAGTAAAAGCTATCTAACTTATTTCAACTTCTTAATAGTGATATTCAATTTGAAAGCTGTTAACATTTATAGAAACTGAACAGGTCGATTAGAGAGACACAATAGTTGCAACTAAATAGTGTACAACTCAGACTGTTTTTAGAAATTCGTTACATCCAGTCTTTGTGCCTACTTAGAATGTATAAGATTCACTAATTTTCTTTACGGACTAAATTTTTGTCATTCTGTTACCCTTCCCTATTAAGCTATAGTTTTCCTCCTCTTATGATATTAGCTTTCTAAACATACGATGTTCAGAGTACGATGTATCTAAGGAGTACACCTTATCTACCTTGCATTATAGACGGGGTTTGATCTATGCTTTCTCTTAAAGGTTAACAAGATCAATAGACTATAACCTTGGGATGGGAGCCACTCAATTCGACAGTTTTAGCACTTAACGTGGGAATGGTTATATTACAGTGCCCCATAGCGTATCCAATATTACTCTTCAACGGAGAAAACTAATTAAATATTATATTTTGATGTTACATAAACGTGCTGTGATTTATTCCACTTAAAAGCATTATTGCATGTCTTATAAAAGTTATTGTGCAATCTACTTCCTTTTTGTTATTAAAATGACTCGCTGTAGTTGTCATTTTATACTTTACCGGTCATAAAATTTACAAGGCAACCGTTATGTTCAGTGACCTGGAAACTTAGTTATACAATACATTGGCTTTCCAGAAAATGGGAGTTTATTAAGCGATAAAAAGCTATTTGCAGAGACTAATTTTCGACGTGTTAATTCCAACACTTAACGCAAATCATTAATGATTTTGCTGTGTGCGACGTAATGCTGCATGAATACGTTTAATTCTTGGTTTCTCTTAGTCACCTTCTCCACAGTGCCTGGTTCTGCAAACCAGTAGGCTATATAAAGGAAGATTGTTACGTAGAATGTACGTAGTATATTGTTATGTAAAATGTCAATCTTCTAGATCATTGAGCAGACAGAGTAAACAATTACAAGTTAATTAACAGTTTTTCTAGACATCACAGTTGATTCACAAACGATTCTACAGTGTTCAGTAACACATTACGCATTATTTTGTAGTGCATGATGTTAACGCAATTCTATCCAGCGCTGTAGTCAAAAGAAGATACTCAAAAGAGTAATGTGGCTTGTTTTTAATTACAGCTTTCTATCACTTATTAGTTACTCTCCCTTCCACCTGTCACTCTCTTTCATTTTCTCTCTCTTTCTTTTATGATGTCATGACACGGTGAAACCTCATTAGCAGTTTATGTGCTGGAGCTTCTCGCCTGTTCAGAATCTGTTATTAAAAACTACTGCTGCTACTGTTGCATCACCATATTGTTTGCAACCTGTTTGCGTACATCAGTCAGTCGGAAGTTAATTTTTAAATAGCCCTCATATTTTTTTTCTGTCTTGTGTTTGAATTTATGTGTTTTCCTGAGGATAATAGGATAGCCAGCTTGTACGTTTAAAAGTCCGTAATCTGAGTTTAACGTTTTTAAAAACAGAGTTTGGTGACGTTGCGGTGATCTACACATTCTGCCACAGGGGTATGGAATTGATATTTAAAACTTAGCTTCGAAAAGTTAAGTAGAAGTGTACGATAAGGTTCAAATACCATTTACTTATTTGCCGTTTTCTTGCTAGGGAGTATTGTCACACGAAATCAAATTATTTTTATCTCCGGTCAATGAGAATGCTAGCCATATCTACTTATTAATATTATAATGATGCATATATGTACCAATAAAAAACAGCAGTGCAGTGTAGAGTGAAAGTGAATAAGCGTTGTGCTGGTAACTAATTATGTGCATATAATTAAAGGTAAGCCAATTAATAGACACTCATTAAAATTAACATTTAATTAACATTAAAAGTCATTTATATTTGTGTGCAAATAGGAATAACTAATTATTTTAATATTAAATATATTTTAATAGTATTTATTACACTGACAAAGTAATTACCTATAGGCACATGCTGTGAAAATACTTGTTTGTAAAAGTCTAGAGACCGGAAATGCATGTTCATAATCTCGTAGTCGTTTTTCTCGTGCAATGTAGAACGTTTTAACATGTAAAAATAACGTTATGTGCTTAGATATATAAAATTAAAGATTCTTTTGCTTTACTGTTAAATATTTTAAAATTTATGTATTTTTAAACTCATAATTTTTAGATATAACTATACATGTTTTATATAAAAAGAAGGAATAACAAGTAAAAGTTTTAATTCACTCAATCAAAATTTATTTGTGCAAGTGTAGTCAGCTTCAAACCTGTTACCTTGCAATATCACACACACACACACACACACACACACACACACACACACACACACACACACACACACACACACACACACACACACACACACACACACACACACACACACACACACACACACACACACACACACATACACATTCATTAGAATAATATAGAATATAGAACTTTCACTTGTGAAACTTACTTGTTTTTTCTTCCCGTACGCGTTTCGGCGTGATGTGCGCCTTCGTCAGCAGTTTGAGACAGACAGTTTGAGGCAGATGAGTCTGTCTCAAACTGCTGACGAAGGCGCACATCACGCCGAAACGCGTACGGGAAGAAAAAACAAGTAAGTTTCACAAGTGAAAGTTCTATATTCTATATTATTTAGTACTGTGAAAAAATAAGATGAACAATCAAAACAACACATTCTTTGTAAGTAACTCGTTGAGTTTCCTGCGGGTCTTCCATGCACTGCAAGTGTCTTCAAATAAATACACTTCGGGTAAAAAAAATAAAGGTGAAAATAAACCTACTTACTGTGTATTTATTTGAAGATATTATACACACACGGGCACGGGCGGGCGCGCGCGTAGGTATACGTTTTGTAGGAATCTTTTCAATATTACTTGCAGCTTTTTTGTTAATAAATATTTTTTTCAAATATTAAATACTTCTGCATATATATTTTAATAAATTATATTTCTTTAATTTAATAAAATATACTTGCAGAAGTTTTTATTATTTAAAAAACCATATTTATTAATACTACACACACACACACACACACGCACACACGTTCTTGTACACTGTGAAATAAAACGTAATATATTTGTGAAAGTCAAATTAATTTTTTCCACTTGCTTACTAATCTCTACTTTAGATTTACTACCGACTTCAGTCAAGGCTACCAATAACTAACGAAAGTTATGAAACTTGAGAAAACCGTGTAACAATATAGCGCTACTCTGTCATGTTATTCACCAAACGTCCCTCCTTCTCTACTGAATATGTTAAACGGATTACGCCTACTAACTGACTTCACTAACGGAATTAAATTTTGTAAAAGTGGGTAATAAAGCCAGAATTATCAAATTTAAATTAAAAATCTAAATACATTAAGTCATAGGTAAACAAGTTACTTAGAATTTTAAAAACTTAAAATAACCTGCAATTAAATTACGGAAACCCTAAATTTACAATTACACAAAAAGACAATTTAAAAATTTTCTTGGTTATAATGGGTACCGTACCTTAAAGTTTTGCAAACAATAAATATCAATACGTTTCAAATATCAAAAGAAATTAGATATTACTTAAATAAACATTAAATATAAATCAAACATTAATTTTAAAATATTAATAACATATAATAAGAAGTAATTTGCATTTAATTTAATTGAAGTTATTATTTTATGGTTAATTTAATGTAAATACATTGATCTTTCCTATGTCTTTTATGTCTTATTGAGACTAACCCATTTGGAGACAAATCTGTAAAGAAGTACACAATATTATGCCAGCGTCGCTATTGGAACAATCATTACACTAATACAATTTAACCATCGAAATGAATTGTTATTTAATTGTCTAGCAATTATCTGACAATTAATTTTTCTTTTGGTTTGCTTATAATTCTGCAGTGTACATTTTTCCTGATAATTTAACTTTGGTAATCCCTTGGTTTCCTTTATCTACTTGAAAGTATTTGTATTGGTCTTATATTACATAATATAACAGCACACCTCTGCTACCTATATTTAACGATTTTGACGTTTTCAGCTAAACCCTTAAGTTTTGGTGTTGCCTAAAGTCCAATAAATTAGGTATTTTATTTCCAATAAAGTATTCACTGAATAATTCTCTATTGATTTATGTACTCAAAATTGTTGATCAATGTGACTTCCCCTTCTTTTTGAAAATTTATCGTGAGTCCGTTATGTTCATGCCTGCCATCCGCAGCATGCTGTCTGCGCTTCAGCGACAGCCGAAAAAGTAACCGTCTACGATTACAATTGTGAGCATTAATAACCATATTTCTATTCGCAATAGCCTTACAAGGATCAGAAGTATATTAGGTGCTGTCTATTTTACAATAATTGAATACGTTTTGGTGGTAATTGTTGCAGTGATTTGCACGTTTATATCACATGTATTGAGAATATATTGACAAGGGAGCTTAACTTATACTGGCATAAATACATTTACCGAGGAAATGTTAAAGCTTTTAAATTGTTTTTTGAGATGATTCTATAATATAGTCTGAGGAATATAGAAAGAAGAGGCAGCCTTGTTTTTACTCATTGTTCCGTAAGTGACACTTCTCATACCTTCATTTAGTAGAGCTTAAGCCTTCTTTTTTTGCTTCGATTTCCGTTTTTGCATAATGAAATCACTTTGTCTAAATTAGGTATGTACCTCAAACAGTTTACAAACGCTTAGAAAAGTTTTGAAGCGGATAGTATAAAATGAATGGTACATCGTTAAAAATATGAGGCAGGCAGATTAGGTATGAACGTTTGTACTGAATGGAAGAATACTGGATAGATTATTCTTTCAAACGATCGTAAGTTTTCTGTAGTTTACAAACCAATAATCACATCTAGTGTAAAATATTTATTTAGATCATAGTGTTAAAGGGGACACTATTCATGTAGTGTAATTCGAATTTTAATTTTATGGAAACTTACCAAATTTACTAACCTTACCGAACCCAATTTTATAAATATCGTGAGTTCCTGAAGACAATTCATCTAAAACCTAGGTTAGTGAGTGATACAAAGATTTGTTGTGAGATTCTAACTCTTTTATAATTTTAGATACCTTAAAAGAGAGGTTATGAATACACTGTATCTTATTCAGCTTCCATCAGTAGAACGTTCTTAAGCCATCACGATAGTAGCTGTATAGTTATACCGCTGTTAAGGGTTTCATGATAACCAGTGTTAAGAATTTTTAACACCGTTTTCATTTACTTAAATTTCGGCGTAATGTGATAGCCTCTAACCTTCGTGAACAGTACTGAGTTACAGTTTGCTAAGGATGTGAGGCACAAAATATTTGAAGAAGGTGAAAGTGGCTCACCAAATGTTTGACTGTGGCAGAAATGTTCTCATGTTTTTTTTTTTATATTCTCTGTACTTAACAATATATGAAGTAGCATCACTGAGAAATAATAATACATCGTACTAACTGACCCACTTAGGTCATAAGAAGGCAAATAGGTCACCAAAACATTTTGCAGCTGAGGAATGATTTACGTGGTGGTGTAATTGTATATTCAGGAAGAATAATCTGGTATAACTTACAGCACTAAATTTATGCCTGGAGTGTTCTCCTACCATCATTGTTTTGTTTATTGAAATCCACTTATATATACTTTTATGTTTAAACGCATCAAAACATTATAAGTTAAATCTCGAAAACAGTGACGAATGATATTAGGTAGTAAATGAAAACGATTTTGATGCTTAGATACTCACATTTCTTTGAGATGTTTTTCTGCTTTTCTCCTCCTTCTATTTAACAGTGCATACTTGTATACTGAGCCATTAACCGAACCATTAATCTCTTGAACATTTCAAGTAACAGCCTTCCAAATGATTAACATGTTCACACGAACATGTTTGAAACTACGAGTCAGCGGTTATGGCGCAGAAAATTCAAAGTGTTAGTTTTAGTTGGATCTGTGATGCACTTCTACATTATTTTATATACCTTCGTACGTGGTAGTGTGCTGAGAGAGTATTTATTTGTGTAGGTACAGTGACTTGTTCCGCAATTGCTACTAAATTAGTCTAATGATTTAATGAAGTTAGACATCGTTTCTTTGATTAATAAATAACGATCAGTATTTTATTAGTTTTTAAGATAAAAATCAAAGTTTGTAAATATGTGAAGTTGACTTCTATTTCTCATATGAAACAATAGCTGGTAAACAAAAGAGGCTGCGTATTTAACAGTGTTCATTGATTGAAATTCATGGATCATTTATAATACACAAAAGCCAGCGGAATAATCACAAATAAAAACAACAGATTCCAAACAATGTAGAACTAAGGTCATTTCTTTAGCGGTAATTCTATTCCCTCCTCCCTACTGCACAACTGGTGAACTGTACGCTATACGTTTTACAGGAGTCACGATGACTTCCGTATGTAGACATGACGCAAATTTTTCCAGGTATGAGATATATTCCTGACAATTTGGAGAAGCAGTAACTTCCTTATAATTTTTTCAAATAACATTTAATATCCACCGTAGATCTGTTCACTGTGCGTCGAGAGGGCTACTGAATAACTGTAATATGCAGAAATCCTTATAGAATATTTTACAATTACGACTAATTAAAAAACTACCGTTCCTTCCTAAACAAGTCGGCGAACCATAAGTTGCTATTTACTGTAGTTCTAGAGTTTTAAAGACATGAGTGAACAAACTAGTTTAACAGTGAAGTTAACAGTAAGAGTTCGATATTTTAGAATCGAAGTAATCGTGACATAAAAGTAATTGAAGAAAATTACTATATGATAGCCGATAAATTTGTATTAATCAGACAATAGTGAACACAATATTCTTAGTATTTTATCAACTGTTTTAAAGAATGGAATCAACGCCATTAACATCAAAAGCAGAACGTTTAAAAACATTCTGATCACTAAAAAGTTGGAGACTATAAATATAAGATTTTATGTGTTTCAATGATGGGGACTGTGTGCTTATTGACACTGCGACGGCTACCGCTTACGGTGCTTGTAACGCGTCCAAGACAAGGAAAGAAAATAATATATTGAAAAACATTCTGTTAAATGACAGTGGAACTTTCCGCTTCAGTTGGACGCAGGTGTGCACATTTCAGGTTGTGTAAACTTACCATCATTCACCGCTATTCTAATGTATTTTTTATTGACACAGTTTCACGTTACTGTTCAGAAAACAGATTAAATAAACAGATCACCTTGTAACCCATAATGAAATAGCTGTTATTTATGTACACGCTTCATGATGAAAAGTTTGTCTTTGTAAATATGAAAAGTATACGAATAATGAAAATGATTAAATAATATTACTTGATACAATTACAGTGCGCAGATGTAATGAAAATGATTAAACAGTATTACCTGATACAACTACAGCCCGCAGATATACATACACTGTAACATGTATTAGTTTACGAACACTCTAGATATGGATTATAAAACACACTCGGAGCTGTAGAGACTCTTAATCCCACTTTTCTTCATGCGTCAGAAAAGCCATCATACGACAGGAGGTTTAAAGCTATTATAGTAAAGATACACAAAATTTGAAAACTCGGCAAAATAAATATATAAAGTTAGCCAGTGTGTGTGTGTGTGTGTGTGTGTGTGTGTGTGTGTGTGTGTGTGTGTGTGTGTTTCTAAGGAGTCTAGATACTGTCAGGCTTTAAAAAATTTTCTCTCTCAACATTGTGTACTAAAAAAAGGATCTTCGTCGTAAGTAAAGGAAGTTTGACTTTAATCCTTTCAAAAAACATTTCAGTAAGTAGTTAACCCTAAAAACATTAAAGGATTCTTTACGTTATCGGCTTTAAAACATTATATTCTAAAATATTTATTCTTAGCAGATACTGAAAAAAACTTGTTAAAAACCTTAGTTGCTGGTCCAATATTAACAGGCGTTGTCAATCCACTGCAGAAACCCCAGTTTTCAACAAGTAACTTTCACGATTAAAAACATATTTTTTTTTAATTTGAGGTTTGTATTGGCACGTACAAACTTCAATCTTTGTTCTGACCTCACCTTCACACATAGATAGTATGACGAGGCAGATTGTTTAATACACTAAAAATTTTATTAAATAATTAATAAAACTATTTCATGTCACACGTCTAAAATTTCTCCTATAATTACAGTTACTTATGGACGTTAACTGGCTTTGAATATACTGTTGAGCCAATTAAAATTAATTCTAGTAGACAGTTTTTAAAGCACTAGTTAGTGTCCCTTGTATTTAATAAGAGGCAAATACAAGTTCTGTTGTTAACACAATAATGGTAATACTATTTTCTTTCTCTGACTGCTACTAAACGTTTGACATTATACAGCATTCTACAAATAAAATTTTAGTCATTGATTGTTTAGAAGATTGTAACTGTTACTTGATATAAGGCAATGAACACTGACACTTTCGAGGCTCTTATTTAATTAAATTAAATATTTTTTAGATTCTTTACGACCTGTTGAAAAATTAATCCACTTAATTTTGTTTACCTATGGAGGGTGTTTCTTCTTATGTTTCACGTATATGAAATTTTTATTCACTGAAGAATTTATATATATTGCTTCTCTACATACGGAAAACCTAGTCTATATAGCCTACTTTAGTATTTTTCCCACTATATTTACGTAAATTTACATTTTTAATATTTTTCATTTAATTAAAATTTGTTCATGAAATTTCAGTGTAATGTTTGAGCTACTGCCAATGCACCGCGTCGGCCAGTAATCGATAACGACAGAAGTAGATTCGGGGAAAATAATAAGAAGGCCTACAATGTAAATCTTTAATAAAGGTTAAATTCTATTCGTAGGCCTCAAAGTGACTAAAATTGGCAGAAAAATATTGACTAAAATAAATGGTGATGTTCCTCGTGTACAACCAGCAACTGGCTTTCAGTATAAACGCATATATTTTTCAGCAAGATCAGGGTCCTTTATTATTAACTTTTCAAATTAACAAATAAATTAGTTAATCTGCTGGTTGATTAGTGACACAGGCATCAAGGATTCAGTCCCAGTGAGTGATGTCAGCCAGTCTCTAAGGTATGTTCAATTATGTAACCGTATACTATAATGATATATAATCTGTCACATTCATGGATACTCTGTAACAAAAATGATGGGTTCAATGTTTTCATTGGAAAACTTTAATTAATAATATTTCAGTGCTTACCATGTTACCATCTAAAAAAAAAATTATAAACCTTTTTGAATTTTTCAAAACTACATATAGAATATTAATGTTCCGTATCACGATCAAAAGTTCTCATCAAATTCAATACATTTTTTTTAAGTTTCCCTGTTACTCATGATTATAAAGTATAAGGTAGGCCTATAAAAATAATTCAATATATATTTTTTCAAGTAGATTTTAATGTCGAAGACAACGTCACTTTTAAACAACCGTAAAAATTAATATATACCAATTAATTTGATTTAAAAGTTTATCTCTTTTTATAATGGTTCCCATGTGTACCACCGAATCAGCTTAGGAGTCAGGCAGGGTAGGCTGCCATATGCCAGCCGTACGGCATACAAGGAAGGCAGTGTGGCCAGCACTACGCTTCAACCGCCCATTATTATCCCCAGGATGTTATCCCAGGTATTCATTTTCAACAGGCTCAGTCGACCTGGGGGCTGAAAAACGCACCTTGATTTTACGGTGCGGGCCCGGGAATCGAACCCAGGACCTCTAGATTAGTAGCGAGGTGCCATACCCACTGGTCTACTGAGCCGCCTTTATCTTTTTTTATGTATAGTAATTATGACAGCTTAAAGTAAATCCGGTATTGAAACTTCTTTTGAGTAGTGACCAGTGGATTCGTGTAACAGTTCACATAAAGCTAATACGTAGAGGAAACAGGGTTGTCTTATCGGTTTTTTTAAGTGATACGAAGAAGTTTCACTTTAATGATAAGTTTGAAGGAAACTTCCCGTACTGAACGCTGCCGGTCTCAGAGAGGGCATTTAAACATTAGAAACAGTGTTAGTCCGACGGCAGTCTAAATCCCAGTGCTTTCCTTGGTAATGGAAGATTGTCCTTGTAGGTTTAAAAAGATGCTTCCTGCAATCGGCGTAAAATCGTTACACCACTGACGTACGGAACATGTCATATTTGAAACACAATGAAAACACCAAAACGATCCTAAGCAACTCTGCCATCGATAGTATTACGGACACACCACAGGACTCTCGGAGATCAACTGTAGATCATCAGGTCACCTTACCACGACCACTGACATTATTCTACAGAATTCAGTCAAGGAAAGTCACGATTTTAATAGTACTATTCAATCATAAACTTTAAAGAACTTTCAAACTAACAACTCTGTAAAAGAACATCTTAAAAAACAAATAATTTTTGTTAAATTTATGTTGCGTAAGATAGTAATTTATCAAGAAAATTAGGGTCAAGTACTTATAAGTTTCAACCATTCCCTATTACTATTGTACAAGTTTTTAATTTTTAGTAACCAATCAGTTAATTCTTTTTGTCTAAAACAATATCGATAAAATCGAAATAGGGAAAGATAGAGAGAGAGAGAGAGAGTGAGAGAGAGAGAGAGAGAGAGAGAGAGAGAGAGAGAGAGAGAGAGAGAGAGAGAGAAAGTGGGAGAGAGAGAGAGAGACAGACAGACACTCAAGGGGAGAGAGAGAATGTGCGTGTGTGTGTGTGTGAGAGAGAGAGAGAGAATATCACGTATCTGTCCATACACTGTGCTACCGTTGATTGAAATCAAACAAAATGCTCAATTAAAAGTTTTTTTTTTAATGCTTGCAAAATAAACTCTCAACGTCAGGGCATGTAGCAAATATAGTACAAAACAAATTTACAAATAAACAATTCGTACTTTCATTTTTTTTACATTATTTTTTACTTCCTGCATAACAAATTACTAATTCATTTTGTTTTAATTGTCTCCAAGTCACGTTACTAACTATTTAGAATTAATATTAGGCAATTACCTGTATTAACTTCCGTCTTGTGACTTGTTTGGTTTTTCCCTAAAACGACGCCTTTCGAGGATAAATCCTCATCATCAGGTTTCAATACTATAAAAACATCAAATTCACCCAAAAGGGGTCGTCAACTAGTTAACACACACAAAAACACCACACATAATTTAACATCGACACAGTCTCGGCACAGTCCGATGCGCATCGTCTCGTTGCCAACGACCAACTGTTGCACTTTGTCTTATATGAAAGTTATCATTGCTCGCTGACCCATCGATATCGATGGCCGTGTTGTACAGCAGATTCGATCGGAACGAAACTTTGTCATTAAGTAGCTGGTCCGTTTGTAACTTAGAAGCCTTGTATATCTCATATTCCTCCACAGCGTTCATGTATGCACCTTTTTTACAATTATGAAGCAGTTTCAGTGTGGAAGTCTGAGTACTTATGATTATACAGCATTAAATGCTGAGCGTAACTGGATCTTGTTTTCGAGATATCACTTTTGGTCAGGTGTTCTTTAAAACGTTCGGCTGACGGCCTGCCCGTTTGTCCTATATAAAATTTGTCACAGTCATCGCATTCAAGCTTGTACACTCCAGTTTTCTCTTCAGCCGGGATATGAGTTCTTTGTCCCAAACGTTTTTTGATGTTATTTGTGGTTTTGAAGGCCACTGTTATTTTACGTTTTTTTAGCTCATTCTTTACAATGACTGGTAGTACATTCGTGTACTCAGTTACTATAAACTTAGTATCTTCTTTAGATGGGCCGGTTAATCTGCTTTTACTATTGACTTTTACCGATTGTTTTCTTATAAGCTTGTCAACGATTCCACTGTTATAACCATTAGCGATAGCTATACTTTTGATTATATTAGTCTCTTCCACTCTGTCTTTTTGCTCAAGGGGAATAGCAAGCATTCTATGAACGAACGCGTTGAAGGCTGCCATTTTTTGGGAATATGGATGGTACGAATCAGCATGAATAGTAATATTCGTGGTGGTGGGCTTTCTATAAATTTTGAATCTAAAACGGTCATTATATTTGCTGATAGTGAGGTCAAGAAAGTTCAGGCAGTTATTATTCTCCATTTCTAGGGTAAATTGGAGTTTCATGTTTATGCTGTTCATATATCCTTTCAAATTTTCTATTTGTCTACTCGTTCCATTGAATATCATAAACGTGTCGTCAACGTAGCGTTCGTAAAATTTAATTTTATCTCACTGTTTATTAAGACTAGACATTAAAAATGTATTCTCAAAGTGGTTCAAGTATAGGTCCGCTAAAATTCCCGATAAAGGTGACCCCATTGCCAGACCATCCTCCTGCATGAAATATTCATTATCATGAAACTACGAAACCGAAATTAACCTCAACGAATACGTTTAAGATGAAGGTCGAATGTAGTCGTTGAGAAATTGTTTTGGGCAGATACAACCGCTATATTTAAATATTTAGAGCAGACGAACTGAAGAATTCTCTTCAATTAATTAGCAAATTAACAATAAAGAAGATTTATCCATAAAAATAACATTAAAATTAAAAGAGAATTAACATAAATACTAGGAATAAACACGGAACCATCAGTATCAACTAACCAAACAAATACACATAGAGCTGAAGCATTTATTAAAATACAGTTTCATTACATATCACATTTTAACATTATAAAGAATACCCAGTAAACACGTTTTTATTATTATATATATATATATATATATATATTGTAATATAATTAATTACAAATATAAATAAAAAAATATATATATTAGGTGTTATATGTTGATTTGTGATAACAAGGTATTGTGCTCTCCTTTTAGCCCCACTGTTTAGGCTAGTCAATTTGGAATATAATTTCAAATATAATAATAAATAAAATATAAAGATGTAGATAATCAGAATTGTGTATGTTGTCTGGATCTCGGTATTGAACTCGTCGATGATACTGCTCCACTTTGGATTCACCAAATACAAAGAATAGATTTAATATAAATATGTTATAACTGGGTGTGATTGATTGATAAGTAACAAATAAATCAAACTTTATAAATTGTGAAAATATTTTTTCTTGTTCTTGTATTGAGTTTGATTGAATTATTTAATTTAATTAATTAATAATTAATTAATTAATTGAGTGTGTAATTTCCTTATATATCTATTCTCTCACTGTAAATTATTTTTTTGTTTCTAAAAAAAAAATAATAGTAACATTAATTATAGAAATAAAAACAATTCTGGTAACTGAGTAATGATTTGCGTTTATTAACATTCAAAATTATGCGCCAGTCAAACTGCGCATGTCCCAGGCATTGACTAATATTTGCTCCAGTCGGTAGCGAAAAAATCAACAAATATATTTTTTACAAGGTTAAATTTGTGGTTCTTTTAACGAGTCGAAATGGTCAGAGGGCAAGGAACAAGATACATTCTTAACAGGTATTCTTAAACTAAAAGTTAATAGCTGAAATAGAACAAAATTATTATTACAATTGTCAATTAGAAAAAATTTAAATTGCGAACCGAGTCGAAGAAATGACGTCACTCCTTTCAAGCAGGCATTGCACTCGTGCTGGTGAGAAATCAATTACGGCCGCCGTCTCCTCGAGTTTAACTGCGATACTGTTGGAATTGGCTGAGATTCTCCCGCAGAAATAAAATGATATTCCCTTTTCTGCGAAGTGGTGTTGGTCCAGGAATATAGTGTAGAATGTCCTCTCGTCTTCTGCGATGTCGATTTCGTGATGGATTTCTTGTGTTGTGTCCGGTGTTCAAATATGTGTATTGGTGTTCTGTGAATTCGGTCCAAAATTGTTCAAAATGGCTGTTGATTTCTTGTGTTGAGTTTTATGGTGTTATTACTGTGTTTTGGAAATTTGTGAAGTGTTAGAAATTGATAGTTAAGGTTATTTTCACTTTTTAGATCATCTCCGTTACACGCCGCATAACCACACTTGATTTTTACACAAATTATTCTGTTTTCAGTACTCTGCTAACACATTTCCAACCATTCGGCTTTACGATTAACAATAGACTAATAGACGCAACGTCGTCGTTTTAGGGTAATTTGTGCTATGTCTTTTTCCTCTTTATATTGTTTAACTATACAAATATCTGTCTAAGTCTTGGTTCACTACCTAAATATACATAATAAGTTTTCTTATTTTTTACTGTATTTCAAATATTTCTTAATTTTACATGAATCTATCTATTCAGTAATATTGATTAGTTAATTTTACATCTTTTGATATATAGCTGGGTTTGTTTCAAGCTCATTTAAGCCAAAAAATTACAATTTTATATAATGATTGTATGCCTCATATTTTGTACAAATTCGGTGTTTTAATGGTTTTTATTTGTTTTTTCTTATAATATTTCCATGGAATATACTTAATAATTCCGTGATTACTTTGTTGTTAATAATTTGGTTGTTAAAACATTTCAATATTGATTAATTTACTGTTTAGTCTGATTTGATTACTATCATAGGCCTATTATTAACTGTTTCCAAAAGAAGTTAATTTCCTTTCCTTTGTCATTCTATTTGCTATTAACTGTATCTGTATTAATTATATTTTCAATTTCTGTATTGTATATATTGAATTCTATTCCTATTACATAGATTGATTCTCTGATAGATAATTTTTTGGTTTATATGCCAGTCTGTGTTTACTAAAATGGTGTCTTAGCTGGTCTGTTTGTACATTATATATGGTTTACTGTTTTGAATAAAATTATTACATTTTTATGTCCTACTTGCCTCTCTGACTTACACAATGGAAAATTAAATGACATGATTTTAAAATACAATGAAATATCTTGTATCTACTAAACTTTCTTTATAATAATAACATCATTGAACCATAACATAAACATCTTATGCCTAATTTTCTCTATACTTAGAATTATAATGAGAACATATTATTATCAGTCTTTGGCTGTCCTTTGTTTTTATGTTTCATTTTATCACAACCTTATTCTATTAAAATATCTTATTCTTAGTAACAATTTCAGTTATTCACTGTCTCTTTTTATTTACTATAACTATTTTGCTAAAATATTAACATAAAAACACCTTAGAACTACTGACACTTGCAGTGATTAACTGTCTCTTGTGTTACCTATACCTAAATTGTTCATACAATAAAAATAAAAAACATCTTATACCTATCATATTGTTATTATGCCTAAACACTAAAACACTTTTATTATCTAAATTACACTCAGCCATTAGACTGTCTCTTTAGTTTTTATCCAGTATTTTCTACACTAATGGTAGTCTGTTTTAATATATTTTTTATAACTATATTTAATATTACCTTGTGTATCCAGGTACACTGGTGCTCCTCCTTGCAACTTCAATGTTTCTTTAAAAAACTACGCGTTTCGGGACTCATGGTCCCATCATCAGGTTGATAAAAAACAAGAATCACTCACATTGAGTACGTCAACTTAGTAAGAAATAAATAAAAAGTTTCACTCGCACATACCGCGTGTATACAATTACACAACTACACGATGCGCATCTTATCGGAACTTGCAAGCGACTAACCGTTACGCGTCGCACTATCTCTACCTTTATCTATGTGTTGTTCCAACACGCGTATGGCCGTGTCATACAGTCCGTTGGACTTAAAAGAAAGCTTGTCGTTCAAGAGCTGATTACCTTGGGTTTTTGAGGCCTTATAAATTTCAAATTCTTCCAGCGCGTCCATAAGCCTGCCCTTTTTACAGAAATGCAACGGCTTGAAGCTACTTTGAAAACTCGAGTAATTATGGTTCTGGTTGACTATATGCAAGGCAAAGTTTGATTTTATCTTCTGGATATCACCTCTAGGGAGATGTTCTCTGTACCTATCCAGAAATTTCCTGCCCGTTTGTCCAACATAAAAATTATTGCAGTCCTCGCATTCTATTTTATAAATACCAGAACAGTTTTCTACTAGTCTGTTGGTCACTGGTCTCAAAAATATACAATATGTATATTTTTTATATCACACTTTATTATAAGGTGTCCTTTATTTTGGCTACACTAATAGTAGTCTGTTTTAATAGTTTTTTGACATATTATTCTTACAACTAGTATACAATTTGGTTTTCTGGGATTGTATCTTGTAACTTGTTCTGAGTCTACATATATCAGTTTTAATTTTGTTTAATGGTATGTATTACATGACTATCATTTTTTGGAATATCTCTTCCTGGTTCTGGTCTCTTTGTGGGAATCTTGGTATATTTTGTCCCTCTTCTTCAATATCACATTAGTAGTTTCTGGTCTTGTGGTCTCTCTGCATCTTGACCTTATTATTATTCCCTTATTAATATGGTTTCATCCTTTTATTTCCTTTTTTATGGTCCTTCCCTTTTTACTGCTTCCCAAATCTACTGGGCATACTGCTGGTTTAACTGGTTTTTACATAGTAAGTTATTTTAATCAATGGTTTTCTTTGTTATTTTTCATTTTTATTAACATTTTATTGACTTAATATACAGTTTCTAGTGTAATCCTTAAAACAATTTATTCTTCTCACTCACTATGGAACTTTTTCCTTTATTTATGTTGCATTAAGTCAAATGTTTAGCGTGATAATTTTGTTATGTTACATATGCTCTCCTGTAAAAGTGATTAGTTCAGATCATACTCTTAGTATGGATGAAATAATTACTACTAATTCTTTTGTATTTACATTTTCTTCGTGATTACATGTTTTCACTTTATATACCTTCTTTTTCCCACCGTTGCTTCCTCTCAGATAATGTGTATCTCCTCCATTAGTTTCTTTCTTCGTTAATAAGTGATCTTCAATCTTGTGTATAACATTATCATTGTATATTCTTTCTTATTTGATGCTTCCTCACCAGTATGTTTACTCCCTAACATTCCCTAACAAATAAATTGGAACAGTTCAGAGTGGCACTTTTGGCTTCAATCCCTGCTGTCCAACACTTCAATTGAGTCCAGAGGTATTATCATCTCTGCTCAAAATATAAGACTGATGGCATTTTCTACATCCAGTCATAAAAATAAATAAACAGTAAAAGTAGTCATTTTTGACTAAAATAAACATCTTTAGATTCTTCACTTCATAATACGTTATATTAATTAATACTTTTATACACTTGACTCTTCTTCTCTCTTAAAGCTTATTCCATATTAGGTGGTTTAGGTATGTGGTATAATATACATTTTATCATGTTTACATAGTAAGTAATATTTATATTTACTCTTTCTACCATCTGGTATCCATTGAATTATTTTTATTGCTCATGGTATAACATGAATTAATTCTTTATCACTTTCATTATAACAGTGGTTATTGCAACAACATTATCATTATTAGTATCAGTTTTTTTTTTTTTTTTTTTTTTTTGGTCTTTACTGAGTTGGTCCTTCTTCATTGTTCCATTTTTATTAAATTATTTTCTTTGTGAGTTTGGGTTAAGTTGTTTCGATTAAGTCATATGATATTCTGGTTTCCTTTCTCCTTTACAATTTTGTATAAATCTTTTTTTTCATATTACAGAGTTATTTCTCATCATTTGTATGAGTAATGATATGAGCTTAATATTTTTTAATTTTAGGTATTTTTATTCAACTACATTCTTTCTTATTCATATTTGTTTTTCAAATATTTTGGTGTAAGTTGTACTTATTATTGTTTTGAATTTTGAAAATCTTTATTCATCAAAATTCTTTTCTCATTCATAATAGTCTTTGAATGTTTGGTGTAAGTGGTACTTACTTAGTTTTTGAATTTGGAAAATTATTATCTCCATCCAAATTCTTTTTTCGTTCATAATAATCTTTCAAATGTTTTGTTGTAAGTTGTACTTACAAATGTTTTTGAATTTTGAAGTTTTTTATTTATCAAAATTCTTTTTGCATCATTCACAATAATCTTTCAAATGTTTTGTGTAAGTTGTACTTACTGATTTTTGAATTTTGAAATTTTATTATTGCATCAAAATTCTTATTTCGTTCATAATAGTCTTTCAAATGATTTGGTGTAAGTTGTACTTACTAATGTTTTTGAATTTTGAAGTTTTATTATTGCATCAAAATTCTTATTTCGTTCATAATAGTCTTTCAAATGATTTGGTGTAAGTTGTACTTACTAACTTTTGGAATTTTGTAGTTTATTATTCCTCCTCCAAATATTTTTTAATGGATAACTGATTATAAGTTCCTTTTACTTTATTTGAAATGATATCCTTTAGTACATACGTATTGTTATTATTGTTTTTAATAATCAGGTATGGGCCGGTATACAGCAGTAACAACTTTTTGGTAATGCCTTCCAAAGTACTGGGTAATTCCCTGTTTTTTAGCAGTACCTTTTCTCCGACTTCATAGCTTATTATTTTCTTAACAGCCTTTAGACATTTGTTCTTGCGCCTTTCCTGGTCTTCTGCCAATTTATTGTAGAATCTGATTCGATTGAATTTGTATTCTTGACTCCTGGGGAACTCTATTATGTCTTGTATTTCTCTCGGAGGCGGTTTTTCATACATTGCCGTGTATGGCGTGGTACCTATAGCGGGATGATATGACAAATTAAGGAATTCTTCAGTAGCTAATAAATATTCTTGCCACTTCTTTTGTTGGTTATAGCAATAAGTCCGTAATATTCTTCCGACTTCTCGCAGTACCCTCTCCGCTGGATTGCTGCTGGGGTGGTAGACAGATGTCTTGTATGTCTTAATGCCCAATGTATTCAGAGTGTTTCTCCACCTCCAACCCTTAAATTGCGTTCCATGGTCTGTGATTATGGATGTCGGGCTTCCTACCTCTGGAATGTAATGATTTGTTATTATTCCTAGAGTCTTCAGAGTGGTGGCTCTGTTCACAGGGTATAGTTTTGTGAATTTTGTAAAATGATCCATCATAATAATAATATATTTGTATCGATGGCGTCCGCCACTGCGGGGAAATGGACCACATATGTCCAGAAAGACCTTTTCCAGTTTGGCTTGTGAGGTAATTGGTATCATCATACCCTCCTTTCTCTCATTGTTGGTTTTCACCAATTGACATATCAGACAGGTTTTGAGGTAGTTTCTCGTTTTTCTATTGATACTTTTTATATGACAATTCTCTTCTATTGCCTTGATCACCTTCATGGCTCCCATGTGACCGTATCGTAGGTGATAGTCCAGGATGATATCCTTTTCGATTGTAGTAGGGATCATGACCTTCCATATCTCTTCATCAAGAGATGTCTTGATGAATAAAATTCCATTATGTATACAATAAAATTTGTTTATTGTGTCACCTTGGTTGGAGAGACGAAGTTTAATATGGTTTAACTTCGGATCGGACTGCTGGTGTTTGCTGATGTCCTGCACTATCTTCTCTAAATCGGATCTGTCCTTAATAATATTATAGATTTTCAAGATGCTCTCCTTTTCGCCTTCGAACGTTTGTTCTTCCAGATTCACTCTCGACAATACGTCGGCTACTACATTTTTACTTCCAGGAACATACTCCCACTGTATATCGTATTCCTGTAGGGCGAGTACCCATCTGGTTAATCTACCATGGCTTAACTTGCATCTTCTTAGAAATGATATTGATTTGTGATCTGTTCGAACGGTCACTGGATATCTGAGGATATACGTCCGAAACTTCCCGCAGGCAAAGACTACACTTAGCAGTTCTTTTTCCGTCACATTATAGTTCTTTTCACACTGGTTAAGGGTTCTGCTAGCAAAGCTCACTACTAGATGGTTTCCACCTTCATCTTCTTGGTACAGTGTTGATCCCAAGCTAATGTTACTAGCGTCACAGTTTAGAAAGAAGGGTCGGTTAAAATCTGGATGGTTGAGCATTACTGCATCTAAGAATTTCTCCTTAATTGATTTTAAAGTCTCGTCTTGTTCTTGACCCCATCGCCATTTATTCTTGGACGATAACTGGTACTGAAACTGGGCTGTTAGTTCGGAATAATTATTCTGGAACTTCCTATAATAGTTACACAGGCCCAAAAATGATTGTAGTTGCCTTCTGTTTTTTGGTGTAGGGAATCGTTGTATGGCGTCTACCTTTTCTGTTGATGGTGTTATTCCTTGACTGTTTAGCTGGAAACCCAGGAATTGTACTTCTTTAGCTATAAGCTTGGACTTGTCTAGTTTAAGGGTGACATTATTTTCAGCGAGCTTCTTCAAGACATACTCCACACGGTAACAGTGTTCTTCCCAGTTGGTTGATGTTATTAGGAGATCATCAACATAGACAGTCGTGAATTGGAGCGCTTCTGGTCCTAGTATATGATCCATACAGGCGACAAAAACAGCTACTGAATTCACTAACCCGAAGGGCAACCTCTTAAACTGATAATTACGCCCTTCGAAGATGAATGCCATGTATTGCCGGCTTGCTGGGTGCAACTCCACTTGCCAATAGCCGCATACGGTATCCCAAGTGGTAATAAATCGTGTTCCGTGGAACCTCTTTTCAAAATTTCATCAATTTCGCCAGGTGAGGTACGATCGTTAATTATCATTTTATTTATCTCACGTGCGTCAAGGCAAAGCCTTACCTTCCCATTTTTCTTTTTTATGGCCACAATTGGGCTAGTGTATGGCGATTGACTGCTCTCGATGATATCTCTACTGATCATATTCTGGATCTCTGTGCGTACGGCTTCTTTCAAAGATTGTGCTATTGGATACGACTTACGGTTAAATTCTACCGGTTCTCTGAATCGTATGGAACATTGGTAGTTCCGGATCTTTCCAGGTTCGTCCGAAAATACAGCTCGATATTTTTCATATATTTCGACCAATTTATTCAGCTGGTTTTCCTTTAATTGCTCGTTAGTATTGTGGCACTGGAAGTTACGTATCTCCTGAATCTTTTGTTGCCATAGGTCATCCTCCGAATCCTGATGTACTGGCTTGTTGTTTGTTGAGTAGTTGGACAAGTAATTCACCTTATTTTGGTGGTCGAGAAGTTGTCTGGAGTCTAACGTCTTGTTATTAGTTAAATTGGCTACCCAGGTCGAACCTTCAGCAAAGAGTGATACCTTTCCTCGGCACAAGTCGATAACTGCTGAGTTTCTGCGCAATATGTCACATCCTATCATGATGTTGAAAGGTAATCCGGCTGCAACAAGAAATATCATATCCACACTAATGCCCTGACTGTTGACACTGAGGGATACCTGCTTTCTTATGGTCTTGTTCTGTCGGCCGGTAGCTCCTACAAGTACAATATTATTAATAGGTAGTACCGGTAAGTTTTTGTGGCATTCCTGCTGTATCCGGTCCAACTCATTTCGATTTATTATGGAGACATTGGCTCCAGTGTCTATCATTATAGGAACAGAAATACCCTCAATTTCTGCAATTATGTATATTATCTCATTATCATTATTATTAATATTAATCTCGCTTTCTTCTAGTAGGTCCTTACGGATATCTTTCAAATAATTGCTGTATATTATGGTAAAATTTTTTCTGTTTTTCTTCGAATTCATTCCTTCTTGGTTAAACCCAGCAGATTGGAGCAGTAAAGGGTTATTGGAGTTTATTACTGCCTCCGTTCGTTTAAATGTTCCGCTTCATTACGGATTAGGCCGTTGGAAGCATCAGCTTGTAGTCCTGAGACTGATTCGTTTGGTTCTGCCCGATCGTCCTGTTGGGCTTCTGTTACAGGTAGTCTTCGCTGATTGTCCAGACTGGAACTACGTCTGGGCTCGTACTCTCTGTACCTATTACTTCCCTGACTTCCTTGAAAGGTCTCGTACTCGTAGTATCGGCTCCTTCGTTGAGGCTGGTACCTCCTCTGTCCACTGCCTTCCGCTCTGATGTAGTTAACATTGGGTCGATATGTCCTGTAATTATTGTTATTACCTCCATTCGGGTAATTCCGGTTATAACTACCATGATAATTGTTATTAGAAAGGTTGGGGTTCCTCTGACCATTTGGAACATAGTTACGATTATTATTATAATAACCGTTGTTATTTTGTGGACGGTTATTATTATTATTATTGTTGTGGCTGTTGTCATTATTATTAAGGCGAGGAATATTACTATTATTATTATTGTTGTTAAATCTAGGCAAATTATTGTTATTTCGGGTGTTATAATTGTATTCTGCATTATTCCGATTTGCGGAATTATAATTATTATTGTTACCCACATTCTGCCGATTATTATTATTCAAATTATTGTTGTTACTTCTTGGTTCCGGCTTTTCATATCTCCGGCGACTTTGACGGTAATAGTCTTCATGCTCATACATTTCTAAAAGCTCGGTCATGGCTTGCACAGTCTTTATTTGACTGTTTCTTCTGGCTCTTATAATATCCTCCTCATAATGGTATGAGAGTTTGCTGGCCAGGCATTCTTCCGGTATTCGGGGCTCTAGATGTTTGGCCACGCACACCTTTCCCAAAAAGTACGCCGTTAAAGTCTGGTTTCCATACGGGTTGTACTTTCCATGACAGATCCCGTCTCTGGCGATATTTTGTGTTGATTCAGACCAATATTTGGCTTTGAATAGCCTTCTGAATTGTTGATAATCGGTCACTTCGTCTCTTATCGCCATCCACCAATTATCTGCTATCTCCTTGAACGATTCGTCAAGCACCTCTTTATTCTCCCTCCAGCGATTACCTCTGTGTTTGGTGAAGTACTCTTCGATTCTGGCTAGGAACTCCATTGGTTTGTTTTTATAAAACCTGAAGTTAATTCCTTCACGATTCTCACTGTTGGGACAACTGGTAATGCTTGTCGGTCGACTATGGAATAGGTCTATATCTGTCTGGTTCTGTCGCACCTGATTGTTGATACTGGTTACAGTAGCTTCAATGCCGTCACATTTTTCTGTGAATCGGTCCTGCACTCGCTCCCAGTCTTCCCGTGTTTCCTTTAGTCTTTCCTCCAATGTCTTCCTAGTCGTTTCTTCAATGTTGTTAACCTTCGTATTTATTTCGGTCTTGATACTCTGTACTTCCCGTTCAGTTTGACACCATCTTTCGTCAGCTCTTGTAACCCTTTGTTCGATTTCCGTTATTTCCTCTTCTACCTTCTTGCTGATTGTTTCATTATTTTCAGCTATTTTCTGGCTCAATTCTTCCTTCAATATTTCCATTCTTCCGTCTAACCGGTTCATGTTCTCTTGGTTCGTCTCCTTCAATTCTTCTCTCAATTGCTGATTATTGCTTTCCATTTTTTGACTTGTTTCTTCCATCCTCTTGTTGGTTTCTTCCAGTTTTTGGCTTATCTGGGTTAATTCCTCTTTCGACTGTTTATTGTCAGTCTTTATTTCCTCCATTTTCTCCTCAATATTCTGAATATTTTCTTCCATTAATAATTTATTTTCGTTTTTTATTTCGTCCATTTTCTCCTCCATCTTCTTACTGGTATCTCCAATTTTATTACTTAATTCCTCCTTCAATCGTTGGTTATCATTCTCCATCTTCTTACTATTTTCTTCGATTTTCTTGTTGGTATCTCCGATTTTATTACCCAACTCTTCCTTCAATTGTTGGTTATCGTTTTCCAGCTTCTTACTATTTTCTTCCATCTTCTCCTTTAATTCTTCTTTCGTCGTTTAAATTCTCTGAGTAACATCTCCATCATTTGATCAAATTTTGTATCTTCCTTTGTGGTGGATTTCTCCGGTGGTGCAGGCTTGTTCGGTTCTGCTGCCGGTAACATCAACTTCACATCTTCCACTGGTGTCGCCTCTTTATCCTCCATGTCTACCTCCTGCTCGGCCTCCATAGCCCTTTTCCTTGATGTAGCTCTCCTGTGCATCTCGCTCCCTCTTCCGACCTATTGACCGCTGCCAAGCTAAAAATAGGAAATTGGACAATCGTCCTTATTTTACAACTCTATTACCTCCTATTTAAAGCCCCTTAAGTTGGACGCCAATTTGTAATATAAATAATTACAAATATAATTAAAAAAATATATATATTAGGTGTTATATGTTGATTTGTGATAACAAGGTATTGTGCTCTCCTTTTAGCCCCACTGTTTAGGCTAGTCAATTAGGAATATAATTTCAAATATAATAATAAATAAAATATAAAGATGTAGATAATCAGAATTGTGTATGTTGTCTGGATCTCGGTATTGAACTCGCCGATGATACAGCTCCACTTTGGACTCACCAAATACAAAGAATAGATTTAATATAAATATGTTATAACTAGGTGTGATTGATTGATAAATAACAAATAAATCAAACTTTATAAATTGTGAAGATATTTTTTCTTGTTCTTGTATTGAGTTTGAATGAATTATTTAATTTAATTAATTAATAATTAATTAATTAATTGAGTGTGTAATTTCCTTATATATCTATCCTCTCACTGTAAATTATTTTTTTGTTTCTAAAAAAAAAATAATAGTAACATTAATTATAGAAATAAAAACAATTCTGGTAACTGAGTAATGATTTGCGTTTATTAACATTCAAAATTATGCGCCAGTCAAACTGCGCATGTCCCAGGCATTGACTAATATTTGCTCCAGTCGGTAGCGAAAAAATCAACAAATATATTTTTTACAAGGTTAAATTTGTGGTTCTTTTAACGAGTCGAAATGGTCAGAGGGCAAGGAACAAGATACATTCTTAACAGGTATTCTTAAACTAAAAGGTAATAGCTGAAATAGAACAAAATTATTATTACAATTGTCAATTAGAAAAAATTTAAATTGCGAACCGAGTCGAAGAAATGACGTCACTCCTTTCAAGCAGGCATTGCACTCGTGCTGGTGAGAAATCAATTACGGCCGCCGTCTCCTCGAGTTTAACTGCGATACTGTTGGAATTGGCTGAGATTCTCCCGCAGAAATAAAATGATATTCCCTTTTCTGCGAAGTGGTGTTGGTCCAGGAATATAGTGTAGAATGTCCTCTCGTCGTCTGCGATGTCGATTTCGTGATGGATTTCTTGTGTAGTGTCCGGTGTTCAAATATGTGTATTGGTGTTCTGTGAATTCGGTCCAAAATTGTTCAAAATGGCTGTTGATTTCTTGTGTTGAGTTTTATGGTGTTATTACTGTGTTTTGGAAATTTGTGAAGTGTTAGAAATTGATAGTTAAGGTTATTTTCACTTTTTAGATCATCTCCGTTACACGCCGCATAACCACACTTGATTTTTACACAAATTATTCTGTTTTCAGTACTCTGCTAACACATTTCCAACCATTCGGCTTTACGATTAACAATAGACTAATAGACGCAACGTCGTCGTTTTAGGGTAATTTGTGCTATGTCTTTTTCCTCTTTATATTGTTTAACTATACAAATATCTGTCTAAGTCTTGGTTCACTACCTAAATATACATAATAAGTTTTCTTATTTTTTACTGTATTTCAAATATTTCTTAATTTTACATGAATCTATCTATTCAGTAATATTGATTAGTTAATTTTACATCTTTTGATATATAGCTGGGTTTGTTTCAAGCTCATTTAAGCCCAAAAATTACAATTTTATATAATGATTGTATGCCTCATATTTTGTACAAATTCGGTGTTTTAATGGTTTTTATTTGTTTTTTCTTATAATATTTCCATGGAATATACTTAATAATTCCGTGATTACTTTGTTGTTAATAATTTGGTTGTTAAAACATTTCAATATTGATTAATTTACTGTTTAGTCTGATTTGATTACTATCATAGGCCTATTATTAACTGTTTCCAAAAGAAGTTAATTTCCTTTCCTTTGTCATTCTATTTGCTATTAACTGTATCTGTATTAATTATATTTTCAATTTCTGTATTGTATATATTGAATTCTATTCCTATTACATAGATTGATTCTCTGATAGATAATTTTTTGGTTTATATGCCAGTCTGTGTTTACTAAAATGGTGTCTTAGCTGGTCTGTTTGTACATTATATATGGTTTACTGTTTTGAATAAAATTATTACATTTTTATGTCCTACTTGCCTCTCTGACTTACACAATAGAAAATTAAATGACATGATTTTAAAATACAATGAAATATCTTGTATCTACTAAACATTCTTTATAATAATAACATCATTGAACCATAACATAAACATCTTATGCCTAATTTTCTCTATACTTAGAATTATAATGAGAACATATTATTATCAGTCTTTGGCTGTCCTTTGTTTTTATGTTTCATTTTATCACAACCTTATTCTATTAAAATATCTTATTCTTAGTAACAATTTCAGTTATTCACTGTCTCTTTTTATTTACTATAACTATTTTGCTAAAATATTAACATAAAAACACCTTAGAACTACTGACACTTGCAGTGATTAACTGTCTCTTGTGTTACCTATACCTAAATTGTTCATACAATAAAAATAAAAAACATCTTATACCTATCATATTGTTATTATGCCTAAACACTAAAACACTTTTATTATCTAAATTACACTCAGCCATTAGACTGTCTCTTTAGTTTTTATCCAGTATTTTCTACACTAATGGTAGTCTGTTTTAATATATTTTTTATATCACACTTTATTATAAGGTGTCCTTTATTTTGGCTACACTAATAGTAGTCTGTTTTAATAGTTTTTTGACATATTATTCTTACAACTAGTATACAATTTGGTTTTCTGGGATTGTATCTTGTAACTTGTTCTGGGTCTACATATATCAGTTTTAATTTTGTTTCATGGTATGTATTACATGACTATCATTTCTTGGAATATCTCTTCCTGGTTTTGGTCTCTTTGTGGGAATCTTGGTATATTTTGTCCCTCTTCTTCAATATCACATTAGTAGTTTCTGGTCTTGTGGTCTCTCTGCATCTTGACCTTATTATTATTCCCTTATTAATATGGTTTCATCCTTTTATTTCCTTTTTTATGGTCCTTCCCTTTTTACTGCTTCCCAAATCTACTGGGCATACTGCTGGTTTAACTGGTTTTTACATAGTAAGTTATTTTAATCAATGGTTTTCTTTGTTATTTTTTCATTTTTATTAACATTTTATTGACTTAATATACAGTTTCTAGTGTAATCCTTAAAACAATTTATTCTTCTCATTCACTATGGAACTTTTTCCTTTATTTATGTTGCATTAAGTCAAATGTTTAGCGTGATAATTTTGTTATGTTACAATATATATATATAATCACGTTTATCCATCATTAGCTAAACATGCAAGTTCTGACCAGAGAAGTTCATCTTTTTGAGACCCCATATATAAAAGTTACGAGTAAGCTTAGAATTTTATTCTTACATATTCGTAATCAGCATAAAAAACCGTAAAAATATATATCCGTTTCAAGATAGTTTGTTGAAAAAAGTTGAATAATAATTACCCTGTTAACATAATCGTTACAAACGACTCACACGTGTAAAAAAAGGCATTACTATTTTATCACGGATATCGGTTTAGCTTTTAGTGATGAAAAATATGCACAGTGTTGCCACAAAATGTATATAAAGTCACGAAGGTCACAACGTTGCCAAGTCTACTGAACGTAAGCAATTCCTGCAATATTAGCAGGTGGTGTGTCTCGGCTGTTTATACAATTACTGCTTCCAGTCGCCTACGTTTAATTCCTGTATACGATCTTAGTTATTTTTGATTTCAGTACCGTAGTAAAAATAATCTTTGAAAGACGTAATCAACTATTTTTCAACGCTGTTATTAAAAAGTGGGTTAATCATTCAATGACAGAAAACATATAAGGTATAAAATGTTGTGATCACTTTATTCACACGTTCTTTTCTTGACACGTAAATAACTATATACTAAATAAAGATATAATAAGTATATCTTCATTGTACATTAGTATAATATGTAGTTAAAAAGTACAGTACAACCTGTCACATCCGGACCTGTGATATCCGGAACCTCCCATATCCTGACGTATCTCCAAACTAATTTTTGCAATTTTGGTTAGCGAAATGGTTCGGGATGTAAAGATACTACTCAAAAAACACGTTCTTCTTCTGTGTATCTTCTGTAATTGTTAATTATATTAATTGAGATTTTGGCTACTTATAGAGATTTAATTACTGAACACAATGCAGTTTTCAGAATTGCTGTATATTTATTGGTTTTGAAGTTATCGCAGGTTGAACTGCAAAAATGAATTGAATAAAATTCACTCATCCGCCCGCGAGCTTCACTGACGAAGTTAGAGTGAGATAGTTGTTTATTATACGCTCTCTGCCTAGCGTACGGCGCAGCGCACAGTGTGTCCCTTTCAATACAGTATATTTAATGTATCTTTTAAATGTCAATAAATTTCAAATGAAATTTGGGTATATCTGTAATCCTTGAATAATTTACGCACCCGAAATTTTCGCCGGTATTTTTCGTCAAAAAAGTGCGTTAATTATGCGAGAAAATACGGTATTTATAAATGACCTTGTGATATCCGGATTTTTCCATATCCGGATCGGCCGGTCGCCATATTAGTCCGGATATGACAGGTTGTACCTGTACTGGTAAAAGCATGAATACGGTACAGATAGACTTTTATTACAAATATTTTTTGCTACGGTTTTCTATAAATAGTAACTATTCTCGGTAAAATAAAAATAAAATAAAATAAAAGATTAAATACAAATATCTAATATTTTCTGAATAAAATATATGTATATTTTAACAAATAATAATTATGTAACTCTGAAAAAATTTAAGACAAATCTTCATTAACTCTTGTAGGGAATTAATAAAATCTTCATTAATCTTTAAAACTCTTGTAGGGAATTCGTTTTACACACTTAGGCCTATATGTATTGAACATAATTATTATAAAACCATTTATTATTAAAAGGGATTGTTTAAATTACATATTTATTCCTACCATTCGCCCACTCCGCTTATTTCTTTTGTTAAATAAATCTTATGACATGTCTTTTATATGTTTTGTACACCTCATATTTTGTGTACACTGTATATATTTCGTATTTTTAATGTTTTTAGCTAAGTTTTCATTGGCCTAGGACACCGGTCCTTCTCAAAATTTGCATATAATTTTACCCTGATTAACGTAACAGCTCCTCTCTGTCTGTGTACCTCTGTCTCACTTTCTTGCTCTCTCTCTCTCACCCCCTTCTCACTCTCTCTCTCTCTCTCTCTCTCCTTATTCGTTCTATTTCTTTCCCTTATTTTTATTAAAGAATGAGCCAAGGAGGTTATGTACATTTACACCTGCCGGACACCTCTAAGGTTGCCTCTGTAAGAAACAATAAAATTTCTCAAGTGTTTATGAAATAAGGAGGACACTGGAACATGGTAAACGCATAGTAATGTTTATTTGGCTGAGACAAGATAAACGAGAAACGTGACACATTTCTGGAGGGAACGATTATGCATTTTGCAAACTGGCGTCTACGTCACACACGTCCGTATTTTCTACAAACATTGTGCACAGTTTAATCTGAGTTGTGGTATCTCGAACTCAGAAATGGTTAATATACGTCAGCCACTGCTATGTACAGTGATATGTGTTGTGTCTATTCAGCGCTAACACCACAGGTCTCCAGCACAGAGACAAGATTTCCCATTCCCGTCAACATGAGTACCTACTCAAGGTCAAATAACATTCTTAATGTTGTAATGACAGACGTGTACGTTTACAAAACACTGTTTTGGCTGACACATATATACACATCTACGTCTGAACTCGCAACCTCTTATTTATCAGCTGGCCGGTTTTACGTTTCCACCAAACGTGTTCCAGAAAATCATATTAAAATAATATGAATATTTTATAGTAAAAACATAATAAAAATAATAATAATATACAATTTAAAAAGTTAATACACTACCTCTTGCTTATCCTAAGTTTTGTGCCGTATCACTTTTCCAAGGATTCATAAAATTGTTATCTCGAATGATACATGGATCTTGTAGAGCTCGTAATCCTAATGTTCCTTGCATGATTGATGGAATATGTACACATAATAACCGAGCAAAATTTTACGTTAAACTATTGAAAATAACAATGGTTTTCCAAAGTACCGGAGACGAGATGACGGAATTGTTGAACTAAAAGGAATACCGTATATCATTTGATAATCGTGATTCGTTCAATACAATCGCTTCCTAATTCTACAGTACAATGCTCACATGAATATTGAAAACCGATAAATACATAAATAGGCTTACCATACGTCCCGGTTTGACCGGGATTGTCCCGGTTTGACGACCTGATCCCGGGGTCCCGGCCAGTTTGTCAATTCTCCCGGTTTGAAAATTGACGAGAGTAGTTTCCGTCCGGGCGAAGACGTTGTGCAAGCTAAGCTCCCGATTTTTGGTTAAATCAATAGAAAAGAGAGTTTGAAAGATTAAAAGTAATTTTTCATGAATGGAAAATTCAAAAGCTGCAGTAGTCACTTTGCACGAGTATACACATTCAAATGACTTAGGGAGCACAAAAATCCTAATGTGTGCTACACTTGCTTTCCTTCGAAAAGATGTAGAATGTGGCTGGTAGTATATCCATGGTCAAGTTCCAGAGGAAGAGAAACTCGATTAATTCTTTAATTGTTTCGTAGAACAATAGCTAGACAATGATTAGTGCCACAGGAGTTACGGAACTGCTACTTCCGACGTCATACAATGAATAATACCGTACAAGCACGCATCAGAAACTAAACAGCCACGTTGGAAGACCACATCCAAGAATAAAAAACATTATCAAATGTTTATAATCTGAGGCAGAGAAATGTATTCAGAACACGATGTAACGATGGAGTGAAATTTTTAAGCTATGAAAAGGACGAAAAAGTATACTGAATTGGATAAACTAAAAGATATGAAAAAGATTCTGAAGTTGGGATGTTTCTCAAGATCACGTCGTCCGTTCTACAAGTTGACTAATAAAAATAAATAAAAAATAACCGTCCTTTTTAATTTAGAGAGAGAGAGAGAGAGAGAGAGAGAGAGAGAGAGAGAGTGAGAGAGAGAGAGAGAGAGAGAGAGAGAGAGAGAGAGAGAGAGAGAGAGAGAGAGAGAGAGAGAGAGAAGAGTGAGGGAGCGGCTATGCAAGTGTGTGTGTGTGTGTGAGTTTTATAAAAATTGTAACTTGGTAAACGTAGTTGGTAACAAAAAATACATTTAACGAATTATAAAAACATAAACACAATACAGGGTGGATGTACATACATCGTTGTTTGTGTGTTCGCAAGTGGGAGGTACTCTCACGTATCAAAAATTAATTACGTGTCTTATCTACTTGAGTGTTCGCAAGTGAAACGAGTTGCAAGTGCCACTGTTCGTAAGTGGGAGCACACCATCGTCGGCCGGATACGAAAAGCAGATTAATTTACCTGGTTTCTTCGAGACAAAAGCATCAACATGAATCAAAAAATTTAACTTGCAACCATTATTTTAGTAAAACGTAGATGATTGTGGGTATCATAGCTTAGGCTTTTAGAGCATAGGCTTGTACATTTATCTAGGATTTACATTATGTAGCTGATGATAGAAGTTCAAATGCGAGTTCCTGGTCCCTAAAAACATGGGTATCTCAGCTGGGAGAGTGAACTCCAAGACAAAATACTGATCCTTCAAATGTGTGCGTGTCGGGTAGGTATAGGCCTACTCTGGGCTCCTTAAAAAAGCTACTGCTAAAATAACAGTGATTTGTTCTAATTTTGTTTGCTACATAATAAGGTGACGCCGTATAACATTAAAATTTGGGTTTGGCAAAGATTATCAGAATTGGCACATTCAACAATTAAAAGTTTTGTACGAATGAGCAGAAAATAATGGTATTTAAAAGGAACTATAAAGACATATCTTATGGTCATAAACAAACCGTACAAGAAATTACTATTGTAATCAGTATAGTCATATTTGGACAGGTGTAGAAAAATATGGAGAAGCCTGTACAGGTGTGTCGGTGCTGATGGGAACACACATAAAAACGTTTGTATGAGATTAAAAGTATGTATCCAAGATAAATACAGTTTTATCTACAACAGGTGGCTTCGAAATATGAATTTGGGGATTTCCCTTTTATTTAGGGGGAATTGTTATAAGGTAAATACAGTACAACCTGTCACATCCGGACCTGTGATATCCGGAACCTCCCATATCCTGACGTATCTCCAAACTAATTTTTGCAATTTTGGTTAGCGAAATGATTAGGGATGTAAAGATACTACTCTTGATGTTTTGGCTGATCACCCCTTTTTCTTCACTACACTTACGTCATTCTGCGATATGGTTCACTATTTTTCAATATTTAAGTTTTTACAATTGAAATACTTTATTTTGTCTGGGGCAGCGGCGTTAGGTCGACTCACTTTGGCTTCATGGCTTCCAAAAAACGTGTGCATTGAAGAAGCAGCCGAATCACAAACTTTTTCAAAAACGGATGTAGGCGTACTGTAAGTAAAACTTTTTAACCAATTTTACTTTTTGTATTTTAAAGAGTACAGTGTACAAATGCAAATGCTAAACCAATAGAAACGTCTAAAAAAACACGTTCTTCTTCTGTGTATCTTCTGTAATTGTTAATTATATTAATTGAGATTTTGGCTGCTTATAGAGATTTAATTACTGAACACAATGCAGTTTTCAGAATTGCTGTATATTTATTGGTTTTGAAGTTATCGCAGGTTGAACTGCAAAAATTAATCGACTAAAATTTACTCATCCGCCGCGTGTTTCACTGACGAAAGTAGAGCGAGATAGTTGCTATTATACCCTCTCTGTCTAGCGTATGGCGCAGCGCACAGTCTCCCTTTATGTACATAAATATGTAGGAAAAATAAGGAAAATATGTAGCTAAATATGTAATATTTAAGAAATATGTAGTATTAAAATACTTTCACATCAACAATATAATTTACATTTTACGAGAACATAACAGTGCCCTCTTTGAAAGGTTTTGAAAATAATAGGTGCTTCATTTTAAACTTTTTAAAATCACTTTCAAAACATGCAAATATATTTTGAGCAAAGTCAATGTAATCCATAAAATACTAATCAAGTTCGGGGCTGACACTAATCACCAGTTAGATTACCACTTCTGTTACAGAAAATAAGTTAACCCTCAGAATACACAGTATCTGAAAGTTCAACTCTTTGTTGAAGAGTTTACAATAAGACAGCATGCATAAGAAATGAATTACTTTTCAATTGTTTATTGTACTTTAGAAAATTTATGAAAACATATTTTAGAAAACAGTATTAAAAAAGAAACCTTGATATTATAAAATTAACAACAACAAAGTATTTTACCTATGGATTTCTGTAGTATAGGACATGAGTATAAAGTAAAAAATTGAGAATTATTAACTATTTAACAAAGTATTTTACTAGGAGAGTTGAAATTACTATAAAATTAAAGGTAGATTTTTGACTTGAAAATCTATATTGTATATATATATATATAACTCTACTATAACTCTGCATAAGAATAAAGTGTCCATGTAAGTTTTTTTTCCACTGTTTAGTTGCACAATTAATTATTAAATACTTTTCTATATTGTCTGTTGACATGGACTGTCTTCGGTCTGAGAGTATGTTTTTATATATAGAAAAGGATCTCTCTACATCACATGTCGTCACCGGCGCATGTATATATAGAGGAATCGTACTTGGAAGAATATTCTCAATCGATTCTACAGTTTCGCCGTTACATATGCGATAAATGGTATGTAAAGTTGAGTAATCAGGGTTTCTATTCAGCACAGCATTTAATTTAGTAGAAACTTTGTCACCGACTTCACCCTGCACAGCATTTAACTTGTTAACTGCTTCTTCAACTATTCCTATGGCCTCTTGGAGAGTCAGACCTGCAGTCTCCAGTTTCTTGATACAACTGAAATGCGTTTTGATGTACGAAACTGAACATATCACCTTAGAGTTGTTGAATGCAGACAAGGATTCGCTCGCTGACACTGCAGAATCGGGAGATAATGTTTCCACCACATACTTCACAGCTTCAAAGTTGTCACTGTAGAAATTTACGGCTTCGATCCAGGTTCCCCATCTTGTAATTACGGGTTCTGGAGGCAGAGGTGTGTCAGGTAGCCTTTGTTTTTAGCACTGGATACGGTAAGGAGCTTTCAAGAACACCTTTTTTGTTGCTGATATTAATGTATTTACTTCGGGGAAAAGGTCTCTGACAGTTTCAGCTACTCGATGCAATCCATGAGCCAGGCATGTAACATGTAGGAGGTTGGGGTAAAACACATTTAGAGAATTACCTGCTTTTAACATGTATGCTGCTGCATCTGTATACAACAGCAGTACCTTCTCTTCTTTAACACCATTTGGCCATAACAAACTTGGCAAAATACAGCTTTATCGTCAGTTGTAAAAGCACTGTCAATCTGTACCCATGATTTTAACTTAGATGACAAAGATGATGCGGTCGGTGCCATGATAAAACAAGGATATTTGTATTTAAAACTCTTAAGAACTTGCGTTGAACAATACCGCACAATATATTATTTAAGACGTCTTTTGTCCAACAACGAGAATCCGCCAAGGCAAGAAACAAGCAAGCGCAGAAGTGTAGGCGAAAGACAAAACACTGACTTGACAATAACTTCAACACACCACACTGCACGCCAGATTGTTATTTACGTGTAGGCTTACACTCCGAGAGCGTCGATAATACTGGCGTCAAAAATCACATTGTGCCCTACAATAGCATAGAGTTATATAGATATTTGTTTGTTTAGGTAGATGGAATCCGTTGCGAGAATTGCAAGATCTGCGAAGAGTATTTATTTACTGCGGACAGCACGTTCTTTCCCCACCGAGCCCGCTGAACGTGCGAACAAAACGTAAATGAGTGGGGCCGCGCATACCATTCTCATCTAACATCCCGTGCAAAATGCCTTACTTGTCGCTTGAGCTCGTAAAAAATTTTACTTCTTGAAAGTAGAATCTATGTGTGCAATTGCAACAGATGCAATATTTTGCCTTTTCTTGTAATAAATTTAATTGGACCTGATTCTGATTAATTGCACATTTGCGCATCTGAATAATGTTGTTATAGGCCTAACTATTTTTTGCCATTTCAATTTTCAAATTGAAGTAAAGTATAGTAAAATATGTAGAAATATGTAAGATGGAGTGAAATATGTAATATGAACAAAATATGTAAAAATATGTAAAATTAAACTCGCGGATAAGACACCTATTGGTATGATTCGCCGATATCTGGCTTTTCCGTGTAAATGTGTACTCAGCATTCAAATATGTAATTACATAAAAATCCGGGCCTTAATCATCACCTACACCTGCATAAATATGAATGTAGGGGCTACTCATTACAGTATTCACTTCCCCTTCCTTTGTATTTTGATTTGACAGCATTACAGGATGTTTGCACTACCTTGTAAGCACGTATGTTTCCCCTTCTGTTTTGTCCAATATACAGTAGATTTGATAGAAATTTTAAATGAAGAAGGAAACTGCTACTTGGTAAATTAATATGTATTGTGCTTTTAAAAGGAAAAGAGAGATAGCTACCGTTTTTCTAATTCTATCAGTAGGATAGAAAACAGATATAATATAAAATGTATGAGACCCCATTAATATTAAGTATTTATCTCTAAATCACCAGTCGATTGTCTCAAAATAATGCGAAAAATTGCGAAAGAAACTACCGTGTAGTTATTTTTATCTCGCAAGGGTGTGTACGATGAACTATAGACAAGAAACTTTTAGATAAATGTTTTTAAACAATGCCGTTTAGTTGCTAATCCCCGACCTTATAACTTTTTTATATACTTGCTTTTGTATAGAAAAGTCTTATGAAGTGAAAAGAAATTAGTAAAAGAGAATGGAAAATTCCAGGGTGAGGAAGAATATTTAACGTTACGAATTATAAAACGAAGGAGATATTACAGCTGCAATAAAGAGCAGGCAACGAATTATATCAAGGGCTCAAGAGAGAAGTAACGCAACGGAAGGCTGATTGGAATTCCTCAACTTAAATGTGGAGGTATTGTATAATATTAATACTACCTGTAACTACCGCAGACCTTCCTTTGTCATAAACCGTCTCCTCACCATTCCCGATGGACCTCCTCCCAGAAACCCCCGCCAACGGAGAAATAGAAATAATTAAGTCTCTTCGTCATACTTACTACACCTGGCTTCCTTATTGATAACTCAACATCTTAAATTTTCCTATCCACCTATCCGGTCTTTATCCCTCTCCTTTGTGCCTCCCCGCCTTACCTTGACGCCTCTCTGGCACCTCCCTCCAGCTTTGGCGTCCTGCGTTACTCGACCTCGTCTTGGCTATCGTTTGACTTATACTTTTATTATGGCTCTACCATCACCCATTTGGCTCTGCACACTACGTAAACACACAAATACACATCCATACACTACACTCTATCCTGAATGCCTCCACCTACTTCGCCACCGGTCCGCGCTGCGCTGGCGTGCGACTCCTCTAAATCTCCAATCGGCGGAAGGGTGCTTGCCCCAGATCAGCCTGAGTCTTATCCTCTGAGACAAGTCTCAGACAACGCAAAAAAAGGTATAATATTATAGCCTACTGTCTACTATGACTGTGAGACGCGAATATGACAGCAGATACGCAAGAATGTAGGAGGCTACAGAAGAATAAAGGAACGGTCCAACTTCGGATATTATGGCTTAAGTAATCATATTAGAAAGGATTATTACAATTTATTTTATACACCACACAATATATGTGATAATTTTAATTTTTTATTTATATATAAATTTTGAAACGAATTAAGACCTGTATTAACATCAACCGTTGTGTATATAATTCTTTTCACTCAGACTTTTCACAAAGTTTAGTGATATATTAAAACCATGTGTAAGATAATCAATTTTTGTGAAACCTATAATATACCCATTAAATAGTGTAGACTAGACAAGTATGATAGTAGCTTAATACAGTCTTTTTTCCGGGATGAAAGGGAAATTATAATATTGTGCGCTTAAGAATGAAACTTTTTTTGTTACTAGACCAACGTTTATGAAAATCTATTTGGCTTCATTTCTCAGATTGTAATAAAATTGGAATCAATTATAGCCTATATCAAATTAAAAATTTTTGCCAAAATTATTTGTTACTAACCAAGTTTACTTTATTTTCTTAACCGATGGATTTTTGCATATCAAATTCCGTTTATTAGACATCGATTTTTCAATATAAAATTGGTCTCTAGATTACTGATTTGCGTTAATGCGTCCAAGAAAAATAGTAGTTTGATAAACCTTATTACTAAGTTTTAATGTTTGTTTACATACGGCGTTTTCAAGAAACTGTAACAGTGTTAGAATAAATAGGCCTACTTAAAAATTTGATTACATACCTGCACCTAGTTTCGTATACAGAAGCAGTGTAAAAAGTATTTTGTAAAGCTTTCTTACAAAATTATAACATAACTGAAGCCCAAATGATGTTTAAGATTTTGCACGTTGTCATATGAAGTTTACTTAAGAACCTGTTACGTTCAGACTTCCTGAGATACAGTTATTGAGAAGAACAAGAGTAACAGAAAGAAAGAGAGAGAGAGTGAGAGAGAGGTCAAAGTACATGATGTTTACTACAGTTGGCTACTTATAAGGAACTTGGAAATAATTAAACTTATTGTAATGTAGAAAGTTAACGAAACATGAACCAAAAGCGAGGATTATGTGCAGCAGACTCAAGAGTTTTATTAACAGGATCCAACCAGCCTTTGGTGAAACGATTATTACGTTAAATAATTTATTCGCAATTAAGAAGTGGTACATTTTGAAGAAAGGAAAAAACCGAGGATGAGGAACTTATAAGTTGCTATTAAAATATGTAACTTACCTTTTGGATACCTAATTATTTTACTAGCAAGTTACGGAAACTATAAAAAAAAATTAATTCTTAATATATAAGCCTTCACGTATTATTTCAAAAAAATTATATTACTGCTCACTGTGATATACGAAAAGCAAAAATATAATTAATGTAACATTACAACTCTTCAACTCTGTAAGATATAAACTCTTCTGCTTCTGCAGGTTGTTATTTATATTATTGGTACTTGTAGAAATTTTTATTAATCAGAATGGTGAATAAATTTCCAACGGATGGGAGTCAACTTGAAACATGTTGCTTCGGTACTACTGTATACCAATAACTGCATAACTATATTCTTACAAATGATATTCGGTATGAATGAGAATAATTAAAAATTCGTAATTCTCTCTCCCCCGTCTCTCTTCTCCCCCTCACCCTTTCTCTGTCAATTTTCCCCATCTACCTCACTAATAGGGGCAAACCTCACTACTACCTTTAATTAAACATGACTACCTCACTATTAATTTCCTTTTATTTTCATTATGTTAGCACGGCAGGTCCTTCTGCGACTGCACCCAAAGCGCGCCTCTTTAAGTGCTTGTTGAAATGTTACACTGCTACAAACAGATTACTCAAGTTTGAATGTGTAGTCTGTACCAACACAATGAATGATTAAACAAACAGGCACAAACAAACAGTGAAGGATTGTGTGTAACACTGAAATTGTTGACAAGAAACTGTACGAGTTGGCGCGCGTGCGTGTGCGCGCGCGAGAGAGAGAGAGTGAGTGAGAGGACTGAAAGAGAGAACATGGGCAGAGGTAAAAAAAATCTGTCGCATTAAATTCACGCCAACAACATTCTTAATGTCGTAATGACACAACAGTCTTTGTTTACAAAAATTATTACGATTGTCACGACACAAATATACAGATCTAATGTGTGTTGGCAGGCTGACGCGTTCGTACTACCAATTCATTCGAAGGCTGTATTCACTCCTGTCTGTATTAAAATAATACAAATGTTGTTTTATAGTAATAATATAATAATAATAATAATAACAACTATCACGATTTGTAGGCTTAAGCATTCATAACATAAACAGTTTTCTAACGTTCCCTCCACTCAAAAGACTTCTACGAACTTTTTTTAACCTATTGATTTTACTCCATTTTTAATAATTCACCAATCCCTTCAGTTTATAACTTACTGCTTACATGTCGGAGTCATGTGATAGTATGAAACTTTTATTGAGCAGAATTCAGTATGACGGATATTCGTGGCATACCTACGGAGATGTGAAAGTAACGTAGTTATACTTCGATTGCAGCTTGGATTCACTAAAGTCTGTTGCCTTCTGTACGAGCGGGTAAATTCTATGCAGGAATGGGAAAATTATTATGTAAAAAAAAGCAGTGATCATTAAAGACAGAGGCACTGAGTGTAGGAGATCAGACCGTTGTAGGTCAAGTACTAGTAAAACCTGGAAAAGCTTATCGTTCACTACTACATATTAAGTAGGTTTAATGAAAATTATGTAAATGGAACGGATGTAATTTCGAAACTGTTAATTTCCTTCAAGTGTGTACTAAAGTAAAGAATGTTACAATTTATAAGTTGGTAATTACACCAGGTAATGCTAACAACCAGTAGCCTACTGATTCGAATGTGTGTGTGAAGAGGGCTTTTGAGTCGATAATAACGCTATTACCTACTTGACACAGAAATTCCCGTGTCACCTGCATTTTGTATTATGCAAACGTTCGGAGGATGTAAATTTTTCAACAACATTGTTGGAGTGCCAACCTTTAGAATGAACCGTTGTGGCGGAATGCAAGATTGATTTAAAGAATTCAAAAATTCTTGGAGATAGTACACTATATTTTCAATATTAAATACGGTGTTAATAGATTCTTCGGACTTTTTATTATCCCCAGAAAATTTTTCCAAACTTGTATCATTATTTTCCTTCACAGATTCGATTCTTTGGGAATAACCACTTGTAATTTTTATCAAGTAAACACTTGACGTTTTGCACAGAATTTAGCAATTAATACAGTGTTGTACTATTTACTATGTCCCAGTTTTTCGTCAATTTCTGTGAAGCTATCGTCATTAGGAACACTACCGTCACCGAGGTGCAGTAAGTTTGTAGAAAAATCACCATCTCCTCCTCCTCCTAAATGGGCTCTCATATTGCTTTGCAAATTTAGTCTGAATAGCATTCCACATCGCCGAGGACTTTAAACACACTGAGACAATATCAGCGCGGGTTCCTCTTGCAGTTACCGGTAATCTCTAGCGAGAATCCTCTGAAATAACAAATGTTACGCTACCCACTAATTTGTTACAATTTCTTAAGTCTTGGAGAGTTTGATTGACCGTTTCTATACAGTCCACAAATCGCCTTCGTTTTACCGTTCATGATTAGTTTCCGTTTTGATCGCTCCTTCTTTTGTCATGCCTCCTCTTCAATACGAATTGCTTTTTTAATAGGAGTCAGTGAGAATACTTGACTTTTTCTTCTTGGCGCATTTCTATTTTATTTTTGCAGTCGCTTTCGGATAAGGGCGAATTTATTCTGGTGTCAATTGTGATAAGGTATTAGCAGATGTCTCGTTTATTTCCGACGTGGGAGGTCCGGCTACTGTGGTCTCTTGACAATCTTTTGTTGGTGTTAATCTTCCTTCATAATTACTTTTGTCTCCTATCTCTCTGTCAATTACAGGTGAACACAGAAACTCTTCGATACTGAATATATTTTCATTTAATGGCCAAATTCCAGTTGAACTAAAACCTGCTGTCAGTTAGATGGTGTAGCTGCCTTTGAAAGAGCATCTTTTGCTAGCCCAGGTATGTCATGGTTTTACCTGGGTTTATTGTCATCCAGCTCTCAGCGGCTGCACCGAAACAGGCCATATAAACACTTGTCTAATGGCTGAAGTCAGATTGTAACGGGTATGAGGTATAAACTGTTTCATAAATAGTAAAAAAAGAGAGGCTGTAATTTATCTTGATGGATGTGCTACTCCAATACAACCTGCTGGTCCATAAATAATCAAAGTGATATCTACATAACACTCTGTGGATATAACGATAAGTGGTGGTTTCCAGCTGCCATCTATGAAAATACCACTGGTTTCACCCTTTTCCAAAGGGGTAACCCTGCTGACTTGTTTATTTCCCTTCAAACTGACAACTTTGTTAGGACAGTGCACTGTCGTTATGCTGCCTGGTTTCCTTCACATTCCAAATATTGTGACAGTAAAAATGAAGGCGACTTATCACAGAATTCCAATATTGAAGAAAGTTTTATGTTATGTTTATTAAAACTAAATGCTATTGCAAAACTTGTTGCTTCAGCCTCTCTAAAAGACAACCTTGAATGTCGCTGCATGAAGCCAGTAAAACAATCTTTTACCGGCCCAGTTCACCAGAAAATCGACATTATTTGCAAACACGTATTCGGAGGCTAACATACGAATATTCTTAGGGTACAAACCATAATAACTAACAGAATAGTGCAGATCATAACACAGAAATCTGATTTTCCTTTTTGTTCTTTCCTAAATACAAGTTGTGGAAAACGCCGAGTCTTTGTAGGGTTTGTGAGCTACATCGCCCCAGAAAGTTTTTCACTTGTACGTTTGAACCAAATATGAAAAAAAGAAAACAGAACAAAATGTTTTACTTACATTGTAACAACATACCACTTTCCTTCTGGTGAAATTGAAGGTACACCTTTAATTTTAAAATTAGTGGCTGAAGTGTAGTGCTGCTGGCCACTCTACCTTTAGTGCGTGTGTCGAACACTCACTTTAGGCAACCTATTCTACCTCCTAAATTTCCTAGGCGGCATAAAAAGGAGCCATTATTACTATTATCATTTTAAACATTTTAGTTTTTTAGGATTTAATAAACACGTAATCTTCATTATAGGATCACAAGTAACTGACACATAATTAATTCTGAGATCTGTTAGGTTATGAATTAATTTTCTTTTAAAAGTTATAGAGAAACATAACTTGCCCTCATGTTGCCACATTGCTTTTGTATTAGTATGATTCAATTGTACACTTACCATGGATCCAACAAAGTACGTAGCTGTAAACACCCATAGCAAATTAGTGACAAAAAGGTTGCTTTACACGTTCTTAAATACAAAAGGGAACAAAGACTCATTTTACTGTACACTGCTATAATCAGACTGGAGGAGCATGTACTACAAGCTATAACAAAAACGTTATACAGTTGCAGAGGTGCTGCGACTAAGGGACACTTAGAGTATCAATTACACTAAGAAGTACAAAGTATCAACTTATGTCTCTCTGCTCTCCCCTATATGGTAATACTGTCTTATAACGACTGTCAAACAAATCAAATGTATTGTATACCTTTATATGTGTATTTATACACAATATATCATAAACGTTTTTTGTGGCAAAAATACCTTTATATGTGTATTTATACACAATATATCATAAAAGTTTTGTGACAAAAATATCTGTCAAATTTTTGTATGTTGTAATGGTACATATAACACTACCAACACCAGCGTACCACAAATAAGTTGAAAGCCACTACAATTAAGAATACCTACAAGGTCAAGCATACGATCATGGATAAAAAAGGAAGTATCATAAGCCAAAACCAAGTGAATTAAAATGAAGAAGGAATTACCAGTAAATGTGCAACTAAAGAAGATAAAGCAAGACTAACGACGAGACGACATACATAATTACCCAATAGATCAAACAGTGAGAAGGAAACCCATTAAAGACAAAATCAAGAAGAAACCTATTAACCGTGAGAAGGAAACCAGTGAAAACAACGCCATGAAGTAACTTATTAAGAGGGAGGAAGGAATCGGTGAAAAGAAGAAGAAAATATCCAGATCAAACACAAAAAAGGGAGATAACATGAATTATAATGAACTAACATATGGCAATAAAAGAATTATTATAAAAGAAGAAAGAATAAATGGAATAAACAACATGATTTAAACCCCTAAGCTGCAAAACAAATTGACACTGACCAAAACTTATTAAGTGAATACCTTCCTTGACAATGTAATACAAACAATAATCAATAAGAATGAATTATTGAACATAAAAAGTAACAAAGAGAATGAATAATAATAAGTTCTTAGCTAAATTATGTGTAGACATTAAAAGAGGGCTATGTCCAAAACACCAATGACCAATTGTAAAGTCGAATTGATATTAGAAATAACCACTAATTACCAATAGTAAAGACTGTAAAAGATAAACAAAATGTAATCTAATAATAACCAATAGATATACCAGTACTACATAAAGTCAAATAAATCAAATGTAATACAGAAACACAAAACCGACAATAATCCATTGTTGTATATTAGAACTAGGCTATATGCTTGCCATAGAATGGATGCATGATGAACAAAATTATCTTGTAAACTTATCATAAAAGAGTAGGAACTAAACCAACAACATTGAATGAGGCAGAATACTATCCGAATAAGTAAATTCAAGGATTATAGCCACCCAAATACTAATAATAACAATAATAATAAATAAACCATGTTGACAGCTAGATGGAAGTAATCTTGGTTACTTTAAACCAAAGCAATTTTCAGTATAAATGCAGAATGAACTACTGCACAATAATAAGAGTGCTATCAAAACAATGATAAGAGATATTCAAGCAATAATGAGAATAATTTGATAGGATTACAACCCATATAAAAAGGTAACTTCCTAAAGTATAGTAAACTCACTTAACAAACTATAGTTAAGGTAATAAAACCACAAGATGAAAAAAAAGGACACTATCAGAAGTGACAATGACCAATGCAGTATGCATAGGCCATAATAAAATGTTATTAACTATTAATGTTAATATAATAGTAAGTATCATGTACATGTTGTGTTTATGTTAGTGTCTATACAGGAAAGTACAGAGCAACTCACCGCAGCTAATAATAGAAGAGTCAACGCAACTTCTTCAGAATCAAACTCATGAAATGGAACAAAAAACATTCTAAACTATTTAAACAAAATTAATAAACGATGTCAAAGTGTAAGTAAACCGATTTATTCATATCGGATTCAATAATAGATTGAATTGGGTAGAATAAATCAATAAACCAAAAATTAATAATAAAAACCAAAACGTTAAGAATAATAATAAAACAGACCATCTCGTCGTGCTAAAATGTTCATACACACTTTTTAAGAGAAAATTACTTAAAACTTCGAATCTAACAAGAAAAATATTGTGTCGAGTATTCATAATACAAACCCTTAGATATCAAGTATGAAATGAAAATATAAGAACCAAGTAAAATGTATATTCTATAGCCGGCAGAATAAGGGAAGGACAAATAAAATAGAGGCAGGATATCAAGAGAATGGAAAACATGGGACTACCTAAACAAGTAATAAGATACAGACCTCAGGGAAGACGAGATATAGGTAGGGCAAGGAAAAGAGATGCCTTCAGTGAAGGCAAAACAGGCTGTAATCCTATACCTTGACATGGAGAAGATTCCTAATACTTAATAGCACACTTAAGAACAAAATATTGGTATGGAGAATCATACACGACTTCCATGTTCTAAGATTTATATTTAAAATCATTTTCGAAATGAAATATTTCCATTGAAACTACTTCTTTCTACTTACTGCTTCAGCCACTTACTGTGGGCACTAACGTATACCACCTCACGTTATCGCACTTGATTTTCACTGATGATGGAAGTCGATGGCACTGGCGAAACGTCTGGTTTTGCAGAAAACATTGGTCTACGGCCAAACAGGCCGGGAAGGAATTTTAAAAACAAACTGCTGCTTTGTTGTCAATAACGTAGTACATATATACAAAAAATTATCAGGTAAACTATTACGTTACAACAAAAAAATGTTTCAGGTAAACTACCCTTTCCCCGTAACCGATCTTCACCAAAATCAATAGGCCTTGAGTCCTCTATAACTCGGGCACATATGTAAAAAAATATCTGATTCTGTTTGAATTTACGGCAGTTATCGTTCGTCATGAAAAAATTTCTCTTGTTACAACATAAAGTATTGCAGGTAAACTACCCCTTTATCTTAACCGATCTTCACAAAAACAATAGGTCTTGAATACTCTACAATTCTGGGCTGTATGCAAAAAGTATTTGATTCTGTTTGAATTTGCGGCTCTTATCGTTTGCCATAAAAAATCTAGACAGACACACAGACACTTTTCGATAAATTACTTTTTTTCATGTTTTGAGGGTAGTATAATCAGAATCTGCAAAAATCTCTAACACGATTTTTTTTGCCATCACCATACTTCCATTTCCTTATGGAACATGAAAGTAAAATCAAAGTAAAATTCTGATGGCAACAAAAATCAAATATTCTATCAAAAATTGGGGATATACATTTTTGGTAGGTATTTGGTAGGCCTACTTGCATTGCACAAGGAATGTGTTATTTTCAATAGGTTATTGATAAAAAATGACTTACAAGTACATTGATTTTTATTACAAAATTTATACAAAACAGTTTCAATTCTAAGGTATCAATAATTAATAAATATTAAGGATAATGAACAAATTATTTCTTCAGAGAAGATACATAAAAACATTGCAAAAATAATACATATCAGACAAATATTATTACAACAAAAATACCACACAGATATTTGGGCTTTGTTACTTTATCAGTAACTATAAGATTACATTAATAAAGTACATAGAACATTTATTTACAAGAACATAATTAAAAAAAGTGAAAACACCTTTGATGAAATAAACATTTTATTTATTACATCAAACATAACTAAACTCAGATGACAATATAAATGAACTAAATATAGGTTTTTCTGCGAGGGAGTGTAGGATTGATTAGGGGTTCAATTAGTTCAAATTATTAAAAAAAAATAGCATAAACTATAAATAGAAAAACTAGACTGGTATGTTTACAACAAAATGAAAACTTCAAGTTACATTTAAGAGATATTCCGTGTCAAATCAACAAGTGCTACAACCTGACCCTCTTAGATTTATTTTTGAAATTAAGTATGCATGTAGTATTCATAAATAGTAACACAAATCAATTTTTTCACATTTTTCTGACGAAAGGTTACTGAGTAATGGGTGCTCAAAAATGAAAAAAAAAAATAAAATTTTTGACTTGCGCAACAATATTGATTTGTTCACAACTTGTGTTCTAATTAAGCTAGAACAATGACATCGAGTTCATTTGAAAGCTCTTTTAAAGGGCTTTCATATGATATAAAACATAATTAGTTGAAAATATATATATTTTTTATAAACACATCATTATTGCATTTACTGAATTTTGGAAAACTCTATTTTTTAAATTCTCAAAAACATATATATGTGAAAGATATTGTTTTCCTCTACATATTCTGAAAGTTTCAACTTGGGATGAGCATGGGATCACTATCAAAAGTAATTTTATGTTTATCACGATTCTGTAAAACGTCATTCAGATCGGTGAATTATTATTATTTTTATTTTCCTACCCGTGACAATTTTTCAGAATCATAGTTGGATTTATTACTTGGCCTACAAAATTGTACTTTTCTTTCATACAAATAACTGTGTTTTAAAGCTTAGCACTAGCTAAATTAATAGCTCAAAATTAATAAATTGACCTACATATCTAAAATATATATCTTAATACAGTGATCCAGGTTTTCCGTGTACAAGCAAAAAAATCTCATTTTAAAGACTATATACAAAATGGTTGGTTGGTGTGACTATCTCCCATCTGTTTAATATTCAGTCAGCTGTTGTCAACTGTTGTTGAAAGTGACCTGTACATTTTCTTTTGGTGTGACAGCCTATAAAGTGAAAAAAATGTGATTAATTCTGAAATGTTGTGTTTTGAAATTAGCTTAAAGGTACTTTTGTACAATTCTCACAACAGTGTATAAGTTTATATGCCTACAACCAGTTAATATTGTAACGAGACATATGAGCCCAAATATTTCAGTAACCCAAAATATTAACACATGTCAATAATTGAGTGAAAGAGACAAACCAAGTGTTTCTTCTAAAAGGCCAAGCATGAAACTACATGAGCTACTCATCACCAAGGATAAACTCACAACAATAAGAGTTAATAAAACTAATGGTAACTAACAAGTGAAATAACATTATAAGAAAAAGAAGATGCACCGAACAATGATTGTACCACAGGAACCAACAACCCAATAGTTTTCGGTCAGTAAGGAACCAATGAAGACAAGGAAGAAACATACTACGAGAAAGACATCTAACAACCATGGCATAAAATATAGATTCCAAGAGCCAGTCAACTATAGAACATCTTACCCGTATATGCAATGACTGAACAACTTACAGATTGAAGAGATGGACAAGAACTGACTAACTGAGATGACCAATATACAACAGATAATATTATAAATGTATAGGACAAGATATGTTATAAAAGAATGAAAGTAACTATACTGTTAACTGAATAGAAGCTGTGAATAAGAGCATAGTAACATGTTATGCATAGCACCCATGTAACATAAAGAAGTATTAAAAGTGTCTCATAATAATAACAAATATTACTCAAATAGTCAAACAATCATGTAAGATAAGAAAAGGCAATAACTAAAGAGTTATTACTTATCATTAATAAAACCAAACTTGAGAAAATAAGGTTAAAAGAATGTAAATTTGTATCAACCTAACATACACATTGTTGGTACAAATTTCACCTAAATTCACATCTATCAGTAGGAAAAGCCTACCTAAACCAAAATGTTTTGTGCCTTAAACCAAGAAGAACTGATAAGCTTTCTACAGGTACCAATATAAGATACCCAAAATGGATTTTAAATAAGAATTTAAGTAAATAAAGTGAACCAAAACCGACCAAAAGGGGATTCACTAAGTAAAACGTGAACAAAACCACTTTATAATACCAAATAGAAGTAAAAGGTTAATGTCTATACCACAAGTAAGGTGTAATGCCACTATCGTAATAGTATAAGAATATTATAAGAAAGGACATAATGTATTATAATCGTAATTAAGAACACCTGTCATGTGACACCACATGTAAGTAATGTTAGTCAATGATATACACTAAGGGACAGACCAGTGTACAAAAAACACTAAACCAATTATAAAGAGACTACTATGATTAAACTATTGTAACTAAATAATAGTAGAAAGAGATAAAAGAATACCAAATAAGAATGGAAATAAGTGTACACCTCATAGTGCAAAATAGAGGTCAGAGAGAGATAACTATATAAGAATACAGCAGTTCTATAAGGAGAAATTTACCTCCAAACTTATAAATTTTGCACAATCATCTGGCGATATAAGAGCTTCTACAACAATGGACTCTGTAACAAAGAATGAATTTTAGCTAACAGAGAAAAATAATTATCATTGCCAGTATCAACAAAAGTGCAAATTACTAAATGAAATAATTGCAATTTTATGGGAAATAATGTTATTAAACTAATTATGTACTTTATTAAGAACTTTTGTTTTCCAGCAGCTTCCAAAACTCTTTATATAAAAAATAATATAAACAAACTTATTTAGAGCTTCTAACAATACTTATCTTAAAATTATCATATGATTATACTTTCCAAAGGAAGCCCCTGATTTGAAAGCATTGACACATAATACTACTAATTAAAAATGATTCCAACTACTATGCTACTAAATTTTCTCATTTAAAATGTAAATGGGACTGTTAATTACTTTATATTGTTGTCATTAACAAGACAAAAGAATCATTAATGGCTATTTTATCACAAACTTCAAAATCTCCTATAAAGCTTGCTCAATGAAATAGGACATTCCTGATGCAGAAAATTAACTTTGCCATAACACAAATTAAATAGGCTAACACCCAAACAAAAAAATGCTTTGAAAACAAAACATTAATGAAATATGGTATGAATTAATTGTGCTACATTCAAAGCTGATTTTCTTAATTGATTTAAAGTACCTATACAAGTCTAGTTTGTCAAGTAAAGATAATTTAGGTAAACCTAACACTACATATGAAACAAACATTAAATCAAATATGCTAATGTTACAAAATTCACAAACAGAAAAAAAAAATTTTAAATTATCTATAGGCTAAATTGCTTTGATTATATTACCTTCTCCACTTCATATGTTTTCCACATCAATATCATCTGATGTCGATACTACTGATGGTGCAATAATAGTCATTTTTTCCCAGTCAATTCTGGAAAGTTCAGGAGAAACCTAAAAGATCATTACAAAACTCATACATAATTTTTCACTAAGTTAATAATTATAATAATATTAAGCTAATATTTAAGAGAATAATTAATTTTCTTAACCTAGCACAATATTTGTAGGTTAGCACTATGCATTTACAAAAAGTTAATGGATTTTGTGTAAATTTCTAAAAAAAATTAAATTTACAGCATAATCTAGTAGTTATTTTATAGTAATCTATTTTAATTTAAATGAACTCAAGTCACTATTGCTTGGTTACATCCCTGCACTGAAGATTCCTGAAAAAGATTTCTAATATAATCATACAAACTCGAAAAACAAAAACTGTTCAAATGATTAACATTGAATAATATAATCCTGATTATAACGGTATTATAACTAGCAAATACATTACGGATAATTCATCCATACTCTGTATCATTTAAATCTATTATTAAGTATAACACACCCAATAAAATATTTTAGAATATTAAGATACTAATTTTTTAAAATTTCATGTGATATTAGTTGAGTATCATTTAGGAGGTTAAACAATATAAATACAATTCTACACATTAAGTTACAGATTATGAATACAGATAATAAGAAATTAAATAAAAATAACACTATAGGCCTACATCAATTATCGGGTTTAAGAACCTGCTGCTGTAAGCAGTGATAATTTTAGTTTAGTGAGCTTTAATCAGACTTGCATGCAATAATAAATTTTACATAAGATAAAAGAACGATGCTTTCTTTAGTCACCAGCAAAACCTTTTCTGTCTGCAAGTTAATATTATAAAATTTAAAAACAGCACAATTTTATTAAAAAATTTAATCGAGATTAAAATGCATGTTTAAGTCAAAAATTAAAGAAGTCACAGGTGAAATTCTCTTTTCAATTTTTCTTTTACCTGACAAATGTTAGCCCTTAATTTTTAAAGCAGAGCTGTGTTAAAACAACATTTTTATGACAAATATATTACAATTTAATGGACTCAATGGTATGAAAGTAACTATGTGTACAAACAATTACAACAGTTTGCTTCAGTGAGGATATAGTACACATAGGCCTATATTATAAATTTTGTTATATTAGGTCTTAAAATTAACCTTAACTTTCTACCGTTGTCATATCTTATCAAGTAATTACGTTTCTCTGAAAAATGCTGAATTTGAAAGTATATTTAGAGTAATATAGCTGGACTGAAGAATTAAATAAAATATGTAACTAGTTAAATACGAGCAGAGTTCAAATTAAATATATTATGGTAAGGCCTATCATCTTGTGTTAGGTAGGACGACATTTTACGAATAAAATGACTTACAAACTGGATACATTACACAAATATAGGTAGGCTAGAGTAGTAATTGTCAGACTTACAGGAGTATCTATAATAAAGAAACATTATTCAATTAAATTCCAGTCAGTGCCTTACAGGGACTTTTATTTTAAAAATGAGTTAATTACCCCTTGGGTAATTATGAAGATTCTCATCAATGCTGATATTGCGCTGATATAATTTTATTATATTCTTCTATGTTATATAAACACGAGAAAAATAATTTTAAACGGCGGTCGAACCTATTTACGGAGACAACAAATTAAATTTTTACTCCCATAAGAACGCATGGTGTTAGCCTAGGTATATTGTATTAATTAAATTAGAAAGCTAATTTGCTCCATTATTACATTTTGGACAGAACACAGTGATATTATGTATAGTTGGGTCTATAACAACCGGTAGGCCTAGTGTTACAGACCCAAAGTAATCGAGATTCATACATAACCTAACACAGCTAATATCCTACAAACAACGGACAACATACACTAAATAAATGATCATCTTACCTTTCATTATTATTCCTAGCGCCTCCAACATATTTTTACTTCGACTTGCAATCGCAAACACTTCATACGAATAACAAAATTCTGTCCCACACACATTAACAAACGAAAACGAATTACCGCACAGCGACGACTAAACAGAATAAATATGGCAAGTCGCAATATTTAGTTATACCAACTAAACAGAATAAAAACACACTTCCCTCTGTAGTGTCTGTCTTTTTTACATATGTTACAAATTTTATAGAATAATTATTACGAATGCCAATATGGCCGACTAACTACCCATATTTCATTATATACATTTGTATATATCGAACAGGTTGTCTGGCTTCAGCGTACAGCAAAAATACGATGTATAAAAATTTGTATAAGTTTTTCGTACGCTGACACACCATAACTTGGGCAAAATAACTTCATCACCTAAAAATGTACTTATACAAGTTCGTCAAATTTGTTTTAGATACCCTGGGTAAAAATTGGGGTGTGATGAAGAAATTATGCGGCGCTAAGTCTATATATATATATATTACTATAATACTTATAACTATTTTACCTCAAGATGTATTTTTTCTTTAGGGACATGTTTCGGGAGATCCTGTTCTCCCATCTTCAACCTTCGCCATCTTGCTTCTGGTGCAGTATTTGTGTGTTGGCTTCTGGATGTTATTATGGTGGTTTGTTGGTCTTTGGTCCTTCAATGTTGCATTATTGTGTGTGTATATATATATATATATTATTGTTGTATATATATATATTTTGTAACGTCACAGAACGTTCGATAAAGGAAATTATTTGCACAGTAATTTATCATAAGAGGAAAGTGAGGTGAACAGTATCGAACCCAAGTAATCCGAAAAATTTTGTAATATTGTCCGATAGTTAATATCATCAACATGAAAAAACGACAAAGACTATGACTAAGACTCAAACCCCATATATATTATTTAAGTGAAGAACAGTGTAAAACTAATAATGTACTATAAGAGAACCAGATAATCTCAGAAATGACCAAAATGAGGCCATTACATATTAAGAAATGTAACTCTGAATAGGGTATAAAAAACTATTTATTGTGAATTAATGGACAAGATCCATTATTATACTTTGTAATATAAATAAAATAAATGTATTAAAAGATTTGAATACGGCATTAAAAAGGATATAATTTAAAATAAAAAATATATAAATGTTATGACAAAAAATATTAATGTGTTGGATTTGAGACCAATCACTCAGATCTTATGTGAAAATTAATTATTATAGAATTAATATAAAAACTATATGTAAATGTCAATTAGACAGAGATAAACAAATTATCTTAAATAGAGAAAGCTGTAAATTGGTTAGAAATCAATTAAAATATTCAAAAACAGTGTTAATTGAAAACATGTGATGAACCTATAAAATGGTAATATTTATGAATTTAATGTTGTCAAAATGCAACCAAATTGTATTCTAAAGTTGAAATACAATATAATGTAACTATACTTATATATATGACCACCTAAAACAATTTTACAGTCATGTTATGAAACTATTTACCAATACCATACAAGGCTGAGGCCAAAAAACAATCACAAAAATAGTCATATTTGACAGAATGATTGCAGAATATTAGAAAAAATAAAAGAAAAATTTACAATCCTATAATGTACATTAGAAACATACTTGCTCAGTTGAAAACAAGCTTAATTCTTAAAGAATTTGAAATATAAGAGTGAAATTTGTCACACCAAGAAAACAAATCATTTATGCAAAACAATATGATGCTAAGTAATCTTACAGTAAAAATAAAAAGTATCAGGATAAACCAGGTATTACCAAAGATAAACAATATAACAAACTTTCAGTGAATACCCAAAAAATCCCATATATGATACTGAAAAAGACAAATTATTGTAAAGAACCACTGACAAAAAACCTAGGCCATATGTAATGCCTATACAAAACTGAACTTATTTGGATGTTATATGTGTTAATATTTGTTTATTTTGTTATGAAAAGATAATTATGTTATTCATCAATGTTACAGCAAGAACCAAGCAACTTCATAACATTTTAGTAAGTAGAAAATTAGAATTTTGTGAAAACATTCCAAGGTAAGAGTTGTATTTTATGTTATTTTATTAGATTCAATTTGTTCAAAACCAATCGTAATTAGTATCATTATATTCAGTTGAAAGCAGAGAATCCAAAAATAGTAATGACATGCAGATTGTAATTAGTTATGTAAAATTGTTTGACAAATACCAGAATAATTTTAGTAATATCCTTAGTGTGAAGAATAAGAAGTTTTTGTTATAGAGCTTCTACGGAAGTCAAATTTGTTCTATGATGTTCCATTTGATTATTCTCGAACCTTCTAGAAGGAATTTTTACACAAATACACCGGACGTTCATGTCAAAAAATTAAAACAATGAGCCTTACAGAGTATATAAGGAAGACGAAATTTGACCAAAAAACACTTTATGCTGTGAATCCAGAAGAGACACATCACCCACGAAACTGATCATCACATCCGAGGCGAAATCGGAGAACGAGAATTCGACACGAGAACACAGAAAGGCTTTTCCCGTACATGACAAAATACTGACTTAACCTCTACAAGGAGTATACACCAACGTGTTGTTGAATAGAGCAGCAACACGCCATATTTAATAGAACGCACACAGCCAGAATACTAGCGGCCCTAAAAAGGACCGAATTTTAATAGAGAGAATCAATTTTGCTGGTATTTGCTAAAGACAAACTGACTTTGACAACATTCCCAAAACGATTTACTGACACAAGCCTTTCTACATTGAGTCTGGAACTAGCGCTGTGACTGCCGAATCGAGAAACCACGCAGACAGCTGATCGCCACCGCCAGAATTCAAAGCATAGACACAGTGCGAAACTTATTTCAATCGTGCGGAGTTTTAAGAACCGTTATTTGACTTATAAATAATTATCAGTGCACGAGGAACGTATACACGGAGAGGCAAGATTGACAACGTCCCCAAGAGAAGTGTCCAGTGCAGGAAATAATTACCCACCGGAACGTGAGTTGTTCAAAAGTTAAAATCATTTTTACCTGGTATCATTTGTCACACAATTGTACTACACATGTCACACACCTTCAAATCACACAATTTTTGTAAAGCATCCTATTGATTTGTCTTGATAGTTCAAAGGAGTCACGTCCTGAGTATAAAGATTTTTCATACACTAAACTCATGCTATTCAACTGAGTAAATAAATATTTATTATTCAATACTTAATTGAAAAACTTGTCAAGAATAATATTTTTGTAACTCTGCAATTTTGTTAATTCGAGTGTTAGTCCTTCAGACAATTTTTAAAGTTCATTAAACATACGTTATTTTCAATTCAAACTGTCTTGTTCACATTTTTTTAATATAATTAATTTAAGAAATCAAAATTTAATTTCAATAATAATAATAATAATAATTTCTTGGAACAAAATATCCAAGTGGCGCCTACATACATATAGTACATTAAGTTGTGATTGCAGGACAACATCGTCGCAGAGGAACCAGCCATCAGTAAGTATAAAAAAGTGCGCGGAGTGTGACACCCGACATAACAACACTTAACAACACGTAGATACGAACACGAAAGCGGTAGGTTATAAATTGGCAGCCCAACTAGTGAGGCTTGAAAGGAAAGGAAGAAGCCCGGCAACTATCAACAAATCAAGATGCCGCAACCAAAAGGAAAGAAGGTGAAGAAAAATGTAGAACCCGAATTAAGTGTGGAAGATGCAGAGGCAGTTCAAGTAGAGGAAATAGAAATAGAACCGCCCACACTAGAAATTGAAAGAACAATACAAACGGGAGATGAACTAGAGGAACAAACGGGAGAAGGACCCATGCAAATGGAAGCCAAACAGAGAAACCCGAACCGGAAAAAGCAACGGGGAGCATCGACATGAATGTAATAATGACGATGTTCCAAAGAATGGAAGAAACGATAATAGGATCCCTAATGGAGGATAATAACAAAAATACAGAATCCCTGAAGGAGGATAATAATAAGAATAGACAGGAAGACAAGGCGGAAATAAAAGGAAGTATAGAATTCCTAAGAAAAGATAGACAGTAAGATAAGGAGGAGAATAATAAAAACAGACAGGAAGATAAGGAGGAGAATAATAAAAACAGACAGAAAGATAGGGAGGAATTATACAGAAAAATAGAATCTTTAAGGGAATATATAACCGAGAAGATCAATGATAACGGAAAAAAGTTGGAGCTATTTCCGGAGGAAAATAAAAAATATATAGAGTCCCTGAAAAAGGAAATTAGCGCAAACTACGAAACAGTAAACAAAAAGATCGATGATAGTAAAATCGACAGTGACAGGAAGGTCGAGACTATGGAGAACCAGTTAGAAAGGTTGCAGGAAGGCAATAATACCCGTTTTGAAACAATAGAGGAAAGAACCGTAGAGACAAAACAAGACGTTCGAACTCTTGATAACAAACTAAGACAAAACCAAGACGAAATCATGCAGGAGGTAGGAGAAGTCCGAAAAGACGTTAGCGAGAGAATACAAAGAACGTATGACATAGATAACAGGTTGGACGAGCAAATAAAAACCAATAGAAATAACATACAGGAAATAGACCAGAGGGAGAAAAACCTGCAGGAAAAATTAGAAGCGCTGAGGGACACACCGATAATGAATACCCATACGTGTCATAGCGAGAACTGGGAGGTAATTAACTTCCAAAATTATCGCCGGAACCCTATGGAATTCTTAGAGAGGATGGAAGAGTTCATTGAAAGGAATAGGGAAACAAGATGGGATAGAATAAGGGAAATGTTAGACGAAACGTTCCGAAATACGAGGGATAATTGGTGGATAGCGGTACGACCTGAAATAACAAACTTAATCGAGTTCAAACGCCAATTCAAAGAAAAATATTGGTCAGAAACAGCGCAAAACAAAGTAACAATGGAAAGATTCTACGGGAAATACGACGCGTCGAAGGGACAATCCCCAACATCTTATTTCCTGGGAAAGATATGTTTGGCACGAAAGTTAATACCGCCAATCCCGGAAGAATGTTTGGTGAGACAGTTAGCTGGACATTATAGCTACGGTATTAAGGATGCCCAATTGTACCAGCAACTTAGTAAAATTACTGACCTAGCTAAGCTATTAGAAAACTGTGACTCTGCGGGAAAATTTCAAGACTACCAACCCCCCAATCGTAAGGTAGACTATTATAATAGTAACAACGGACCAAACCGGAATGGAAGTGGAAATGGTAATAATAATTTTAACCCGAATAACCAGAACAATAGCACCCCACTAAATGGCTGAAATAATAATAATCAAGGTCCAAATAACCGTAACCCTCCGGGACCAAACCGAAATAATTACCCCGAAAATAATTACAATAGGAATTATAATCTATTCTAAACTCCCGGTGTAGTGAGTTGAGAGTACATTCAATGTGCTATTACGGAAACACTATCTCTCTCTCGCTCCCTCTCTCGCGCGCGCGTGTGTGTAATCAGTTACACAGTCTCACAGTCTGGCTGCTCTCCGCAGTTATATTTCTCGAATTCTGACCGGGTCAATTCTCTATCTCCAAAATGCAGTCAAAAACTAATATCTCGGTTGAACGTCGATCACCGCTAAACGGTCTTACATAACCGAAATCAAATGCTGAGGACCTATTATACAGTATAAATAATGATTTAATTGATACTTTACATTTGATTTATTTTTTTTGTCGTCCGCCCGGGAAATTCAGTGTATACTGCACTTATACACTTTGTAACGTTTCTACCTTCTAATAACTAAGACAACACAACAGTTTAAGGTATTCTTCTTCTTCTTATTATTATTATAAGAAGAAACGCTTTCTATTTAAACTAATTTATAATAAAAATTTATAATTAATGTTAGCCTATAATTTCTAAAATTTTTAAAAACATAGGTGTGTAAGCTCTGGAGCTTACAAACGTTCTGATAAGCTCTGGAGCTATGTTTCTACATATGAATTTCTATTCATTTTGAAAACACACAACTCACTCAGGATTAGGAATCAAAAATTATGTAAAACTGAGAAGAACTTTGAAGTAAATTATACGTATAACGGTTATTTTGATTAGCGTGCATGTTTTTGATTGTGTTTGTACTTTCATGACAATCTGTCAGTAATTATCTCAGTATGTGTAGTTTGTGCTCACGTTAGATTTATCTTAAACATAAGGCCAGTGGTTCTTTAAATCCATCGTTTGGCAACGTGCTACTCTTCTTACCTCTACACCAGGGGGTCCACTTATTAGCAAATTTACTATCAAGGTATGTCTGAACAAGGTCAGTAATATGCCTCAAACTCTCAACATACACAAAATACATTTCCTTACCTAAACCCTAATAAAGGACACTCAGTGCCTAGTGAGTTCAGTGCTACATGAATACTGAAAACGTTTGTGTTACGTAGGACAGTAAACCATATTATTAACGAGCCGCTTCTTGTTAACTTTAGTGTGATGTATTCAGTGGGTCTGTCGCACTGTCCGGCCAGCTTAAATATTTATAAATGAAGTTTGGAATTTAGTAACAGCTTTAATATTTTACGACCGCAACAGGATACTTCCCCACAGCCTCTTGGAACCTGAGTTTTCATAAATGCATTCTTATTTTTTACTACCAATAAAATTAGCCTCCTTCGCAATTTTTTCGTTCTACCTTTCCTTTTGTGACATTTTTAGACACACTTCCTATCGTATGGCCTAATCGTTTTACTTTCTTTTCTCTACATATTTCACTAAGTTTAACTTTTTGTGGCAGAAATGTTTTAGTAAAAGCTGCCATGACTGTTTACGTTGCGGCGATAGCAGGTAAATCTGGTCTTCTCTGCGAGGACGTAAGTGTCGTGCAGGTAGTTAGTGGCCTCGTGATTCTGTGTGGACATCGTAGAGTTCCATCAAAAAAAAATTCTAGAAGAAACGATAAGGTTAATTGTTAAATACCTGAGAATATCTTCTTATGATTGTACTTTTAATTCTTATGATAGTTCATATTACATTTTTCATTCTTTACAAGATACGCAATTTAAACCTTTGTAGGTAACTTTTCTCCCAGCTTTTAATGGACTGTCTCAAATTTTATGCTCCAGTGTTATCAGAATAGTACAATTCTACGTAATTAAATTTTAATGATTCTCCATCGGTTAACCGTTTGTTAAACTTAGTGTTATGTATTCATATTCACTTGCAACTTGCGCTGTAATAATAATAATAACAACGATAACAACAACAATCATTACAAATATTTTTCTTTATTTCGGTCAGCTGTAAACCACATTAATTCAAATGTGTTTTTCCTTGGTCAGTAACATTTCCATAAGTATTCCTTTCCGACGTGTTTCCTTTTTTCTTTTGTCTTCCTTCATCTCAGCTTTGGCTTTTGCTGGAAGACCAGTTGTGCTTTCAGTTTTTTTTAAGAGGGTCACATTTCTGTATGTCTTGTCCGGATGCGTGATCCCCACTTCTTGCAGATCTCTTTTCTCTCGGTGGACCAGTTCTCCTTGGTTTCCTTTCTTAAAAAGTAGGTAAGAATTCGATTGCCCTGACTCTCTGGGTTCATTTGTGTTACATGAGCACTATTGCTACTACTCCTATACTACTAATAATAATAATTATCATAATCATAATTTTTGTTTCGTATGAGCCTCTGTGGACTACGTATGGTTCAACTGGTTCTTCCCCATTTCTGCTTTCTCTTCCGCCCCTCACATACCTCCTTCTGTCCAGACGAAATTTTATTATTGTCTTTTTATTTTTATTATTAACACTATCAATATTATTTTATGAATTTTTATTAATTATTATTGTATTGCTATAATAATTTTATTACTTTCTATTGTTTTTATTACCAGTATTATTATCATCAGTAGTAGTAGTAGTAGTAGTAGTAGTAGTAGTAGTAGTAGTAGTAGTATCATCATTCTCGTAATTATTATTAATACTTTTATTATCTAACAAACCATTTACGTTTAATTACAACCGCGCGCGCACACTCATTCACCCTTCACTTTTTATATTCTTGTAAGATAGTCTTCTATACATAATTTCCAACACGTTCAGATAAAAGAAATTTTTTTTTTTAATTCATGCCTATTAAAAAATACTTACATTTAAATTATTATTATTATTAATTCAGTACCTACGTAGATTGCAATCCAAAAGTTGCAAAACACGATTCATAAGCTGATGATGCACAATGACACACACGCAAATGATTATCGGGTCCTTCAGTCTTTCGACTGGTTTGTACCCTCCCCGCATATACCCGTGCTGGGTGTATACGGATTCTCTCACAGGTATATTGGACCTACAGTTTAACGCCGGATCCAAACGGCATAGTTGGGGAGGGTTTATACTACGCAGGATACCTCTCGCCGGTTTTCCATCGCCTTGCGAGGGAGAACGGTCGTATCTAAATCAGATGGCCCCGGTGGGAATCGAGCCCGCGCCGACAGCGTAGCAGCGCCACACGCTAGCCACTTCGCCACGACCGCTCCACGCAAATGATGCCTCACATTAATTTTTCCGTATCCGTTAGCCTACATAACCTTCTTATCTTTACCCGTATCTTTTGAGTGAGATATGTGTTTCTAATATGGCCTTCAGTCGTGTACGTATGATGACTATAAACTCCTAGGAAGCTATTACATATTCAAAATTGAAGGAAAGGAAAAATTAATAAACATTTTCTCTGCCTGAGTAGCTAAGAAGTGAAACTATTGGACATAAATTAAAGCATTAGTTATATGTTATGTACACTGCAGAAATTAATAAAATAGAATTCCAAAAATAGAGCAAGGAGAGCCAGTACGACTGTTGAGCAGTGATCGGTGTTAAAAATCATATTTGTTTATAACTTCGTAAAAATAGCAACAGAAGGCAGAGGCTGGATATCATTGAGATGGTGAGATAGGTAGTCGAAGAGGACACGAAATGTTGAGAAATGAATAAGATTTGACGACAAGGAAGTAGAAGAACCAGCCAACAGATACCCATTCTATTTATTGAAGAATATTTCCATCGATGTGCGTATCGATTCACTGAACTTTAATTTTAAAATAATTAGCGGAACTAATGCTCAAGATATCGTCATCCATTAACAACAGCTACATGGGGTAAGTTGTTTACTCAGCTACCGCATCGAATCAACTAATACAAAACACAAAATGTTTCCTGTGAAATGAGGATTAGCGGAGAGTGCCTTTCTATAAACTCCTAATCAATACGATACTTGAGTTACTGAAAAGCACCCGACGCAGATTACAGTATGTACGTGTATAAACGTACATGAGATAGGTGTATTTAAGTCACTGTGAAGTGTTATGCTGTGACAGATATTATCTCTTGTATTATCAGTATTATTACGTAGCACAGTGGTGACATCACTGACGGTGTAATAAAATCCGAGCCTAAATGACTGAATAAAGGAGAAGTTTTACTAACTGCTTAGCCAGACTTCTAGTTCACTGAAGGATTCTCCTCGACAAACAACAAAATTTAATATGCACTCAGAATATTCACAATTCAGAATCGTATCGTTACGCCATTACAAAACGTTCTAAATGTTTCTCGGCTATCCCAGCAGGATCCAGCGGTAATGTTTGTGTGCGTACGTGACATTAAACATGTGAGGCAGTGTTACGTAATACGGAACATGCTCGTACATTGGATAGTGTTGTTCGACAAGCTTCTTAACTAACCCAAACGTGCGTGTTTCTGCCAAGGCCGTACTCAAGTATCCTCTAGAATTTTCGATTGCTTGGTTAAGGACGCATATTATGGAAACCTGCAGACTATAAATAGCCTACACCAGCCGTTAAGGTTTCAGTTTTATGTCGGGCGATTTACACAGTGCGCCTCAAGTGGTGTATTAGAGAAAAATGATTATAGTACGGATTTCTATATAGATGACATTATTTGTGTGGATAGATTAACTTTAATTATAGTACGAGTATAATCTTGTTAAATAACGTTTTGATTACAAACTGTTTAATTGTGATAATTAAAGCTATATTTAGTGACTTGCTTTGGTGTCTTGTATTTGTTTTCCACTGTACCACACGACGATCAGTGAGACCGTCATCACAGTATGTAATAATGAAGTATTCAAGTATCATCGATTTCATGTTTACACTTAATCATTATCATGCAAATTACCCGCGAAATGTTGTTGCGGTATTTAGAGTTCAGAACCGTACTAATAAGAAACAATTGAATTGTGTACTGTTTATTGTAAAGTCTCCGTCAATACTTATAAAGAGTTTGCAATTAGTGGTTATTGCTACCAAACTCACGGTTCAATTTTACAAACTTAATTAATTATGTGACAGTGATTGATCATTTTGAGTAAAGGGTAATTAAATTACCGTTGGCGTTGTGGACGAACGTGAAATCGTACAAAGGTGTTTAATAAAACTTACAATTTCTTTACAATTGTAAGGCTAATTACGCTAAACAACATTGTAACCATATTATTATAATTACGTAACCATATATACTTAATTCAATGAGGGGAATCACTCAGATTTTATTAGAAATTATACCTGCACTTCTTGACTCTTACTACAATTATTGTGTGTGTGTATATATATATATATATATTGCAACAGAACAAATGGAAGGCATAGTATTAATAACAAATAATATCAGAGTCTTTTATCTGTACTTAAGTAATTATTTTAAACGAATTTAATATGGTCTGTGATTGAACATAAATTATTTATTTTAATTTAAATAGTGTCTGTAAATGATCTGAGTGTTTCTCTTTCTTAATAGTCTATTTTACTTGATCGTCGAATTCCCTTGACGAAACCGTTGAACCGCTTCACTGACACCTCTCGCCGCCTCCTGAATCTGCTGCACTGATGACACGTGGAACTCTCCGCAACACACGCACGCACGCCGATTCACCGATATAGTTTATCTCGTTTCTCAGGGCTCGATAATGGGTATAATTTTAATTAATGCAGTTTCGGTGTATTGTACGTACACCTTCCGGTATCTTGATATGTAGGCCTACTCGCGTTCTCCCAGATGAATTTCGGTAAATACACCTGACCCTATGAGGAAAATCTTGACTAGCGCGAGATACCACTATTTAATTTATAATTTAATTTATCTGAGTTCTAATACCCCATAGATTTTAGCAAACGGGCAACTCGTTGCTACGATCCCGTACTCGTACCCTTATGTAGAACGTACACTGATACGACAAACTCGCACGGAGACAACGTCTGTTAAGGCCGAGCTGTTAGGTAGAACTGCCCGAAGCTTCCTTCGCGATGAACCAATCTAAATGAAAATAGGAGCCTCTGATTGGTCAAAACCCCTAGCACGTGATTGATGGGTTAGATAGCTAGACATAAGTCCTGATCAATTTTGCTGAAGACTGCAAAAGCATGAATAGATTTTATCTAAACGTTTTATGACTTTCAGAAGATAAGGATTCTTTAGAAAAGTGAATTCTGTTAAAAAATTCATATAAAGATAATATCTTTTGAGTCTTTGACATATGAAAAATGTAGCGCTAATTTAGAAGTATGAGCTGTCTAAGTTTCAATTCGATACGGTAATTTACACCAGAGTTATTCATGTAAATACGAATAACACGGGCACACGCGCACTCGCGAACTAAATTCGCACTTGACATGACAGAAAATAAATTTATGGGCATTTTGACATACAACAGTTAATTACCCATTTCTTATTTCAAAACTTATAGCTATTTTACAAAATTTAAACAAAATCAATTTTCAACAGGTCTATAACGTCATGAATTGGTATAAAAGCATGTAGTCATAGCTACAAATACCCTTCCTGCGATGTTCCATTGCAATATATATATTATAACCTACCGCTTTCGTGTTCGTATCTACGTGTTGTTAAGTGTTGTTATGTCGGGTGTCACACTCCGCGCACTTTTTTATACTTACTGATGGCTGGTTCCTCTGCGACGATGTTGTCCTGCAATCACAACTTAATGTACTATATGTATGTAGGCGCCACTTGGATATTTTGTTCCAAGAAATTATTATTATTATTGAAATTAAATTTTGATTTCTTAAATTAATTATATTAAAAAAATGTGAACAAGACAGTTTGAATTGAAAATAACGTATGTTTAATGAACTTTAAAAATTGTCTGAAGGACTAACACTCGAATTAACAAAATTGCAGAGTTACAAAAATATTATTCTTGACAAGTTTTTCAATTAAGTATTGAATAATAAATATTTATTTACTCAGTTGAATAGCATGAGTTTAGTGTATGAAAAATCTTTATACTCAGGACGTGACTCCTTTGAACTATCAAGACAAATCAATAGGATGCTTTACAAAAATTGTGTGATTTGAAGGTGTGTGACATGTGTAGTACAATTGTGTGACAAATAATACCAGGTAAAAATGATTTTAACTTTTGAACAACTCACGTTCCGGTGGGTAATTATTTCCTGCACTGGACACTTCTCTTGGGGACGTTGTCAATCTTGCCTCTTCGTGTATACGTTCCTCGTGCACTGATAATTATTTATAAGTCAAATAACGGTTCTTAAAACTCCGCACGATTGAAATAAGTTTCGCACTGTGTCTATGCTTTGAATTCTGGCGGTGGCGATCAGCTGTCTGCGTGGTTTCTCGATTCGGCAGTCACAGCGCTAGTTCCAGACTCAATGTAGAAAGGCTTGTGTCAGTAAATCGTTTTGTGAATGTTGTCAAACTCAGTTTGTCTTTAGCAACTACCAGCAGAATTGATTCTCTCTATTAAAATTCGGTCCTTTTTAGGGCCGCTAGTATTCTGGCTGTGTGCGTTCTATTAAATATGGCGTGTTGCTGCTCTATTCAACAACACGTTGGTGTATACTCCTTGTAGAGGTTAAGTCAGTATTTTGTCATGTACGGGAAAAGCCTTTCTGTGTTCTCGTGTCGAATTCTCGTTCTCCGATTTCGCCTCGGATGTGATGATCAGTTTCGTGGGTGATGTGTCTCTTCTGGATTCACAGCGTAAAGTGTTTTTTTTTGTCAAATTTCGTCTTCCTTATATACTCTGTAAGGCTCATTGTTTTAATTTTTTGACATGAACGTCCGGTGTATTTGTGTAAAAATTCCTTCTAGAAGGTTCGAGAATAATCAAATGGAACATCATAGAACAAATTTGACTTCCGTAGAAGCTTTAGAACAAAAACTTCTTATTCTTCACACTAAGGATATTACTAAAATTATTCTGGTATTTGTCAAACAATTTTACATAACTACTTACAATCTGCATGTCATTACTATTTTTGGATTCTCTGCTTTCAACTGAATATAATGATACTAATTACGATTGGTTTTGAACATATTGAATCTAATAAAATAACATAAAATACAACTCTTACCTTGGAATGTTTTCACAAAATTCTAATTTTCTACTTACTAAAATGTTATGAAGTTGCTTGGTTCTTGCTATAACATTAATGCATAACATAATTATCTTTTCATAACAAAATAAACAAATATTAACACATATAACATATAAATAAGTTCAGTTTTGTATATGCATTACATATGGCCTAGTTTTTTTGTCACTGGTTCTTTACAATAATTTGTCTTTTTCAGTATCATATATGGAATTTTTTGGATATTCACTAAGAGTTTGTTATATTGTTTATCTTTTGTAATACCTGGTTTATCCTGATACTTTTTATTTTTACTGTAAGATTACTTAGCATCATATTGTTTTGCATAAATTTGTTTTCTTGGTGTGACAAATTTCACTCTTATATTTCAAATTCTTTAAGAATTAAGCTTGTTTTCAACTGAGCAAGTATGTTTCTAATGTACATTACAGGATTGCACTTTTTTCCTTTATTTTTTCTAATATTCTGCAATCATTCTGTCAAATATGACTATTTTTGCGAGTGTTTTTTGGCCTCAGCCTGGTATGGTATTGGTAAATGGTTTCATAACATGACTGTTAAATTGTTTTAGGTGGTCATATATATAAGTATAGTTACATTATATCGTATTTCAACTTTAGAATACAATTTGGTTGCATTTTGACAACATTAAATTCATAAATATTACCATTTTATAGGTTCATCACATGTTTTCAGTTAACACTGTTTTTGACTATTTTAATTGATTTCTAACCAATTTACAGCTTTCTCTATTTAAGATAATTTGTTTATCTCTGTCTAATTGACATTTACATATAGTTTTTATATTAATTCTATAATAATTAATTTTCACATAAGATCTGAGTGATTGGTCTCAAATCCAACACATTAATATTTTTTGTTATAACATTTTTATATTTTTTATTTTAACTTATATCCATTTTAATGGCGTATTAAAATCACTTAATACATTTATTTTACTTATATTACAAAGTATAATAATGGATCTTGTCCATTAATTCACAATAAATAGTTTTTTATACCCTATTCAGAGTTACATTTCTTAATATGTAATGGCCTCATTTTGGTCATTTCTGAGATTATCTGGTTCTCTTATAGTATATTATTAGTTTTACACTGTTCTTCACTTAGATAATATATATGGGGTTTGAGTCTTAGTCATAGTCTTTGTTGTTTTTTCATGTTGATGATATTAACTATCGGAAAATATTACAACATTTTTCGGATTACTTGGGTTCGATACTGTTCACCTCACTTTCCTCTTATGATAAATTACTATGCCAATAGTTTCTTTTATGGAACGTTCTGTGACGTTACATATGCCTCCCCGTTAAAATTGATAATTTGGGAAAAACATTTCTTCAGTTTTGATGAAATTATCATTTCTATATTAACCTTTTATTAGCTTCTTTATATTTCATTCTTTTATCTTATAATTAGATTCCTGTACTACTCCTTTAATATATTAATCCATCTCACTATTCATGTCTCAATCTTTATCGTATCTCCTTTTCCTTTCCTTTACCTTGATGTTAATTATTTAATCTTTGATATAACTCCCTAACAATTCCCTAACTTTTATAGCGGGTTCGGAGTCAGAGGGGCCCCATTGGCAATCCTATCTCCGCCGTTCGCCTACTATAACCACTGAAATCAGAGGAAACACATCTCTGTCCAGAAAATATATAAGACGTACTTATAGTTGCACTTTCGCAACAAATAATAATAACAAAAAAAAAATAATATTCAAAGATCGTAGGCTCCTACACATAAATTCCCTTGCTTAATCTCTTCTGATTATTTATCAATTATATTAATATATCGTTCTCCGCAGGTAAAATTATCTTTTAAAATCATTCAATGTCAATAGCTATATTTATAAATTCATCATTACCTCCTTATGTAACACACTGTTTCCTTTTTTTTTCTTTCTTCTTTTTTTTTCATTTATCATTTCCTTTTAGTATCAATTATATGACAGTATTTCTTCTCCTTAGTAATATCAATTGTTATTTGATTGTTAAATAATTTATTTAATTAATTATGTCCTTTCCTTCTTTCCTTTTCCTCCTTCTCTAAGTACGGGTAAGTTGGTAAATACACGTTGACTTGCATTTTTATTCATGGTACCTTCTCAACGATGCTTGATTATATGTACCCTTTACCTTGTTAGTGATAAAGACTAACAGAGACTGTTACCTCGTATGTATTGTTTTCTTTGTTTTTCGTAATTGTAAAAGTCCTGTATATAAAAGTAACAATTTTTTCGTTATGCCTTGTATAGTACTGGGCAATTCTCTATTTCGGACTAACACCTTTTCTCCTACCTTATACTTAATTGCCTTTGGTTGGGATTGAATATATTTCTTCCGTTGTTGTTCCGTTTTTTCTAATAATCTGTTATAAAGTTCCTTCAAATTGGTATTCAGGTTCGTTGGGAAAACTAATAATCTCCTTTATTTCCCGTGGTGGTGGTCTTTCGAACATAACTGTGTACGGTGACTCCTCTATGGTATTATGATATGATAAATTGAGAAAGTCCTCTGTTGACGCTAAGTATTCGTGCCATCTCTTCTGTTCATCATAGCAGTAGGATCTCAACAACCGTCCTACTTCCCTCAACACTCTCTCGGCTGGGTTACTATTTGGGTGATACACGGATGTCTTATACGTCTTTATCCCGTGTTCTTTAAGATCCCCTTTCCATAATTTTCCCTTAAACTGGGTACCGTGGTCTGTAATTATAGAATACGGTCTGCCTACCTCCATTATATACCGTTCTATTATGATTTCCATAATTTTCTTTGTCGTAGCCCTAGTTATCGGATAAATCTTAGTATATTTGCTGAAATGGTCAAAGATAATTACGATGAATTTATACCTGTGCCTTCCACCGCTGCGTGGAAGTGGTCCACAGATATCGAGAAATACCTTTTCTAATTTTTCGGTGGATGTTATGGGTATCATGACCCCTTCCTTCCTCTCGTTATTACATTTTACCTTCTCACAAATATCGCATGACTTTATCGCTTGTTGTACTTTTTTACTCATCCCTTTGATGTATACCTGTTCTTCCAACGCTTTCCTTACCTTGAGGGCACCCATGTGTCCGTATCTATCGTGATAATCAATGGTTAGTGGCCTCTCTATCCCTGGTGGAATTACTAACTTCCAATTCTCTTGGTGTGGGGTATTCCTTATAAACAAAGTATCGTCGTGTATACAGTAATATTTATCTATAACCTCGTCGCCTTCCAGTACCCTTTTCCTAATATTTCCTAATTTTGGGTCGGCCTCTTGTTGTGCTTTCACATCTTTTAAAATATTTTTTAAATCCTCCCTGCTTTTCATGATACCTTCGCTATTTGTTCCTTTTCGCCGTCAAATGTCTGGTTTTGTAAATTGATGCGGGATAGGACGTCGGCTGCTATGTTTTGCTTGCCTGGTATATATTCCCACGTGATATTATATTCATGTAGGGCCAAAACCCATCTCGTCAACCTTCCATGATTTAGCTTACAATGTTTTAAAAATGATATTCATTTGTGATCACTCCTAACCGTGATGGGGTATCCTAATATATACGTTCGAAATTTACCGCATGCGAAAACTACACTCAATAACTCTTTTTCAGTGGTATTGTAGTTTCGTTCGCAACTGTTCAGCACGCGGCTGGCGAAGCTAATCTCTAAATGGTTTCCATCCTGATCTTCCGGATGTAAGGCTGCACCTAAACTTACATTACTGGCATCGCAATTTAGATAAAATGGCTTCGTAAAGTCGGGGTGATGTAACATAACTGCTTCTAAAAATTTCTCCTTTATGAGATTGAGCACTCCATCTTGCTCTGGTCCCCAAGTCCATTTGTCTTTAGCTGATAACTGCTTTTGAAACCTGGCAGTTAGTTCTGAATAATTGGACCGACACTTCCTGTAATAGTTACAGATTCCTAAAAATGATTGAAGCTGTTTCCTGTTTTTTGGGGTGGGGAACTTCTGTATTGCCTCTACTTTCTCTCTGGATGGAGTAATCCCTTGCTCGGTTAGATTAAAACCTAAAACTTTCACCTCATTTGCAATAAATTGGGACTTGTCTAACTTGAGGGTAATATTATTCTCTGATAGCTTCTCTAACACCTGTTAAACCTTATTGCAATGGTCATCCCAATTCGCTGAAGTTACCAGTAAATCGTCGACGTATACTGTCGTAAATTTCAGCACTTCCTGCCCCAATATCCTGTCCATTATTTTTACAAATACCGCCACTGAATTTATCAAACCAAAAGGTAATCGTTTAAACTGATAGTTTCTGCCTTCAAATATGAATGCCATATATTTCCTACTATCTGGGTGGAGTTCTACCTGCCAGTAGCCGCATACTGTATCCCATGAACTTATATACCTTGTCCCGTGAAACTTTTTTAGTATTTCTTCTATCTCCCCAGCGGATGTGCGGTCGTTAACAATCATCTTGTTAATCTCCCTAGCATCGAGACATATACGCACCTGTCCATTCTTTTCCGGCACAGCTATGATTGGGCTAGTATAGGGCGAATGACTATATTCAATTATGTCGTCCTCTATCATCCTGTTCAATTCCTCCCTAACTTCGTTCTTTAGTAAGTAAGCAATCGGGTATGATTTCTTGTTAAATTCTACAGGAGTTTTAAATTTAATGGTGCATTGATAATTTCTGACTTTGCCTGGAGCGTTTGAGAATATATGTCGATAATTATTATATACAGTAATCAATCGTTCCGCCTGTGCTTCGCTAACCTGACCCCTTGCTTTCGTCCTTTGGAATTCCCTTATTTCTTCCAATTTTTCTAACCATAATTCTGGGTTATCCTCCTGATATAAGGGCATGGTTAGTGGTCGATCGGCACAATAATAATGATTGATAATAGCTTGATAATGTTCGTTGCTTGTACTATTCTCTTGGGTATCAATTAAATTATTGGTCCAAATTCCCTCATTTGTCTTTAACGTTATTACCTTACTATTTAAATTTATTATCGCTTTATATGGCCTCAGTATATCACAGCCTATTAGCATATTCATGGGTAAATTATTCGCTACTAATAGTCTTATTGGTAACGTTACACCATTACTGGTAATCTCTAATGACACCTGTTTCTTTATAGATTTATTCTGCCTTCCCGTCGCTCCGACTAGTATAATGTTATTTATAGGCAGAGTGGGTATGGGTAAATTACTGTTCTGTTTAATTCTCGCCAACTCCACACTGTCTATCAACGATACGTTTGATCCTGTATCAATGAGTAATGTATCATCTATACCATTGATATCTGCCTTGATTTGTACTATACCATTATTCCCTTTATTATGATTTTCAACTATATTATCCCTCTCTTCTAACAATTCATCCCTAATATCTCTGAGATAATTATTTGTTCTCAATGTCATTATCCTGTCTTTGTCCTGTCTATTTTTGTGTTCAGTTACCCCATAATATTGGATCAGTGAAGGGCTGTCTTCCTTTTTCACTGCCGCGTCTAGTTTAAATGAGCACCTGTCTCATTTGCCCGGTCTCTCGGAACATTGGGTTGCTGACTTGTTTGTGGTTACTGTCTAACCTCGGGGTTACCACTAATAGGTCGGCTATTCGTTGTATTACTCTGGTTACCTTGCGTCTGCTGTTGGTAATACACGTAAGTCGGTAAATTGGGTTGGTATGGTCGTTGATTATTGGCCATTGTATAGTTTGCCTGGGGTCTATACTCCTGATTCCTTCTATCACCTCCTCCTTGATTACCTCCATTCCGATAATTATTTCCCTGACTATAATTATTCCCTCTATAATTATTGCCGCGATAACTATTTCCTTGAATTACTGTAGCTACTACTTCTGAAATCTAGATCCATTAACAACAGCTATTTGACGTAAGTCACTTACTCACCTACCGGATTGGTTGAACTACCATAAAACATTAAACGCCTCCTATAAAATAAGGATTACTAGAAAAATACTATTCACTTAACGCGTATTGAATCTTCGCAGTTCAAACACTTAAAAAAGTACTCAACGCCGATAACGGTTTACATTATAACATTAATCCTGCGACGTGTTTACATAAGCGTACGATTACCGGTGTTTACAGTTTCCTGTGAGGTATTTATGCTGTGACGGCAGGGATCTCTTACGTCATCAATAATGTTACGTTGACAACTATCGATTATATCGATGACGTAATAACGTTCTTCCCAAGAGTTACTAAATAACAATGTTTGTTAGTATCGTAATTCGAACTTGTAGTTTGTTCAACGATTAAAAGTAATGCCATTTTTTAAAAATAGAATACTATTTAATTTAATTTACATATTTAAATAATTTGTCAAAAACCTTAATTTAATTTGTGGTCCAATGTTTGAATTTTAAGGTCATCTGTAATCATAGAGTGTCTCTGGATTAACTAACGCAGTGTCTGAAAGAATAATTACTTGATACCATGTAACGCTTGCGATATTCACTTCACTGCTCGTGTAGTATGAGTTGCAGTATTTTGAGTCATTACCACGTCACTAACACGACGCAGGTGAATAGTCTAAGCCTAACAGTTTTCTGAACTCCCCAAAAAAAATTCAATGTTCTCTATGATTATTGGATCTGAAGTAAAAATGTGAAATGATGTTACAGTTACCTAATTTATTAATACTACATTTAAAACATTTAATAAATTATGTGTTTGTGACTGTTTATTTGAATAGTGGATAATCAGATAACCTATATAAATAAATTTCTTTATGTCTCAAAGAGTATGACTTTACTCTTTGACCCCTAGTCTAGTTTAGACACACGGATTAATACACATGTGAGTGTGTATGCACATACTGTATGTATGTCTGTATTTTTCTGTGTGTGTGTTTGATATAAATATTGTTGTGTATTTCAAGAGACGTTGATGACTTTAAATAATTAATTAAACATAGTAAAAGAATCAATCAACTGTTTATTAAATATTGCAAAGAAACATTATTGGTTATTAAAATTTGAAACTAGAAAATTCAAACTATTCTCTTTTATAAGGTTACACTCTGAAAACATAACATATCTTTGCTATTCAGCACACATTACTAACATATAGTCATAAATATCTAAAAATATATGATGAACAAATCATAAATTCTTTTGTATTGCTTGGGTGTCTGAATTTGAACTCATAGCAAATCATATATAAAAATAATATTACCTAAATAAATTATTTAAATGAATCTTGAACAGAATATAAATCATGTTTGACACTACAGTTTTCTAAAGTCATATGACAAACTCACCACGGGTTTTACACAGTGTTATATGTTGAATATTTTAATAGGGTCATACAATTTCCAAATAACAATCGGGCATGAACCTGCGACTTTCTTCAAATCCTGACTAAAGCTTGGAATTATCTTGCTTGAATCTGATATATACAAAGCAATTTCAACCAGTCAGAACCACCGACATGTGAAAGAGATCGTGAGTTTATGCGACGTGGTCTGTCAGTTCTTCAGAAACACTGACCAAACCAGACGAACTCGTCTGTGCGAGGTGCTACTACCTGAGTGGCACGTGGAAACTCCAATCATTCTTACAATTTCAAATACGAATGCTTATGAAATACTAAGATTATGAAATACGTTAAAACATATTATTGAAGTAATAACAATATATATAGTTCATGATGCGAGTCGGTATTGTGTAGTGCTGTCCGCGTGAGTGGAAGGTGTCCTTAGGTAAGTTATGCTCATGCGCAGTTATAATTTAAGTATACAGAGAACACTTCAAGATTGCGATAAGTGCATGTTCAGCGCACTTGAGTAATTAAACTTAATAAACCTGCATAAACAAACCCTGAGATAGTAATTTTGACCTAATATTGAAGGATCTAACGGATAGACGTGTGATTTAAGTGAACGCACAACAAATTGAACAAACAACGGATCAGGGAATCAGCATACTCAAACAGAAGGAGCTAAGTGTGTAATTCATCCTTCAAGTAACATCCAGTTGTTATAAGCTTTTTTAAAACATTTGAAAACACTTTACTTATAATTTACATGTGCCAGAGACAATCGTGTAAGTTTATTCATGTAATATTGTTACAGCTACTATAAGAGATTAGATAATTTCAATAAATATCAACCTCCATAATAACAAATTTTTTAATCATTTGTCTATGCAACCTCTAAGTATCATTCCATAGATAATATTGCATACGTTGCACTTGACGAAGATATATCACGTCGTATTTTGCGACGTTTCCAGCGTGAAGCAAAAATTAAATTTCTTATTAAAATGTTTACACAATAAATAAAAAATGTGTATATTATCGATCGCAATATATAATGTTTCGTATATTTTATCGAGTACGTTCGTTATAAAAGGTTTACATTTTTAGAACAAATAGACATTCCAGTCACCATGTAGCCTGTAAACTGCAAGAAACCTCCTTTTATCAAACTTAAAATTTTTGACAACTGTAAATAAGGAATTAATAAGTAAATACTAAATATCAGGTAAGCAGTTAATTTTAATGCAGAAAAATTAGCAAATTTGTCTATACTGTTGCACAGGCAGGAAGCGTCTACCAGTAGAAGTCTGTATCTCTAAACTTTATGTTGCAATCTTTAGATGTCATTTAATTTTTTTAAGAATTTGCTGTTGTTTTTTCTATAATCAATGTTTGCCTTTCCGCTACAGTATTTGCAAATAATCGTTTTTCTGAAAAAGCCCCGTTTTAGTAGTGAGCAGAACGCAAAAAGGCGCTACGAGTAACCAATGTATAATCTAATTTAAAAACAGAATATTTACCTTATTGATGGATATAAGTAGATTTAACTTATTTCTTAAGTCAAGCTACGATGTTTTGAGTGTACTCAAAACCGGAAGTTGGAAATTTCCCATGTAGTCTATATGTTAAAAGACGGAAAAGTTTTGGTTAAAGATTAATAATCCTGCGGTTATATTCCAATTTTAGTAATTATTTGTAGTACAGGATGACATCACAACATGTGTACATTGTGAATCTTGCTTGATGTTTGTAAGGAACGGTTTCGATGTAAACACCGATCAAGTAGGTGGTAACTAAATATTGTCAACTCGATGAGATATTGTACCAGGTTATATAGAACCAGCACTATTGTACAATATTATCTACACTCGGTGTTGGCCTAAGTGACGGAGGATAGAGGCAAGAGCGACTAATGACCTCCCAGTAATATTTCGAGAGAAGGACGGGAACACAGGAGAACGGAGACTATTAAATCCTCAAATACTGAGATCGTCAAACAATGCAACTCGGTCACAACGTGAATCCCTAACACTGACGGCGTAAAAATAATTACACTTCATTAAAAACATATTTTTTAAAGATATTTTAAGATAACATACAGTATTTTAAAAGATAAGATAGGCTTACACATAAGGTAGGATAACGAATAAAAATAAGATACTCTACGGACATTTCCAAGTTATTTTTAATTAATTGCAAAATCTTTATAATTAAAATAAATATTAGTAAGAGACTGCAATTATAACGTAATTTGTTTTACACATGAGTGGGCATATGTGCTTTGTGCGCGAGCGTATATATTGTGCAAAAGTATTTTGTCTGTCACATACACTACACGTATGTATACATACATACGTAATATTTTGCAAACTTCTACACAGGTAAACAACGTAATTTTCCATTACAGAAAGCAATATTATGCCTTTTCAAGGACAGGAACAACGTAACACAGCTTTCGGACACCGCTGGTTTTTTGACTTACTACCTGGAAATGAAGTACTGTACGAAACCATTAATCACCTGTCAAAACAAGTTTTCATATCTCGTAGTTATTTATCACTTACATAATTGGAATTTTACAAAAAATCTGTAAATATCTATTAATTTTATTTAGTCCGCTTAGAGGCGAGAGATATTCTATCTTATATTAAACTGTCTACTCATATATGAACTGATTTATTTTTATGGGTTTATAGTTTATAATCGTGTGTAATTGAAACTCTTAGAAGAAATGTGTTTAGTGTTGACAAGTTGGTAATAAGAACTTACCATATTTAGTTTAAAACATTCAAATTTAGTTTGTCCTTAGTAAAACTTAAAACACTATAAAATTTAAATATAGTATTTTCTCAGTGGTAAGAGCATGATAAAGATGGAAACATAATTACATTTTTACTGTACAAAATGAAGACATCCAGTATATAATCTTGCCTCACACGTCTATGAATATGGTAGACTATTACTACTATTGTACATATGGTATTTTCTTACGTACATTTATGCTAGAGATTGGAAATGGGACATAGCTACTTTTGTTTCAAAGCAATTAAGTTCTTGAAATACGAGTACGTTAATAACCAAACAATCAAGCAAATTTTACGAATTTTTGTATTTGTATATTTACAAATTGTACATTTATTAAAAATAAAGAATTCTGTGTGTTAAAAACAGGGTGTTGGAACAACATTAGTATAGTATATTGTTCTTTTAATCAATTCTACGCTAAAAATTTGAGGCGTATTTAAGCCTAAGTGTAGAGTAAAATAGTTGTATTCCTTAATCATTTTACCTAGGTTTACTACAAGCGTGTTAGTACTTTCGTTCGTGTGACTTTGCCCTATTCCATTCTTGGCCGATGCTAAAGATCTCTCTCTCTCTCTCTCTCTCTCTCTCTCTCAGTCTGATGACCTCAATATAAGGTGTAATTTTATAGAAAGTGAGGTAAATACAAAATTCATAACACAAACTTACAAAGTTTTACGGCACAGACATTAGGCTTACCTTAAAAACTACAGTGCCTATTCACATTTAGACAACGTGCATTCATATACTGACTGCAGTCAGGAAAGATTATTTTCCTTTTTTATTAGTTACAGTATTGTTTTATTTACAATCATGTACACTGTAACATGAAATGAGTCAATAAGTATCTGATAATTACTTATGAACATACCATGTTAAATTATTTAACAGATTAATTGTTTACAAAGCAATAATTTTAAATAAGTAATTAAAAATAAAATTACCGCTGAATTCTAATTATTGTCGATCAGTTTGCAAATATGCTTAGCAGTCCAACTGACGTGGAAAGTTCCATTCCCATTAATCAGACCTTGTAATTTTTTGTTGCAGGCCTGTTTTATATTCACCGGCATTCGCATAATTAACACATTACAGTACACTGTTAATGTCATTGTAAACTCACAACAAACGGTTTGTCATAGTCTGTGATTTCTTGTTCATCACTGAGTTTTTGCAATGCTTTCGTTTTGATGTCCGCGATACTCATTGCGTCCCTGTACACCAATGAATAAGAAAATATAAATTGTGTTGCTCAATGTTTGCTCAATTTATTGTCACAATAATTATGTTGTAGAAGGGATCATCAGCGATTCGTAACTTAGAAGTACGGACAACTTACCTTTGCTTGTCAGAAGATGTTTAATAAAGGAAAATAACTTAATTATCAAACAATCACAAAAAGTTAGCAAATATATGACCATGGCATACATGTATTCTGCTGAGTTTTGACATCAACATAAATCTTTTTTTCTACACAAATTCATTGTGTTGTCAAGCATCGAAGGCTTTAGTTTTTGTATCTATATGTGACAAGAAAATAAGTGACAATATGCAAAGACTCGAAATTAATGGAATTATTGGTAGGCCTGTACTCAGTAATTTTTTTGCTCTATATATACGATTTTCGATTATTTGTGTAAATAAATATTGAAATGCTTGCAAACATAATTGTTTATAATATATTTTTTAAATATATTAAAAAATATGAACATTGCAAAATGTGAGTACCTGATAGTGGGCAATGAAGAAGTTAAGGACTTAAAATTGGATGTGGACAGGATAGGAGGTGTTGAAAAGTAAATACTTAGGCGTTATTTTCAACAAACAGGGAAGCAGCAAAGATGAAATTGAGAACGTGTTAACAAGGGGCGAACCGTTATAAGAACGCTGAATTCGCTTCTAATGAAAAGAAGTATAACCAGAAATACAAAGAAACATATATATAACAGATGGTGCGAAGTGTAGTCGTTTATGAAGCAGAAGTTTGGTACGTTTCAAACGTAAATAAGAAAAAACTAATAACAGCGGAAATGGACTTCTTCAGGAGGAGTTGTAGAAGATCAAAATTAGGCAGGGTTAGAAATGAGACTATTAGAGCCGAGATGAATATTGACAGAACAATAATAAACGAAATAGAAAGGAGACAATTGACTTGGTTTGGGCATGTGGAGAGATTGGAAGATGACAGACAAAATATTGGAATGGTACCATCGGGGAGGAGGAAAAGAAGACGTCCACGGAGGAGTTGGCGAGATGACGTAGCGGAAGCAATGGTTGCAAGAAATTTAGAAGTACTTACATGCTACGATAGGTTAAAATGGACGTTGGGGACGGAGAAATGGCGGCAGCTGTAAAGATCAGTTATATATATATATAAGAAAAACCGGAAGGCTGAGGATGGATGCAAGATAGTGCCCGAAACATGTTCCAATAAAGGATAAAAATAACATCTTGAGGTAAATTTAATTATAAATATTAAATGTAATATACATATATATATATATATATATATATATATATATATTGTAGCATGACAGATAATCCACATTATTATGAACGAAATAATGATCATAAATAAATTAAAATTAAAATGAAATCAAAGAAAAGAATAATAAAAAACAATTAAGAACCACCGTAAAGTGCCAGTCATAGTCTGAAGAAAGTATCTCAATTAAAAACAACTATGCAACATATGATGAGTGAATAAAAAATAAAACAAAAGCCAAGATAAAGTAAGAAAATACCCAGAACAAACCGACATCCCTAATAACAGGACTGAAATTGGAAGAAACCACGTAGTAGAATAAAATAAAGTAGGGAAATACCCAAAGTAAACCCAGTAATAAGACAAAACGGAACCCTAAAAAAGAATACCAGCGACTAATGAAAGTATAACACCAAAAAATAAAAAATAATGTAAAGTAGATATAAACAAAAGTGTCTAAATGTAGTACTAAAAGTGAACCAGTGGATATTATTAATATAATGGAAAAAACAATCTTCATAATCCTCTATAAATAAGATCCTTGATCTTATAAAACAATAAAACTGATTAGAGATAAGATAAAGGAATAACAGGGGACAAGTGCAAGTTATTTTATTATGTTATATAGACTTCATGTGTCGATGTTTAAATTGATAAACTAAATGAATTGGTGAATTTATACAACTTTAAAATTTTTGTATGTAATACAGAAATAATATTTGCAGAATATTATTAAGAAAATAAACTAGAAATGTTTCTAAGTGAATGCCACTCTCTATCTAACAACATTTATTAAAATGACAATGATAAAATAAGAGCAGGCAATAAATAAGTGAAGTGACAAAGGGTACATCCCAAAACAAAATAAAAACAGCCAAGACTGCACAAAATTTAGTTTTAAGTAATACTTTAAATAATGAAGGGACAGATGTGTTTTGTTTATATTAAAGTCAACGAACTCTATACTTAAATGTTGGAAATAGAGTGTAATGTTTTTTATTATTCTAAAATATTTATTATGTTTAATAGTATTAATCAAGGCTGAAATGTCTGAGTGTGGATAACATTCTTTTATTATAAGATATTTATTATGTGTTACTAGTATTAATCAAGACTGAAATGTCTGAGTTTGAGTACAACTCTTTTGTTTCCAAATATTTGTTACGTATTAATAGTATGGATTCAATACTAAATGTTAATTTAGTTAAGTATAGGAATTTTAATTAAGATGGTATAAGAACAAAAAGTCAGAATAGGTAGAAACAAGCTGTATTAGTCATAAAACATTATATGTGAACAAAACTAAAATCTGGACAAATGGTAAATCTCAACAACCTAATCAATGAAAAATAAGTAAAATAAATTAAGTAAATTGATGAAATTTGTATAATGTAAATCCAACACAATGTATTCTAACAGTACCAATACTTTATAAGGATATTGAAGAAATGTATAAAGGAATATTAGAAAAAATGCAACTGTAATAACACTATAACTTAAGGGGAAGATTTAAATTAAAGATATAATTTAAAAAAGATAACTAATTCTAAAATTTACAAGGAATTAAGGAAAAATAAACATTTTATTTCAATCAAGGATCTTGTCCAATAATAATTATAGCTTCATAAAGATTGTAAACCATTTAATGTGACAGGAAGTAAAAGTTTAGGCCTACATGTAAAAATAATGTAAATAAGGCATTTCGAGATGAAAAACATTGTAAAAGTATCATATTTGGTATTAAATCACGTAGAATTAACTAAAGAAAGAGAATATGTGTTAGGTATTTAATAAAATTAAATAATATTAAAAATGTATTCATTCATATAATGTAAAAGGCAACCATGTAAGCGGAAATGCTAGGGATTTAAAACAATGTCTTTTTAATATTAAATTGTCTAAAACGTTTCGGATGAAGAAGAAAGAAAAACAGTTGATTATTAGACGTTGAGTAGTTCACATCAGAACGAGAGCTCGCGAGTTATTCACATATAACGAAGGAAGAAGAAAGATGGCAAATATCAATTTTGACAAAACTTTAAATAACTACTAAATTCAGTGAATTAAACCAGTATAACTATTAAAGTGAACTAATATTGAACAGTATAAGGTGCAATAACCGAATTAACACACATAAACTATAATTCCGAATATAAAGACAAAACTTGCCATTATCGACCTTATGGTATGAAGTGAAATAAAAACATTATTCAACACAAATTACCGAAACAAATCACTGAACACTGATCCAGGACAACTACACTGTCACCAAAGGGATTAACTACTATTGCTGGGACGAAGAAATTTTGGAAAAACAACATTTATTTGAAGAGAATTACTTGATGTGCAGTCTTCGACAACATATGTAGCACGAAGCAGCCATCTTTGAAATCCCAGAATCCTCTGCAGTCCACCGCTAGCTTCGTCAACAAGCGAATTTGGTTCGAAAACGTTACTTTACTAACCATTATATATTAAAAAAAATCTTTGTATTTTTAAATCATTATTAAATGAGAGAGAGGCCCTGAGAGAGTCGATTTATCAAACGATATAAAATCGATTATTTTATATTTTGTCAATAAAAACCATTGAATGTTATAATTTTGAATTCTATTTATTTCTAAACTTATACATAAAACAATAAGAATAATATAAAACAATATTTGATACATAACTACCAGAACAGCTGAAATTAAAAACTTTAACAAAATTTAACAAAATTAACACTTCGAATACAGAAAGATCACAGATCGATTGTTCCTGGAGACAACCCATTTAACGCAGAATCATAATTCCAATTACACAAAGTGATATAAATTGATAAAAAATTAAATAAACGAATTAAAATTTACACGAATACAATACAAAAATTAATTAAGAAATAATAAATAAGAAAAAATTATAATAAATTTTTTTTATAAATTTGTAACAAAATTTTTATTTAGTTACAATATATATATTGTAGCGTGACAGATGTATGCATAATATTGAATGGCAATTGATCATTAGAATAATAAAGTTATAACATTTAAATTTGGAAGAAAGCATTAAGTTTAATATAAATGGATTAATTCATAGCCACTGTGGAAAGAAATCATTATTATAAAGAAAATACAAGTTCAAATAAAAGGAGTTACTAGTGATGAGTCATACAAAACCAGTCTCATAACAAAAGGTTTTCAAGTTATAACCCAGAAAGGTAAGAAAGTAAGTAACCAAGCAGTACAGAATATGACCAAACCCACAACGAGGGAGAATAAATAGAATAGAAACCCTAAAATAAGCCAAGATCAACCAATACAGGTGGTGTATTTCTAAAATCAAGAAGAAGATGGAGAAGATCCCAAGAAACCTGATGGCATCAAGAAGAAGATGGAGAAGATACCAGTCCCAGAAGGCAGGAGAAAAGAAGACTGATGAAAGAAGAAGAAGGCAGCATCCTGAAGAAGATGTCATGCTCTTATAAAAGACACCCAAATCCCTATATCCCCAAAATAAATATTTAAAAATAAAAGTATAACGAAAGGAAAACCACTTGTATACAAATTTAAGAGAGAGAAGTGTATAAAGTAAAAGTTGCCTGTGAACTAAGATGAAACAATAATATAGTACCCATGGAACAAATCTCCATTGTATAACGCTAACCAATTTATTATGTTAATAAGACTATACGACCATTTAGCAATAACATAATATAAAAGTGCAAAGTGAACCAGTGATAGTTTTGGGTATTATAAAAAATGAACCTTGTGTTTCATTCTTGGCAATCACAAACATTGAATGCAATGAAATATACAATTTCCAATGACTTGAAATGTGTACTGTGAGAATATGTTATTTATAAAACATAAATCGGTTTAAAATAACATTTTGTTTTATATGCAAAAAGAAAAAAAAGATTTCATAATACTTTTCGAACAATTTATACTATTTATTTATTAATGACAGGGTACAATTCCCCAAAGACAATGTGTAAAAGACGGTATAAAAACTGTAGAATCCTACTTGTAATAATAGTTAGCAACAAGAATGTAGATGTAAGGTTTTTATGAATATAGTATAAGGATGTTTAAAAATTTATTAGATATGAGGCCATTTGTTTGGGTCTGATACAACTAACATCAGAACTATAAAAATAGTTACTACTTGTAAATAGTAGAGAGTAATTAAGATGTTAGTTAGTAAAAAACCTTTTTTGTAAACCATATTTCCATGTTAGAAATAAGGATTTTGTTGTAGAATGTCTGACTTGAAGACAACCATTTATTTAAAAATATTCTTTATTTGTTTAACTGTTATTTGTATTGTAACCAATACTAATTGTTATTGTGTAATTTGGAAAACATGTTTAATTTATAATACTATATGTAAAAGTCAGAGAGGGTATCACACATCATATATTGTTTGTAAAGTTTTTGTAAAGAAAAATTGTTAAAAAACCTAGGCCAAAAGAATGGAAACCAAACGTCATCAAAACAGAGAAATTACTCATTTAAAAGCAAATAAACAAAAGGGGTATTAGACAAAATAAACTTGAGATCATGCCATATAATTGCACATACCATTTAGAAAGATTTTAATAAATTATATTCTGAATTATAAATAAAAATGAAAATGACTAAATTCAGAAATTTGGACATGGGAATCATATATTTCAGAATAATGTTTCAGAATACAACTAATTCAATTAATTACCAGAAAATAAGGGAATATAAACCTTTTAATACAATATAGGATTATTAATATTAAATATAACTGATATTATGGCTGAATTTACATTATAACAGGAAGTAAATTCTGAAAATGTTTTGACTTATCAGAGAATACCAAACTGAAAGTAAAATTACTATTTTTGGACAGAAAACACTATAAAATGGCATTATTTAATCTGAAAATAAGCTGAATGAACTGAAAGATTAATTTAAATAACATCTAGTGAATAAAATTGCTAAATAACCGAAGTTTAGGCATTTATATAGTGAAATTTTAAAGTGTTCACAGGATGTGAAAATATATTTGAACAATGTTAAGGATAATATTATATGGGCTAAGAGTTTAATTGAGACTGAAGGAAAGAGTTAGTTGATTATTGGTATTTGAACGGTTAACATGACAAACGTTTTGTAACGAGCCTAACCTAACTTACAACGGTAAAGTCAAGGAGTGAATAGTACGTTATTGTGAAATCGCGAGTGACTTGTAAAATACTTCTAGAACTCTCATATTATAACAGAAACAATCAAGAAACACTACATAACACTGAACAATACATATCTACTCCGAAAAACGCCACAAAACACCAGAAAACTGTATAACACATTAACCAAGTATTAGTGTCGGTATCGGGAAAAGTGTTTGAACTTATAATTACACGGATACACTAAATACAACCCAGAAACATTACACCAGGCACTACACAACATTTAACAAGAGATTTGCAGACACCAGAACAGGAATACTGCCAGAAAATACATTATTTGGAACGTAGCAGGAACGAGCGACATTTTGACCAGCTTGACGGCAGCCATCTTACTTTGACAATTTCAATGCCTTCAGTGTTCACATCAGCTGTTGGTGAAAACAATTTTATTATTTTCTATTCAATGTCTGTATTTAGTAATAATTATTAATTTGTTGTAACGTTATACTTTTTAAATATTAGCCCGATTTCTCTGACTTTGATAATAATTGGCTGTTTAAAGAACCCTGTATGAATTTTATATAATATACTTTGTAACCAGATCGATATCCTGAGAATCGATATTATAATCGATAAGAGTCAATATTGCTATTAACTAATAAAACATTAATACTTTTCAACACTAAATAGTTCTTTATTTCATAAATATTTCTAATTACCACTAATATAATTATAATTAATAATCTACCAGGACTTTACCACCTGTAAGTGAAGATAACCTAAAAAATATAAAGGTAAACAAGTATCGATTGGTTTGAAGACAATCTTATGAGTGGTGATAGTTTATTTAAAATATACCAAAACTTCAATAAAATTTTTCAGAAGAGCATTACACTTTTCAAAACTTCACAGCCCTATATTAATTAATTGATTATAATTAATTAATTAATAAAATTATAATTTTTTTTTTAAATTATAATTTTTTTAAAACACATATTTTTTTTATTTTCTTCAAAACAACAATTTTTGTTTTGAAAATTTTAGTGGAGTTGAACATATATTTCTTCATCAACATTACGCTACTCGACCGGTCTTGCTACCATTGGGACTCGACCAGCTGGGAAACTTAAGGAAGTGTTTCAGGCCAGTAAGACGTCGAGAGCCACACCAATTAAACACAACACATAAGAACATACAGACTCAATATCTAATATTTCTATTTTATTACAAATCGACTAGCCCGAACAGTGGGGCTTGATTACATCAGAGTCTCATCAACAGACTCACAATCTCAACACATTTTTTTATTTTATTACAATATATATATATAATATATTTTTTGTATTAGACATACAGGTATTCTATAAGCTTTCCAATTACTCTACTGCCTCTGTATCTGGTGAAATGACCCTGAGAAGATGGTCGGACACTCAGTGTTACATTTACCACATGGCTCTGGCCTTGGTCATACAGTTTGATTTGAGGAGCAGAAATTAACTGCATAATCGTGTATAAGAAATATAGTACTCGTACTCGTTCAAAATAAAATATACTATGACCCTACTTAATTACCGACAATCAATAACTGACTTTGACTACCACGTAAACAACCTGATAGAAGAAAATCTCATACGTCCATCACGTACAAAATTAGTACAGATTTCAAAACCGCTGCAGCTACGTCCATTAGAGACATAAGGGTCGCTTGATCTGAGTGAAAAGCATTATTTTTTCCTATCTTATACATTTTATCTTACCAATAACTTATCTTAACAGGTTTTCTAAATCTGTTTTCTACTGGTGTGCTGTTACAACTTGAGAGGTCAATACAAAAGCTTGAAAACAGGCTATCAAAGAGGAGAAATTATCTTGTCTCGACGTATAGCGAATAGTGCACATATTTCTTTAACCCTGTAACTAGTATCTTTTATAACAAAAATTGAAGCACCTTATAGGTGGCATGAACGTTACAATGTACGCACTGGAAACATGTTAAACATGTTATATTTTCCTGACCGAGGAAAATATAATCGTTGTACACTACTAATAACTTTCAGACATGAATATGTAAATCATGAGAATCAACTATCTGGAAGGCGGAAGAATTTAGTTGTACACAATGACTTGAACGTTTAACAAAACGACGAATTTGCTAATAGCAAATGATCAGTTTGGTTAGCAATCCTAAGAAACGGTTAAAAGTTGGTAATGTAATTTTTAGCTTTTTGTTTTGCGTTACAGATGGTCATTTCTGACATTTGTTCAAAGAAAACATTTTTAAGTCTAATCTATTGTGATTAGACTTATATGGTATGATACAGAACTTACTGTATAATGGGGAAGTAATTCGCGAGGGAAATAATTCTGTCTTTTGACAACTGACTGATTTGAGGTTACAAATCAATAATCGAGTTTATAAGTTATACTTACACCACTTATCGACAGAATACAACAATGAAATATGATCGTGCATGGTGTCAGTAAGCAAGGAAAGTGAGGAACTGAGTGGATTAGGAATTACTCTTTTTAGAAATTACAGATTGATGATGGATTTTTCTTTTAAATTTCAAGATAATACAGATTACTTTAGAAAGTTTAAACGCATTTTCTGCGACATACAATATTGTAGTATGATCTTTTACGATGGTCTTTTAGCCTGTGGCGATAGTTATATCTGTTATTTGTATACAATTTCTCAGAATACAAAGAGATAATGATGTTAAAGTGGAGACTGTGTGAGGAATAGTAATTGTATTCTCTATAAGGAAAACGGAGTCTTATGGAACGATGTTGTTTTTATGTTTGCTTTTTTTAGTTGTAGTCAAAACGTAAAGTATAATCATGGGTAGGTAAGTTGTATAAAATAATAATAAAGACATTCAAAACTCGTAAGAAGGCAATCACTTGGAATTGCTCTGAAACGGGTTAGTTGAGAATTTGAAAAATTCAGATAACAAATAAATAATAAGAATTAAATAAATAAACTACAAATTAGTCAGGTAATTATTATATTTTAAATATACCTTATTTTTAATATTTATCACATTTTTCTTCTTTCCTCATAAGATAATTTACGCATGAGTTTCTTTACGTATAGAAGCACATGTTCTGGAAAGAATCACAAGCAAATATAATAACGAAATCACAATAAAGTACAGTTTTAAGTCACTAACGTTCAAACTTTTACAGCCGATGTGGTTGGTAAACAAAATTGAGGGGATATCGATTAGTGGTCCATTCCTTGAGGTTCCAGGCGTTCCGGTTCCAGACACAAAAGTCATTTGTTGTGTGTAGTTCTTCTCAGTTGACTTCAGTTCTATCTACATATAGTTTGTTATTCCAATCAGACCACGCCTTAAAGAATGAACGCGGTGATCTTATCTGCATAATGTAAACTCATATCTGCAACGTTCCTTAGAAATATGACGGCATAACATCAAATATCTATAAAATGTTAACATGCATGAACGCATATGTGCACACAAACGCCACACTTATATGCGTAGTAGAAAATTCGCCTCTTCCAGTCTACTGTAAATGTTACATGCAGGCTATTAACGATATATTAATGCCTACCTGCAGACTTTGTAATGGGTGGGCCAAAATTACTTATATAGTAATTATTCTTTCTTATTTGCAGATACTGTAATTGATGTCAAATAAGTTAATAAATGACAAAGCAAGTGGATTTTGAAACACTATTGGAAAACTAAAAATTCTGAGCGGCGTGGACAGCATGGGAAGAAGCATACTCTAGTGATGGACTTCTAGGCCTAGTTTTTTTTATGGAACTGTTGATGGTAACAATTACCTACCTAAATATTTGTAACATAAATTACCTAAACATGTTGCTCGTTGTGGTATTGCCACAACTCAGAACCAGGCTAACGTCTCTGAGCTTTACTTGCAGTAAGATGAGGCAACACCTCATTACGCTTTGGTAGTAAGGAGCTACCCTGACAACGTCTTCTTACGCCATCGGATCAGCCGACGAGACAGCATTGACTGGCCACAACGTTCACCCTATCTTACACTAATGGACTTTGTTTTCTGGAAAGTAGTGAAAATTAAGGAAGCCTTAAACAGCTGACGAAATGAAAGAGCTCATGACACACGCATTTGTGGACATTGATTCAGACTGCAACTTCTGTCAAACTGTGTTTCGGATAGGTCGGATACATAATGTAACGTTAATGTGTAACATTTAAAAGATTTGCTGAGATTAAACAGCGTTAATAACTAAATACCTATACAACTAAATACTTTCATAATGTTAAACAACTTTTCTTCAACTTAAGCTAAAAAAATGTTAACAAAATATGAAACAACTAACTACTGACACCTGTGTACCGAAAGAGTAGTCAATGGTATACCATATAAATACCATATGGTAGTAGAATATAAATACCATGAGTAAATATGAATAAATATGTTATGAGTAATAATAGCCTAAAACAAACTGTTTAAAACATTATTTACTACTATATTATCGTTATTTATTTACATTATCATAAAAAATATGCTGTACTGTATTTCCATTTTTTTTCTACTCTTTACATAACACTCTACTGGCGACCTACCAATTGGGGTATATCTATTCAATTATTTATTGTAGAAATTGTATTATTTTTTGTTCTTTGTCAATAATAAAATAGGCCTATGCTATTTGGATAGTTACTTTTTCGAGCTGGACACTTGCACACTATTGTACTAAATAGTACAATACACTACTAAATTAGTATAGTACACTATTGTAAATGTTTAATTTACTACCTTATAGTTTAATACACTTTATGCGGAGACACGTTGCTTTTGTACTCGAGTTGAGTTATGCGCTCAAGAAGGAAGTTCGATATTATATATCTAGTTCAAGTTCGGAAGTTATGCGCTAACACATATCGGTTGGTTAAATGTATTCTTATGTACCTGACAACTGACAATCAAACAATTTTCCTGAAAATATTTACATCCAACTCAAAATATAATATTCTTTACCAATATTTAAAATTTAAATGTTATACCTAAGCTAGTATTTAGCGGTAAGTAGCCTACAATAACATTAACGTTAACGTTACAATTCACTATCATTTGTAAACCACGTAGTTATCTCATCTATGCAGTCATAAAAGCGGGTTCTACAGGTTCTTCTCAAATATTAAACCCTACTTTGCTGTATTCCATACACCTTACACCTGTACTCCGTGCACGATGTTATTTTTTGTAACACCCAGTCATTTACCTGATAATCCTATGTAAAATACGCTGTTAAATATATATATATATATATATATATATATATATATATATATATATATATATCACAGAAGGTCGAAATGTTCACTACGTAAATCACAAAACAACGTTTATTTAAATTTTAGTTTGTTTCATTTCTTTGCCTTTATATGTTGCTATGAAAAAATATATGTCTACTTAAAATACTACTTTATTTGTTAATTCTACACCAGAACATTTAATATCCTTAACGACTAAAAGCGGGTAAACATCTAACAAAATTAAATGAATTCACTGTATACGCAAATTCGAAAGGGTTGACAAATATTAAACTGAGTTAAAAAGACGTCATGATAAACTGTGTTTGGAATAATGAAATAATATCCGAACTAATAATTTGCTGAAGGCTATAAGAAAGTTGTGACTGAGAAAGTTTCGAGACTATAAGGAGCCAGACTGTTATCGCAACTCTAAGAATTTTGGTAATATCTCACGGTCTATGTAACGCTAAAAAATGTTACTTGTCATATCTGACGCTTATTAAAAATATATTAATAACGCTAAGCAATTGAGCGGTCGCTTTCTCATCGTATAGAATTTGTCAAAATTGTAATTTTAAGGGAAATTTTATATGCGTAATATACAAGGTATTTAATAACTCTTTAGTAAAGTGTTATATTCTAAAACATCGTCTGCTCTAAACAGTTTGCATCTGTTGAGGTATATAGAATAGAGTCCCCTTCTAATATCAACGGTTAAAGAAATTCAGTAGTCCGCGCTATTGCGTCAATTAATTGGTTGTTCTGTTTACTTGTTTACTTGGTTACTTGTAAATCTGCGCTTTTTCTTTGTTAATTTCTACTTTTCTCCTAAGCTCTTCGATTCCATGTCTTTAAGATTTAATCTTCAAACTTATACGCCTTTGTCTATTTATGACGACACAATTCATACCTTATTTGGCTATTGTTAGTTTATCACTCATCTTCAATACGTGGACTTTAATAGATAGATTAGATTAATAATAAAACAGTTTGTAAGATGGTATGTTAGCGATAATCATTTTGTTTGTGTCAGGCCTATGATTTAAATAAAATGTAATAATTTTCTTTTTAAATTCCCATGCCATAAGAGATTCACATAAGATTTAAAGAAATAGCAATGAAGATAGTTATAGCGACTTAAAAGAGATATTACAATTAATATTGAAAATTGACACTGTGTAAAATGTAAATTAAGCAAGGATAACATAATATGTCATGTCTGGAAAACGTATGTACTAAACATCTGGAAAAATTAAAATACTAATGATAATTATAACTCTAACAAAACAGGTCTTCCTTTACTCTATTAGGTATGCTTTGAGTTTTTTTTCTTTGTTGTCTCTGCGCTGCGTAAAATCAGAACGAATTATACGATTTATTATAATTACTAATAATGAAAAACTCAATTTATAGAATTTAATCTGGCTCAAGGTGAATTCGTGTTCTTCTTCCATGTCCTTGGTGTCTACATTTTTTCCGATCCTCTTCCCCGATTTTATAAATCTTACCCTCACATATACACATGACGTCTTTGAAATAAATACTTACGATATGGGATGTCATTCTGTATTTCTATTTAGCCAAGGTGAATTAAATGTATCCATTTTAATTGAATTGTATTTTTATTTTGGGTGACAATTTGAATGACAGATAAATAATTGTTATAAAATTTTATGTTATCCAAAAAATTAAAATTATATTTAAGCCTATATTTTAAAACTAATTTATGTTTATTTCAATTCTGATATGCCATTTTCATGTTAAAATGTCGATTGAATTAATTTTCCCACCACTATTTCACATCAGCCTTTTAATAGGTGGGGTTTCTTTCTGTTTAGACATTGTTTCAAGGTCCGTTGTTTACTATCAAGAAGCTTTTTTCAGGCAAGTTATATGATAGATTTCATGTAACTATTTAATACAGTTTAACAAATTCATTTTACGACAGTAATCACACTTACTTGTGCTTCCACATTCCACATTTTGAAAGAACAGAGAATAAAACCAATCTCACTTCCCGCGTAAACCACATGTCTTGTTGACATTTTGAATAAAACACTTTCATTTCATATGGACGTATTCCTTTGTGTGATCAACTTTTTGAATGTGTGTCGCTACTGAAGTAGGCCGACCTCCTTCCTTATATTTTTTAATTTGTTAAAGTCTTCTCTATTCTTCGGTGGTCTTCAATTTAAAGACCTGCATGTTTACGGGGTTTACCTTTTAAACCTAATTGATTTAAAATTGTCATTTAAAACGTCTTCGTCTACAACCACTCTTCTTTGTTTGTTTGTAAAACTGGTTTTCTTAGAGTCAAAATAGAACGCCAGGAACGTACAAATTTAATATTATACGTTTAATAGCGGCCTTGTAGAAATCGTCTAAATCGACTGAATTCTTCGTTACAAGGTTTTAGAAGGCGAAAGAAACGAAGAAAACCATGTTCCAGTTTTTTCGTTGAAGCTTGAAATCTTTTCAGCTAAGAATTGTTGAAATTTGAACAAGTCGAATTTCAACATAACTAATTGCACGAACAAAGTACCTTTCGAAGCAGCGTCTAATTATTTAGCGGTAAATATTTTTTGGTGCTTATCTTTGTTCCTACGAAAAAATCAATGCCATTTCTTAGTATTTCCTTGCATTGCCTCCGGAGTCCTTTGCTCTTTTCGTATTTTAATGTATTTTTAGAAATTTTATGATGGCGTTTGCTCACATAAAAATAACTTTATAACTTATTTAAATATTATTATATATATAAATACTTATAATAATAGTTTAAATTGAAACTTATTTTAAATTTAAACTTGCACCTTAATTAATTGTATAAAATAAAAATAACTGCTAACCAAACGCATATTACAATACCGAACACATACTAACAGTAAGAAAGGTAAGATTATAAGTATAGTTTATCTCTAAATTTTTTTTTAGGAACGCCAATAAAATATTTTATAGACACATCTGACATTTGTACGTCAACCCCAAGTTGAGCATTAACCTATTACAGTATTTCAGTAATGAATCGAAAAATAAGAGGTATAAAATATAAATAATAAACTGATCGCCATCGCATTTAGTTTAAATAAACTATAATATTGGTTTATAATAACAGTAAAGTGAGCGAAGTGTGATAGGAGTTGAATTTGTAGGCTATTTAGTAAGCAACGTGTTTATAAGTCAAGTTAAATGATGTGTCTACTGACTATACCTCAAAAGCGAGAGACAAGAAGCAGGGTTCCTGTGTCACATGAAGTTACATTCCAGAGACAAGCTTTACATCAGAGTTGACTACGCCATAAAATAATCAAGTAAGTTATAAGATGACTGACAGTTGATCAAACACTTATAAAACCGAAGTTCGTCCTGTGGTACTACTGAACTTAAACGAACATAGGAGGGGGGAATAGTCCTCTCAGTATCAATTATTTTAATATGCCAGTGTCAGTTGTGAGCTGCAATGGCTGATAAGTTAATTAACCGTTTCCTTGTTTTTAATTGCAGTTTAACGAAATTAAACTTAGTGAATGTTCTTGTTTACTGTAAATGTAGCGGAAAAACTTAAGAGTACTTTTATAGGCTTATGAATTGAATGTGACTTGTATAAACATAATTAATAACTTAGTTCTCAGATATTCAGTTATTCAAAGCATTATATAGGCCTATTGCTATTCATCCAACAGTAGATAACTGTACTGTGTATTGCAGACCAATTTCCATATCTGGGTATTACACAAAATACCACTAAACGAAATCAACAACTAAACCCTCGATGTCTGGCAATGTATAACTTTTATATATTTTATAACTAGGTAGTAACAATTTGCATTACATGTTTGAATTAATAAGGTGAAAACTGGTCTATACAAATAGCTAAATAGCTTTTTTATAATTTTATACATTCATCTTGTATGATAACTCAATAATTACACTTCAATACATTTGTAGGACAGTTAATTACTTATAATTAGGACAGCCGTAAGTTATGATGTATATTTTGTGTGCGGTAACATATAATCTTATATGTCAACTTATGTGAATAATGTTAATAGCGAAAAGGATTTAGAGTGCATGATAAATATTAATATATACACTTATGTTACTAAATGACATAAATGTAGGACGCTTATATAATATCAACACATATAGTAATAAAACCGCCTTTTCTGTAATATTTATGTAAGTTTTATGAGTAATTGTTTTAGTATTCCCATTACACAAACATTGTCACAATACCGTTGTTGCTAAACTATTCGGTATACATAACAGGTTAAATAGAACGCAGTTCAACTGTTTTTAGTTAGTACCTCTCATCGCCCCAGTCGACTCATAATATAGCCATACGGCAAGATAGGCGTAACTTTACGTTTTATAAACATGACACAAGGTAAATGGCATCCTAAGCTCGGTAAGCTAATAATGTTAGAGAAAATGAGAAGGCAGCTAAAATTATTAAATATATTTTAAATTAAAGGATTGTGTTTTGGATTTGTGAAGAAGACATATTACATGATAGTTATATTTAAAACTACATGATTCTGTTGTAGGTCAAGAAAGCGATGGTTTTGTAGACAATAATTTAATTTGGTTTTACCAGGTTACATACTGTCGTATGTTTTTGATTTAATGACATTTTAAAATTCTACAGTATGAAACACAACTCAAATGTCAAACATATTATTGTATAGAATATTGTACGTGCACGGTACAATTAAATGATAACAAAAACAACGAAGTAATATTATTAAAATAAAATATAACATGTTTCAATCTACTGTTGAAACAATACAAAGTTTAATCTAGAAAAACGTTGTATATTACCACTGACGTCTATTACATAGACTTTTTTGTGGTATAGGTACTGCTAAAGAACCAGCTAACGCTTTTTTCTGTTAAAGAATATTGAATTCCATTGTGAAGTTAGCGAGCGCAGTTCAGTAAAATTGACTGTGTCGTTATTGTTTTCTTTCTCAGCTAAAGTTGAAACGTCCATACTTAAAAAGGGTAAAAGGAAAAAAATGTCGCTGAGGGAAGTGCAGTTTTGTAATTACTAATTTAGAACTAAAATAAAACGGCTTATCTAGTCGTACAAAGATATTAGGTACTGCTGAATGACATCCTTCTTTATTAATACATCGATTGCTTGTCTACACATGGGCTCACATGTATGTGCTATTAAAATATAAAATTATTTGCAGGTATATAGTTATTATTATATCGTTACTCATCGTCTTGAATACTCAGTCGTGTTAATCCTGTTTGCAATTCAATTTTGTCGTTAGTTACTGCACAATTGCTACTTGCTTCGTACTGATCCAGGTCTCCACTGTTGTTCATATTTAGAATTTGAAAACTCTAGAGACACCAAAGGGCCATAGCTAGTTGTATTTCTACAACACGTAATAACAAAATTAGTATCTTTGTACTGCGATATTAGGAGAAAGCCATATCCACTTCGACCTTACACGGAGATTTTTGTTCTCACCTGACACGTTCTACTAATTTTAGATAGTAGACTCCCGTTTCCTTGTGTATTCAGTTCTCAAATTTTCTGCCATTTGCTCGCCACGATATTTTGAATTTATGTTCTATAGTTTTCATTTTGTACTGTATTGAATACGGAATAGATTTCGCTTATTATTTAGAACCTCATTTGAGTCAGTAAAACGTGTGTATAAAACTTTAATTGTTTTCAGAAACCAATGTCTTACTCCCCCACATTACAACTTGAGTTCTGTTATCCTGTGTTATATATACACACCAGCTGTTACCCGCGGCTTCGCACACAAATATTTGATTTTTAATAAGTATTTTAATATAATTTTTATTGCCTATGTCTATATGGCGTTCTGTCAGCTCGTATAAAACTTTAGTACTCAGTCAAATTCTCTCCAAAGCTGTTTTCAACACACTTGTACTATTTTAACTTGTACTAAATTATTATGTTGGTGCAACAGCTTTTGGAGATTTAAAGTAGTCGTTTATTTGGAGATATTTATAAAATAGCTGTTAAATCAAAAACACTAAATTCTTTATTTTAAGTGTTACTGTGTTAGAAGCATTGTACAATACATTAAACTTTATGTTTCCCTCAACCATGGCTCTTATTTATTTCAGCAGTAAACTAAAACCCAAAAACCATTGTCACCTAACCACACAAATGAAAATAACACGTATTTTAGCTTTGCATTAAGTAATAGGACAATTTACTATTAGTACACTTCCTCTTTTCTACATTGCAATATATCGATACAATCGCATATTACATAAAACATCGAAAATGTACTCCAGGAATGGATAAATGTACAGGTCCGATGCCGCTAAATAGCTTTTGTTTATTTACTTGTTACTATGGTAATTAATTCTGGTATCCATAGTGTTGTTGACATTTGTAGTAGTAGTATTTAATATATTTCATTACTTATTCATTGTTACATTAAGATTGTTACTGAACACGCAATGGTTATACATGGTTGTTACGTACGTGGGTATGTTATGTGGTAGCCGTTTGTTAATAATAAAACTACGATAATTAAATTATGATTAATAGTAAGCAATATAAATAATTTTATATAATTAATAATATTAATGTAGCTAACTCTATTGTGAAAAGATGTCTAACTTCAAAGTAGAAATCGTAATAATGTATGAGACTAGAGCGAGAATGAGTTTGCGCAATGATAAGACAGTGAACGGAAAAGCAGTAATCAATTACGGCTTAACAAGGCACACCAGAACTACATGCGTTAGGCGGAAGATAGCGTATCGACGACACCGTGTGATAGTATGAACTTTGGATTTGTGAGTACCTGTAAAAAACATTTCTGTGTAAAAACTTTCTATTATTCCTTTTAGTGGCCATGTATTCTAGATGTTTAGTTCAGAAAATTTGACGTGTTTTCAGTATATTATTTCCTGTATTTTTTTTATTTTAACCGTCTGTATCTAGTCTTGTATTGCCATCATGTTTAAATATTGGGCAACTCGTGTATCAAAGTAAAAGACCAAGGAAACGACCAAGCAAAAGTAGAAGTAATAAAAGTATGTGATAAATTTGATCAGTCATTTTGTAGACCATGTGTGTGTGTGTGTGTGTGTGTTTGATTACCGATACGATAAATAGTATTAACACTTACAAAGTTTTTTGTAACAATATAAATGTTTGTCATATAGCCGACTAGTACGTCTTTTTTTGGCGGACAACGACACAACAGGAAATAAATGTTTTTTTTTGTTCCATTTTAGGACCAAAGCTGGTATAGGTAACCTACTTACACGGAGTGCAATATTGAAAAACGTATAACGTCATCAAAAAATTCTATATTCTTTCACTTAGTTTTGAGAAGTTAAGCATAATTTATTGGAAATTTTGTAGGGCGGTGGCTAGCGCGACATGAATTTTACGGGGTGAACTAGCCTTTGACCGAGTTAGACCACACACTAAGCATATTCTCAGCAGTTTCTAATGTAGATTTTTTCCCATTCTTAGGTTACTTAAAGTACTTAAAAATCTGAGATGTCTGGGATAAACAATTTACACAAATTATTGATGATCATCTGAATTGGTATCTGTAATTTTTAATATTCTTGTCAATAAAACATTTTCTAACTACGGAGAAACCATAACATACAGAACCATATGGTTTATTTTATGGTATGAATAAGATGGGCAGGTCACCCCTACAAAGTGTGAAGGAAGAAAGAATTCCAGAGAAAGAGTATTCCAGAGCTGACGAGATTGAAGAAGGCTAAAATGGAGACCAAAGGAACATGGCTGTGGACAGTCTCAAGGAGGACCACAGAAGACTTGGTGTCGTAGATGGAGACAAGTGGCGAAGGACATAAGGTAATGCTGGCGTGCTGTGATATAAGCCGTGGACTTTCATTGGTTGTAACGCTGAGGATGGATGGATAGATGAATAAATTTATTTGTTTACATGAGACATGTAGTTTTCAACAGTAAGCTTGTCGTCGTCATATTGAAACCAACAAACGTAACCATAAACAACAGTCTCAAGAGAAAGTTGTAAAAAGTCATACTGTAATGAATCTGTCATTTGTTCACAGTTTAGTTACCCATGTTATTTGTTAAGTTAGGCCTATATGTATTGGTATTTCTACGTCTGTTTGTATTACATAAGGTGACTTTCTCCAGTCTACAGATCTCATCTCTATAGGACTCTGTGACGTAGTGTAGGAACGTAACTCGAATAAGCCCAAATGGCGCTTTCTGCTTAGTTATGTAAATGAATTTAAGATACATTAAACACACGAACACTGTAGCATAACAGAATTATCACCTTAAAATTTAACTTAATACAACATGAATAAAGAAGAAAATGTCAATAGTGAGTGAGAAAAAGTAAATGGTTAAAAAGTAAACTAAAGAAACTGTTCATTAAGTCGATAAAATGTTGATAAAATTAAACTGAATAACAAAGAAAACTCTTGGTACATATATAAATAACAAACTAATAAAACCCCAATAAAACAGCAGTATACCCAGTAGGTTGGGGAGCAGTAAAAGAAAAGACAAAGGTAAAAAGGTAAACAAAATATTAATAAGGGAAAATTTATTAAATTAAGAAGCAGAAAAACCCCAAGACACAAAACCAATAACAAATTAATAAGGAGCTGTAAATGAGAAAAGGACATGAAAACACAAGATAAGGAAATACTAATATAATGAGAAGGAAGAGACAAAATATACCAAGGTTCATAAAAAGAATATATCAACAAGAAAGGATATCCACTAAAACCTTATGAGGAATGAATATACCCAATTCTTATACATTTAAAACCAATGATAAATGTCAGACCAAATAACAAGTTACAGGATACAATACAGTGAAAATAAAACTGTAAACTAAATTGTAAGCCTAGTTTAAGAATAAAGTGAAAACAATTAAAAAGACTACCAATAGTGTAGAAGCCAACCAAAACTTACCATAGTGTACAAAAATTGCTTAAAAGACTACCATTAGTGTAGACAATAATACGTGATAAACTATAATAAAGAATAGTGTAAGAAATAGAAATCAATCAAAAAGACTACCATAAGTGTAGAGAAATACCATATAAAAAAACCTAAAAATAAAGACAGTCTCATGGCTAAGATTATTTTTAATAATAAAAGTGTTTTAAAAATTAAGTAATATAAGATTTTAATAGGTATAAGACGTTTTTATTTTATTGTATTAACAAATTAGATATAGTGAACACAAGAGACAGTTCATAACTGAAAGTGTCATTAGTTATAAGATGTTTTAATAAGATAAGGTTTGTTATAAAAAGGAAACATAAAAACAAAGGACAGCCAATGACTGATAATATTACTAATAATAAAATGTTTCCATTATAGTTCTATATATAAACAAATAATAGGCATAAGATGTGTTTGTTATGTTTAAATGATATAAAAAATTTAGTAGATATAAGATATTTAGTTGTATTTGAAATAATGTTCAATAATTTCCAAGTTTGCCAAGGCAGAGAAGGCAAGTAGGTAATAGGAATATTGTATTTTTTATTAAACTGTAAACGATATAAAAAGTAATAAGGCAAATTAACTAACACACCACCATAGAAAAACAAAACAGCATTGTAAACCAAAAGTCAAACCCAAATAAATAAATTCAATCAAACTGCATATAATGAATAGAAACTAGTCCATACAACACAAAGATATGAAAATGTAATCAGTACAGAAACAAATATTAACAAATGTAACGGCAAAGGAATAAAATTAACTTTATTTGGAAATAAGTAATACTAGGCCTAAGAGGTACTCAACTCAGATAAAAAGTAAATTAATCAATATTGGAGTATTATAACAACAAATTATTAACAACAAGCAATAATCAGGGAGTGAATAATATTATTTAATGGAAATATTAACATAAAATCACTTGTAAACCATTTAAATACTAAAATTGTAAAAAATACAAGGCCTACAATAAATAGCAAAAATTGTAAATTTTAGGCTTATCTGAACATAAAACAGACCCATTTATATATCAAATTATGTAAAATTAGCTTAAGAATATTGCTAAATAGTTAGATTTTCGTAAAATTAATAAATAATTAAGTTACAGCAATAAATAGGAAACTTGTCATGTATGTTTATGAGTTGAAATCAAATCGAAGACATGTAAATTTGTAAAAAACAATGGGAAGAGGAAAAAGACATTTAATAAATTACCACAAAACGACGACATTAAGTCATCAGTCTATTGTTAATCGTGAATGTGAACAGATCAGAATTTACTGACGGAAGATCTAAAAAACAGAAATAGTGTAAAAGCAATGACGTACAACCTCAAAAAGTGTTACTGAGGTTACCAAATGGAAAACAACACATCTACTTTATAAATAACACCAATAACTATCACAGAACAACAGTAATAGTAATACCCATTACTAGAACGAGAAATCAACCGCCATTTTGAGTAAAATTCAACCAACATTATCTGGACACGAACTCAACATATTTGAACACAGAACACTGCACCAATAAACTACCACAGAACGACATCGCCGAGGAGGGAAGAACACTTCACACAATTTTCCAGGGATACTACAACCTCGCAGAGGAAGGAATACACGTTTATATTTGAGGGAGCAGCCCACATAGCAGTCGGCGAGTGTGACAAAAATCCGAGGTGAGCGGCGGCCATTTGCATTTACTAGCAACCAGCACGGAGCACTGCCTCCACAAGTCGGTGACGTCATTCTACGGAATGGTTCTATCTTTATTTAATAATTGACAATTTTCATAATCCTGTTATGTTTCAGCAATTAATAATTTATTTTAAGATATTTGTAAGTATTGTATCTTTTTCCTTGCCCTCTCTGACCATTTCGACAGTTAAAAGAATCCGAAATAATTAATTTTGTAAACATTATATTTTGTCATTTTTGTTCACAATCGACCTGAGAGAACCTCAATCAATGCCTGGTCCATGCGCATAAGAGTGGCGCACAATTTCAAATTTCAAGAAATAAACATCACAATTACTCAATTACATGTGTTCATAATTATTTGTACAATAAATATTAGTTTCTTCTTTCTTCTAACAATAATTTAGAGTTATTAGAGAAATATACTAAGAAGAAGAAGAAGAGGAGCGAAGTTAGAAGAGAGAATACTAGATCCGCCTACATAACTAGATTATCTATAGAGAACAAATATTTTCAAAAACACAATATCTCATTTATTTAATTGAAAGTAATTAAAACAATTAATTAATTATTCAATTAATTATTTAAACAAAAAATAAATAAATAAATAAATATAATTTTTTTTAATTTATAACTAACAACAAAATTTTTTTTTATCAACATAATACACATTATACATTATTATATATATCAAATTTTATTTTTTTTACAACAAATTGGCGAGCTCAACAGCAGGACTTCGTCATCATTTATTAGTAGTAAATCATAATAGTATCTAAATTTATTTGTTTTATAACAAATTGGTGCATACCAACGTGGAGCTTATTTAAACCCCATATAAATTTATTTGTATTATAACAAATTGGCGTTCACAACAGTGGGGCATCACTCTCTATTTATTTTGTGTTATATCAAATTGGCGTCCAACTAAAGGGCTGAAAATAGGAATCAATAAATCTATAAAATAAGGACAATTCGTCCAGTTACCTAATTTAGCTCGGCAGCTGTCAACAGGTCAGAAAAAGAAACAAGATGCACAGGAGGGCGACATCAAAGAAAAGGGCGGTGGAGGCCGAACAGGAAATAGATATGGAGAATAAGGAGGCGACACCCGTGGAAGATATAGAATCGAGATTACCTCCAGCAGAACCAACCGAACCAGAATCCCAAGGGAAACAACTCGACAAGCCGACACGAACAGAATATATGGCAATGCAGGAAATGCTCAGGCTAATGATGGAGGAAATAAAAACCGACAGTAAAAATTCAAGGGAAGAATTAGCCCAGCAAATGAAGGAAGAGTTAAGGGAACATAGTAAGGAAATGAAGGAAGAATTAAGCCAAATAAACCAGAGAATGGATGAAAATAGTAAGAAAATGGAAGAAAATAGTAAGGAAATGAAGAGTGATAACCAACGATTGAAGGAAGAATTAAGAGAAAATAGTAAGAAGATGGAGCAGAAGATGGAAGAAAACAGTAAGAAGATGGAGGAGAAAATGGAGGAAATAAAAACGGACAATAAACAGTCGAAGGAGGAATTGACCCAAATAAGCCAGAAACTGGAAGAAACCAATAAAAAGATGGAAAGCAATAATCAACAATTAAGAGAAGAATTGAGGGAGACGAACGAAGAGAATTTGAACCGGTTAGATGGGAACATGGAAGCCTTAAAGGAAGAATTGAGCCAGAAGATAGCGGAAAACAATGAAACAGTCAGCAAGAAAGTAGAAGAGGAAATAACAGTGATCGAACAAAGGATTACAAGGGCTGACGAAAGATGGAGTCAGACCGAACGAGAAGTACAGAGTATCAAGACTGAAATAAATACTAAGGTTACCAACATCGAAGAAACGAATAGGAAGAATTTAGAGGAAAAACTAAAGGAAACACGTGAAGACTGGGAGCGAGTGCAGGACCGATTCACTGAAAAATGTGATGGCATTGAAGCTGCTGTGACCAGTATCAACAGTCAGGTGGGACAGAATCAAACAGATATAGACCTGTTCCACAGTCGACCAACCAGCATCACCAGTTGTCCTAATAACGAAAATCGTGAAGGCATTAACTTCAGGTTTTATAAAAATAAACCTATGGAGTTCCTAGCCAGAATCGAAGACTACTTCACTAAACACAGAGGCAACCGCTGGAGAGAGAATAAAGAAGTACTGGACGAATTTTTCAAGGAGATAGCCGATAATTGGTGGATGGCGATCAGAGATGAAGTGACCGACTACCAACAATTCAAAAGGCTATTCAAGGCTAAATATTGGTCTGAATCGACACAAAATACCGCCAGAGACGGGATCTGTCATGGAAAATATAACCCATATGGAAACCAGACTCTAACAGCGTATTTCTTGGGAGAGGTGTGTGTGGCCAAACATTTATAGCCCCGAATACCGGAAGAATGCTTGGTCAGCAAGCTCTCCTACCACTATGAGGAAGATATCATCAGAGCTAGAAGAAACAGTCAAATAAAGACTGTACAAGCAATGACCGAACTTTTGGAAATGTATGAGCACGAGGATTACTACCGCCAAAGTCGCAGGAGATACGAAAGGCCGGAGATAAGAAACAATAAGAGTAGTACAAATAATAATAATCGGCAGAACGGCAACAACAACAATAATTATAGTTCCGCAAACCGGAAAAATGCCGAATACAATAATAACCCTCGTAATAACAATAATGTTCCTAGATATAATAACAATAATAATAATAATGTTCCCAGAAATAATAATAGTGAGGGTAACAATAATAATAATAATAATAATAGTAATAATAATAATAATAATAATAACCGTCCGCCCAACAACAACGGTTATTATAATAACCGTAATTATGTTCCGAATGGTCAGAGAAACCCCAACCCACCTAATAACAATTATTATGGTAACTATAACAGAAATTACCTGAATGGAGGTAATAATAATAATTACAGGACATATCGACCCCATATCAACTACATCAGAGCGGAAGGCAGTGGACAGAGGAGATACCAGCCTCAACGAAGGAGCCGATACTACGAGTATGAAACCTTTCAAGGGAATCAGGGCGGTAATCGTTACAGAGAATATGAACCCAGACGCAGTTCAAGCCTGGACAATCAAAGAAGACTGCCTGTAACGGAGGCCCAACAAGATGATCGTGCTGAACCAAACGAAGCAGTTTCAGGACTCCAAGTTGATACTGCTAACAGCCTAATCCGGAATGATGCGGAGCATTTAAACGAACGGAGGCAGTAATAAATCCCAATAACCCTTTACTGCTCCAATCTGCTGGGTATGGACAAGAGGTAAAATCGCGTGAAGAAAAGAAGAATTTTACGATAATATATAATAATTACTTAAAAGAATCCGAAAGGACTTGTTAGAAGAGAACGAGGTAAACATTAATAATAATGACAACGAGATCATTTACATAATTGCAGAAATCGAGAGTATTTCTGTTCCCATAATGATAGACACTGGAGCAAATGTCTCTATAATAAACCATAATGAATTGGACCGGATACAGCAGGAATGCCACAAAAACTTACCAGTACTACCTATTAATAATATTGTGCTTGTAGGAGCTACCGGGCGACAGAACAAAACAATAAGGAAACAAGTATCCCTAAGTGTCAACAGTCAGGGTGTAAGCTTGGATATGATATTTCTTGTTGCAGCCGGATTACCCTTCAACATCATGATAGGGTGTGACATATTACGTAGGAACTCAGCAGTTATCGATTTGTGCCGGGGGAAGGTATCACTCTTTTCGGAAGGTTCGACCTGGGTAGCCAATTTAACTAACAACAAGATGTTAGACTCCAGACAACTTCTCGACCACAAAAATAAAGTGAATTACTTGTCAAACTACTCGTCAGACAACAAGCCAGAATCAGAATACCGAATCACCTATGGTCACAAAAGATTCAGGAGATACGTGACTTCCAGTGCCACAAACCCACCGAGCGATTAGATGAAAACCAGCTGAATCAATTAGTCAGCATATACGAAAAATATCGAGCTGTATTTTCAGACGAACCTGGAAAGATCAGGAACTACCAATGTTCAATACGATTCAGAGAACCGGTAGAATTCAATCGAAAATCATATCCCATAGCACAATCTTTGAAGGAAGCCGTACGCACAGAGATCCAGAATATGATTAGTAAAGATATTATCGAAAGCAGTCAGTCGCCATACACTAGTCCGATTGTGGCTATACAAAAGAAGAATGGGAAGGTAAGACTTTGCCTTGACGCACGTGAGATAAATAAAATGATTATTAACGATCGTACCTCACCTGGCGAAATTGATGAGATATTGAAGAGATTCCACGGAACGAAGTTTATTACTACGTGGGATACCGTGTGTGGGTATTGGCAGGTGGAATTGCACCCAGCAAGCCGGCAATACATGGCGTTCATCTTCGAAGGGCGCAACTATCAGTTTAAGAGGTTGCCCTTCGGGTTAGTGAACTCAGTAGCTGTTTTTGTCGCCTGTATGGATCAAATACTCGGACCAGAAGCGCTCCAATTCACGACTGTCTATGTTGATGATCTCCTAATAACATCAACCAATTGGGAAGAAAATTGTTACCGTGTGGAGCATGTCTTGAAGTAGCTGGCTGAGAATAACGTTACCCTTAAGCTAGACAAGTCCAAGCTTATAGCTAAAGGAGTCCAATTTTTGGGTTTCTAGTTGAACAGTCAAGGAATAACACCGTCAACAGAAAAGGTAGACGCCATACAGCGATTCCCTATACCGAAAAACAGAAGGTAACTACAATAATTTTTAGGCCTGTGTAACTACTACAGGAAGTTCCAAAATTATTACTCCGAACTGACGGCCCGTTTTCAGTATCATTTATCGTCCAAGAATAAATGGTGATGGGGTCAAGAGCAAGATGAAACCTTCAAATCTATTAAGGAGAAGTTCTTAGAAGCAGTAATGCTTAACTATCCAGATTTTAACCGACGTTTCTTCCTAAACTGTGACGCTAGTAATATTAGCTTGGGATCAACGTTGTACCAAGAAGACGAAAGTGGAAACCATCTAGTAGTGAGCTTTGCTAGCAGAACCCTTAACCAGTGTGAAAAGAACTACAACGTAACGGAAAAGGAACTGCTAAGTGTAGTCTTTGCCTGTGGGAAGTTTCGAACGTATATTCTAGGATATCCAGTGACCGTTCGCACAGACCACAAATCAATATCATTTCTTAGAAGATGCAAGTTAAGCCACGGTAGGTTGACCAGATGGGTACTTGCCCTGCAAGAATACGATATACAGTGGGAGTATGTTCCGGGGAGTAAAAATGTAGTAGCCGACGTATTGTCAAGAGTAAATTTGGAAGAACAGACGTTCGAAGGCGAAAAGGAGAGCATCCTGAAGATCTATAATATTATTAAGGACAGATCCGATTTAGAAAAAATAGTGCAGGACATCAGCAAACACCAGCAGTCCGACCCGAAGCTAAACCATATTAAACTTCGTCTCTCCAACCAAGATGACACAATAACCAAGTTTCATTGCACTCATAATGATATATTATTCATCAAAACATCCCTTGATGAAGAGATATGGAAGATCGTAATCTCTACTACAATCGAGGAGGATATCATCCTGGATTATCATCTCCGATACGTTCACATGGGAGCCATGAAGGTTATCAAGGCGATAGAAGAGAATTGCCATATAAAAAATATAAATCGAAAGACGAGAAACTATCTCAAAACCTGTCTTATATGTCAATTGGTAAAAACCAACAATGAGAGAAAAGAGGGTATGATGATACCAATGACATCACAAGCAAAACTGGAAAAGATCTTTCTGGACATCTGCGGTCCATTTCCCCGCAGTGGCGGACGCCATCGTTACAAATACATTATTATAATGATGGATCACTTCACGAAATTTATAAAACTGTACCCGGTGAACAGAGCCACCACTTTGAAGACTTTAGGAGTGGTAACAAATCATTACATTCCAGAGATAGGGAGCCCAGCATCCATAATCACAGACCATGGAACGCAATTTAACGGTAGGAGGTGGAAAAACACTCTAAATACGTTGGCCATCAAGACGTACAAGACATCTGTCTACCACCCCAGCAGTAATCCAGCGGAGAGGGTGCTACGAGAAATCGGAAGAATATTACGGACTTATTGCCATAATCAACAAAGGAAGTGGCAAGAATATTTATCAGCTACAGAAAAATTCCTTAATTTGGCATATCACCCCGCTATAGGTACCACGCCATATACGGCAATGTATGAAAAACCGCCTCCAAGAGAAATACAAGACATCACAGAAATTCACATGAGTCAAGAATACAAGTTTAATCGAATAAGGTTCTACAATAAATTGGCAGAAGACCAGGAAAGGCGCCAGAACAAGTATCAAAAGGCGATTAAGAAGGTAATAAACTACGAAGTCGGAGAAAAGGTACTATTGAAAAACAGGGAACTACCCTGTACTTTGGAAAGCATTACCAAAAAGTTGCTACTGCTGTATACCGGCCCATGCCTGATTGTTAAAAATAATAACAACAATACGTATGTATTAAAAGATATCAATTCAAATAAAGTAAAAGGAACTTTTAATCAATTATCAATCAAAAAATATATAGAGGAGAGATAAAAAATGTCTAAATTCAAAAGATTTGTAAGGACAACTTACACCAATTATTTGAAAAAACAATTATGAATAAAAAAGAGTTTAGTTGGAATAAAATAACTAAATTCAAAAAATAGTAAGACCAACTTACACCAATTATTTGAAAAAACCAATATGTATAAAAAAGAAGTTGGATGAAGAAAAACAACAAAATTCAAAAATTTGTAAGACCAACTTACACCAATTATTTGAAAAAACTATTATAAATAAAAAAAAAGAATTTTGGTGAATTAAATAACAAAATTCAAAAAAGTTTGTAAGGACAACTTACACCAAATATTTGAAAAACTATTTTCAATGAAAAAGAAGTTGGAAGAAGAAAAATAACATAATTCAAAAATTCGTAAGAACAACTTACACCAATTATTTGAAAAAAACCATTATGAATAAAAACGAATTTATATGAAGAAAATATCTAATTTTAAAAGGGTTGTAAGACCAACTTACAAGAATTATTTGGAAGAAACTATTAAAATAACAAACATTCAAAAAGTTGTAAGACCTACTTACTTGAACTGCTTGAGAGAAACTATTAAAAACTTATATATAAAATGAATTTTGGAGAAAAGATCTAAAGTCAGAAAATAGTAAGTACAACTTACACGAATGATGAGATATAACTATTAAATATAAAAAGAAATTTTGTAAAAAAAAGGCTACAAAATTCTAAAAGAGTAAGAACAAATTACACTCATAATTTGAGTGAACTCTTACATAAAAGAATTTGAGAGTAAATGGAGTACAAATGTGTAAACTTTCTCAAACTCTCCAGAGACAAAGCAAAAAAAACATGTTCCAGTAAATAAAGAGAACAACCAATATTAAACAATTGAATAATTTAATTTTACCAGAACAATATATTAATAAATGTAAAAGTGTCATAAGAAGGAACGTAACAAATCTTCTTAAAAACCTGTGTTAATAAAGAAAAAAACCCCTCAATAAACTATCACAGCTATAAAAACTATACTATAGTTTGTATTGTAATAGTGACTATACTAACTGTAACCACTATTATCAACAATGTAAATGAGACAATTTAAGACAAAAATGATACAGAATTTCAAATGAAAAAAAAAGAAGAAACTAGAATATTTTATAATTTAATCAAAATAACTTAACCAAACTCACAAGGAAAATAACTTAATAAAGATGAAACAATGAAGAAGGACCAACTAAGTAAAAACCAAGTATTAAGACCAGAAACTAAAAACCCTGGTACCATGATGATAATATTGTTGTAATAACCACTATTATAGTGATAAGTGATAAAGAAATAATTAATGTTATGCCCTGAGCAATAAAATAACTCATTGGGTACCAAATGAAAAAAAAAACTATATAAATGCTAATTACTATGTAAACAAGATAAAAAGATGAAATGATGAAACGATGAAATGTATATTATACCGCATACCTAAACCACATAATATGGAATGAGCTTTGATAGAGAAGAAGAGTCAAGTGTATAAAAGTATTAATTGATATAAAATATTAGGAAGTGAAGAATCCAAGGATGTTTATTATTAGTCAAAAGAGACTACTTTTACTAATTATTTATTTTTATGACTGGATATAGAAAAATTCCATCAGTCTTATATTTTGAGCAGAGATGATAATTCCTCTGGGCTCAGTTAAGTGAAGTATTGGACAGCAGGGATTGAAGCCAAATGTGCCACTCTGAAGCGTTCCAACTCACATGTTAGGGAATGCATAACAGAATTATCACCTTAAAATTTAACTTAATACAACATGAATAAAGAAGAAAATGTCAATAGTGAGTGAGAAAAAGTGAATGGTTAAAAAGTAAACTAAAGAAACTGTTCATTAAGTCGATAAAATGTTGATAAAATTAAACTGAATAACAAAGAAAACTCTTGGTACATATGTAAATAACCAACTAATAAAACAGCAGTATACCCAGTAGGTTGGGGAGTAGTAAAAGAAAAGACAAAGGTAAAAAGGTAAACAAAATATTAATAAGGGGAAATTTATTAAATTAAGAAGCAGAAAAACCCCAAGACACAAAACCAATAACAAATTAATAAGGAGCTGTAAATGAGAAAAGGACATGCAAACACAAGATAAGGAAATACTAATATAATGAGAAGGAAGAGACAAAATATATCAAGGTTCATAAAAAGAATATATCAACAAGAAAGGATATCCACTAAAACCTTATGAGGAATGAATATACCCAATTCTTATACATTTAAAACCAATGATAAATGTCAGACCAAATAACAAGTTACAGGATACAATACAGTGAAAATAAAACTGTAAACTAAATTGTAAGCCTAGTTTAAGAATAAAGTGAAAACAATTAAAAAGACTACCAATAGTGTAGAAGCCAACCAAAGCTTACCATAGTGTAAAAAAATTGTTTAAAAGACTACCATTAGAGTAGACAATAATAAGTGATACACTATAATAAAGAATAGTGTAAGAAATAGAAATCAATCAAAAAGACTACCATCAGTGTAGAGAAATACCATATAAAAAAACCTAAAAATAAAAGACAGTCTCATGGCTAAGATTATTTTTAATAACAAAAGTGTTTTAAAAATTAAGTAATATAAGATTTTAATAGGTATAAGACGTTTTCATTTTATTGTATTAACAAATTAGATATAGTGAACACAAGAGACAGTTCATAACTGAAAGTGTCATTAGTTATAAGATGTTTTAATAGGATAAGGTTTGTTATAAAAAGGAAACATAAAAACAAAGGACAGCCAATGACTGATAATATTACTAATAATAAAATGTTTCCATTATAGTTCTATATATAAACAAATAATAGGCATAAGATGTGTTTGTTATGTTTAAATGATATAAAAAATTTAGTAGATATAAGATATTTAGTTGTATTTGAAATAATGTTCAATAATTTCCAAGTTTGCCAAGGCAGAGAAGGCAAGTAGGTAATAGGAATATTGTATTTTTTATTAAACTGTAAACCATATAAAAAGTAATAAGGCAAATTAACTAACACACCACCATAGAAAAACAAAACAGCATTGTAAACCAAAAGTCAAACCCAAATAAATAAATTCAATCAAACTGCATATAATGAATAGAAACTAGTCCATACAACACAAAGATATGAAAATGTAATCAGTACAGAAACAAATATTAACAAATGTAACGGCAAAGGAATAAAATTAACTTTATTTGGAAATAAGTAATACTAGGCCTAAGAGGTACTCAACTCAGATAAAAAGTAAATTAATCAATATTGGAGTATTATAACAACAAATTATTAACAACAAGCAATAATCAGGGAGTGAGTAATATTATTTAATGGAAATATTAACATAAAATCACTTGTAAACCATTTAAATACTAAAATTGTAAAAAATACAAAGCCTACAATAAATAGCAAAAATTGTAAATTTTAGGCTTATCTGAACATAAAACAGACCCATTTATATATCAAATTATGTAAAATTAGCTTAAGAATATTGCTAAATAGTTAGATTTTCGTAAAATTAATAAATAATTAAGTTACAGCAATAAATAGGAAACTTGTCATGTATGTTTATGAGTTGAAATCAAATCGAAGACATGTAAATTTGTAAAAAACAATGGGAAGAGGAAAAAGACATTTAATAAATTACCACAAAACGACGACATTAAGTCATCAGTCTATTGTTAATCGTGAATGTGAACAGATCAGAATTTACTGACGGAAGATCTAAAAAACAGAAATAGTGTAAAAGCAATGACGTACAACCTCAAAAAGTGTTACTGAGGTTACCAAATGGAAAACAACACATCTACTTTATAAATAACACCAATAACTATCACAGAACAACAGTAATAGTAATACCCATTACTAGAACGAGAAATCAACCGCCATTTTGAGTAAAATTCAACCAACATTATCTGGACACGAACTCAACATATTTGAACACAGAACACTGCACCAATAAACTACCACAGAACGACATCGCCGAGGAGGGAAGAACACTTCACACAATTTTCCAGGGATACTACAACCTCGCAGAGGAAGGAATACACGTTTATATTTGAGGGAGCAGCCCACATAGCAGTCGGCGAGTGTGACAAAAATCCGAGGTGAGCGGCGGCCATTTGCATTTACTAGCAACCAGCACGGAGCACTGCCTCCACAAGTCGGTGACGTCATTCTACGGAATGGATCTATCTTTATTTAATAATTGACAATTTTCATAATCCTGTTATTTTTCAGCAATTAATAATTTATTTTAAGATAATTGTAAGTATTGTATCTTGTTCCTTGCCCTCTCTGACCATTTCGACAGTTAAAAGAATCCGAAATAATTAATTTTGTAAACATTATATTTTGTCATTTTTGTTCACAATCGACCTGAGAGAACCTCAATGCCTGGTCCATGCGCATAAGAGTGGCGCACAATTTCAAATTTCAAGAAATAAACATCACAATTACTCAATTACATGTGTTCATAATTATTTGTACAATAAATATTAGTTTCTTCTTTCTTCTAACAATAATTTAGAGTTATTAGAGAAATATACTAAGAAGAAGAAGAAGAGGAGCGAAGTTAGAAGAGAGAATACTAGATCCGCCTACATAACTAGATTATCTATAGAGAACAAATATTTTCAAAAACACAATATCTCATTTATTTAATTGAAAGTAATTAAAAAATTTACAATTAATTAATTATTCAATTAATTATTTAAACAAAAAATAAATAAATAAATATAAATTTTTTTTTAAATTATTACTAACAACTAATTTTTTTTTATCAACATAATACACATTATACATTATTATATATATCAAATTTTATTTGTTTTACAACAAATTGGCTAGCTCAACAGCGGGACTTCGTCATCATTTATTAGTAGTAAATCGTAATATTATCTAAATTTATTTGTTTTATAACAAATTGGTGCATACCAACGTGGAGCTTATTTAAACCCCAAATAAATTTATTTGTATTATAACAAATTGGCGTTCGCAACAGTGGGGCATCATTTTCTAAAATTTATTTGTATTATAACAACACGTACGCCCCAGAACGTAACGATTAAATATCTGTGTGTGCGTGTGTGTAATTAAAATTTCATTAATTATTTTAAGAACCGTTTATTTTACTTTCAAGGAAAGATCTAGGTAAAAATCCCAAAATAAATTTCCTAGTCAAATTATTTTTTACCCTAACAAAATGAAATTAAAATGATGATTTTATCTGTTCGTAACTCAGGTGGAGAATGACGTTGAACGTATCACTGATACATATTAAGCTGTTTATTAGGTCTATAGAGTAATTTTAAAAACTGAACGTCGTCGTAGTGTCCTTTGGCCGGTTTGGATCTGTTCTGTTTCACCAACGCTTTAGTGAGGGCTCCACATTAGGCGTCTCTTATGTTTATGCTATCGCAAGACCTCGGTATGAAGTTCTTATAAAGTCTAGACAAGCGCTCTTCCCAATTTGCCTTACATCCCTGCACTTTCTCTTCTAATAGGTCTACATTCGATTCAATCCGTATGGTTTGCATTTTTTATCCATTCCGCCACCATATACTCTCTAGTTTTTCTGAGGAATATGAAATTTAATGTTCGGAGTCTTTGTTCCTTTATCTTTATAGATCTCCATGTTCAACTCCCTTACAATAATACAGAGAGCCAAAGTATCGTAACAGGAGACTTGTATGACTAAACTAAACTAATTAGAAGACATACTTCTAAACCACTTTGCAAGTACTCCACATTCGGCGTGTTATTTATTAATTTTGTGGATCACATCTAAGATCCTGAAAGTGTGAAACGTGCTCCACGGGCTTATTTTGAGGAACTACTCTGTTCAAAATGTTTGTTTCCCCCAATGTTCTTATACAATTTAAGACCTTATTGACGCTATAGTTACCTTTGCTCCCCTTCTTGTAAATAGTTTGAACAATGCTGAATTTCCAGATTGATGGTGTTTTTTTGCATTATTCGAGGAAAAGGTAAGGAGTGGTATGGAAGATCATTAATACACAATGGAAATGCTTGTAATCCACTCTGGCGAGTGTGTGAGACTAGCAGATTGTAAGTAGAACTAGGGGTAAATCTCTTGTACACGCAAACCCATGCTGATATCTGACAATGAATAAATGCTGGCCATCTGATATAAAATCACAGAGTCAAAAGACATTATATAAAACATAGAAAAATATAACATAGGAATTATGGTGTGTGATTGTAATACAGATCTCTTAAATCTATGGCTATCAAGCCTAGAAATAGGCAGTTCGTTAGTATTAGATAATGCGTAATTATGTGAAAAATATTATATCCACTATTTACGACACTGAGGCTGGAAATAAGGCAAGCGATGCTTTACTTACAATGCATCTTACGTGTTGGTTTGGCAGGTAAATTGGATACGACCATGTTATTACCCACGGGTAGAATTTTCTCATAAACAAATTTCCACGTGGCAAAGATCTAATCTAATCAACGGAGGCCAAAAATACTTTCAAAATTACATTAAAATATATCTTTCAAAATCATTGTTACCCTGACTAGACAACTACCCTACCGTAGGTTGTAAATGTTTAAAGATTATTTTTATTTTTTATTATATTTCATATGCAGTTGACTAGTATAACTTTTATTTTTATTGAGTTACAGAATTTAAGTTTCATTCTGAAAGCTGAGCAAACAAAATAATTAAAAAACAATTATAAATTTTAAACATCATATGATCATATTATGTGAAACTAACAAAGTATAGATATTACTACATTACGGAGGGTACTATGAAAGACAAGGTACGATAGGTTGCCAAACAAAAGTGTAACAGAAACATGTAATGTAACAGATATTGTTTCTTGGATTGCGAGAAGAAGAAGGATATGGAATAAACACATATTGAGAACGGATGACATAAGGCTACTGAAAAAGACAAGAGATAGCCAACGAAACACCAAGAGGAGGCCAAGGAAGAGGTGGAGTGACAGCATTTAGGACCGTTGTTCTAGAACAGGACAGAGTCCTAACAAAGAAGTTAAAGAAGAAGAGGAACATGTGTGAACTAAAAATTTCACATTATATGGAAATATTATTTCTGGGAACTAGCTTATTATAGAAAATAAAATATTAATGGGGCTGCCAGCTTCCGTTTGCTAGTGAACAAATTTACTGTTACGTGATCAAATTTACTGTAACACCGTAATTGATGTTAAGAAGTTATTAATCATTTGTAAAGTATAAAAATTTTAAAATAAAAATAATGACATCTTTCTATGGTCGTCTTATTACGCATTGGGATTTGGATATTAAAAATAATACCCCATGCGGAAACTAATAAGTGTTTAAATAACATTGACATGATTCGATGAATACGGAGCGCATACACAAAGCTTTATCATTAAAAGCCCGAAGACGCTTCATTTAAATTCAGGTCTATTAATGAACTATACACATTAAAATATTCTTTAAAAAAAGCAAGTATTTCAGTTATTAGATTAACAAAAACTTGACTGTAAATACCTGGTTTGAGCGTTGAAACAACAGAAACTTCAAGCACGTCGAGGGCTGATTGACAGGTTCTTATGTCGGATCAGAAAGATCCCTGTTCGCAAATGGCAGTTGTTTATCAATATGCAGCTGCGAATGTATGTTGTATTTACATGTTGAAGTGTACGTTGAAAGGCTTTTAAGCAATTTAAATTTAAAGCATGTATGTTACATAATTAATGGAACATTTTAACTGGACAAGTAAACAAACCTTGGCGTGTTACGATTAGTGCTACATATAATTTGTGCATTGTAAATTAACAAGGACTTGTTTAGTCTGTTATCTTGGAACAATTTAATACGGAAATGATGATAACACTTTAACTCTCATGTGTAAGTCAACAGTTTCAATGGTCATTTAAAAACTATAGGCCTATAATGTACTGACTGAATTAACTACAGTAGTTTTAGGTTGAAGCGCAAACAAATAAATACTCGTATACTTTAAAAATCAATTAATTAGTAACTCACCTAATCCGTACACATCGATTGTATGAACGAATTTATAATTTATAAATTTGTTCTCTCTGCCTGCATTATTAAATTATCATTTTATTGTACCACATTAATGAGTAAAATGGAGGGGCAGCTATACGGCGTTAGGCCTGACGTTTAGTGTCCGTATTTGTGTTATGCGTTTGCGATAAGTCGACAAAATACTACCTCCTGGACAATATGTAGGATGATCGAAAATATTCAGCTTAAATTTTTTTGAATGTTTCGTGCAAAGCGACGCTGAAAGAAATAGTCCTCGCAAGCAGTTATGATTATGAAGCATGTATGTAACCATTTCGTATTGTAAAGTTCACATTATTCCAAGAAAATTGTTGCTTAACTCGCCTGTTGTGAACATTTATTTACACTTTGTCGCCGAAAAACACATGCTAGTCAGTAATAAGAGAAGATCGACCACTGCAGCCAGAATCACAAATGTTTGTACCCTCGACAAAGAAATTCCGGAATTATCTTTATTAATTTGTCAGTGAATTTCCGCTACAATAATTTTTTTGCGAGCAGAAAGTCCAATGCAGTGACTTCATATTTGACGGTGTTTTTAATGAACGTGCAAAAATAGCCCAAGCGAAAATAAAACATGTGTGTTTACTAGACATATAATGAATTAAACTTACAAAATGCTCATGTCCAAACTGCTGTCACTTTCACAGGAGGCGTGTGCAGCCTGACTCTATTTTCTAAACAACCTTCATATAATATATATAACTATCTTAGTTATTATTTTAGTGCTTACTGTTGTATGAATTTAAATTCCTCACCACCAACGTAATCAAAACGCTGTGGTCTAGATATGTGAGTGTTGAAGTATGCGCATGCATTCTCTTGGTATTGAGTATGCTGTGAGGTCAAATTATAGAATCTTTAACGTGTTACATTTATGTAAGATTTACATTCTTGCTAAAAAATTATTCATGTAAGTTTTTTTTTACAAGTTACAAAAAGGGAAACAATACGCGTAACCATAACAAGGATTAATGAAGAAAGTTGTGTTAGTGGTTAAAATCACAAGCAGAATTATCAGTGTTGCACACCACTTTATAAAAGTATTCCGATTATACATTTATATAATCGGTACATTACAACCATGTATTCGTTTGGAAGGGTTTATTTTTATGTTATTTGTTCACTTCCGATCTGACGATGAGCTCTGAAGCTTGAAAGCGCTAATCGGAATAATTTTATATAGTGGTGTGCAACAGTGATAATTCTGCTCATAACAAGGATGTAGCAAAGAAATATCTTTAGTGCAGTGCTTGCAATAAGTGTAAACAGTTAATATATAAAAAATAATATACTGATTGTGGTTATGCAGGAGGAAATATTATGCATTCTATGAAAGTCTTATAGTTTACGTCACTTATTGTAATTCCTGCATGTGTATCTAATGTAGGTCACGTCCCCGAACACAAAACAGTCGGTCAAGTTACAGCATGAAAAGCAAAGTAGATAGTGTGTTACCAGTGAAGGACACTATGATGTTAGTAACGGCATGATATTATTACAAATAACGTTGCTAATTCTCTTCAAACTTTGAGTTTTTGTAGAGGTAATAGTACAAATGGCAGCTTCTTGTTTAAAGACATAATTATAGTTCAAATGTAAATACCACTTAATATATCTGAGTGGTTTCTTTGTTAACAAATATAAATATACAGAGATAAATAAATGTATAATCAATTATATAATTAACATATATTAATTAATCTTAATCATCTAATCAAATAGTCACAGCTACATCTAATTATGTATAATTAATTATTTAATTAATCGTATTACTAATTACGATTTTTTACCACAAAATTTACGTTTGAGGTCTCCTCTGTATAATTGTTTGACATATGCTTCAACATTTTTAACTTGCTTGTCGCATTGTTAAAGTAGCGATAGGAATTTTAGTTTTAGAAAAAAAACTTTTCTAATTAGAAACTTCTCTTACGTATATTTTACTATTTAAAGAATAGTTGTTAGTTTAGTCTCTCTTGTCTCGGTAAATACTACTTAACTAAGACAAATAACGTTTCTATTTGTTCCAATGAGCGAAAAAGAAAGTTTTACTCTTTATCCCTTGTTTCGTTGTTTCAACTATTTTCTGTCTTAAAATAATTGATTTATTTTTCATACGCTTCTGTATATCTCGGAAGTAATTCTCCTGTCTAGGACTAAATCTGGAAGATTAATCAGTATGTTGAAAATATAAGAGAGTTTAAACGTAAACTATAAACTGATACAAACAAATAATAGCGGAAGAAAAAAGAATAGTAATAGATATATCATTTCTGCATATACGAAAAAAGCTCTACTGCTTTTCTCTGCTCCCCTGTAACATATATAGATTATAATAATACGCTGTAAGAAATTAGTAGAATATATTTGGTAAATTTGGGAATAATATCTTTTTAAGTTATCCAAATTTTTAGGTGTTATGAATCTTGAGTATTTGCGTATTTTTCTTCAGATACGAAATGCGGAGTAAACAAATATTGTACCTTGACGGTACGATGTTTCTCAGTTTATCTGCTTGTTTGAAGCTGAGAGTAATATTTATTATTATGTCCTATCAATATTGGGAGCTTTTATAGGACAGTAGTCCTTGAAGTCCGTAAAGAACCGTCTGCAACTCACACCCATCTACCCACACACACACACACACACACACACACACTTGAACGCGCGTGTGATTCTCAACAGTTGTAAAATCCAGTACCTCAATTCAGGCATTTTTATGGTATCACTAGTTTTCGTAGGCTTATCGGACTACATGTTTCCCTATACAGATATTCAAATGTGTGTATCTTTATAGACATACGAGTGGCGTCTGGGGCAATAGCTCCAATTCAGTGAGAACATTTAAAGATATTTCAACGAAATGAGAAACAAATTTACTAATAATTGTTTGTATTTATTATTCCAATAAATTAAGACACAAGTTGTTGAAGTTTTGTGCTGTTAGTACTCTGTGATAAAAACAACTTACGTGTCTGCGTCGTTCTGTAACAGTATTTCTGTGGATATGACTTTCTTTGTATACGTAATACCTCTAGATCTTGTTCACTTGTTTTGTTAATAACGACCTGTACGTCTGTTGGAGCCTTCACATGTCTGAAATCAACATACAGCTGCCTATAAGTATAAACGGGGTTAGTCAAATGCAATTTTCCTAAAAGCCTGGCCTTAAGATTTATTTACAGTCATAGCAAGTCGTATTCTTAATTGGAACTGCGACCTTGACATGTTCGATTTGGAACAATGGCATGTTTGATTTGGTTGATGTACTTGGCACGAAAACAATATTGCGTCTTCGAAGCCCTGTAAGAGCTTCCAGGTTAACTGCGTTTTCAATTAAACCACGTACCACCATTAGCGAATTCTGTATCACGAATTCATATTTCCGGTGAGTATTACAATAGCACCAACTTTGGGATGAGTTTATGAGGAGACATTCAAATCAAATGCGATGTTCTATTTTCCGCTGGATCATTTGTGATGACCGGGTCTAGACTGCAGAAATTCCCTAAAAGTAAACAAACAGATAGATTAGGTTGAAGTTGTCGTGCGTGGACAGCTATTTAGACGAATAGCTGTCTAAATATTCATCTACATTATTTCTATCCAATACATTACCAAATATATGATTAAATATTAAATGTTTTTGCCTACGAATCTACTGGGAATATTCATAATTTTTCCATTACGCTAGATAGCAAGAGTTTCGTTTCCCAATGGAAGTATCCTCTCGGGAAATACTCGTTCATTGGCATTGGCTATTTTGGGTCAAATGAAGTGTAGTTATAAAGATCCATATTTTACTTATGTGGACTTATGTGCCACATTGTTCGATATTCTGATCCATCGCATTTCTGAACATAAGGAGGCGATTTTAACCAACACAGCCAATACAGATTTTTCAGATCATTGCTTACAACACAATCACTTCATAGATACAAAAAACATAACACTACTCCACAACATACAAAAATGTAAAAAAATGGATTTTTTAGAAATTCTATAATTAAAAAAGCAATAAAAAATAACAAAAATTTAACAAATGAACAAACCAAATTCTGTGTATCTCCTTTATTAAAAGCTGTTATTTAGTTTAGTTTATTTTATATTTTGCATTCAGATTATACTTAGTTCAGTTAATTTTATAATTTGCATTCAGATTATATTTATTTTAGTTAATTTTATATTTTTCATTCATGATTGTATTTAGTATTTAAAGACACCTGACCTTCCCTTGTCTCTTGCACACACCCATCTCCATCTCAATCACCCTCACAGATGTTCCAGATACGCCCCTAAAGAGATGGTCACCACCACTCACATCCTGTGTTTAGGTTTTCATTTATTCTCTCTTTGACAATGGCTTAGGTAGCCGAAACAGCTGTCAGAGTTAAATACAATCTGTGAAACATACCAAGTGTTTTTATATATTTTACAAAACCTTTGTATTAATAAGTTTCACCAAGTGCCTAACGAGTCATCAATTAATATCGTGACAAACAACAGTTAAAAATCAACAAAGACACTCTTATACAATAATTCAAGTTAAACATGTTTAACGCATTGTTACGCAGGCACTTCCGTTATTTTTAAGCTCAAGGTAGCACCATTCTCTACTTAAATCTATTCGACCAGAACTGGCAAACCGTCACGACAGTAATTTTTAACAGGTGGTCTAGGATGACGACCGTAATTTCTGGTGTCCTTTTTCTTGTATCCTACAAACAACATCCTTGATTCTCTTTTACCAGTATAAGGAATTTCCCAGTTAGTTTTAAGTTTCGGGAAACGACCACGAGGGCACTTTGCATTATATAATCAAACCTGATCTCCTTCGAAACCCACACTAATGCTGTGAATGTCATACCTGCTGTTCATTTTGTCGCTAACTCTCTTCAGCCATCCTCTTAGCAACGAATCACTTCTCCCAGTTCGTTCTCCAATTCCAAACTCATTCCAGCGGCTCTTGGAACTAAGTCTCAGGTGATACGTGTCAAATATATCATATGTACAATTTTTTAAATATGGTTAAACAATGTATGTACAATACGCATGCGCGTATTATTATTGTTATAACGGATGTATGTATTCTATGAAGGTTAGTTCAGATTCTTTTCTAATCAACGTGTTGTCTAACTGTCTAACTGTATTTGGTAATATAATTCCAATATTAAATAATATCTCTCACAGGTAATTTGGAGATATATAGACGTGTGTTAGTTGTAATTACGTCGGAACTATTTACAGAGAAAAGTTTGTTTACATATACAGGCTCAAAGTGAAAGAGTTCGCGTGCTTAACCTAAAATGGCTACGTCTACGGTTCCCTTTCCCCTGCTAAAGGCAGATAATTTTTCCACTTGGAAATATAGAATACGTCTTGTTCTGAATAAAGAGGGTGCACTCGTAGCGTTAGATAAAACAGACACAGAAATCGCAGCACTCACAGGTGCAGATTTGACCAGTTTCTAAGCTAAAGACTCAATGCATCATCGCACAGTCAATATCAGATAAGTATATTAAATACATAGAGAGCGCACAAAGCGCCAAAGAAATTATTGCAAATCTGGAAAATGTCTTCCAGAGAAAAAGCGCATTATCTAAGATGTTTATAATGCGAAAGCTATTGAAAATGAATTTCGTCGATGGCGAATTACAAGATCATTTCACTAAATTCGGAAAACTCATAAAAGAACTCGATGGCGTAAGCAAAGTTGCAACCGATGATACCGATAAAACGTGTTACCTTCTTCTGACAATGCCGGAAAGCTTTGAGAGCGTCATGACATCGATAGAAACGATAATGAATAAAGACGCGACAGTATATTCGGATTCTGATGTAAAAACAAGGTTATTGGATACTGAACTCAAAAACAAAGAGAACTCCAATGCAGGTGATAAGGTCGATAACGACGGAAACTGCTCTTTCTACTCTCCAGGTGAATATAAGAATAGCTCACAGATGAGGTACGAAAATGTAATATGTCACACATGTAGAGGCAAAGGACATTTCAAAAATGAGTGTCCATCAAACAAGGATGTGCAAACTCAACAGACGCCTCAGACGTCATATCGCGGCCATGGATATCGCGGTAAGAGAGGGAGAGGAAACTCTCGAGGACGTGGAAGAGGCAAGACGACAAGACATACGTCAAATGTTGCACAGAGCGAAGATGATCAAGAAGAAGAATTTGATTTCATTTCCGCTAAAAATATTGAAAATAATGGCGCTTTATCCTCAGAATTACTAGGAAACACTCGATCCGTTAAATTCATTTTAGATAGTGGTGCCACAAATCATTGGGTATCAGAAAATTTGGAAAAGCTTATGGAAAATGTTGAAGAAATGGAGAATAAAATGGAAATAAAAATAGAAAATGGTAGCACTATAAAAGGTACAAAAAGAGGTATAATTCGCTTGAAAGTGTTGAACAATAAAAATAACAGTTATGTTTTCATAAAGATACCTGCTACTATTGTACCTGAGTTTCCCTACAATCTCTTAACAGTGAAAAGAATGAGTTCAAAGGGATTTGATGTTCAATTCAATAGTGGTGGAAAATCTGTTACTATCTCAAATAACAAATTGCAAATGAAATGTGAATCCGAAGGAATTTGTATGTGGCTCAATTTTCAATAGCACACCCTTCGATGAGTGAAACTTGTTGCATTTCATTAAGTAAGGATCTACTATGGCACCGAAGGCTTGGACATCTCAATGCTCAAGTTCTTGGATCACTAAATTTTCCACACAATTTTGGAGTATGCAGTCCCTGTAACCAAGGTAAAGCAAAACGAAAGTCTTTTAAGGATGTACCCCTACCAAGGTCAAACAGAATTGGAAAAGTCATTCACAGTGACTTGGCTGGTCCTTTTAAAATACACACCATGAAAGGTGAGAAATATTATCAAACAATTATCGATGACTATTCACATTTTACCCAGGTGTTCCTTTTAAAACACAAAAATGAACCAGAAAGAAATATTATGAATTATGTCCAAGAGTTAAAGGCCAGAGGATATCACTCTTCAAGAATCAGGTCAGATTGTGGTGGAGAGTACTCATCACATGTGTTTAAAAATTTCTGTATACAAAAAGGAATAGTCAACGAATACACTTTGCCACATACACAGCAGCAGAATGGAGTTAGCGAAAGAATCAATTTCACTCTACTAATGAGTAGAGTACCTACGAACACTATTCGCTGAAACAAAGTTCTTGTGGGGTGAAGCAATACGTTGTGCTGCATACCAATTGAACCGCTCTCCAACAGTTGCCCTGAAGGAAAATAAGATACCCGCTGAAGTCTACCTAGGTAAAGTGAATTATGACAAGTTGAGGGTTTTTGGTTCAAAGGCTTGGACATATAAACTGCCTGTTCCAGCAGACAAGCTAGAAACAAGATCAGCTGAATGCATTATGGTAGGCTATGCTAAAAATGGGTATAGACTATGGGTACCCAAAACAAGTGAAATTATAATCTCAAGGGATGTTACCTTTGATGAAATTAACATGAACTATACTAGTCAGAAAGCCTTAGAAGATATCCCACAAATGGTAATTGGAGGTGACAGTGTAGGTGATAAAGAGCATCAAAGTATGAGCGAAGGAGACATCCTGGTTCAAAATGTCACTGGCACCTAACCTGCACATAGAGACAGCAGTCTAAGCGATACTGTCCAACAGGGTGATCAGACATCACTGCGTAGAAGTAAAAGAATTAAAACTGTTCCAGAGAAATTTAAAGATTATATACTGTACAAGGATTATAATGAAAGTTTTAGTCAAAATGAAGATGAGATGCACTTAGCGTACTGTCTTTGTGCAGGAGTACCAATCTCTTATGAAGATGCCATATGTACTAGAGATGGTTGGGAAGAAGCGATACAAAAGGAAATAAGTGCCCTCGAAAAACATCACACTTGGAAGGCAACAAATCTACCCAAAGGCATAAAAGCTATTGACACAATGTGGCTTTTCAAAATCAAGCCTGATGGCACTAAGAAAGCTCGTCTAATAGCAAAAGGATTTCTAGAGGAAGTGTCCTCCAACATTTATGCACCAGTCGCTCAACTTTCCACCATCAGAATCTTACTGTCTGTAGCACTGCAAAATGGATGGGAAATTAAACAACTTGATATCCCTACAGCATTCCTAAATGGCAAGCTAGACACTGAAGTTTATACAGTATAAAACCACCCAAAGGAGTAAAATGTCCAACGAATGCTCTAAAACTCATGAAAAGCTTATACGGTCTTCGCTCTTCCCCCAGAAAATGGAATGAAAGGTTTAACGAGACTGTGCAACATCATGGTCTAAACCAGATCTCAGAATAACTTTTGTTTGTACTCGGGTAAAAATGCTTACCTTATTATATGGGTTGATGATATAATCATCACAGGTGACAAGAGCGAATGTCTAAAAATCATTGAGTTCCTTAAAAAGGAGTTCAACGCAAAAGAATTAGGAATCATCAACAACTTTCTGGGCACAGAAATCAATGTAAATAAAGAGCAGATCACCATTTCTCAAAAGGAATTCATACAAAAGTAATCTCAAGATTTGGTCTGGAAAATGGAAAACCGATGGATACACCTATGGAACACAATTTCCAGGTTGACTTATCTCTACCAGTGGACAAAAACTTACCTTACAGAGAACTCCTTGGTTCACTTATCTACATATCAATTGTAAGTAGACCAGACATAGTTTACGCTACATTTGTCTGAAGTAGATATCTTGATAAACCCACTAAACGACTCTGGATTGCTGCGAAGAGGGTATTGAGGTACTTAAACGGTACCAAGCATATGAATCTCACATTTCATAAAAATCAAGATACTGGATTAATTACATATTCAGATGCAGATTGGGCAGGAGACATCACCAGCAGAAAGAGTACAAGTTGATGTATAACATATCACTGTAACAACCCTGTATCCTGGTTTACAAAGAAACAAACATGCGTATCCCAGTCAACAGCTGAAGCGGAATACATAGCATGTGCAATGGCAGCGATGGACGTGGTATACTTTCAACGCATACTTGTGGACTTGAAGTGCAATGTCTCAATTCCTTTAATTTATGTAGACAACCAAAGTGCACTTAACATGTGTGAAAGCTATGAGAATAGCAGACGTACTAGACATATAAATATTAAATATCACTATATTAAGGATCTTATACACAAAAAACTTATTGAATTAGAGTACATACAAACCCAAGGTAATGTAGATGATATTTTCACAAAATCCTTAAATAATATAAAGTTTGCAAAGTTTTTTGAAAAACTCAACATAAAAGAGTTTTCAGATACCAAAAATTTTCAACTTTGCATTTATTTTTTATTTAAGTATATTTATCAACTGTACTCATACCAAAACTGTTCCAAATGTAAATTAAGGGTATTTAAATTATATGGGTATTTAAATTGAGGGGGGATGTCAAATATATCAGATGTACAATTTAAATATGGTTAAACAATGTATGTACAATACACATGCGCGTATTATTATTGTTATAACGGATGTATGTATTCTATGAAGGTTAGTTCAGTGAATAAAGTCTTTTCTAATCAACGTGTTGTCTAACTGTATTTGGCAATAAAATTCCAATATTAAATAATATCTCTCACAATACGAACATCAATTCCCCCCGGAAGACGTACTCCCGTCCAAACATGCCGTTGCTGGAGTCATGTGGGTTGTATCGTGTACTGATGCCTTATACGACATTGCGAATAATAATACACTGGTCCCAGTCTGATTGGTTGTCGTCAAAAACCTAGATAAATGTTCCTTAAGTGTCCTATAGAACCTCTCAACCATTCCGCCAGAAAGACATTACCATACCGCGTTGTCCAGTTGTTTCGAATAGTAGGCGACATAATGCTTTAGAAACTCCAGACTTGAAATTCCTCACTTGATCCCTATTGATTTCCATGGAGCGACATAACGGTTACAGAATTTGTGAAATAACGCCTTTGCCGCCTCGATGTTCTGACTAACTCCTGACTTGGAATTCCAGAAGCTTCTACCTACTTGGAATTCCTTATCTTCTTGGTGAAAACCCACTTCTCAATTTCCCCTCTTTAGGTCTAATGTTAAAAACCACTGAGCTCTAGATAGCGTGTCAAGCGTATTGCCGACGCGACGTAGTGAATAAGAATCTTTCTTTGTCATGTCGTTCAACTTCTGGTAGTCTATGCAGAAACGTAACTCACTACATTTTGCTACCACCACTACCAGTGAAGTTCAAGCACGTGACGAAGGATGGATTATTCTCTCTCTTAACATGTCTTCTACTAACCGAAACATGTCTTTCTTCCTTTCTTGTAACGGAGGTTCCCGAGGTGATTGACGTATCGGTGAGTAGGGTACTTATGGGGGTTCTGGGCCGTAAGTGACGTCATACCCCCACCACGCCTCCCCTCAACCGCACATTTTGGCTGGAAATTCAAAAACTGTGGTGGTGAGGGTAGTGTTGTGTGTTGACTTCCGGTGTAAGATGTAGTGGTGTGGGTAACGACGCGTCGGTGGTGGGTGTAATTTGTGGTGGGGGTATGGTCGTTGATTGGTTGTGGGTGTGGCATAAGCCGCCGCCCGGATGTGGTCGATGATTGGCGAAAGAGACTGGATGTATTGCATTGTTGCCAACTTGTGAACGTCGGCCGGATTTGTGAACGTAGGTGTCAGTATATATTGTGAAAAAAAGGTAATGTGTTACGGTGTAGTGTCATCTTCTGAAAATCTCGGTGCATAACGGACTTTAGCTGCCGCTCGGCCGTAGATTGGTCGATGTAAATTTGAAATGAATAGGCTGTGGGGCTTCGGTCGTCACTTCTTCGTCCTCGTCCGTGTCAGCGTTTACAATGTACTTGACAAATCTCGCTTTAACCGTTATATGCCACTTTATAGTAAGCAAACGCGTCAGTCCGTTTAGAATGTCCGTACGTAACGTATCGTATATTTTGTCAAAAATGGTTATGCCATCGTTGACACATACCTCGTCCTCCGTAACAGGCGTGTAAATGTAGGACACCAACGCGCCACGCAACGAAATGTTTACGATTTACGATCACAACAACACAAAACTTGAAACGATAAAAGCAAAACGATTACTTGTTCGCTTGAGGAACAATGGAAGACCGATGTGAAGTCAGAAAATAATCGATGCTTTATATACAGTATGAGATTACGTCTAGACAGGGTGATGTCATCAACTCCTGTCGTGCGTGTGGGAACATGGCGACGCCACGAATTTTTTATGCGTCTGGACAACGTGATGTAATAAACATCCACCGAGCGTGTGGTAAGGGGATGGGTAGACGAAAGCAGTTATTTTCATGCAAACGAAATGATGCTGTAAAGCGACGATCCCCTCTCCGCTTACAACACTGGCTGCGCGCGCAGCTATCCCCTCCGCGCGATCACCTCTCCCACTACCGGTTGCGTGCGCAGCTATCTCCGAGGAGATGGAATGTACCGAGGCAAACGAGCATTCTTGCTTCAGATATGGACGCATACACACATTTTTTTTTGCGAAGCGGCTGAACAGCTATTGCAACGTCTGTCACCAAAGTCATATTAAATTTTAAGTTCTCCCATACATACCCGTTTGGGTAGTTCTATGTGTTAGTACTACTACTATTACTACAACTAAACGACAGTAGCTAGTCCAAAGTCTGAGTAATGGTGCCCATGATAAAAATAAAATTAAAAAAAAATTCCACAAACATTATGCGTATACACTTTAAATATCGTGTCAATATCGAAGAGCGTATCACTTGCATCGCGGATCACCGACGCAATGGACGTCTATCGATACGACGATGGGAAACATTTCACGTTAACAAAACCGTTACAAAGCGTGATACGGTCCAACTTGTGTTCTCAAAGGTGTGAATTCCGTCAAGTCCGTACGAGCGTTGGACACGAAACAACAGGTGCTCATGAGATATTACAGCGGAATGTGCCTCGTGCGTAATGGATGTATGAAAATCGGTTTAGCTCACGTCTTAACGTACATATGCAATCGCAAGAAGAACGCTCTGTTCTTCTGTTCGGTCGAGATGATATAACTGGATGTGGAGCGGCGGCGTCGCGACAGTCACATGATGGAACGCGGACGTACCGGAACGTTACCGCCAAGAGTTACGTTCAGCACTGAGCCGACGGTTTACTACATTCCAGCGTATTGTGAATCACGGTTCGCGCCACGACGATGTAAGAATGAAACGACGGAAGAAGAACGTACAGCAGAGCGTTCGACGGAGTTGCACAGACCGGTAAGAAGGAATTTTCTGAGACGTGCGGTCGAGTTGAAGGGACTTCACGACTTGACCAAGCGGACCTAGTAGAGATGATACCGCATGCGAAGGTGAACAAAGGATTCAAGTACCTCATGACGCGTTTAGCAAGTACGCGTACCCCGTTCTGTTGAAAACGAAGACGGGTGTAGAGGTCGCACGAGCTCTGGAACCGATTCTGCGTACTAATAAAACGAAATATCTGCAGACGGACAACGGGGAAGAGTACTACAACAGAGCCGTACAATCGTTGTTGAGCAGATACGGTGTCACACTGTATTCTACGTATAGTGAGAAAAAGGCGTCCATCGTGGAACGCTTCAACCGTACGTCGAAAACGCACACGTATCGCGCGTTCAGCGAAGAAGATCATTACCGTTGGTTTGATATGTTACCGGAACTGGTCAGGGCGTACAACGACAGCGTGCACAGAACGATCAGAATGAAACCGCGTCAGGTGAACGAATCCAACGAACGTACGGTGCTACGACGGATTCGTGAGAACACGGCGAGGAGCATCGACTATAAACGTCCAAAGTTCAAAGTAGGTGATCGAGTACGTATAAGCAAACACAAAATGACGTTCGCTAAAGGATACACCCCCAACTGGAAAAACGAGATATCCTCGTTCACGCGGTACGTACCAGCAGCGTACCCGTCATTTATTCGCTAAAGAATCATACGGGAGAAGTGTTGAAAGGTGGTTTTTACGAACACGAAATCAGTCAATCGAACGTCGTTGACGTGTACTTGGAAGAAAAGATCGTGCAACGTAAAGGCGATCGCGTGAAAGTCAGGTGGTCAGGATTCGATGGTAAACACGATTCATGGATACACAAGAAGAACTTACTATAACAAAGAATCGACTCGCGGAAATAGAAACAGTATGCACCGGTGCGTTACGATGACAACATGCGCGATGTGTTCAGTGTGAAAGACGTTGTGTTGCATCCCAGCTACGACGAGTACCTCGTGAACACGAGTGCGAACTACGTCGGACGCATGCGAAGGATCTTAACGTTGCACGAGTACTAGCAACGGGTTAGCAATCGTGTGACGAGGTTCCGACTCAGCGAAATAGTACCTAGTGGCACTGGATTCGATAACTACAAAGAATGTGTTTGCTCGAATCCGAACTTTGAAACGGGTCCGGACACTTGCGTGTGCAGTTACACATCCATCGATTGTACCAAAATAGTGCGACTATTAAATAGACTGTGCACGGAACGACAAAATGAAAATATTGCAACAAGTGCACAGACTAAAAATAAAGGACGTGGACTATTCAAAATTGTGTGGCGATGGTGGTGGCGGTGGTTGTGGCAGAAAAAAACGTAAATACGGACGTCTTCTGCACGATACCGTACGCTCGATCACATGCAGACTCTCCGCGTGCGGCCAAGACTAACGTCATGTTCAACCTGTTGTTCGATGTGAACGGGTTGAGATTCGCGAACCTATACGTGTTTTCTAAATAATTGTTTCAACCTAAGTATCAGATACTGGAGACCCTGATGACACGATTTTCTGACGAAGGAATGGATTATCATGCGTTCAACGATAACGACGAGGTACCGCCTCCCGACGAGGTCGATCCTGATTCTATTACGGTGTTCGACGACGTGTCTTGTGAAAGGCAACACAACATACGCAAGTATTTCGCTATGGGACGACACAGCGGTGTGGACGCGTTTTACCTGTGTCAGACGTACAGCCAAGTGCCGAAACAGTTGGTTCGCGACAACGTCAATCTAATAGTGTTGTTCAAACAGGACGATCTCAACTTGAAGCCCACGTACAACGATCCCGTCAACACAGACATGAAATACGACACGTTTAAGAACGTGTGCCCCGAAGCATGGAAAGATCGTTACGGCTTCCTCGTTGTGGACAGGGATTCTTCTATCGACGCCGGCAGGTACAGAGCCGGTTTCGACCGTTTCTTAGTAGTCGCGCCTAACAATTCGGAAAATAAAAAAAGTTGTAGACTGTTCGCACGTAACAGCTGTTCACCAAAAAAAGTCGTCGACTGTTCAGGTAAATACATGTGTCCCGGAAAAATAAAAAACCGTTGTAGACTGTTCGCATAAGTGCATGTAACAGCCGTTCACTGTTAACTAAAACAGTCGTCGACCGTTCGGGTAAATACTGATGTCTCGGAGTCACTGACGTTAGTCAGCGTACTGCCGTTTATCAAGATGGACGAAAAGAAGAAACAACTAGCGCGTGATATCGACACGATCAGCGATGACATACGGAAAAAATACCGTGCGTTAAAATACGGGATCCGTAAAGAGGAAGAAATGTTAACCAAAAGTTACAAACCGATTCTCGAACCGTTACAAACTATTTCACAACCGTTGGTTGAAAGAAAAAACGTAAAACAACAAATGAAAAGCCTACGAGTGCGAAAAAGATGAAACGTGATGAGAAGGAGGAGGAGGAGGAGGAGGAGGATCTGATGGGTTCGAGTAGTAGTAATATCAATGTAGGAACACCGCTCCGTCTGTTACCGCAACAGCAGTTGACACCACGTTTCCTGAAAACTTTCGTGATAGGTGAAATATCGGACAACGACGACGACGAGTGCGATCCTAGTCTCAACGTTGAAAAAATGTTAGACACACCGGAAGGAAGGCGAGTAGCGCGTAGATATTTTTAGGACAAATACGACAGTGAATCGTTAGCGAATAAGTACATGCGTATGATCGTGTTGGCCGAACGTGATCGTTTGATGGTTTATACTTACGGTGTAAGACACGAAAGCGGAAAATGGATGATCGGTGATTCACCGTTGGAAATCGAAACAGACGATTCAATATTTATCAACGGTAAACGATACGAAGGTACACCGGGTCTATACGAACTCATGTTCATGAAGCACCCTAAAGAGAACATTTACAACGAGATGGATCTGAAGGCGTACAAAGATATACTACGTGCTACCAACGCGCACAAGCATCATTATTTAGTGAACGCACAGGTAAACACAAACAGAAGTGTAAAGTATAAACAGATAATATCATGGTTGTTCCCACCGAAACGTACGGGACACGGACATAATAATACCGGCAGAACGTACAGTATATCGTGGCGTCGAGAAAAAAAGACAAATTCGATTACGTGCACTGGGCGATCCGAACGAACTGGTGGACAGATTGCGACTGTTGATAGGGTCACAACGCGCCGGAAACGGTAAACACACAAACGAAATCGTTTCCATAGTGGAAGAACTACGTGAAGCCGACATCATCGTATAAAATATCGTGCATAGCGGTCGACGCGCTAACATTCGCGAGATGAGCGTTGACAAGTTCGGCAGACACCAGAGCGCTGTCAGAGCGCGAAGAGTGACGCGACGTACTCTGCGGGAGGATATCGGTATCGCGATGACCGAGGACGGACACTTCGACGTAGCGGGAAAAAATACACAACTTGGGCGAACCGCACGACGGTAACGATGCTGTTCCATTGCGGTTCGTGCGTCACCACTGTCTGGTCGACGATTCGACGACGCAAGGAATAGGCGTAAAGGTCGTAAGCTCGTCAACGTCGGCGCTCTCGTCGATCTTATGGACGCTGTCAACAAACAGTACGTAGACTACACGTGCGTTGCGTTTCACGATGGTACCGAACAAGAAGAACGGTACCGTCATCGACGCGCGGGACCATCGCATACAGTCTCTGAGGGATCCGATTCGCTCGAGAGACGCTGCGGCCAAAGTATACGTGGACGCGAAGATCATACCAAAGGATACGAACTCTAACCTAATGGTCGGCAACGTGCGGATAACACAGTTAGCGCCGCCCGTCAACAACAAGGACGCGGTGAACTTGAAATTTTTGAACCGACACACGATCTCCGCGGTAAACGACATTTATTTCAATGCGCAAGGGAAGACTATTCTGAAGTCGGCGACACCGGCGCACGGGCTACGGACGCAGTGAACGCGCGTCAATTGGAGGACGTGAAGCGGTACGCGAAGAGCGAAACGTACAAACTCGCAAAAGTGTTCCTACATCGTTGGGAGAAAGTGGTATCTTATATTTATAAATTGCATACGCACGCAGCGCGTACATCACTCGGTGCCGACCAGCCAGAGTTACTACTTACGAGCAAAACGGAGACGAACGAGTTGATTAGTGATCTGGACAAATCTGTCGACAAAAAGGATGAGCACGATTGGAGATCCCTTTATCGGAAGAAGTCGAAACAGTAGACATGTATGAACTACGTACTCGCGTTGATGAAAAAAGGGGCGTGGTCTCAACGGAAAAATAGTTAAAAGCGCGGTACCATTCGCACAGTCAATACCTACACTGATCAATCGAGCGGTGGACGTATTATCGGTGGAACTAGATCTGCCCGGCTACAGGTTCTGTGGATCCGGAACGAAACTAGAGGAGAGATTGGCTCGCGGTGATCGAGGAATCAACGAGTTAGACAAAGCCTGTCGCGAACACGATATCGCTTACGCTAATTACAAGGACAACGAACGAGGACGCGTAGCGGATCGCTAAGGCGTGGGAACGAGTGAAAGCTTTGAATTCGAGCATCAGCGAAAGAGCGTACGCGGCGGACGTAGCGGCAGCGATGAAGGCGAAATCGGCGTTAGGCAACGGACTATGCTGCGGCGGTGTGCGTAAACATTGACGTCGCACCGGACGACGCAAGTCGGTTCGACGGACGATAATCAGGAAGAGGAGAAGGACGACGGGGACAGGACATCGAAGACGGACCCGTAATGGTAAAAAGGCATCGGGACTCTACCTTCGTCCGTACCGAAACACTAATCAAAATACCCGTGCGCCCGTTGTCCGATCGAGATCTGTAAGAGTACACGAAACGATTGCGTATACCTTATTTCAGAGGTGTGTACATGCGTGACGCACTTCCTCGTACATCACCGTGGGAGAACGAAAACGCAATCGTGAATCTGGACGACGCTACCGGACCGGGCACGCACTGGGTATGCTAGAAGAAGCTAGGCGACAGAGTCATGTACTTTGACAGATTCGGTAATCTGCGGCCTCCTGTCGAGCTAATGCGGTACTTTGGATTGAACGTGACCGTCATTCGTTACAATTACGCGCGGAAACAGCCGCGGGAAACAGTCATCTGCGGACATTTATGTTTGGAGTTTTTGACATCGAACGATCAGTAAACGACAAGATGTCTTCGCTTACGGTCACCGTCACGTGTACGGACACGAGCGCACTGGTTTGTGACTTTTTTCCACCACTCGAACTGATGGACGGTGAATGGTACGCGGGACTGCTGGACTTTACCACGTACAACTCTATACCGATCGTGGAAAGCGGAAGAAACAACGTCTTTTCCGTACTAAAGGGACCACGTAAAACGTTAGAACTTGTCAAAATTCCGACCGGTGTGTACGAAATCAGCGATATTGAGTCGTACCTAAAGAAAGAACTATCCGACCCGAAATGTTCTCTACAACCCAACAACAACACGTTGAAATGCGAACTTTATTATTCATACGAGATCGATTTCGGGTGTACGGAACACACGATCGGTACCATGTTAGGTTTTCCCAAGAACCGCAAGCTAGAAGCGTATATATTACGCAAGTCGGACGCGCCCGTAAACATTAACAATGTGAACGTTTTGGACATAAGATGTAACGCTTTACATGGTTCGTACAAGGCGGGACGAAACGAGCATATACTGCACTCGTTCTATCCAACGGTTGAGGCAGGATTCAAGATAGTCGAAACGCGAAGAAACGTCATTTATTTTCCACTTAAATTTATTTACACTTGCGTAACGTTACAGTGTCCGTACACGATCAGGACGGTGATATCGTAAATTTTCAAGACGAAGTCATCACCGCGGTATACATTTGAAACGGGCGTAATAATCATGGGATTTTATTTCACCGATACCACGGTGATGAAGAGCGGCGGCGGCTCGCACCACAAGATAAAAGAGGACGACACTTTCGGAAAAGGTATCAGTAGACGTTCGTCGTTGACACGGTTAACAGCAACTAACCGACGCTTCCTGATTTCACTAAAATTCAAATTCAAGAAAAACAAATAACATGGCGGACAGCGGTATCGTCTTATCGGTCGAACGCCGACCATTCTTTGTAGACAACATCACACATTACGAATATCATCCACAGGCACCATACGCGTCGGCGTCGCGATACGGAAATAACGATGCGATACGCATACCTATACTGCAACAGGAAGTCTTCACTTTACAGGTGGAAATTTTCCTGTACGTTGAAGGCAAGTTGAGCAAAAATACGGGCAGCACCGATACCGTGAACGTGAAAATGGTTAACAACGCAATCGCGTTTCTCTTCGAAGAAATCCGTTACGAACTGGCCGGCATGGAAGTGGATCGTACCAAGAGTGTCGGCATCACGTCCACTATTAAAACCGTGCTATCTGCCGGCAAGCAGGACGTTGTTTCGATGCAAAATGCCGGTTGGGTTGCTGCCACAGATAACGAGCTGACGCCGACCGGTAAAGACGTGGAATTCAAATTTTGCATACCGTTGAGGATTCTGATGGTATTCGCCGAGGATTTCACGCACGTTATATTAAACATGAAACAGGAACTGATACTGTTGCGCACTTCCACCGACGTTAACGCTCTGTTTTCACCCACGGATACGTCCGCTAACGCTGATATAAAACTGACCAAAATCTCTTGGATGATTCCGTTCGTGGACGTGAACAAAGAAGTGCGGATACGACTGTTGGAAATCATACGCAAGGACCTACCGCTATTCTTACCGTTTCGCAGTTGGGAAATGCACGAGTACCCGGCTTTACCGAAGACCGACAGACTGATTTGGACGGTGAAAACAACGACACAACTGGATAAACCGCGGTACGTGATACTCACCTTCCAGACCGCCAGAAAGAACAATCTGAAGAAACACGCAGGCGAATTCGATCACTGCAAGGTTACCAACGCGAGACTCTTTCTGAACGACAAATACTACCCGTACGATAACCTGAACATGGATATCGATAACGGACGTTACGCATTGCTGTACGACATGTATACACGATTTCAAAAATCGTACTACCACAGAAGTCAACCCAACGTACTTCTAACTCCGACCGAGTTCATAACGAAAGCACCGTCATTCGCCTTCGATTGTAGCAGACAGGACGAGTCGCTCAAGTCTTCACCAGTCGACGTGAGATTGGAATTCCAGCCATTGACCAATTTCCCCGTTCAGACCGCGGCCTACTGCTTGATACTGCACGATTCGCTCAACGTGTACACTCCGTTATCCAACACGGTGAGCAGACACAATTAAACGCTTACTGTATATTATTGTTTTTTCTGTAAATAGAATGTTGCTTTTTAGAATGTTATGTATGAATTACATGTATGTGATTATTTTTAATTAAAAAATGTAATCAATTTTCATGTATTTTATTTTTTTAATACCCATAACCCTGAAGGGGAACGACATATTATTATCCCCTCCCCCTATTCTTCGCTCAGTGTTTCAACAGCACGAGTCGCGAGAGGACGCACAAGATGCTTTCAAACGATCACGAGAATGACGATAACAATCCCAACAACAACCGCTATTCCAGGCAGTCCGGTGAACCGACGACGATGATCAAGTCCTTATCACCAGATGATAAAGAAGTGCAGGTCGTCTTAATTAAAAAAATTATATCCCTGTACCCACGTTACAGAAGCTTCGAAAACCGTTTAAAGAGTTCTAAAGAATGGCCGATACCGATGATGATAACGCCTAAAGAACTAGCAAAAGCGGGTTTCTTTTACAACGAATGCAACGATAGAGTGATTTGTTTCTGCCGTGGAGGCGGTTCAAACAAATGGAAACGTGGAGAAAATGCTTGGACGGAACACGCACGTCATTTTCCTGCGTGATATTACGTAATGGTATTTAAAGATAAAAAATTTATCATCAAGGCACTGGGCATCGTTACCGAACCGGGAGTAGCAGCAGCACCAGTTGCAGCAGAGAACGGACAACGAACCGACATGTTCAAAGAGAATATAAAAAACGTAGAAGGGGGCTCGAATCGTGATACGTTGTGCAAAGTTTGTTACGCACAAAACGTTGATGTTGTACTTATTCCCTGTCGACATTTTATCACATGCGTGAATTGCACCATCACCCTAAATACGTGTCCCTTATGTAGAAACGCATACACCGCTTACATGAGAACGTATTTCTAGTTCGTTTTCACGCTTTAATTTCATCGCAAAGTGACTACTGCGTTTGAAAATCTATGCTGCTGCTGAGTCAGAAGTGTTTATTCCGCCCTCCACCATTCTCGCATTCCTCAGGTGAACCGACGTATATTTTAACTCGTCGTCAACGAAAACACCTGCGTATCTCTTGGGCAGATAAACGCAATATTTCAATCTATTGTCCGTGTAGTCCTGGATGGTGGCAATTACGGCATTCCCGTATTTACTGTCTGTGTTTTGAAGTTCTTCTATTGGATATTTCACCCCCATTACTAGTTCCTTATCTTGTATTCTATAGCGCTAACGGCCGTGAACTTAGCAACGAATGAAGTCATTTTTCCAATGATAAATCTGTATTTCGCTTGCGCGTCTATCAAGGTCTGAATTAATAACACTCGTTTGTACCGGTATAAGCAGGGACGCTGTTGAGGAGGGGGAAACCGGACATTGCAGGGGAGGGGGAACCAGTCGACGTGGTTATTATTAACCCTGTGAAACAGGATGCAACCGCTTTACCATGCCATGTTCAGCGGGTTGGTGGGGGGAGGCTACCCGGTTATTTTTTTATACGTCTAGGCAGGGTGATGTCATCGACCCCTTTCGAGCGTGTGGGAACATGTCGACGGTACTAATTTTTTTTATGCGTCTAGACAGGGTGATGTAATCGACTTCGGTGGAAGGGGGAGTAGGCGACGACTGTTATTTTTACGTAAGCGCTAAACAATAATGTATCCAATTAGTAATTTATCAGAAACATATTGTTTACTCTAAAATCCGATACAACCCACTCGCGTAAAGTGTGTACTCTATTTTTTTGTACATATTTCCGGAAATACGCCGTGCGCGAGACAGGCTGTTCCATGTATTAAATGTAATTGTTCGAGTTTGGGACAACCGAAATCTTCTAAATTTATAATATTAAAATGAACTATACGCTTCTCCAGAAACTTTTTTTTTTGCAATCCTTTTACGAACACAAAGTTAAAAGGAAACCTATAGTTTACTAATATCGACACAAGATGTTCGTACGATGTGTCCCCGTCCGTCCACTCCAGTCCATTATAATGGTCCGTTAACCATCGGTTTGTCCTCACGTGTTTGTGATTCGAAATGATCGTGTCCACTGGAGGTGTAAATATTCAATGCCTGCTGGCAAATGCGATGACGTCCATAACGGCTAGTTCCTTAACGAGTTCGTTTCCATGGTTATCGATGAAACAGTGAAACTCAAGTATTACTGCCAGCTTGTCGTCGGCCATCCTTTTTTCGTTACAAACAACGTGTTCGGTGTCACAAGGAACGCTGCCGATCCGTCCGTCTTGCGGAACAGACACGTTGTATGTCGTGAAAAGTTCGTAAAGAATTTTTTCGGAACGTTTACTTTGTAACTTATCTTCTCGTCACGGATCAGTGCAACAAATTTGCGTGTCAAAACGTCGTATACAAAAATTTCTATAGGGTACAGTACTGTGTGCTTTAAGTCACTGCAACGGCTGTAGTCGTACGGAGTTAACGGCTCCATGCGTCCGTCCTCAACGCGTACTGTCTGAACACTGAGGAATGCGAGAATGGTGGAGGGCGGAATAAACACTTCTGACTCAGCAGCAGCATAGATTTTCAAACGCAGTAGTCACTTTGCGATGAAATTAAAGCGTGAAAACGAACTAGAAATACGTTCTCATGTAAGCGGTGTATGCGTTTCTACATAAGGGACACGTATTTAGGGTGATGGTGCAATTCACGCATGTGATAAAATGTCGACAGGGAATAAGTACAACATCAACGTTTTGTGCGTAACAAACTTTGCACAACGTATCACGATTCGAGCCCCCTTCTACGTTTTTTATATTCTCTTTGAACATGTCGGTTCGTTGTCCGTTCTCTGCTGCAACTGGTGCTGCTGCTACTCCCGGTTCGGTAACGATGCCCAGTGCCTTGATGATAAATTTTTTATCTTTAAATACCATTACGTAATATCACGCAGGAAAATGACGTGCGTGTTCCGTCCAAGCATTTTCTCCACGTTTCCATTTGTTTGAACCGCCTCCACGGCAGAAACAAATCACTCTATCGTTGCATTCGTTGTAAAAGAAACCCGCTTTTGCTAGTTCTTTAGGCGTTATCATCATCGGTATCGGCCATTCTTTAGAACTCTTTAAACGGTTTTCGAAGCTTCTGTAACGTGGGTACAGGGATATAATTTTTTTAATTAAGACGACCTGCACTTCTTTATCATCTGGTGATAAGGACTTGATCATCGTCGTCGGTTCACCGGACTGCCTGGAATAGCGGTTGTTGTTGGGATTGTTATCGTCATTCTCGTGATCGTTTGAAAGCATCTTGTGCGTCCTCTCGCGACTCGTGCTGTTGAAACACTGAGCGAAGAATAGGGGGAGGGGATAATAATATGTCGTTCCCCTTCAGGGTTATGGGTATTAAAAAAATAAAATACATGAAAATTGATTACATTTTTTAATTAAAAATAATCACATACATGTAATTCATACATAACATTCTAAAAAGCAACATTCTATTTACAGAAAAAACAATAATATACAGTAAGCGTTTAATTGTGTCTGCTCACCGTGTTGGATAACGGAGTGTACACGTTGAGCGAATCGTGCAGTATCAAGCAGTAGGCCGCGGTCTGAACGGGGAAATTGGTCAATGGCTGGAATTCCAATCTCACGTCGACTGGTGAAGACTTGAGCGACTCGTCCTGTCTGCTACAATCGAAGGCGAATGACGGTGCTTTCGTTATGAACTCGGTCGGAGTTAGAAGTACGTTGGGTTGACTTCTGTGGTAGTACGATTTTTGAAATCGTGTATACATGTCGTACAGCAATGCGTAACGTCCGTTATCGATATCCATGTTCAGGTTATCGTACGGGTAGTATTTGTCGTTCAGAAAGAGTCTCGCGTTGGTAACCTTGCAGTGATCGAATTCGCCTGCGTGTTTCTTCAGATTGTTCTTTCTGGCGGTCTGGAAGGTGAGTATCACGTACCGCGGTTTATCCAGTTGTGTCGTTGTTTTCACCGTCCAAATCCGTCTGTCGGTCTTCGGTAAAGCCGGGTACTCGTGCATTTCCCAACTGCGAAACGGTAAGAATAGCGGTAGGTCCTTGCGTATGATTTCCAACAGTCGTATCCGCACTTCGTTGTTCACGTCCACGAACGGAATCATCCAAGAGATTTTGGTCAGTTTTATATCAGCGTTAGCGGGCGTATCCGTGGGTGAAAACAGAGCGTTAACGTCGGTGGAAGTGCGCAACAGTATCAGTTCCTGTTTCATGTTTAATATAACGTGCGTGAAATCCTCGGCGAATACCATCAGAATCCTCAACGGTATGCAAAATTTGAATTCCACGTTTTTACTGGTCGGCGTCAGCTCGTTATCTGTGGCAGCAACCCAACCGGCATTTTGCATCGAAACAACGTCCTGCTTGCCGGCAGATAGCACGGTTTTAATAGTGGACGTGATGCCGACACTCTTGGTACGATCCACTTCCATGCCGGCCAGTTCGTAACGGATTTCTTCGAAGAGAAACGCGATTGCGTTGTTAACCATTTTCACGTTCACGGTATCGGTGCTGCCCGTATTTTTGCTCAACTTGCCTTCAACGTACAGGAAAATTTCCACCTGTAAAGTGAAGACTTCCTGTTGCAGTATAGGTATGCGTATCGCATCGTTATTTCCGTATCGCGACGCCGACGCGTATGGTGCCTGTGGATGATATTCGTAATGTGTGATGTTGTCTACAAAGAATGGTCGGCGTTCGACCGATAAGACGATACCGCTGTCCGCCATGTTATTTGTTTTTCATAAAAAGGCATGAGTTATCACGTATTAGATTAATGAGTAAAACACTGAAGTTATTCACCAACGTACTGAGAAAGAAATATGAATGCATTAATAAGCCTGAGACGAACAAGCCTTCAACAGTTGAAGATCTTGTGGTAATGGAATCTTATCGTCAAAAGGTGGTCCACTTAGTCCCTTATATTTTAACGTTGTCATGAATGAAATATTAGCTATATTGAATGAAAGGATACAACCTGGGCAATACTAATTTCAACGCTGTATGTTGCTCTGACGAAGCCAAGCTGGAAACGAAGTTAATCTGGAAAGGCTTGTTCACAGTTTTAACAAACGCACAAAGGCCTACAGCACAATATGGTGACATTTACAATTAAAAGTAAAGCTACAATTTTTGCTGCAATAGCAGTCAAATGTTTAAATATAATCTGTAAATGGCAGCACAGAAATAATATCTGAAGAAATTATTGTAATATTATATATAAAGGCAGGGAAGAACATTACTCCTTTATTCTGTTTCATGTATATATGAATTTGAGAATGTTGTTAGTGGAACATGTTAAATACTGATGAAGACGAGTTAGCAGAACATAATTTATTTTTTAAAGGTTGTTGTAATATTTGTTGAAAATTAAATCAAGTTATAAGCGTCCTGAATCGTGTGTGTTTGTGTTTCCATCAACCGGACGCGGAGTTAAACAAATATCGTACCTGGAGGGTATAACGTTTCTCAATTTGTGTGCTTTCTTGAAGCCAACAGAAGTATTTACTTTACCGTATTCCAAGATTGTAAACATTGGACGCTTTTGTCGAATACTGTTTCCTGATGTTCGTGAACGGTCATTCGCTAAACACACAGACACACGAAATATTACTCGTTGAAAAATTGTATACATTTATTTAGGCTTTTTGTTTATTTGGTTAACTTTATTAGTTTGCATAGGCTCATCGGACTTACAGTTATACTAACGTGTTTAGAGGCTGTTGACATATTAATTCTAATACGTGGAGTATTCTCTTCTGTCTGTCTGTCCTTCTCCGTCCTCTACTGTCACCATGTTTTTGTCTCTATCTCACTCTCTACTATATGTCCTGTGAATGTCCTGTCCGTACCTCTCTCAGAAACACACACACACACACACACACACACACACACACACACACACACACACACACACACACACACACATGCATGTATATAGAGATATACACAATATTTTTGATTACCTAAGAAATCTGAACCCTACTTTAGACTAAAATAATCCCTCACTCCAAAAAACAAAAAAGATCTTAAACCTAATTCTAGTATTTCAGTGACAGAAAGTCAACTATGGCATATTGTTTTTTGTTTTATTTTGATGATGTACGATTGAAGACGGCTACCGTTTTTTGTGTATTTAAAATGTCTCTTTAAAATTTATTCAGTTCGGCTGACCTTATATTTCACAAATGTTTCATATACGTTGAATCACTGAAAATTGCAAATGATAATACAAAAGAAGTCTATAGAGTAGTTACTACATTGCCATTGGTGTTGTTTACTCAGAATTTCTGTGTAAAAGAAATGTTTACATTTCTTCGGGGCCGGAAATAGACACGATTGATAAAAATTAATCTCCTTATAAAATAAAAAACACTTAACATCTTTGATGGTTTTCTTCCATTTACCAAACTTCAAGACAAATATCCCATCGCAATTTAAACTTCTGTCACAAATGCATTACTAAAAAATACGTATAATTCCAATTAAGTCAATTATTGTACAAACACAATTAAATGTTTTCAGATTATTTAGTGTCATCTCATACGCATATAAAATATAGGCTACATTTTAGACGAATTAAGGTTCCCATATCATATTACAAAGTCAATTATTTCATTGAAGTATAATTATTTGTACAATATAAAAAGGCATAGTACAAAAGAAGAAGAGAATCCATTAATAATCATGTTACTTTGTTGCTAAAGTAAGAAATATTTGACGTAGAAATCACCTTGAAATATAGTTTATCTGGAGTAGTGCCATTCATGGCACAAAAATCTTCACTCAGGCAAAGAAAGTTGTATAAAGTTGTTTTGAAATGTAACTGTAGACAAAACGGAGTAGACGATAAACGAGTTCACAAATTAAAAAAAAAATGCATATATTAACAAAATGTAACGGGGTCAGTGGTACCAGGAGCGGAAAAGAAGTGAACAAGAATAGAGGTGAATATACGATTTAAAAAATTTACACTTGGTAGTGCTCATAATAATGATGACTTTTATACACTATTAACATAGAAATCTTAATTTAATTCATCTCAAAATTTAGGTGACGCAATAAATAAAACCTGCGTACATTTGAATCTGCTCCAGTATTATTTTTGTTCGCAGTTGTTTACGCTTCTCTCTCACGTAAATGAATAGTAATTGGTAGTCATAATTACAATAAAATCATTAAATTAGATGAGTTTGTATGTAGGAATACGCTACTGCGCGGTGAAGACAAGTGCAGAAGACACAGCAACGCGGTAAAAACTGTTCAGATGAATCCTATTATTAAACAAGTGTATATGTAATTATGATAATGTTTATAAAGTCAATAACTTATTGAGACGTTTTAATTATCGGGTGAATAATAATATTGATACTTAATCTGCCAGAACTTTAAATGGTGTTTTTATACAAGTGTAAAATTTTATTTGGATTGCTATTAACATTTCTAAATACAAAAGTTTCACATTGTGTTTCAAATGTCACCTAGGGAAATTATAAAACCTACATTTCATGAGGCAAATTAGCATTCTTAATTATAGTTTATCAAGGTTAGGGAAATATGAAGCCAAACAATTGTAAGCTTACGGCTGCCCAAAGTGCTCCCACGCTCTTATTTTGTACCACCGTGACGTGTGTATCGGCCTTTATGAAAGCTATTCAAATACGTATTGTAAAATTCTGAGAAATTTAATTTAATAATTAAATGTCGCTGGAAATCTGTAGCGACTTCAGTGGCGCGTGAATACTGTGAATAAGTGTTTTCGTTACGAAGGACGGCAACCCAAACACAAACGATCCGTTTGTTAACTTGTATGAGTTGAAATAATTAAATTCGATATAGATAATCGAAGTGTGTGTGTGCGTGTGCGTGTGTGTGTGTGTGTGTGTGTGTGTGTGTGTGTGTGTGTGTGTGTGGTACGAGTGATATAACCCTATTCCACGTACAATGCGGTGAGTGAGTTTTCAGTAGTTGTCTACTAGCTAGCATAGAAATACAAGACTGCAAGCTGTGTATTACAACCCGGATTCAGTACTCTATTGAAAATAAAATTTTAGACGTTACGAGGATTTATTCTTTTATGTTGTGAAGCGTCGATCGCAGAACAGATGTGTTTACAATACATTCATACAGGCCAATAATTCTCTTCTAATTATTGTACTATATTTTGCATTTTACTTTCCTGTTGTCAGTTGAACTCTAATTGGTTCTAAAGCTATAATTCTTTTGAACAGGCCTGCCTTGTAAGAAAGCCTATAATAAACGATTAAAGTACTAACAATATTTCTTTCATCCTCATGGAAATACGGTTTATTTGTATGTCTCAACGTTGTATTTCATCCTCAAGATTTATTTGCATTTCTCAAAGTTCTCAAATTTTGCTTAATACATACATAATAAAAATATTAGGCTAAAGTAAATACAGTAGGTATTCTGATTTAACTAATGTAGGCCTATATTCTCTTAATTACCTGCTTCTCAAAATAATTTACTTGGATGTCTCAGGTAATTATATTTCAACATTACTTCCACATGCATATGAATTATGACTACGGCAAAATATCGAAACCATATATGTATATGTAAGTTTGACTGTAGGTTTGACGGTTGTTATTGTTGCGTAAAATTAAAACATAATTAGTGGCAGTTAGACAATTTTTATCTAATACTTGTGCAGATGTGTGTAGGCCTATATAATCCAACTATCCAAAAACCAGTAACTGAAGTTCCTCTTAACACATACAGTATTATCCCCAAATTTCAATTCTTAATAAAAATGAAGGAAATTGTAAAGTTTCTATAGCATGTGATTACATAAACAGTGAGGTACAGCCATGACGTCTTCACTACATTACTTGAGAGTACGTTCTGTAAGCAGTGGTTTCTGCCGACACATATTTTCAACGCGTTATTTATACGACTTCGTATTTGGTAATAACTACATTTTTTTTTAATAAATGACAAAGGTATTTCATTCGCAGCTACGATTTGTAACAACACTGTTGAATCACGCCGTAAGTTGTAAATGGACCTGCTAACTGCATTTCTGTTTAGTCTGGGCAGCCTAAATTTCTACGCAAACGTTTAGTTCTGAGTAATTTCAACTGCGTAGTTCTGAGTAAATACGCAGATGTATTTTTTAGTAATATAATATGTAAATGCATATTTTATATAGGTAATTTTTTTTCTTATTGAACATGATTAAAAATTTGTTTAGTCAGCAACACAAAAAATATTTTTGGACAAGATTCATTATTTACCAGATTTATTTACAATCACTATTTCATCACTTTGTTAATATCAAAAGAAAAGTCTTTTTTAAATTTAGTAACATGTGAAATTATATTGGTGTTATAATTTATTAACAAAGAAAGCAATGTAACTGGGAAATAAGTTTTGATTATGGTAATGAATTAACAATCAGTACACATTGGCCGGCATAAAGTTTGGTTTATATCAGCTCTACAACCGGAAACAACATCACACTGTACACAATAACAACAACAACAACATTCTGTCCACTTTGAGTCATTGGAAACCTACACTGTACAGACAATAATAAAAAATGTGCCTACAATGTGTATACATCAATACAGATGACACAGAGGTCAACGTGAGTACTTGTCTACTAAGTGTCTTGAGTATGACTGAATTACAGAAATATCAAGGAAAATCAAGACCTTAAAAATAAAAAATCATTGTTTTGTTACATAAAGACCCTGGTAAACATTAGTGTATAATTAATCATTAAACATTAACATTAGTGTAAATGTCCTGGTAGACATGCGCTCATAATGAAACGTTCAAAGAAAAATAATGGAAAAAACTCTAGAAAATGTAAAAAATTAAGAAAAATGAAAAATTATTTATCCGTTTAAAGAATATTAAATACTTGACGACATGAACAGATCCTAACAGAAGAAGGTGAGGGCAGCCAATGAAATGTTGGAGCAAAAATGTTTTAAAATCTTTCAGGGAGAGAATATGAAGAATTTCAAAACAAGATTGAAAAGAAGAAAAGACAATGTACAAAGTGGAACGTACCTTTATACTTTAATAGTTGCATAATTTTTATAATTTCTCTTTATTCAAGTGTATATAATGTGGTAGGTTTTAAAACATGTAAACAGATGAAGTGCAGTTCAAACAATGAAAGTAGACAAACGAAACGAGAAGTGCCAAGGTTTCTAACGCTAACAGCAGGCAGAAGACTCCACGAAACATATTGTTAACGACTACTAATAGAAGCCTTTCTCATCCACCTGAACGTTAGTTTACATAATTTAGCGTTACATATGTTAATAAAACTACTCTAAATATTATACGTAATGTAATAATCTACGACATCGACTGGCATCTTACACAATTCAAATTGATTGGAACCGTTATTTTGCAGCGTTTAGATGGTATATTTTGTAAAATATCTGTCGGTAAATTCAGTATGAATATATTTTGGCAAGGTTTCTCTGGCTGCAACGTAATATAACTGCATATGACTGTAATCTAACTGTTATAACGGTAATCTTATTAAACTACGATACCACTTCATTGAATAGTACCACTATTAATAATAATAGTACGATACCACTGTCTTGGATATATGCCCTTATTTGTATGTTACACTTAAATTCTCTTAGTTTCGTAACGTGATTGCAAACAAAGCTGGTACAACATTACGTAGTTTTGGTTCTAATTAGCTGACTGCGTTTGCTTAGACTCATAAAAAAACTATGAGAAATTAATATAAACTGACTGTGTAACTTGTAGCGAATACTTTCCTTACAGTTTGAGTTATATTAAACGTTTACCAGGTGAGTTGAAAAAAACCTCCGTTCTTTTCTTACTAGACTACAAAGAATATGTGAACACACACACCTGCGCGCCTGTGTGTGTGTTATTTCTTACACTGGTTTTTATTATTCACATTTATTAATTCCTGTGTATTTTACTCATCGATTTTACTAAACTGACTTGACATAAATCAGAAACGAATAGTCACTTAATATGCACAAAATGATACTACTTCGACACTGTTCTTGCGTCTACATTCAATCCGTCAACACCAGAACTAATTCGCTGTGCCATGAGATGCTAAATTTGCCATTAAGCTACATCACATATCATATAGTCTGCATCACATATATCGGTTAAAGGTACTGACTCAATTCGAGATAATTCTTTGATTTCTATTGGGTTTCATTGCCTTACGTCATTTTTTACATCGACCTGAAAGTATACGGTTTATTAACTGTAACATGTTTCAAAACTCATATATACATTATTACACGGATGGTGTCTTTAATATGGAGGAGTTATATGATACACGGAGCAATAAAATATTCAACAAATTTATTAAACATTTTTATCTCTCAACAATAATTCAACAATACTTCTAAACAAATACGGTAACCTATGACGCATTCATCAAAATAAAGAATAACGACTAGAAAATTATAAATACTACAAGAACGGATTAAGATTAAATAAACTCTACAAACCTCTGACTATCATAATACACAACTATGTAAGCTCTATATGGTAACTCGCTAAATGGCCCCTTCGTTCCATCAACACTTTTACAAGTCTAGATCAATGTAAACTTTTACATGTAATCTTGTTCATCCTGAAACACATTCATTTATTCTACAACGTTCTGAAACGTAATTTGTAATATAAGATGTTTGTTGTGTTGATGATTGTGCTGTACTCTCTAAGTTTCAAAAATACATTAAACATTTAACGGTCAATGTAAAATTGTTAGTCAATGATTATTATTAATTTCTCACTACAAGATTATTATTATAGCGTCAATAACCTGTCAGAACTGAAGACAATATTAAACAGCTTTTAGCTTTTAAATTCTGCTTTTTACGAAGGAATCTTGCAACAGTACTTTCTACAAACGTCAATAAATCACGGTAAATGCACTTTGCCAACTTTAAGATTATGACTTTGACCCATGCTGTTATGAAGTCTAATAGCACTTGATAGGTGCTTATATGTGTATTTAGAGCATCCAGAAGAAAAGAGCGATTTGTGTAGTCGGAATGTCATCAGACCAAGAATAATTATAATTTTTTTGTCATGGTAAAAGCTACTCATTTAGTTTTCACTATCACTTCATGGCGAACTGAAGACAGGATTTGCAAGTAATCTTCTCCACGCTACAGGTGTATCGATGTAGGCCTACACAAGAAATTAGTTTGTTCTTGTTGTTCTTTATTTCGCTGGTGTTTGTGAACATGAAAGACAGAAACCGTCCAAATTACCATCACGTAGTATTTCTTTACGCCCTTCCACTTTCAAGTGAAATACATAAATATCCTTCCAAGTTTAGCATGACGTAAATAGGCTGTAGTAACTTGAGACGCACCGGATGGTTTGAAAAAGTTTTACTGATATAACTTGTTGAGAATACTAAAAGTTTTAACACTTAAGCCTATATCTATATAATAAAATAACGATAATTTCTACTATGTAAACATATATCGTACGCAAACTAGATCTAGGAATGTTAGAATAATTACATAATATATAAAATTGGGAAAACGAAAACAATTTTGATAACACTAAATTATAAATACGGAGATTACAAACTAGAAATACAAAGATTACAATCGAAAGTATTTAGTGTAACGACTATATATTAAAGAAGCCCTTATATGCGGAGTAAGTGAGATTATATTGTCTAGGTTATCATAAATAATAGGCCTATAAGTCTTTGTACCGAAGAAGTCAGATTATCAGCGTTTTCGAAATTATCCTATCTTGCGCATATCTCGTCTAAAATTCTAGTATATTAACTATAACTGCTTTCCGTTTTGTCTTAAACAATTGTATAATTTATCCTTACATTATTACTAATTATCTTTTTCTAACATGCTTTATCCAATCTGTTATAATTTTAGTACTTTTCTATTCGAAACTCTTTCCCCACATTGTTTTATATTATTTTCTTCAGCTAAGTTGAAAATTTTCCTTTTATTTCTTCTCTGCTGTCAACTTTTAAACCTTCATTACTCTTTGCAAAATCATATTTTAATTGCGAATGACTATTTCTTTAGCACTTACTAAATTTCTAAGATTTACTTTTCAGGTTTGATGGCTTAGAGCAAAGATATTATGTAAACGTAGTAGAAATGAGAAAAAAGTACACTTATTCTGTCAGTAAAAAAGTCGTGTATAATGACGACTTAACGCAAACGTGACCCATCGTATAAAACCTAAAGAGTAAACAAAGCTCCTAAAAAAGGCGCAAATCAGTCTACTTGGTAATGTACTTTCAGCTTCACACTGCTACTAAAAGTGACACCAGAATATTCTATGGTAAAAGCGTACACACGGCAACGCAACCTTCTTCTTTCCCTTCTGTCGTGTTTCTGTTAATGTCTTTTTTGATTACCCTTTCCGTCTAGCATGTAATATTTAACTGTCACATTTCATACAACGCATTTGTACTGGAATATTACTTGCGAGTGCCATGACGTTAACCTTTACTCATGCTCAAACAAATTGTCGAGACCTTTTAAATGTTATACTCCTCGTACGCCTTTTACTTACATTTCCTTTTCTTTTTCTCATTCTTCCCATTCTTCGTGATTTCTTGAAATGATTACTACAGTTTTACGGCACGGATTATACCGTTTAGTTAATGAACCGCCTCTCTCGTCTGGTAAGGACTTTGTATCTCTGATCATATAAGAGCCTTTTGGTAAAGGCTTGAAACAAGATATGTTGAATGAGGCTTTGTTCTACAATATTCAATTTTTGTAGTGAAATTTTACGTTTAAAGTTTTTATTAATTCTGTAAAGTATAATAACAATAATTTTTTTCTAGTACTATAATAATTAAAACAATGAAAACTATAGGAAAATAAAAATACCAAGAGGGGCATGGTGTAAGCTTAATGTACGATCACAGTGTTAACATATTTTCAGAATTCTATATACTTTAATCAATATTAAATACAGGGACTTATATTTTCTCCTTTTCCATCGCTATAACTTACGAAAAGACTTAAAATTTAATTTATAATAACGTAAATAATAATATTATAGTACATACAATATTCCTAAAATTCTAGACTCAAACATTTATTAAACGAAATCACAACACCGTAAGGAACAGTTAGGAAGAATTATTGTAAGCATTATTACAAATCAGTAGGAATGTCCAACCAAAGCATAAATACCTCACCACTAAACTATGACGAAGAAGTTACATCGTAGTGCTGTAAACGTGTTTCGTAAGGAAATACAGTTCGTAGCTCCTATTTAAGTAGTGTGATAAACAGAATTATAAAAATAATAATTTAATATAGTTTTTATGACATGTAATAAGACTGTTCTGTAAAAAAGTAACAAAACTCATCTCGCTAGTATTTTAAAATAACACACATATACACACGCGCGCGCGCAGGCGCGGGTCCTTGAACGTTAGGTTTAATATGGTTTGTATGATAGTGTGGTAAATAATGTTTGTTTGTATGTAAATAAGGCCATCGTTTGTCTGTGTGACAAATAATATGGCAACTCGGGGAAAAGGAGGATACTATACAATCTGTAAACTTTTATATTCTGTCTCTGCATTACCTGGAGGTAACAGTCTATACTAACTGGTTACACCGTACTGCTACGACACTTACATAACGCTCTCGACTTTTCGAGAGCGTCATTTCTACACGTTTCTTGGGTAGCCAATCAGGTGCAGCGTCTCGGTCAAGGCCGTGCAGTAAGTAGCTTCCAGACTGTTCGAGCGCTCTTAACTACGCAAATTATCCCGACACGCCTCCAAAACAATGGAAAATTATTCTGAAACTTGTTCAGGGAATATATAAGGGTCTACGCCCGGCTCAAAAGTTAGTAACACCTGGTGAGATTGCGAAGTACGAATCAAGTGATTGTTACGGGTTAGTGGAAAGTTATTACTGTGTGTAATTAGTGCGGAACTTTAACAGTTGACATTATTATTGCGTGTGAACAAATTTAACTGGAACTGTTGTATGAGAGTACCTTGTTGATTTCAAATTGTTATTTGTGACTAATTAAAGTTGGTAATTAGTGACTTCATTTGTGTCTGGATTGTTTTCCCAATCCTCAGGCCATCGGTACATTAAAAACACAAAAGAAAAGTTACAGAGCACAGTAATCAGTAAAGTGATATTAATTTTCTAGATTATTTGCACTAGATATACTTATTTTATTGTTCACTTTCTGCAAAACTGTAGGTCTATCTGGTTGGTTACAATAATAACCAGACGAGTAATGTTCGTTTGAACAGAAATTATATAGGATCCTATGGTACGGACTACGCTCAATGTTTATAAATTTTATGTGTGGCCACAGGGGTTCGTAATACTACTAGTGTTTACATACACACCCTACCCTACACATACTCATAACTATTTCATACAGCTGATGGAATAGTAAATTTAATTTTACAAATTGGCGTGTAACTCGTGCCCGCGGCTGCAGTAAATTCAGTTCGTAACTGAAGTTCTCAATTCTGCTTTCGATACACCCAATCACTGGCAATATGATCGTACGGAATATAATTATATTACACGCTGACAGAGACCGTTCAGTAAATATTTAAACTTTTATCGGAAACCACGTGTTTCTTTCGATTGCGGGCGAATACCGCACGGGGTACGAATACGTAAACATGAGCATGTGTAGGCCTATATGCAGACTTGCGGTAATTCTCACCTCTTTGGTGATTGCACTTCTTTAATTTTTCCCTCTGTAGGCCTAAAACGTTACAACGATATTTACACCGATCCCCGTCTTTAAATAGGAGGAAATATATATATATATATATATATATATATATATATATATATATATATATTGCGATAGAACACAGGATCATGATAAGCAATTAACTATGTATTATGCATGAATGACGGACATTCTCCTGTTTAAATTTGTCTTTTGTTCAAATTGGTTTTTTAGTTATAGTTTTTGTATTGTATTACCGATAAGAATTTAGAAAAGGTCAAACTCTTAAACATTTTATTTGTCATTTTTCTATGTAATTTGTTTGTGAAAGTGTGTGTGAGTTATTAACGTTTTTCTATAGTGTCCATTATAATTATCCGATTGACATGAGACTTGAACAAGACATAAAGTTGAATATTAGCTACAATTTCCCTATATTCTATGATCTTCAAATAACTGTTAAATGTGAAATTTTGTTATATGAAATTTTTATATGAAACTCACTCAAGCGTGAAGTAATAAAATCCCTGATAATTATCTATGCAGGCATCGCCAATTTCATGAAAAATGTTGCATGAAGAAATATTCGGGCTGTGTGCATAGTATCATGTGACTGGTAATTGGCCTATTAGAACGCAGTAAAATCATTGAAAATGTCTGTTGCAATGTGCAGATCAAAGTTAGCCATCTTGAGCATTCGTCTAGTAAACGTGTGGTTCACGTTCAAGAAGTTTCTCTTGCGTGAACACGTAAACTGTGCGGAAGGTGTACGGAAACTTGGACCTCTGTTTGAGTTACTCTACAGATCCAAGTAATTCAGTTTTCATATTATAATTGTCATTTTTTTTTTTTTTAGTATCCGTGGTAGTTCAAGATTTCCTCATAGGTAGTTCTACCGACCGCGGTAGAACTAGTGACGCGAGGACACTTGAAGACAAGCCGGAAGGTGTGCGCCTATACACCGTTTTTCATTAATACCCACGTTACACCTTGAGATACGCAAATACGTAGAACAATAGTAAAACATTTTTAAAAACCTTTAACAGTCAATATTCAGTGTTGTCGCAGCGAGGCAGTGTTGCAGTTCGACGAGCAGGTTCAGCGTGTTTCATCAGGACACCAGCCCAGCAGAGTCCACGAAGGAAGGATACGCCTGATATACGCATCGCCTTCAGCCATCTCGCCGCATCATATTGGAACATCATCATTTAAGTAAAAATTTCAGATCTGAACTCTATATAAACTGTTTCAAACAATATTTCAAAATTCATTTCATTTGTGTATGTCTAAAAATATATCGTATGAACTATTATTCAATTGGTGTGCAATAAATAATTATAATACCTCCAATATAGACTTGTTGATTTATAAAACACACACTTTAATCCTATGCGCAAGAATTAATTCAATTGTGTTGTCGCAAAAAATATATATATATATATATATATGAACACAATCGAATTTGTTAATTACAACTCTCATACTAGTGTCAATAAACAACGTCACTTTTACATTAAATGTCATATACAATTGTCCAACACGCACTTATGTAACAAAGAATTGATACCATCTAATTAACAATGTTACAAGAAATAATTTAAATCATTAGTTGCAAATGTCAGCAAAAAATATATAACATTTAACACACTCGACACTTTACAGTAAGTATATCGATGACCAATCGCACATTACACTGAATCGCAAATGAACAAGTACAACTGGTCCAGTAGCAAGACTTCGTTTCACTGTAGGCCTATGCTATTGAGAAAGACAATTGAAAACAACTGGCCGACAACTTCCAGAAGACTGCTTTCATAATTCGCCATTGTGACAGTGACATTACGAAATTATATTTGTTAACTTTCCAAATGCCTGTAGAATAACTGATCATTCTACGATAGCAGGAGGAAGACTGAAATCGTGCAGGAGCGTTAGGTCACTCTGGTGTTCAATCAGCGCTTGCAAATCCTTAAGTATGCTGTGCATTTTACGTCTCCTCAGCCTAATAAACGAGCGCGCGCGCGCACACACACACACACACACAAATATTGCGATGTACAGGGGTCGCATAGAATAGGTAGTCGGATTTATTAATAATTATTTCAAATTGAACTAATAATTTAATACTGTTTCTGACAACAAAGTAAAACTAATTAACTGTCTCTGTTGAACTTTTTACAATTTTTAAAATAATTTTCTCTTATATTCTAACACATAAGTTTTTATTTTATTTATATGATTTCTTCTGTCTTTAAGTGTATACGTGCTTTTTAATAAAATTTGTAACAAAATATTAAATTAACTTCCTTAAAGATGGTCGATGCTCTGGTCCGGAAGACAGAGTGGTTGTTCCTTCTGGATACCGCTACGATTTCCTCCTGTTGTCCGGCATTCAGGGTCGTTCTCGGTTTGGGTACTTCAACAAATCGTAGTTAGTTAATTTATAAGTATAATTTATTTTGTGTATTAAGCACATACAATGGTCCAGCAAACTACAAGTGTCTTTTTTAAGGCCTATGCGGAAAATCTTGGACTATAGCGGATTACCACTCGATATTTAACCAAATTGCGAACTTTCTGACTTGTGCTCGTGCACTTTTGTAGACAAATCGTCTAGACTATCAGCTCGACCAAGCGTTATCGAGTTCAGACAGAGACTGAATTATACGATACGAAGAACAAAATCAAATGAGGTTTTAGCCAATTTCTCGAACGTTTATTGGCTACAATATTCTCTCACCCTTGCGGCTTAATTTCAGATAACGTTCTTCTTGTAAAAGATTGTCTACGAAGAAAATCTGGCATGAAGAAAAAACTATTTTAATTTTATTACTTTTCTTCAGGGTCATACAATTTTCATTATAAAAAAATCATTTATTTAGTTCTTTAATTTAAAAACAATTATGACTACTATATAGGTATTTTATTTATGGAAATTCTCGTGTAAGTATTATGTAAGAATTTTTATTTTCTCGAAAGGTTTTTAATTTAATATGTTTTTTTATAATTACCCCATATCATAGTTACATATAAACGCACACGGGAACTTGCCACATGCATACGCATATTTTTACACTACTGCAAAACACTGATTTTTTTTTACTGTAAAAAATTAACTTAAACCAAAAAAAAATAACATGTACCTTATTGTCTATCATACAGTGTCCAAACCTGCAATATTTACTTTAAAAAATTTGTATTGCAGCATGATATCATACGCTTATAGAGTTAACTTACTATTTCATATGCAAGATCCACCTATTGCATATACACCCCGACTGGGTTAAAAAATATCAAGATAACAAAAAATTGTTGCTATTTCTTTTATGAATTTGCTAACTGCTATAATTTTTTATTGTTCGACTAAGCTTTTCGTCATTACTGACATCTTCAGGTCTTAAACAACCTATTGGTTGTTTACAATTTGGTTGTTTAAGACCTGAAGATGTCAGTAATGACGAAAAGCTTAGTCGAACAATAAAAAATTATAGCAGTTAGCAAATTCATAAAAGAAATAGTAAGGATGGCTGCTAATTTAAACGATACGAAGAAAAAATTGTTGGTTCTTTTTATAAACGTAAAATTCCTTACAAAATAAATAAAATATTTAATCAAACATAATTAAAATATATTAACATAACATAAATCACTTCTTCAACTGTCAAATTTAAATTCTCCTGCTATAAGAGCATATGACATTTTTAAGTAAAATATGCGTTCCTTATCGCCGAAAAGGTTTCTTTTAGTTACATTCCTAGCTGATAAGTCAACCTTTCATTCATTCAGTACGTGTTGTAATAAATTTTTCTTTAAGTTTCTTTATTTAAATTAGTTATTATTATTTTGGATTTTTTAGTGTTCGAAGTATTTTCGAAGTGACGATGCGTAGAAGATAAGTTTATTTGTTCGTCGGTAACAATATACATAATTTTACCTACTGGCTCGGTCCATTGTAAAGACGAAAGAACTTAGTTGCTGTGTTGTCTTCAGTTTTTCCCACACTATGTGCTTTCAGCAATACTAATTCTCCCACTCTAAATGTTTGTAATTTATGCGTAGCGTTGAAGTCTTCAGATCTCTTACTTACGAATTAGTTCGTCTGCATGTATTCTCTTAATCTGCATCAGCACAGGGAGATTTTAAATATTTATACGTTTTATATGGTCATCCCAAAATCTGCTTGGTTGTTTTTCAGAATCCAACTTCATGTGTAACCAGTGACGATATTATAATTTTCATTTATAGTTTGCTCAAAGAATTGTATATAGGCCTACTGCGGCCAACTATTATGTCGTTCATAGCCAGTATACACGAAACAATCTACCTAATTCCCTGTTGACACTGTCAGCCGGAATACCCTGTGGTCAACTAATAGCAGTCAAAACAGATTGAATCCCATTTGTGTCAGGGTATCGGACAACAATTTACTTGAAAATAGTTTTCCATTGTCACTTATTACCCTCTTGACATGTCCATGACCCGGGATATATTTATTTAGAGTTACATTCAATACCGCACGAGTTGCAGGACGCGTTTCAGCATATAATTTGACTAATTTAGAAAAAACATCGACCCAAACAATCACCTGATTAGTTATACCCACGTAGCTTATGTAATGGACCTAGAAAGGCAACACACAATATCTCACATTTACCCTTAGTGATTATGTTGTTCACCTCAACGTATGTGTGGTGATTACGTTACTTAGACGTCTGAAAATCATGACATGCACGCAGAGTTACCCGTACTTTCTTCATCATGGAGTTCAATATGAAGTCCTCTCGTAAGGCCAGGTAACATCTGTACGCACCAGTAGGCCCAAATAATCTCGTCTATTAAGTGTTCCACCTATCATCCATCAGCTAACATAAGATATTTTCTTCTAGCTTATAAATGGATGATCTCCCTGTTGTAGCCTGTCCTTCCTATTCACTATGGTAGCGTTGAAGTCTTCAGATCTCGTACTAGCTAACTTGAGAATTTGTTCGTCCGCATGCATTCTTTTAATCTGCATCGGCACAGGCAGATTTAATTTAAAGCATTTATACGTTTTATATGGTCATCCCAAAATCTGTTTGGTTGTTTTTCAGAATCCAACTTCATGTGTAACCGGTGACGATATTAAAATTTTCATTTACAGTTTGCTCAAAGAATTCTATATAGGCCTATATAGGATCCTGGTGCTGCTCCTGATCTAAACTTACTCAAGACGTATAAAATTTCTAAAAATTTTTTCGGAGGTGAAATAATTTTTTCAGCTACTATTCGCGTATACGATGACTCGAAAACCACTTTCCTTACTTTCTTGGTATAATAGCACTCTCCCTACCGCAACATCAGTCGCGTCTGTATACAAAACATATTTCCCTGCTTTCTAGAGGTGGTATAAATGTAAGTGATTAATAAGTAATTGTTAAAAGCTGTCTAACGTTTGTTGATGTTTAGGTTCTTATCTCCACTTTTTGTCACTTTTGCGTAACAAGGGAGCTATGGTGTTTGAATATTGGGGAAAAAATCTTTTCTAGTATCCGGTTAATCATAAGTAAGATCTAATATCTTTGAACTTTTTAGGTGTAGGAAAATTTAGAATACTTTGATTTTTCTTCTGGATCCGTACTTACGCATTTTCTTCGATATAACATACCCAAGAATTTAATTCTCTATCTCATAAATGCACACTACTCTTTCTTCACAACAAAATTAGCTTTCCTTAATTTATCAAACACTATACTTAAATGTTTTGAATGTTCTTCAAATGATTTAGACATAATTAAAATATCGTCAACAAAAACATTTACAAATGTAAATGTTCTACATCATAACCTAACGCTAACTCTAAACATTTGACTAATGCCGCTAAACAAGTAACTAATGCAAATGGTACTATTTTAAATTGATACTACTTATTTTTGTACATGAAAGCAGTATTTTTGCGACTATCTTTATACAGGCATATTTGCAAAAAGCTACTCGCTAAATCCAGACGTGACATATATTTAATGCCTTGATATTTACGAAATAAACTATCCGCTGTAGTCCACAGTTAAAGTTCTACTGTGTGACACTATTTAAATTACGCATATCTAAACTTAATCTAATGTCATAATTATTTTTCTTTACTATCAGTAATGGATTTTATTAAATTGCTCTCGGACGTTCAATTACGAGGGCGATTTGAAAAGTTCCCGGCCTACCATAGAAACGAATGTGTGGCGTTTCTGTTTTTTACCGCATCGTGGCGACATGTTCGTCCCACGAACAGTAGTGAAGCGTCTAGTTATTACCCCGTCATTTACCCCGTTCAGGAAGTCCAATTCTTTTAAGTCCTCAAAATAACCGTTCACTACCGTTTTCAGCTCGTCATATGAGGAAAATCGCTCCCCCCCCCTAAAATATTTTGAGGTTTGGGAATAGATTAAAGTTAGATAGCGCTAAATCAGGCGAATAAGGCGGATGGTGCAACAGATCGTACTTCAACTCGGCGATTTTTACCATAGACACAACGCATATGTGAGGGCGTGCATTATTCTGATGGAAAATGATCAGAACTAAACTTGGCCTTCTTCTTTGCTAAACCTGCCCTTTTTCTCAAATTTTTACATTTAATTAGCTCAAAAGGTTGCCGTAATACTGCCTTTTCAAGGCAATCTAGTAACAATAATCCCCTTAGCATCCCAGACAAATGTATTCATACACTTTCCAGTCCACAAAATTGATTTTACCGATTTTGGAGGCGGCGAATTACAATGCACCCATTGTTTCGACCGTTGTTTTGCTTCTAAAGTAAAGTAATGTACCCAAGTTTCATCAGTTGTTACAAATCTATGAATAAAATCTTTCGGATTTTTCTTAAAAAGGTATAAACATTCCTGAGAATCTTGCATTTGCATGCGTTTTTGGTCACTTATAAAAAACCCGGCATTCTTCTTGCAGGAAGGTTTTTCATGCCTAATTCCTCAGTAAGAATGTGTTGTATCCTTTAATTGAGATGCCAACAGTCTTAACAATTTCAGACACCTTCAAACGGCGATCTTCCAAATCAATATCGTGCACTTTATTCATGATTTCTAGTGTAGTGGCACTTTTTGGATACCCAGTACGCGGATCATCTTCCAAATTTGCACGACCACGTTTAAATTCAGTAGCCCATTTTTTCACTGAAGTTAATAAAGGTCCATCATCACCCAACATATTCTGTATCTTATTAAAATTTTCTGTTGGCGTTAAACTTTTCATAACAAAAAATCATATGTTCATTTTTCTCCATTTTCAGCGTCGCTGTGAGATAACCTTATTTATACAGGTTGTTTCTCGGCAACAATGACTTGACCCGACTTGACGCTTCACAGCTGTTCGTGGGGCGAACGTGGCCCCACGATGCGGTAATAAACAGAAACGCCACACATTCATTTATATGGTACACCGCGAACTTTCCAAATCACCCTCGTATATTGTTTTCAAGCATCTGCTGTATTTCATGATCGACCCGTTGTTGGAAATGCATTGGGACCTGGTATGTTCTATGTACAAAATATGACTCGTCCTTAACGATAATTCTATGGTCATATACATTAGTGATGGATGGTGTTTCACTAAATACGGCTTGGAGTTTCCGTAACAATTTGTCTAATACAGATTGCTGCTTCTATTTAATTTATTATTCATTTCAAAATTATTATCGTTTGAATCTGGATTCTGTATGCTTATCAAAGGTTTTATTTATCGCAATAACTTCATTTTTATACGTAGTGTACTTTTTTATGGGTTCGTTTAATTTAATTTTGTATAGTTTATTTTTTACTTTACACTCCATATTTGGTTACAAAAATCAAGTTTTGTTTGGATTCGTTTGAGATAATCAAAACCAATAATAATGTCATAAATCAATTGTCTATGACCATAAAGGAATTTCCCATTTCCATTCATCCTTAGGAATCTGTTTATTGATTATGTCTGTAGTACTTATGGCGGTTTGATACTGTTCATTGTTTACGGGTAGTGCATGTGATCGTTGAATTCTTGTTTATTTTTATTTATAAATTTCTGATTTATAACCGATTATTCTGCACTCGTGTATCTCTGTATTTACTCCATTCACTCTAGATACAATAGTCAAACATTTATTTTTAGACATATCAACTTTTTTTTGAGCGTCGCTATTGTTCAACAACTCATCACGCATTAACATTAAATATTGCAACAGTACAAATATATAGGGTACTGTGAATTGCACAAAGTTATTTAAATAATTAATTAGAATAAATAAATAATGCAATTTGTTAATAATAATAGTTCAGCTTGCAATCTGAATTGTAAAAGGTACGCCTAACTTTCATGTTGGAACAGGTGAATAAGGCCAGCGGCTCTCTGTATATGTGTACACATGTAAAATGTGTGTGTGTGTGTGTGTGTGTGTGTGTGTGTGTGCGCGACCTGTCCATTCCTGAAAAGCGCCACCCTTAAGAACGCTATAAAGTATTTGCAATTATTTAATTTATAATACTTGTATGTATAATAGCAAAAAACTAAATACACCAAAATGTGTATTTAAATAACACGAATAAGTGCATAAAAAATAGTGCAAAACGAAAAAGAAGTATAATTATAGGAAGTTAAAAATCAATAGTAATTATATTAGTTAAGATAAATAAAAACGGTTTCTGCATGATGAACGCCTATAAATTACCGACCGAATGAATATCGGGTAATGTGCAAAAGACTTTGCAATTCGCGAAGACGAGCAAATTAAATGTGACAAGAAAGCGTGGGTTAGAAGTGACGCTCTCGACAACATCAAACCTGCAGAATATTGTCGAGACATGATTTTAGCGCCCTGGGTATAAATACAGGGAACGAGCTGACATCATTCTCTTCCTTGTTCGACCACTGATGCAGCCAGAACCTCTGCTTCAAGAGTACAACTCTTACTCAATCAACCATTCATGCAGCCAGAGGCTCTACTCGACAACTATAACTTCGTTATCTTGATCGACTACTATGGCAGCCAGAGACTCTGCATAGTGACAACAACATTACATCAACCGCAAGCAGCAGTCAGGAATTTCAAGACTACTCATCAGTTCGAGTGAGTAGTTGCAACCTGAGGCCATGAAGAGGGACGAAGGAGTAATCCAGAGTACGAGAATCCGACGGACGAAGGAATACAAGACTCCAGGACTACAGGAATCCAGGACGACAAAGGAGCATCCCGTATCGAGGATCGAAGAAGACACGCTGCAGTTGTAACACAAATAATAAGGTGACAAATAACCATGCACTTAAAAACCGAGACTTAATCAAAAGACAATAAGTAACAAAGAAAAAAATAGACAATTTAATTCAAATATGAATCAAGAAATTGTATAACTGTAAATATGTTTTTGTATAATAATACGTCTTAACGTAAGATTTAAGACTGTAACGATAATTGTTATCAGTAACTATAATTTGAAATCTATAATTTTCAGTATTATATTGACAAAGTCATGAGAAAATTTTATTAGAAAATAATGCATATGCAATAATTTAAAAAAAAAGGGCTAAGATAATTAAAAGAATAAGTAAGCTAATCAATATAATATAAATGAGCTAGCTAAGAGCAATATAAAAATTTATAATGATGTATTAGAATATAAGATTATATAATATGTTTGTGTGAAATATAAGACTACTAATTATGCGTAATAATTACGTGCAAATAATAATGATTTGAATCGCAAATCAAATAAGAAATTTTATTAATAAATATTGAAATGATTTTTAAGTAGATTACATAGCGTTATTATTTTTACACCTATCATCATATCAACACACGAATTTAATGTGTTGTAGTGTTATGTAAAGATTTATCGCACAGTAAAATCGTTTGTAGTGTTGTAAAATAGCTTCCAAAAACATGGGCTTAACACATGGAAATCGTTGTAGTGTTGTAATATCTTATTAATATTCTTATTATTATGACTTATTTCCCTACTTCTAATTTTCTTTCTACACATACTAACATCACTTTGGCTTGTGTTTGGTGGTTTTCTTTTTTGTACTTTGCTGTAATTTGTTCGGGAATTTCGTTTATACACAGTTCCCGTCTATGTTCGTGACCCCGTATTTTGGACTGCTTTCTTTAATGTTTAAGTTTGATATGTGTTTTTGTTATCCCATTTTTCTATGACTTCTGTTTTATTTGTGTTGTGTTTGTGAATTGTTTGTATTGGTTAGTGTTTTTATATGTTTTACTGGGACCTGAGCTTGAGCTTTGAGCTTCACTGACTAGATTTTTCTATTGCAACAACAGCACCAGCAGGTCTTCCAACCGGCTTACTCCTTTTGTTATCACAGCGACACGTATGTTCTGCTCAAAATGATAGGTTAACGTGTGTATGAGCTGGACATCCGTAAGTGGTGGACGCAGGTGTTTTGCTTTTGCCACTCGCAGAATCACAAATTGTTCCTTCGTTTGTCGCCCATACATGTACTTACCAAATTCTAGCTAACAAATACCTTTTACGGAACATGTTAATTCCAATATCTGGCTCCAAAGGCGTGTACAACGTCTCCATAAGTGCCGATCCCTTATAATCGTATACCATTGTGCCAAGGAATCTCTGCAGCATTTCCCAACGAAGTTAATTTTGTCTTGATGTGTTAATTGATTTCCAATAGATTCCACTGACTTTTTACATTGTTTTAAAAATTCTATCAGATTGTCATTCTTAATTACACAACGGTGCTAGTAATAAGTAAACAATCATTCATTTTTATCATACACTTCTTTATATAATTTTCATTGTTTCAGGTGTGTAAAATATAGTATTCATGATACTGAAAAAGAAGACAAGAAAATTTCACAGTAAAAACCAAGCAACAGTAGCGGTTATTATCTGGTCCATTATTAAATACAGTAGTCTACGTAAAAGAGGAAAATTTTGAATTTGTAATTAAAAACTAAATGAAAAATCTTTTAAACCCACCAACCGACGAAGTAAATTAGTTGCCTATGACCACATCTGCCAGTTAACGAATTGGGACCTGAAGACAAAAAATCTGTAAAAAGTAGAATACATTATATCTGTAGAACATACTGGACAGAAATTTGTAGAACAATACGTAGGATAAAATCATCCTTCCACACCTAGCGTCACTGGCTTAAATACAGGGAATTGAGTATTGAAACAGCCGACTTTTATTAAACTTTACATGTTTCTGCAGTGAGATAATTGTCTATTACGTCTACTTTATATAAACACGAATCTCAAAAACATAAGACTGCTTTGGTATAAATGTAAAGAGCAGCTCTACTTTTATTTTTTGATCCTTTAAAAAATGACTGAGTGTCTGTACGTTGTGTGCATCCGTACACACACTAATTTAATTAGTTTTAAATGCTTTAACACTTTGACTAATGAACACGTATTCATTTAAAATTTGCATGGATTTTCCTTAGGCCCAGTGTCAGCATATAAGCTGTATTTGATATTGCTACCATATTGTGTAACTGATTAAGGAACTTTTTTTTGTATTAGTTTACAGACCTATTGATATCATAAGTTCACTTTAACACCGATAGATGGTGCCAGTTAAATTCTAAATTATTTTAAATACTATTCATTTGACTATTTTTCATTTTAGTACAATTTAATGGAGATAATTTAATATCGATAAATAATTTTATTTACACGAATACAGTATATGTATTTATGGGAAGGCAAGAAAAGTAACTGGAAGCATAAATTGAAAAGAATGCATTGAGTTATATTTCGCTTTCTTTAGACGCCCTAAATCAATAAATAAGAAATAATATATCTTATGTTTTTATACTTCGAACCTTCAATTTCAGTTACTATAATTCCAGGGCTTTTATTTATTATCTGTAGGTGCTATGGTTTTAAGTGAAGATTTATATAATAGCCAGTGGCGGCACGTGACTAAAGAGGCTGGAGGGCGCGGCCTTTAGGCTTCTTAATTATTTATCAATATTAAATTTAACGCACAATAGAAATGTCGCCAATATTTTATCTCATAGTTTATTAATAAAATAAGAACGGTAACACGTGCAGCATGCAAAGATTATTTAAAAATTTGAATCAACTCAAGTATTGTGAGCTGTTGTGGAGAGTCAGCAGTTTTATTAATAAACATAACCACAAGCTGTCAGAAGTATCCACAAAAATGTCTATACTGTTTCCACAAAAAAAGTAATACACTATATTTACATTATATTATTTTTATGATACCTACACTTTACACAGACCATTTATTTATATACAAAGTCTATTCGCTTTTCTTTTAAATTAACGAACTTTTCTAGCACTCTTTCATCAAAGTCCTTCATTTCTTTAACAAGTTCCTTGTTGATAGAAAACATGGCAAGGGCATTCAGTCTAATGTCTTTCATTGTATTTATCAAGAAAGTCTTTAGTTTTTTCAGAGTCGAAAAGCAGCGCTCGGGTTCTGGAGTTGTCATAAGGGTAGTTGTGATAATTTTCAGAAGTTTCGACACTTCTTTGAAAACTGTCGTAAGATTGTTTGCTTCTATAAAGTTAAGACGTTTCATTGCGCCTTTAATATTAAAATCATGCCGTCTGTATAACAGTTCCAATTCACTCCAAAGTTTGTTTTCTTGTAAGAAAGGGTAATGCTGAATCACTCGCTTAAATTTTTCTTCCGGAACGTTTGTTGAAAAAAGTGGAAATAAGTCACTGGAAATCAATGAAGCTGCTTCTAGGTGACCCGTGTAAGTAAACCTGTCTTTTACTGAGTTATAATGATATCACATACTTTTTTTGGAACCCCTATTCTAGTGTTGCATCCAATATTATTGTTCCTTTTTCTTGGTTGCTCAGAGAACTCTTCGTTTAGTTGTGTTTCTGTTTCATTTATTTTTTCCCTCTCTTTCTGCAACTCATTTTCAAAAATTCCGATATCACTGTACACTATCTTTGTTCCTAATTTGTAGTTGTTGGTACAGTATGTCGACATGGCGTATAATTATGAAAAAAAGTTAGCCAGAACTTAAAATTTTTGTCCTGAAATGCCCTTCTGTGACCACTTGCCTCATTAACTGTGAGTCTCTTTTTACACTTTTCTTCAAGAACTTCAAAACATTCCTCCAACTTATATCGGTTTTCGTACACAACGTTGACTGTACGAATGTTGTAGTTCCATCTTGTTATTGAAACTCTGTGTAACCTGGTTTGCACTATTTCCTCCAAAACGTCCGTTCGTAGAAATGAGTGTGAAAAAAATGCTGGAAGGCAGACAGATTTGAGAAAAAAACTCCAAAATTGTTGTTTACACTTGTTGCTTTTTCTAATAGCAAATTAAGTTGATGAGCGTAACAGTGTACAAAATATGCGAACTGATACACTACTCTAATTTTTGCCTGTACTCCTCCAATAGAACCACACATAACATTAGCGCCATCATGAGTCTGAGCTATTAACTTTTCCTTTGATGTGAGCAGAAGAAGATTGATGTTGTCCATGATGCTCTTCGATAAGGTTTCTGAACATTTACCTTCAGGACTGAGAAATCCCCAAAACCTTTCGTATACCGAGCGCTTAACCACACACGTAAAAACTAATACCATTTGACAGTGGTTTGTTACATCAGTTGTCGCGTCACATTCGATGGCCACACATTTAGAAACCTGTATCTCCTTTTCTATTTCTTCCCACCAGACACTAAGCATTCAGTCCAATATATCATTCTGTATTATTTTCAATGTACCTTTGAATAAAGTGACGATTCTAAATGGTCTTTCATTGCAGAATCCAGCTCCGCAGTAAAATTAATTAAACCTTTCTATACACCCGGATTTGTAGACGATACTTATTCGTCACGACCTCTTAAAGGCAACTCAAGTTTTCTTATTTTGTGTTTGCAACATGCAGAATTCAGGAGTTAGCCTACCTAATGAGTTTAGATCAATTTTTTGATTAACAGTTATAACAAAAGGGAATAGTGAGTGTAGTGTAAAAGTGTTGTATGCTGTCGGGCGTTACCTCCGCGCACTTTTTGTTACTTACCGATGACTGGATCCTCTGCGGTGATGTAGTCCTGTAACACAACTTAATACTGTTTTTTGTGGGCGCCACTTGGAATCGTTTGTTCCAAGAAAGAAATGTGATTATTAAAGAAATTAAAATTTTTAAATCTTACTTCTACGAAAAAATATAAACAAGTCAGTTTAGCTTGAAAAAATAAGGTAAGTTTAATGATTCTTCAAAAACAAACAAATCGTCTGAAGGACTAAAATTCATAAAAAAATTATAAAATTGCAGAGTTACAAAAGAAAAAATTCAAAAGTTATTATTATTATTATTGACAATTTTATTTATCCAATCAAGTATCGGCTAGTATTTTCAATTTTTTACTCAGTTGAAAAGCATGAGTTTAATACGTGAAAAAATCTTTACTCTCAGGACGTGACTCCTTTGAACTACCAAGACATATCAATAAGATGCCTTACAAGAAAAATTAAGTAATTTGAAGGTGTGTGTGGTAAGTGTAGTACAACTGTGTGACAAAATGTAACCAGGTAAAAAATGACTTTAATTTTGGTAACTCACGTTCCAATGGTTAATTAATCTCGCACTGGACACTCCTCTCGGGTAGTTTTTCAATCTCGCCTCTTCATATGTGCACTGAATCATTTTAAGTCAAAATTGCGATCATTTACTATTTCCGCACTTTTTGTTAAAACGTTTGGCAGTAGATTCTCGTTCAAACCCCGCCACGATAACTCAGCTGCTCCGCGTTGATTCTCAAATTAGCCGCCACAGCGCTAATTCCCATGCAGTGTCGAGAAAGGCTTTGTGTTTGTTTGTTTACGTTAAGGGGGTTATTGTCAAGTTAGTCTGTCTATGCGAACACAGCAGAATTGGTTCTCTATTTAAAGTTTTGGTCCCTCCTGGGCCGTTGACGTTCTGGCTGCGTGATTTCTATTAAAATTTTCCGTGCTGCTGCTCTATTTCAGCAACACATTGGCGTAGATTCTTGTAGAGGTTATGTCAGTCTGTTTGTCTATGTACGGGAAAAGCCTTTCTTCGGGTCTTGTTGATTTCTCGCCTCTCGGTTTCGCCTTAGCTGCGTTGATCACTGTCGTGGGTGATGCATCTGTTCTGGAGTTCAAGTTTCAAGTGTGTTCGGGTCGAATTTGGTCTCTCTTTTATACTAATTCAGGCTGATTGAGTTTGTGAACTTCCGGTATATTTGTGTAAAAATTCTTTCTAGATTGTTCGAGAATAAACGAAATGGAACATTATGGAACAAAATTCATTTCCGTCGAAGCTTTTAGAACAAATTTCTTATTCTTCATACTAAGGATATTTCAAAAATTACTCTGGTATTTATCAAACAGTTTTACATTAGTACTTACAATTTGTATACCATTATTACATTTAGATTCTTTGTTTTCAACTGAATCTAGTGATACTAATTATGACTGGTTTTTAAATAAATTAACTCTAATAAGTAACACAATATACAACTCTCACCTTGGGTTGTTGTCATTAAAATTCAATTTTTTTAGAACAATAATTGTTGTGAAACTATTATGTCTCTTCCACAATCTGAACATATAACATTACTATCTTCCTATAACAAAACAAACAAATTTTAACATACATAATACATAGATAATTACAATTTTACCTGGCCCCTGTCCATGGCCTAGGTTTTTGTCAATGTTATAACACAATAATTAGTCTCTTTCTTTAACATATGTAGTATTTCACTAGTGTACACTCAGAGTTTATTATATTGTCTGTCTTTTGTGATACCTGGTTACTCTTTACATATATTATTTTTATTACAGGATGACATAGCATCATATTGATTGGTCTTGAGATGCCTTTTTTCATGGTGTGACAAATCTCACTCTTATAAGTTAAATTCTTTTATAATTGATCTTATTTTCAACTGAGTTTGTTTGTTTTTAAGGTATACTGAAGTATTGTATCATTCTATTTTATTTTTGTTAGCATTTTGTAAATATTTAGCCAGATATGACTATTTTTGTACTGGTTGATTGGCTCCAGCCATACATGGTATAGGTAAATATTTTGCTAACTCGATTATTACAATGTTAAAGTTAGTCAAATATATTAGTATAGTCGCTTTATATTATATTTCAACTTTATAATGCAATTTGGTTGCATTTTGGCAACATTAAATCCATAAATCATACAATATTATATGCCTACCACATGTTTTTAGTTAATACGGTTTTTGGCTATTTTGACTGACTTTTATTCATTTGACAGCTTTCTTTATTTAAGATAAATTGTTCACGTTTGTCTGCTTGACAATTACATATAGATTTTATTTCAAATTGATAATAATTAATTTTTACATGAAATCTGAATGTTTGGTCTCAAATCCAACACATTAATATTTTTTGTCATAACAAATATATGATTTTTATTTTAACTTAGATTCTTTCTTATAAAGTATTTAAGTCATTTAATACATTTATTTTATTTACATTACATAATATAATAATGAACCATGTCCATTCATTCACAAAAAATAGTTCTTAATACTCTATTCAGACTTAATAATTAATGACTTCATTTTGGTTGATTCTGACATTATTTGTCTCTCTTATAGTGTCTTTTGGTTTTTTCACTGTCATTCACTTTAATAATATATATGGGGTTTGTGTCTTAGTCAAAGTCTGGTCGTTTTTCATGTTAGTAGAAATAATTATTAGACAAAATTACACAATTTTTTAGGACTACTTGGGTTCGATACTGTTCACCTCACCTTCCTCTTATGATAAATTGCTATGTAAATGATTTCCTTTATGGAACGTTCTGTGACGTTACATATGCCTCTCCGTTAAAATTGATAATTTTTGAAAAACATATCTTTGGTTTTGATGAAATTATCATCTCTATATTAATCTTTTATTAGCTTCTTTATATTTCATTCTTTTATCTTATAATTAAATTCCTGTACTACTCCTTTAATATATTAATCCAACTCAATATTCCTATTTCGTTCTTTGTCATAACACCTATTCCTTTCCTTTTTACCTTGATGTTAATTAATTAATCTTTGATATAATTCCCTATCAATTCCCTAACTTTCATAGAGGGTTGGGGGTCAGAGTGGCTCGCTATGGCATACATTCTCTGCCCTTCCCTATCTATAACTACTGAAATCAGAGGCAACACATCCCTGTCCAGAAAATAATAATTGCACCTTCGCAACAAATAATAATAATAAATAAAAAAAAATACAATATTCAAAGATCATAGGCTCCTACACATAAATTCCCTTTCTTAAACTCTTCTGATTAATTCACAATTATATTAATATATCGTTCTCCGCAGGTAAAATTATCGTTTAAAATCATTCAATGTTAATAGCTATATTCATATTCATCATTACCTCCTTATGTAACACACTGTTTTCCTTTTTTTTTTTTCATTTATCATTTCCATTTAGTATCAAATATATGACAGTATTTCTCCTTTTTTCTCCTTTACTAAGTGTCCGTCTCGTAATATTTATTAATAATAATCTCTCTCCTTCTATAAGTACGGGTAAGCTGGTAAATATGCGTTGACATGGCTATTGGAAATAAATCTTGCCTACGGTGGAATGTGTCCATCTCGTAATATTTATTAATAATAATCTCTCTCCTTCTCTAAGTACGGGTAAGCTGGTAAATATACGTTGACATGGCTATTGGAAATAAATCTTGCCTACGGTGGAATGTGTCCATCTCGTAATATTTATTAGTAAAATCTCTCTCCTTCTCTAAGTACGGGTAAGCTGGTAAATATATGTTGACATGGCTATTGGAAATAAATCTTGCCTACGGTGGAATGTGTCCATCTCGTAATATTTATTAATAATAATCTCTCTCCTTCTCTAAGTACGGGTAAGCTGGTAAATATACGTTGACATGGCTATTGGAAATAAATCTTGCCTACGGTGGAATGTGTCCATCTCGTAATATTTATTAATAATAATCGTTATACAATAATATATATATTTATATAACAATCTCTACCTCCTACACAACTGGGGGTTGCGCGGCCCGCGCGAAGCGCGGGTCGCGAGTAGTGCAGTGTCCCGAGTCTCAGAAAGGACTCCTGCCACTGGGTCTGTTTGAGTTGATTATATACTTTTAGCTAATTATGGGGGGAGTCTGAAGCGACCTGCGATTGGTGGATTATACCACCGGGACTAGTAAACGAGGTCGCTTCCAGGACTCACCTGGTCGCGGGGTGTATTTACCAAGTCCGGCAATGAGGGAATTGTGGGTCACTCTGTCGGAACGAACATAGAATCGTCGCGCCAGGCGTCTCACGGTGTCATCAAGAGAGCGGACACCGAGTCCTCTCCTCAAAAGACGAGAAGAGTACCTCCGGGGGACTTTGCACGCGAGCTTCAGTCCCCGGTCGAGTACGCGCTGGAGCGTGATTCTATGACCACGAGCCAGGTATCCCCAAACAGGACAGGCGTAGGTAATCACCGGCAACACGTACGTGTTGACTATGAGCTTACCTAGCCGGGGGATCATTGCCGGATTAGATAGCACGGGCCAGAGTCTACTGAGTTGCGCCGAAGCGCGTTGTCTGATGTAATTTGCATGGGTTCGCCAGGTGAGTCGGGAATCCACGTGGAGCCCGAGGTACTTGACGCTGTTGGTCCAGGGCACCTCGACGGGGCCTACTTTAAGCGGCCGAGGCCGCTTGCGTTTGCGCGAGAATATTACCGCGGCGCTCTTGGAAGCGTTAACGGCAACTCTCCAGTCATCGGTCCACCCGACATACGTGTCGAGTTGGCGCTGGAGCTTAACTGCCGCATAACTCGCGTTCGGCTCTGAGGCAAAAGCCGCAGTGTCGTCCGCGAACAGCGACAGTTTCACTCCAGGAACTCGGGGCGTGTCGTTGACAAACAACGAGAACAGGAGAGGCCCAAGGACACTTCCCTGAGGGACGCCAGCGGTAATACGCCTCTCCGAAGAGAGAGCGTGGTCTACTCTCACTCGGAAGCTACGGTCTCGCAGAAAGCTGCCGATCAAATGAACGTAGCAGTCTGGGAGAAGGACCTCCGTGAGTTTGTAGAGGACACCCTCGTGCCACACGCGGTCAAAGGCTTTCTCTACGTCTAGGAAGATCGCAGCCGTCTGTTTGCCCTGGCAGCCAGCCTCGGTTATGCATTCCACGAGTCTCATCAGCTGATGAGTCGAGGAGTGCAGCTCACGAAAGCCGAACTGTTCGGGGATCAGCACGTCTAGTCTTTCTAGATGGTCGCGGATCCTACGCTGGATCAGACGCTCAAAAACCTTGGACGTCGCGGACAAGAGGCTGATGGGCCTGAGGTTCTCCACTCGAGAAGAATTCTTTCCCGGCTTCGGTATCACAATGACGGTAGCCGTTTTCCATTTCACCGGAAAATAGGCCAGTCTGAGGCATGAATTGAACAGGTCAGTGAGGAACTGGGTTCCTCGCTCCGGAAGGCGATGGAGGGCGGAATTCATGACTCCGTCCGGGCCAGGCGCCTTCCGGGGCTTGAGCTGAACAATCCTCTCAGAGACCTCCTCCGGGGAGATGGGCTCCGGTTGGACTGTGATACCGGCCGATAGAAAGCGCTCTACCTCGCGGCAGATGTGCTCAGTGAAGGCCGGGTTCTTGGATGGGTTGGGAGCGAACTGACGCTCTAAACTGTCAGCCAAGAACTCGGCCTTTTCGAGGGGGCGGCCAAGGGGTTGACCGCCAGGTCCGGCCAGTGCGGGGAGAGGCGCGCGTTTGCGCTTTCCCGTTAGGGCACTGGGAATCCGCCAGACATTACGGTCCTCGGCAGGGCCATCCATCTGTGTTACAGCTAGCTCCCAGTTGCGTCTACGGAACGCCAGCATGTCACGACGCAACTTGCCGGACCCTCTGTTGAACGCAGCCTTGTCCGCCGGGTCACGAGTCCTCTGCCAGCGTCTCCGGAGGCGATTCCTCTCGCAAGCGAGCTGAGACACCTCTTCGGGGATCCGCTGATAGTCGGGCGTGAGCCCCGGCTTCATCCGGGAGGACACGTCAACCGCCGAGACTACGGCTGTGTCGAATAAGCCAACTGCCTCTTCGACATGCTGGGTAGTGTCGAGCGGGATATGCTCTGGTAGGCGGCGACTGAACGCCGGGCCAAAGCGGTCCCACTCGATTACCCGCCGCTCGTCGCGGACGGTGGCGTGCTGGGTAGCTATATGCACACTGATAGGGCAATGGTCCGAGGACAGTTCCGAAATGACGGAGACGTGGACCGGGCAATAAACGCCCCTGACCGCGGCAATGTCCAATACGTCATGGCGGGAGTTAGCCCTCGAGGGATAGTATGTAGGCCCGGTAGGACCCATGACTGTGACCCGAGCCGCATCAGCATACCTGCGTAAGCGGGTCCCGTTTGGGTTCGCCAAGCGGCTCCCCCAATCGGGGTGCTTACAGTTCAGGTCGCCCGCCAGAACTACCCTCCTGTGTGCTCCAAAGACGGCCTCCAGATCGTTCGACAGGAGCTCCGTGTGTGGAGGCTTGTAGGCGGAAACCACGAGTAGACCGCCCAGAGCACCATGGAGCTCGACCGCGGTGCACTCGAGGTTCCGCCGCTGAGGCAGGACAACGCGGTGATGGCGAAGACTCGCCTTCACCGCGATGGCTGTGCCCCCTCCTGCGCGACCCGACCGGTCATCCCGGTGGCACACGTAGTTGGGTAGTCGGAAACGACGATGCGGGGTCAGGTGCGTCTCGCCAAGAAGAAGCACGTCGGGCTTGTGACGGGCAACGAACTCTAAGAGCTCAGAATGCCGGGAAGCGAGGCCGTTGGCGTTCCACGCCACGAGCTCGAGGTCTCGCTTGAGGGATGGCCGTGGTTGTCCGTTCATAACAGACCTGTAACACGGCATGCTTCCACCAAGAGGAGGAACTTATCTTGGGGCGAGGCTGTTGCCAAGCGTTCCTTGATTTTAAGGAAAGTCTGGGCTACTTTCTGCAAGTCGTAGCTTGCCAGAAAGTCTGATACTACGGCGAGATCATCGGAAGATGAGGCCGGGGGAGAACGCTTGGCGGCAGCTGCATAGCTGCGGCGGGGCGAGACGGTGGAAGCCTTGGGGGCTGGTACTGGAGCGGGTGGCCGCTCTGGCTTTTGGTGGACGGGCTTGGGTCCAGTGGCAGGTGGTTTAGGCTGGCCCGTGTTCTTGGCCTGAGTCCTAACTTTCTTGCCCGATCTGGGGAATCTAGGCTTGGGTGGCGGCGGCAATGGAGGATCAATTTCCTCATCGTCCGGCAGCGGGACTTGGGTGTAATGGGGGACTTCGCGTTCCGGTTCCGGGGGCGCGATGGTTGGTTTGGCCTGTGGAGCTTCGCTCGGGCTCACTGCACTTGAAGGTTTCGGAACCGGAGCAGACCTAGGGGCTGGTTTCCGCACCACAGGTTGAGCGGCTTTGGCCGGTTTTACTGGTTGGCTAGCAACAACATGTGGAGGCTTAGGCTGGACGGGTTACTTAAGCTTGTCCAGCTGCTCGCTATAGACTGGGCAGCGCCTGTTATTTGCAGCATGGGCGCCGCCACAGTTAATACAATATCGGTGGTTGGCCGGGACCGCGCAGGCCTGCGTCAAGTGGTCATTTCCACAGCGGACGCAGGTCGGCGCGTTCCGACAACCGAAGCTGCTGTGGCCGAACCGCTGGCACCTGTGGCACTGGGAAAGTCGCCCGGTCTGACGGCAGGGCTCTACGCTTACGCAGAGCCCGAAAAGCCGTTTTAAATCTAATAAGGCCTGGGAGGATTCGCCCTTCTCTGCCAGGAGTCTTATTAGGGGGAGTGGGCGACGCGAGCCATAAGTGGTGTACAGCCGAGAGGCTCCCACAACCTTATAACCCGCGTCGCGCAATTCGTCTGCGACGACCTGCGGATCCGCCTGTATGTCCAGGCCCCGAAGGACGAGGGCTACAGGCTTGGTTCGGTTCAAAGTGTAAGTGTGGAATTGGAACGATTCACGTTCCAGCCACTGGACCACTCCGAAGTGCTCCGATGCGCTGCGGCAGGTAACGCGCACAGTCTCGCTCGCAAGGAGCTTGACAGATGCGTTATCTGCCAGCGCAACGGTCTTACGGAGTCGGCGAACGAAGCCGATCACGTCCCTGACGTTCGTAACGAACACCGGCGGGACCCCTCCTTCGGAGGTGCGACTAGGCGCAACCTCAGCGGAGGCTTGGAGTGCCGCCGAGTCCGTGGCCGAACTCAAGGAGGTCAGGGAGGGAGACTTTCGCGGCTTGCCACCGCGCCCTACTGCCACCCAGTCGGTGGAAGCCGAGGTCTCCATATCTGGGGAGTCAGACTCCGGCAGAGGAGTTGGGCTGCTTGGCCTACTAGCGGCCGTGCAGCCGGAAGGTCCGGCCTTAGCGGGCTTGGTCGGCCCTAATAAGGACCGATTTTGCTCACGTACTTCCGCGGGTTCAGCAGGGCTTCCCGCGCAAGTCGTAGGGTTCCCGGCTGGCCCAAGTGGCCGGCCGGGGGGCTCGATGCTACCGCGCAGTGCTTTAGGGGCACTAGGAGCTGGGCTACTGCCGACTAACTCGGCTCTTTGTCCAGCGGGTACCCGGGGGCCGAACTGTGACACCGTCACAGTGGCGGCGCAACCCGCATCTCTATTTGTCAGTCCTACTCTCGGACTCCCCGGGTTTCGCTGGACAGCGCTACCTACAACACTTACCGGCACTGCGCGGCAGGTCCCAGTTGTGTTGCGTTGTTGATCCTCGTCCTGGCAAGACGGCTGGTCGATCTCCATCTCGTGATGTTGGCGCTGGCGAGGTGGTTTCTGACGTTCCGGCGGCTTCTTCTTAGCGGCCTCCGTCGGGTGTGGGTAAGTTAAAAAATTCACGTTAACATGTTTAGTCAAGGTACCTTCTCAATGGTGCTGTATTTGACTTGGGTTTTTGGTCATGGTACTTGGTCACTGATTGAGTATTTGATTTGTGATTTTTTATCATGGTACTTTTTCAATGATGTTTGGTTATACGTACCTTTTACTTTGTTAGTCTACCTAGAGCATTTGCCCGGGTAGGCTGTGACTGTTTTTGCTCTGCAAAATTTTTCCAATTTGTGCGGAAATATTCAGTTTTCACCATTTTTCTTATCATCATCGTATTCAGCATCATCATCACTACAGATTTCACCTACAGTTCAGTGCGACTCAGCTTTATTTAATCAGTGCGGGAGTGTTTTTGTTTCCGTGTGCTGTGCGGTCTGTTTCGTGTTCAATTGTGCCTGTGGATAGTTTTCAGTGTCTGGTGATCCCTCAATCCTAGACCTGCGTAGACGTTCATTTCGGCTTGTCCGAAATGGCGTCGAATACGCCCCCGAATCCTCTGCCGGCGCCGCTTGTTTCCTTAATGGAAACATGCTCAACCGGCTTCCGTTCCACTCCACTTCCTCACGACAGTGAAAGTGATAGTGAAAGTGATCAAAGTGCGGTCGATATGTGCAGTGTTGGGTCGGGGGACGGACAGTTCTCGCTTGTGGAGGGCAAGTCTGCCAAACGCAAGCGAAAACTGGCCCAAACTCCGCCGCCCGCCTCAGCTGCAGATCAATCGTCTAGTCACGGTAACAGCGGCACTCAGCGCGAGCGTGAGTATTCTACTGGAACCCAAACTGTGTCTTCCCCACGCATTCCACCGATTGTAATTCCTGATAATAGGAATTACTCTCAGTTACTGCGTTCTCTAACCCTAGCTCTTCCTTCGGTCAAGGTCGAGGCGAGGTGCCAAGGCGCCTCGCTAAAGCTTGCGACCGCTACAATCCCGGACTTCCGCTCTGTCCAGTCATTCCTGACAGAGCGTAAGATATCATTTCATACTTTCGCCCTCCCGTCAGAGCGAGAAATCAAGGTCGTTCTGTCGGGAATTCCTTCTTTCACAGAAACTGATGCCATCAGGCAGGAACTTGTTGCGCTCGGCTATGCGCCGACCGCAGTAAGCGTCCTGCATGTTGGCAAAGGTGATGACCGCCGACCTGTCAACAGCTTTCTTGTCAAATTGCTGAAAGTAGGCCCCTTCGAGGAGATTTACACTCTCCAGAATCTTCTGCACCTCCGGGTGCAAGTCAGAACATTTGACCCGCGGCCCGGCCCCTCGCAGTGTTTCAACTGCCAGAGGTTCGGCCACAGCAGTCTTTTTTGTCATCAGCCCCCGCGTTGCGTGCGTTGTGCTGAACCTCATCGTGGCTGTGATAAGCCTACGACGGGGTACACAGCTAAATGCTGCAACTGTAAAGGAGCCCATCCGGCTAATTACCGAGGCTGCCCTAACTTTATCGCCGCCATGAAACCGCAGCGACCTCCTGTGCGCCCTGGCGCGCAGGCAGGCCGTGTAGCTGGTCCTGGCCCTAACCGGCGAGCGGCTTTCCCGCCTCTCACTAGTGCATCTGCCCAGGTCCCGGCAGCAACTCCGGTTGCTTCCGGTGCCGCTGTCTCGCCTGCAGTCGTCGCTTCGGCGCCGCCTGCAGCGGCCTCAATCCCGGCGCCTACCGGAGCGCCCGCACCTTCCTACGCGGCCATGGCCGCTAAATCAGCCCCGCCTCCAGCCCGATCGGGCAAATCAAAGCGCACTCGTCGTCGCCGGAACTCCGCCGGCCGACCAACATCATCACAGGTTCCACCTGTACCCTCTCCGCGGGCTCGACCCGCCCCCAGCCATCGTCCTCACCCTTCCAGCGAGCAGTCTACTACTCAGACCTCCAGCCCAGCGCCATCTGCTACCTCTGTTGAGGCCAGTCAGGCTTGTCCTCCTGAATCCCGGGAATCTTCCCGGGCTTCGGCGGATCCCCTGACTGCCTGGGCAGATAATCTTGTTGCATCCATCAGGACTGCTCGCGACACTACCACTGTGCTTGCCCTGGTGTTCCAATCATTAGCTGCCCTCTTTCCTCTACTTCCCCTAAATGGCTAATAGCCTGAGGATCGTTGCGTGGAACGCCTTCGGGCTACTCCCCAGGCGATCTGAACTGATGACTTTTGTAACGGAGTATGATGTTGATATCATACTTCTTTCCGAGACTCATCTGGCTCATTACCACTCGTTTTCCCTTCCTGCCTATGCCTGTTATCGTCAGGATCGTCCCCTACGGCCTCGCTGTCCCCCCTCGGGGGGCACAGCTGTTTTAGTCCACAGGCGGATATCCCACAGGCTTTTGCCTCCTCTAGATACATCTATTATTGAAGGCTGCGCGGTGGCGGTGGACGCCGGCGGATCGGAGCTGCGCGTTGTTTCTGCGTACCTCCGGCCTGGCCGGCGAACTCCGCCACCGCCCGAGGAGTGGGACGCCCTCCTCGACCACCCCCTCTCAACCATTGTAGCCGGCGACTTAAACGCCAAACACCCTTCATGGAACAGCCGCGTTGTCAACGCCTATGGAAATTCTCTGTTCCGGTTCGTCTCTGGCGACCCGGCACTTAATGTCATCGGCCCTGAAGACCCTACCTACTTCCCCTTTCACGGCCATCGGCCGGACGTTCTTGACATAGTAGTTGTCAAGAACGTTGCCCGCACCATCGAGGTCTCGTCTGTGTCGGACCTTTCGTCCGATCACAATCCCCTTGTTATAACTGTTCGAGAGCTGTCGGCGTCACCCCGACTTCCCGCTCAGATTGTTAGGAGAGTCAACTGGCGATCCTATCATGATGAGCTCTCTCGAAGGTTACCATCTCTCCCGGCGGACCCAATCGTCACTCGTGACGATCTGGATCTCCGCGCCACAAATCTTCAGGAATTGGTCCAAGGTGTCATGGATCGACACACCTACGCACTCGAGGTGAATCATCGTAAATCGGCCTTACCTGCGGAAGTACTCCACGCCATCTGGCTACGGCGCCAGCTCCGCCGCAGATGGCAAAGAACCCGAGACCCAGTCGTTAAGCGACGATTTCAACAACAGTCCCTTTACGTTCAGCAGCTACTGCGGGACGTAAACTCTGATCGATGGGACTCATACCTTGAGTCTCTTGAAGTCGACCACGCCTCCGTCTGGAGAGGGGTGAGTAGACTGACCCGCGAGAAGAGAACTCGCAACCCGCTGGAAACCCCGAACGGGGTTGTGTCTTCATCAGAAGGCAAGGCTGAGGTCTTCGCCGACTGCATGGAGTCGCAATTTACCGTTCATCGAGGCGTTTCGGACCCTGCCCACTCGGCAGAAGTCCGGGACTTCCTATCTGGTTATTTTTCTCGCCCTCCCGCTGGCCCAGACCTCCCGTTCGACAGAGACGAACTCGTTTCGTCTGTCTGTCGACTAAACCGCCGTCGCGCCCCCGGTCCTGACCGGATCGGGGCCGCTGCCTTACAATATCTCCCGGCCTCAGGCGTTGACCTCGTTCTTGAGCTGTTCAACTCTTGTCTCCGGCTACAGTACTTTCCCCGCCTGTGGAAAAATGCCAACATCGTTATGGTTCCTAAACCCCGCAAGCCGCGCATGCTTCCTGAAAGCTATCGGCCAATATCTCTCTTGCCAGTTATCTCGAAGGTGTTCGAGCGGCTCCTGCTGGCCCGCATCTCGCCGTTGTTGGATAATTTCATCCGCAACGAACAGTTCGGGTTTCGCAGAGAGCACTCGACCACGCTTCAACTAGTCCGCGTGGTAACGCAACTCTCTGACGCCACCAACAGGCGAGCGGCTACGGCCGCCGCACTGCTGGACGTGAGCAAGGCCTTCGACAAAGTCTGGCACGAAGGTCTTCTCTTCAAACTTGCTAACTCCCCCTTACCATCGTCCATAGTGTTTTTCCTCCGGTCGTATCTCAGCGACCGAACCTTCAGGGTTAGCGTCGACGGAACCTGCTCTGCAGTTCGTCCTGTCGCCGCTGGCGTACCCCAGGGATCTGTCCTCGGCCCCGTTCTGTACCTCGTGTACACGAACGACCTGCCTGTTTTGCCCGGAGTCACGTTGTCTTTGTTCGCTGACGATGCAATGTATCATTACAGCTCTGTGTCCCCGCGTTTTGCGAGTACACAGTTGCAGCGTCAGTTGGACCAGCTTCCGGACTGGCTACGGAAATGGCGGGTGACGATCAACACGGAGAAATCCGAGGCGATCTGTTTCACTCGTAAGTCCATCTCCCGATGCCAGCCCCTCTCCCTTGAAGGGAGGCCTATCGCCTACAAAGAGTCGGTGAAGTATCTAGGCGTTCGGCTAGATCGTCGCCTATGCTTCAACGCCCACGTGACGGACACCCTTGCCAAGGCTCGCGGCGTCCGAGCCAAACTTTACCCATACCTCGCGTGCCGCAGCCCCCTGGCGCTGCGCACGAAAGTTACCCTCTATCTGTTGTTTCTCCGGTCTGTATTGACCTATGCGGCACCTGTATAGTGGTCACTTGCCTCCGCCACCAACAGGCGTAGGCTGGAAAGTTTCCAATCCAGAACCCTCCGTTCCTTGTCGGGATCTCCTTGGTTTGTTAGAAACAGTGTAATTCGAGGAGGTCTACGAGTTCCTGCTCTCTCAGCCTTTGTCTGGTCATTAGCTGCGACTCTATTTGCCGCAGCTGAGACCTCTTCCTTCCCTTACCTCAGAACCATCAGCACCACGCAACCACCTCCCCCTGTCCGGGTCAAACGCCCTCGGGCGATTCTCGATGACCCGCCATAAGTTTAAGTAAACTTAAACCTCACTTAACTTGTATATTCTCTATCTGCCCATGCCCCAGAATTTACCTGTAAAGCTGTTTCCTTCCTCCCTTCCTAGTATGCCGACCGCGCTGAATGCTGCTGCTACGCGCTATCACTGGCACGGAGGCTCTCTGCCTCGCGGGAAGCGACCGACGCCTCACGGCGTCTGCACGCGGGACTGGGAAAGGGCGACATCTGTCACCTGAACCCGTCCTTGCGGCAGTGCCCACTGATTGCTGATAATTTAAATAAATAAAAATTAAAAACCTTTCTCCCCCGCCTTCTCAGTTAACTGGTTGGCGGTTGTCCATTCCTGATATTAGGCACCAGTCGAAGAACCAGACCTATGTATATCTACAGGCAGCCATTGAGCTCGACTCAGATGCTGCAGTCATGCACCGGGTGCAAAGACGCCCCGCTACTACAATGCTACATGCTACATGCTTACTTTGTTACTAACCGTGAAGGTAAGTAATTTTTTTTTTTTTTTTTTTTCTGATGAGACAGAAGAATCAGAATGAGAGACGAGACCTTCTGGACCAGCTCTTGAACAGGACAGACCTCTCTCCGGAATTCTCTCTCCTGCCTGGACTGGAAGCTGCTTTGCTGCATTCGCCCACCTCGCCGTTGGACGAGGATTACCACTGCCTTTCTCTTCGTGGGAAAACGGACCAAGGAGCCAGCTGCTGCCGGTGAATTAAGTAGCCGGCACAGTAGTAGCTGGCCGAAGCTTGACCTTATTAGGACCACCTGCGCCGGAACATCTTGGCTGTCAGGAAAGAAGAGGAGTGCTCTGGGCTCACCTGGTGAGTGCCGCATTTCCAGTGTGTAATTCCTAACTTGTTCACGACTGTTAGGTAGCGCTGCCCCGGACGATCCTTGCAAGCCCCCACCAGTGGTAAGCGAGCTAGGATATCGCCGGGGTAAAGGGGCCAGTGGACACCAGTCTTGGTAAGGACTGGTATTCAACGAAGCTGGTCGTTAGCCCAGCTCCTCCCGCATCGTCGTGAACAAGGAAGACGCGAGGTAATCCGGCTTCGGCCGGACCCGAGATCCCTGGCGTCTGGCAGTGACTGCCTAGCAGTCTCTGCCCGGCAGCCGTCGCACCTGGCCAGCATGCCTTCCACAGGCAACGGCTCAAGTGCCGAGTCGCTCGGCCCTGCCTTGCTGCCCCATCTGGGCGACTCGCCAGAATCGCCTCGGGCGATGGAGACGGACGATCCTCTCCCTCACCCGCTTCCCCCTCTGCCGGCAGACGAGTCGGGCGAGTTCGCGACCGTTGGTCGGCGTAATCGCCCGGCTAAGAAGCCCAAGAGGACCCACGCACCTGGATCCACTTCCTCACAGACCTCGGCCATGGACATTGGACCTTCTCAGGGCCCACAGGTCGCGGTTCCGACTACTTCGACAGCAGCTCCGGCTGCTGCCGCTGTTGGTCGTGCGCCGCCCCTGTACGTCCATAGCGTATCCAATGTCGCCGCCTTATACAGACGGCTGATCGCGGCCCACGGCCTGTCGGCCGACAAGCTTGACCTGAAGCTGCTTGGCGGTGATACGGTCAGGATTGTCGTCCGCCAGCTCGAGGACCATCGCTTGGTCGAGGCCTTCCTCCAAGCACATAACCTCCAAAATCATACCTTCACTCCTAAGCGAGTCAAGCCCTTGTCTGTCATTTTGCGAGGGCTTGACGCGCACACTGATCCTCAGGAGATCCTCTTGGAACTCCGCGACCTCGGGTACCCGGTGCAGGCAATTTTCCGCCTGTACACTCACTCAGAAACCCGAGTACCTCTCCCGCTCGTCCGTCTCCAGCTCGAGAAGGGCGAGGCTGCTGATAAAATTTTCCACCTGACGCGGCTGTTTGGCTTCCGCGTCCGGGTGGAAACCAGTCGACCCCAGGGCAAGCTTGCGCAGTGCCACCGGTGCCAGAGGTTCGGCCATCACACCGACGTCTGCCGCAATGCCCCGGCCTGTCTCCGATGTTCTCTGGGACATTCAACACAGGCCTGCACTGTGGCAGACAAAACCAAATTTCGCTGCATAAATTGTGGCCAAGGCCACGCAGCGTCTAACGTAAACTGCCCGGTCTATAAGGCGGAGCTCCTGCGGAAGCAAAAGCCGCAGGGGCCCCTCCCGAAGCCACGGCAGCCAGTTATGCAGCCCCAACCTAGACAGCCTAAAATGCAGGCTAGGCCTAAACCTCAGGCACAACCGGCACGGCGCGCGCCCTCTCCGGCTCCACCTCCAGCCCCTACAAAGGCAACTAAACGTACCGCGTCTCCTTCCACAGCAGAGACACGCCCAGTAGCTGTTATCTCGGTTTTGGAGCCGGAGAATGAACCCTCCACCTCCGCGGAACCTCCTACTCCCGCCTCTGAACCAGAGGTAGCCTCGCCGCCCCTGCCACCTCCGCGATTTCCGCGAGCAGGCATCAAACCCAGGAACAAAGGGATACCCACACCGGATGCTCGGCCCCGAGCTCCTGCCTGCCCACAGCCCAAGAAAAGTCCTGCTTCCCGGTATAAGTCCGACGAAGCGCAACAGCGTACTTTTCCTGCCGCTGATCCAAAACCGTCTGGCCCTGGTCCTATGGCTTCCACCATGACCCGATCTGCCGTAACACCTGGTCGCTCTTATGCGGCCTCAGTTTCCAGGCAAACCACCCAGTCCGTCAGTTCCAATGACGCACAGTTCGTCCGCGGCTTTCTGTCTAGCTACGACCTCCCGAAAGTCGCATCTACCTTCAGGTCCATCCGAGCCCGCCTGGAAACTGCTGACCCAACTGAGAGATTCATGCTCTTGGTGGAAGCCTGCGAAGTCATAGGTCTTCTATGAACCGAGCCCTTAGACGAGATCTCTCGCTCGTAGCCTGGAATGCTAACAACATCGGTACCAAGCATTCCGACCTTCTTGAATTCCTGGCTCGGTTCAAACCCGACGTACTTCTCCTCGGGGAAACCCACCTGACCCCGGCGAACCGGTTTCGATTACCAAATTACGTGGTCTATCGGGATGACCGAGTTGGCCGACGAGGAGGCGGCACGGCGATCGCGGTGAGGACCTCCATAGGTCATCATCGTGTCGCTTTGCCGCAGCTTACCAACCTAGAGGCCACCGCCATTGAGGTCCACGGAGCTCTTGGCGGCGTCCTCGTGGTCTCAGCTTACAAGCCCCCACAAGCTGAACTCCTTGTCAGCGACCTGGACGTCATCTTCGATTCCCATCGAAGGGTAATTTTGGCCGGCGATCTGAATTGCAAGCATCGCGTTTGGAATAGTCGCCTGACTACTCCGAACGGGAGGCGCTTGCTCAGTTTTGTTGAATCGAGCCGGGCGATGGTGTTTGGTCCAGCGCAACCCACGTTCTTTCCGTCACTGCCTAACGCGGCTCCCGATGTTCTGGACATCGCGGTGACCCAAGGAATTGTCTGTCCGGTCGAGGTATTCTCACTTACGGAGCTGACATCCGACCACAACCCTATCTTGGTCCACGTCGCTACCCAGCACGCCTATGCACGTTCTGACAAGCAGAAGGTTATCGATTGGGATCGCTACGGCCCGGCCTTGTGCCGTAGATTGCCGCCAGCGGCCCCACTCGATTCCGTTCGCCTCCTAGACGAAGCAGTTGCGGGAATCGAAGAGGCAATCATCTCGGCTATAGGCGTGTCTTCACGTACGCGAGCTGGCTTCACGCCTGACTACCAACGCATCCCTGAGGAAGTCTCTCTTCTCGCTCGCGAGAGGAATTACTTCCGGAAACGTTGGCAGAGGACCCGTGATCCGGCCGATAAGGCAGCATACAATCGGCTCACCGGACGACTGCGTGGCAGTCTGAAGGCGTTCCGACGTAGCTGTTGGGAACTCGACGTGGCCCGAACGGGGGATGCGGACCCGCAATCTCACCCGTACAGAATACCTACCGCATTGACGGGACGGAGGCGCCGACCTCCACTTCCCGCCATTGTTGGACCGTTCGGTCGACTCCTGGGTCGCCCGGAGGAGAAGGCCGAGTACTTGGGCTTGTGTTTCGAGCGTCAGTTCGCTCCCAACCCGCCCATGGACTGGGACTTCGACGAACAAGTCGAGATGGCTGTGGAAGACTTTCTGTCTCTTCCGATCACGGCGGAGCCCGAACCCATCTCTTTGGAAGAGGTCTCAGATCGGCTCGCTGAACTTCAGCCAAGAAAGGCTCCAGGCCCGGACGGTGTTACCAACACCGCTCTACGACTTCTTCCCGAGCCTGGAGTTCAATTCTTGACTGATTTGTTCAACGCGTGTCTTAGACTGGCCTACTTTCCCAAGAAATGGAGAAAGGCGACGGTTATCGTGATCCCGAAGCAGGGAAAGGATACCACCCGCTCGGAAAACCTCCGGCCTATCAGCCTACTTTCCGCTACGTTCAAGGTTTTTGAGCCCCTCGTACAGCGTCGTGTACGAGAGCATCTAACCAACTTTGACGTGCTGGTCCCCGAACAGTTCGGCTTTCGTGTGGGGCATTCGACCACTCATCAACTGATGAGACTGGTGGAAAGCATCACGGAAGCCGGGTGTCGGAGAGAATGGACCGTTGGCTGTTTCTTAGATGTTGAGAAAGCCTTCGACAGCGTATGGCATGATGGCCTTTTATTCAAACTTAGGGAAGTCCAGCTCCCGGACTGCTACCTCCATCTGGTTGCTAGCTTTCTGACGGAGAGGACCTTCTGCGTGAGAGTTGGCGATTCTGTCTCTTCCGAGAGACGAATCACAGCCGGCGTCCCTCAAGGTAGTGTTCTAGGCCCCCTTCTGTTCTCGGTCTACGTCAACGACGTGCCGCGACAGCCTGGAGTCCAGATGGCCCTCTTCGCTGACGACACGGCCGTATTTACGGCCGATCGTCATGAGGAAAGGGCCGTCCTACGACTGCAGCGCCAGCTCGACACGCTCGTGGACTGGACTGAGAATTGGAGAGTGCAACTCAACGCCACCAAGAGCGTAGCCGTCGAATTCTCCAAGCGACGGAAGAACCCCGTTAGGCAACTACGTATCGGCAGAACGTACTTGCGCTGGTCCAACGAGGTCAAGTACCTCGGCTTACACCTCGACCGTCGGCTCACCTGGCGTACCCACGCACAGACAGTTCTAAAGCGAGCATCCACTCGCCTGTGCGCACTGTTTCCACTCCTGATCAGCTCAGCCATGACCAGGAAATTGGGTAGGATGATCGTCGGCGCGTATCTGCTGCCGGTCATTACCTACGCCTGCCCGGTCTGGGGTTACCTCGCCGCAATGCATAAAAAGAAGTTGCAGAGCGTCCTCGACAGGGGGCTTCGGCTAGCGGCCAAAGTCCCCCGTCGCTTCTCATCTCGCCTTCTAAGGAGAGGACTTGGCGTCCGCTCCTTAGACGACACTTTCAGGCGGCTTGCACGCAAATTTTATGCACGTGCGGCGAGGTTCCCAGGCAATCCTCTAGTGACTGGGCTGGGAAGGTACCGTATACGCCCAGGTGATTCGTGGAAACGCCCTCGGTGCATACTGCGCTAGCGTAGGCTAGCACAACAGCCGAGAATCGGCCTGCTATAGAGCACGCGCCCTACTTGGGCAGGGCCACGAGGCAGGAGCTCCAGAAGGTAGCTCGGAACTCAGTTCCCGTGCGGTTCGTCTCTGCGACGCACAACCGCAAAGCCCAGAGCGAAAAAAAAAAAAAAAACCGTGAAGGTCTACCCTGAGCTGTTGCCAAGGTAGGCTGCGTCGCTCGTTTTCTTGTTCTTGTGTGTGGAATTTTCCATTGCACAACACTGGCTCCAGCTTGTCTGGAGCGCTATAACTTCGCTAATTACCATTCAACCTTTTTGAAACTTTCGCAAAGTGTTATATATAATTAGTGGTCTGTGTTACAATCGTGCGGGCAGTGGTGAACTCGAGTTTCTGGTGTTAGTGGTGTTTTGGTGTTCTCCGCTGCTGACTGTTGCCTGGTAAGTGTTGTAGCTTTTAAGTAGTATACCTCACTACCCAGCTAGCGATCTCTAAAGTCTCACCAGCCTAGGCGTAGGTTAACCTCGCCGATGGCCGTAACCAACATTCCCGTCGGTCCTTCTCAGGGCCACGAAATCCCACCTGGCGCTTTGGCGCAACCTTTACCGACCGAACCCGAGGCGGTGTCGGCTGGGTCGAGTGCAATGGACACTGAGGAGTGGCAGACTGTAAGTAGCCGGAAACGGCGAAACAGTGGCGACTCCGCGGGGTCCGGGCGGTCTTCCCAGCTGGGTCCTGCCACGGATAGACCTGCTACGGCCACCTCGCTACCTACCCCGTCCCGGCGGTTGCCGCCTCTGATCTTTGACCGGCCTATTGACTGGGATAAGGTCATGCGGCGACTTCACCGGGCTGCTCCTGCGAATACCCTGACTGCAGTTTGTCAGGGTGGCCGCTCCGTCAGAATTGAGACCACGACCATCGACAGTTTCCGGCTCGCCCAGAAACTGCTGACTGATCGTGGTATACCGTATTACACCTACGCCCTGCCGGAGGAGAGGGAACTCAAGGTCGAGATCATCGGCATCCCCGCCGATGTTCCCGTGCCTACAATTTCTCACGCCCTTGAACTTTTGGGCTTTACTGTCAGCTCAGTGACCCCTCTCTTCTCCCCCGGCAGACGCATTCCCAGAAATGCCTTCCTTGTGAAAATCCTCAAGGTAGGGAATTTCCAGACAATATATCAAGTAGACTCTCCCTTTTACCTCCGGGTAAAAGTTTCAGCTTTCGAGTCCCGACCCGGACCCAAGCAGTGCTACAACTGCCAGCGGTACGGACACAGCAGCATCTATTGTCACTACCCGACACGCTGCATTCGTTGTGGTGAAGGTCATCACAAGGGCGATTGTCCTCGTGAACGCACCGCCACTGCCACGTGTGCAAACTATCGTGAACCACACCCGGCAAGCTCTCGCCAGTGCAAGCACTATCATGACGCCCTCAAGCGCATCACCAAGGCCCAAAAGCCTATCCCACCTGCCCCCAAGAAACCCTCAGCCCCTGCATCTGCCGCCCCGGCGGCCCCAGTTCCGGCTACCTCGTCTGCGCCTACAGCCGCTGTAGTCCCCCCGACCTGCCCAGCGCCTGCCGGAGCGCTCAGTTACGCGGCAGCCGCCGCCTCCGATGCATCTTTCCCTCCTTTGGCCTCGTCGCGAAAGCAACCCGCGCCAAAGAAGAAAAAGTCATCGACCACCATCCTCACGCAGCACAAGCCCGCTGCAACTAGGTCAGCATCTGCCCCAGCTACCAAAGAGCCTCGGCAGCCTACAACCACACCTCGGCCCGATAATGGTATCATGTATCGAGTGCCCCCGCCCACGCCGCAGGCGCCATCGACGGAGGAAGGGTCCTCGGACCCGACCTTTGCCGATCGTTTGCGTGTCTCGGTTGAGACCCTCATCCCTCAAATCTTGGCTGCCAAGGACGTCCAGTCTCTGCTAGTCACCATTCTTACCTCACTCATGACTCTCCTGCCTCTCAATGTCTAGGCCTCTTCGGCTGGTGGCGTGGAACGCGTGTGGCGTTCCGTCTCGCCGAGCCGAATTGGCTAATTTTGCCACTGAACATGACCTAGATGTCATCCTACTCTCCTACTCTACTTTCCTTACCCCTGCTGCTTCCTTTCAGCTTCCGGCGTACACTGCATATCGCACGGATAGGCCCCGGCTACAACCCCCCGCTCGTCCCAGCGGGGGTACTGCCATTCTCGTCCACAGGCGCATTGCCCATCGTCTCTTACCCCCTCCAGATACTAGGTATTTGGAGACGACGGCGGTGGCCCTCTGGATCGGGGATCGGGAGGTTCGCCTAATTTCGGCGTACCTCCCTCCCGGGCTCGGGGGGCCTCCGCCGCCTGAGGAGTGGGACGCCCTCCTCGATCACGAACTACCTACTATAGCTGCCGGAGACTTCAACTCCAAGCATCCCTCTTGGAACAGCCGTGTCACGAACCCGCGTGGCCGCTCGCTCTACAGCTACGTTCAGCGTCATCTCCAGGTCTCAGTTATTGGTCCTGACTCACCGACCCACGTGCCCACTAGGGGCCTTCCGGATGTCCTTGACATTGTCATTGTTAAGGACCTGGCCATCCCTATCACTGTAAGTGCTGTATCGGACCTCTCGTCCGACCACGACCCGGTACTTATCACTGTTCGTCCCCTGTTGGACACACCTCTCCAACCACCCTCTCGTCCACGGAGAGTCAACTAGCGCTCCTATCATGACGAACTCCAACGAACAGTGCCATCTGACCCCCCGGCCCCCATCGCCTCTACGGCTGATGCGGACCGTATGGCCGACTATCTTCAAGAAGTCGTTACGTCCGCTATGGACACACACACCTATCTCGTCCCAGAGACAAATCGCCGGTCTCAACTACCTGAAGAGGTGCTCCTCGCCATCCAAACTCGGCGCCAACTCCGCCGGAGATGGCAGCAAACCCGGGATCCTGCTATCAAACGCAGGTTAAACGCCCAATCTGACCTTGTCAAGCAGCTTCTGCTTGATGCCACCGCACATCGTTGGGACTCGTATCTCGAGTCTCTTGAAGTCCGGCCCGAGTCTGTCTGGCAGGCTGCGAGTCGACTTAATGGCGACAAAAGGACCCGCCTTCCCCTCAGATCACCGGACGGCATTGTGTACTCCGCGGCCGGCAAAGCTGAAGTCTTTGCCGCAACCATGGAGGAGCAATTCACCGTCCACGGAGGCGTCTGCGACCCCGTTCACTCGGCCGAGGTTGCAGACTTCCTATCTGGATATTTTTCCCGCCCTCCAGCTGACATCCCTGACCCGTTCGACCGGGCCGATGTTGTCTCTGCTATTGGTCGACTTCGCCCTAAGAGGGCGCCCGGCGATGATCGTATCGGAGTGGCGGCGCTACAACACGCTCCCCCTAGCCTCATCAACTTGGTCCACGAGCTGTTCAATGGATGTCTCCGGCTTCATTACTTCCCCAGCCTGTGGAAGCGTGCGAAACTCATCATGATCCCCAAGCCTCGCAAGCTGCGTATTGACCCCTCAAATCATCGACCCATCTCACTGTTGCCAGTCATATCGAAGGTACTCGAGCGCCTCCTGCACGGTCGGTACGCGCCTCTGCTGGATGGTTTCATTCGGCAGGAGCAGTTCGGCTTTCGCAGGGAGCACTCGACGACCCTTCAACTCGTCCGGGTTGTTACCCATTTGACGGACGCCTACAACAAGCATCTGTCCTCCGTCGCTGTATTGCTCGACGTGAGTAAGGCCTTCGATCGAGTCTGGCACGAAGGCCTTCTCTACAAACTGGCCCACTCCCCCCTCTCTGCCTCATTCGTTCATTTTCTCCGATCGTACTTGTGCGATCGTATCTTTAGGGTATGCGTCGAAGGGTCGTACTCATCCGTCCGACCAGTCGCCGCAGGCGTACCTCAGGGATCTGTCCTTGGCCCCGTTCTGTACCTCGTGTACACGAACGAACTGCCTGTTCAGCCTGGAGTCACTCTCTCGCTCTATGCGGATGACGCTATGTACCACGCCAGCTCCGCGAGTCTTGATTTCGCAGCTGGCCTGGTGCAACGTCAGCTCGCCGTACTTCCGGACTGGCTACGGAAGTGGAGGATGGCGGTCAATGCGGAGAAATCCGAGGCGATCGCCTTTTCTCATAAATTAACTTCCCGCTGTCAGTCCCTCTCCCTTGAAGGGAGCCCAATCAAGTGGAAACGGACTGTAAAGTACTTGGGCGTCACTCTTGACCGACGCCTAAGCTTTGCACCTCATGTCTCTCTGAGTCTCCAGCGCGCCAGAGGCGTCAGAGCCAAACTATTTCCCTTTCTCTCTCATCGGGGTTCAGTGCCTGTGCGCGCTAAACTCACCATCTACTTGCTCTTTCTTAGGGCAATCCTGACTTACGCAGCCCCCGCCTTTTGGGTACTACTCAGCCCATCCGTTGTCGCCCGTTTGGAAGCTTTCCAATCCCGAAACCTCCGCTACATCTCCAACTCTCCCTGGTTTGTCAGAAATGATGCCATCAGGCGAGGGTTGAAGGTTCCTTCACTTACCGAATTCGTTCGGTCCCTAGCCCTCAAACTATTCTCCCGAGCCTATGTCTCGACCCATCCTCATATCCGTCGACTAAGCACAGATGTCGGCCCACCACCCAGACGACACAAACGCCCCCGAGCATTGCTCGACGACCCCCCATAAGCACTTACAGAACATCTGCCCAATCCCCCCGACCTTGAGTATTTTCACGCTCCTCCTCCTTCGTTCTTTGTCTTGTCCGTGCTGGCGCTCAGCGACAGACTAGAGGGGGGTCTGCGCTCGCCCTAGGTGTGCCTAGTGCCACCTCTGGTGGACGCTGCCTCCTCCTACGCTCTCTCCCGTGCGCCGACATTGCCGCCTGGCAGCCCTCGGCGACTTTTCCTGAGCGGCTAGGGGCGCCCTACCCGTTGTGGGAGGGTCATTCCTGCCTCTCACGCGAAAAGTCTTCGAGGTCTCCCCCATTCTGCCGTCACGGGTCTCTTCGAGGTCCCAGGGTCCAAGTAAAATCGTAACATCCTGTCCCTCCAAAATAAAATTGATGGAGGTTCCATTCCTTTGAAAGCGCGAGATCGCTAGTCAAGGTAACAGCAAGGCAACATGCAGTCATCGGGTATCACCTTTGTTCGCTGACGATGCTATGTATCACTGCAGCTCCCTGTCCCCGCGATTTGCGAGTAAAAAGCTGCAGCGTCAGTTGAACCAGCTTCCGGACTGGCTACGGAAATGGCGGGTGACGATCAACACGGAGAAATCCGAGGCGATCTGCTTCACCCGTAAGTCCATCTCCCGATGCCAGCCCCTCTCCCTAGCAGGGAGACCCATCGCCTACAAAGAATCGGTGAAGTATTTAGGCGTTCGGCTAGATCGTCGCCTTTCGACGAAGGCGAATCGTTTCGATCGTTTCGTAGGAACGACGTGATTCGAAGGGGTCTCCGTGTTCCTACCTTGACTTCCTTTGTCCGGTCGCTGGCTCTAACTCTTTGCTAAAGCCTCGACCTCCACCTTCCCGTACCTACGAACCATCAGTGCATCAGAACCACCACCGCCCATTCGGGTCAAGCGCCCTCGGGCGCTTCTTGATGACCCGCCATAACGCCATCCTCTTTAAATTAAACAAAAACAAGTAATCATCAGTCCTAGACCAGAGTAGTTCACCAAACTGTCCTTCTCTCCTTCCTGTCCACCTCCTAGCACGCTGAGCCGGCTGCTTGTCGCTGTCATCAATCACTGGCACGGAGGCTCTCCGCCTCGCGGGGAGCGACCGACGCCCTCAGGGCGTCTGCTGACTGGACTTGAAACGGGCAACATCTGTTGCTCGAATCGGTACCAGCGGCAGTGCCTTAAACAACTAAAAGTTATACTCCCCCGCCTTCTCAGTTAACTGGTTGGCGGTTTCCTTTTCCAGTTTTAGGTAACCTGTCGACATGTACCAGCACTATATTTACTTCTGGCAGCCATTGGACACGATCCAGATGCTGCAATCAAGCCACGGGTGCAAAGACACCCCGCATCCATAATGCAATGCAATACCCGGACACTGCGACCACCGGAGCACGACTAGCTGCTGCTCCGTACACCACTGGACCACTGGACCTAACCGTGAAGGGCCATAATAAATCCGAGGGCAGGGTAGCCCCCTTGCTGAAGCCATCTGTGCTGCGAAGCGTAATGTTAAGCTCCACAGATGGCCCAATGGTAAGAATCCCGGCCAAATCAAAAACTGAAATTGCTGCAGTCCGCGGCGATAGTCCTTTTAAAGACCACCCAGCATCTAATGAAGTTTCGCGGGTTCAGCCTTATGCTGGTCCTGCTACTGACCCTGTCCGCGGCGAAGGTCTTTCTAAGGTCCGCCGAGCATCTGGTGATTCTTCGCGGGACCAACCTTCAGTTGGTCCTGCTAAGGACCACCAACCAAATCCAGCTACTTTGCAGGCCCGGCATAAAGCCGATCCTGCGGAGAGCCATAACGCATCAGACCATCCCGCGGGGGATCAGCCTTGTGCTGGTCCTTCTAAGGGTCGCCAATCCTCTGTTCCTTCGCAGGTCCAGCCTTCTACTGTTTCTGCTAAGGAGCACGAAACATCTGTCCCTCCCGTGAGGGACCAGCCTTGTGTTGGTCCTTCCAAGGACCCACTATCCATTGCCTATGCCGCAGCCCTCGGCGCTACGTTGTCGTCGGACTCCGAGATGGAGACGGAGGACGGCTTCCAGCCCGTGCCTAGCCGGAAACGGCGAGGTAGCGGTGGAAGCAGGCCGACTTCCCCAAAACGGACTGTCCCGGCGAAACGAGGCGTGGCTGCAGAGTCGGCAGGTCGCAAATCACCTTCCCCTGGTAACATAGTACCGGAATCAGAAACACCACCTAAGCAACCCAAGATTCCGCCGATTGTCGTGCCTCAGTGCACCGATTGGCATACCCTCCTTCGGGACCTCAATCTAGTTGTGCCGTCTGGGCGAGTTGAGGCCAAAAGCCAAGGCTCGTCCATTCGACTGCTTCCGAAGTCGATCCAGGACTTTCGGGCTTACCAGAAATTCCTGGCCGACTCCGGTCGCGCTTTTCATACCTTCCCCCTCCCTGAGGAGAGGGAACTCAAGATTGTGGTGTCCGGGATTCCCCATGACACACCGATCTTGTGGACCTGGGAGGATCTGGCGGAGAAGGGTTTCTTCCCTACCTCCGTTGTCCCTCTCCTATCCGGTTATGGGAAAAGGAAAAGCAATTCCTTTTACATCAGGATCCAGAAGGTTGGTTCCTTTGCTGAAGTATATAATCTGGAAACCATTCTGTGCCTCCGGGTACAGGTTAGGGCTTTTAGTAGTAAGCCTGGGCCTTCCCATTGCTTCCAATGCCAGCGATTCGGCCACTCATCGGCCTTTTGTAAGATGCCGCCGCGTTGTGTACGCTGCGGGGAGGCCCACAACGAGAATTTTCCCGTTGTGAAGCCTCAACCCGCGACGTGCTGCAACTGCGGAGGCAGCCACCCGGATAACTTTAGGGGTTGTAACCATTTTAAGAAGGCCCTAAAGAAACAGCAGCGGGAGCAAAACCGTCAGGCTGAACCTCCTCGCCCAGCTCCTAGACCCTCGAAGCGGGCGGCAGTCCAACCACCCGCCTCAGCATCTACGGCTCTTCCTGCGGCACCTGCCGCTGGAGGAACCATAACATAAGCTGCAGCGGTCGCTACGGCGCCCTCTGTGGCCCCCAGAACCTCAGCACCTGCCGGAGTGCCTTCTCCTCAATCGGCAACGCCCGCAGTACCCCCCTCACAGACCCAGCCGCCTAAGAAACGGCGCGCTAAGCGCAAGAATAGACAGCCACTTGTGGCAAAACATCTCTACCCGGAGGCTAACAACGCCCCTCCGGCTGCCCAGCAACTACCCGTCCAGGAGCCTGCTCCTGTTGCCCAGGCCCCTGCGACTTCCATGGAAATCTCGCCAGCCCCCGAGCAGCCAGCTCCAATTGCCCAACCTCCCCTGGAGGCGGCATCTGCACCTTCCGCGGCCCCAGCGCCGTCTAGTCAGGCCCCTGTGGCCGGTGGTTCACCATTGGTCACTGAGGCTCAGCTGATGGCCTGGGTCAGCGGCATTGTTCCGCAAATTCTTGCTGCTCGGGATGTCCCGACTATACTCATGGCGATCCTAACATCGCTGATCGCCCTGATCGTCCCCTCATCTAACCATGGCTAGACAGTTTCGGTTCGTCGCGTGGAATGCAGATGGCATTCCGGCGCGTCGGGCCGAGCTGGCAGCTTTCCTTGTCGAGTACGACGCAGATGTCGTACTCCTCTCTGAAACGCATCTTGCCCCTAACCGGCGATTTTCCCTGCCAGCCTATGCTTGCTACAGGAAAGACAGGAATGGTCCCGATCGCCACCGAGCATCTGGCGGAGTGGCGATCTTAGTCCACAGGCGACACTCTCATAGAGAACTCCCTGCCCCTGAAACTACCCTCATCGAAGCATGTGCTGTGGCGCTGGATGTAGCCGGCCTGGAGGTGCGCTTTGTTTCTGCGTACCACCCGCCCGGCCATCGAGCTCCACCGCATGAGGAGTGGGACGCCCTCCTAGACAGCGATCTCCCAACCATCGTAGCCGGAGACCTTAATGCCAAGCATCCCTCTTGGAACAGCAGAACGTCAAACCCCTACGGCAATTCTCTCCGTAGGGCTGTCGAAGATGATCCCAGCGTCCTCATCATCGGCCCGTCCGAACCGACACACTTTCCCACTGCGGGTTATCCGCCGGATGTCCTTGATATTGTAATTGTCAAGGCCATCCCCTTTCATCTACAAGTCAGCGCGGTGTCGGACCTATCGTCCGATCACGACCCCCTACTTGTAACTGTCTTGCTGCCGTCGGTCTCACCCCGACTTCCCGATCATCCTGTTAGGAGAGTCAATTGGCGATCCTACCATGATGATCTGGCCAGGCAGTTGCCATCTGTCCCTCCGGACCCACTCGTCTCTTGTGACGACGTGGATCTCCGGGTACATCAGCTCCAGGACCTTGTCCAGTCTGCAATGGACAAAAACACCTATACTGTTCCGGTGAGTAATAAACGCTCCGACCTTCCTGCGGAAGTTCTCCAAGCCATCCGATTACGGCGCCAGCTCCGCCGCAGATGGCACCATAACCGTGATCCTGCCGCTAGACGGCGCTTTCGAGCCCAGTCGGAACACGTCTCGCAGCTTCTGCTTGACGTAAACGCGAATCGATGGGACTCCTATTTGGAGTCCTTGGAAGTCGACCACGCCTCCGTATGGAGAGCCGCTGGTAGACTAAAAGGCGAAAAGAGGACTCGCCATCCTTTGAATACCCCGGACGGCACTGTATACTCTGCAGAAGGCAAGGCGGAAGTCTTCGCCGACTGTATTGAGGAACAGTTCACCGTCCATAGAGGCATCTCTGACCCGGCTCATTTGGCCGTCGTCAGGGATTTCCTATCTGCATACTTTTCTGCTCCCCCCATTGATCCTCCTATTTCGGTCGACGAGGATGACCTTGCGTCTGTCCTAAGCCGACTGAAGAAGAGAAAGGCCCCTGGCCCCGATCGCATCGGCGCCGCTGCGTTGCAGAATCTCCCGCCTTCGGCAGTTGACGTTCTTCTTGAGCTGTTCAACTCCTGTCTCCGGCTGAGTTACTTCCCTCGCCTGTGGAAAACTGCTAACGTCATCATGATCCAGAAATCTAAAAAGCCGCCCACGCTACCTGGAAGCTACCGCCCAATATCACTATTGCCAGTAATCTCGAAGGTAATCGAGCGTCTTCTCCTGGCCCGTATTCGGCCCCTGGTGGATGGTTCATCCGCGAGGAGCAGTTTGGGTTTAGGCCGAGGCACTCGACTACTCTTCAGCTAGTACGGGTTGTCACCTGTCTAGCCGACGCCGCCAACAATCATCAGGCAACAGGCGCTGTCCTGTTGGATGTGAGCAAAGCCTTCGATAAAGTCTGGCACGAAGGCCTGCTCTACAAACTGGCGCATTCGCCAATCCGGACATCTATCGTCCACTTGCTCCGATCCTATCTGACGGATCGCACCTTCAGGATCAGCGTAGATGGGGCGTTCTCTCGGGTTCGCCCTGTCTCCGCCGGCGTCCCACAAGGATCTGTCCTCGGCCCCGTTCTGTATGTACTGTACACGAACGATCTGCCTGTTTATCCCGGGGTCACGTTATCTCTATTTGCCGACGACGCGATGTTTCATTTTAGCTCGCTTTCGCCTTGGCGGACGAGCGTAATGTTACAACGCCAGTTGGCTATGCTTCCGGACTGGCTAAGGAAATGGCGGGTAGCGATCAATACGGAGAAATCCGAGGCGATCTGCTTTACGCATAAGTCCATTTCCCGATGCCAATCCCTCTCCTTAGAGGGGAGACCCATCAACTGGACTGAGACGGTGAAGTACCTAGGTGTTCAGCTTGATCGGCACTTAAACTTCAACGCCCACGTGACCTCAACCCTCAACTTGGCTCGTGGCGTCAGAGCCAAACTATCACCTATGCTTTCGCGGAACAGCTGCCGGGCTGTCCGTACCAAACTTACATTGTATCTACTGTTCCTCCGAACAGTACTCACTTATGCGGCACCCGCCTGGTGGCCTCTCCTGTCGGCCACCAACAGGCATAGGCTGACTACATTTCAGAACTGGACCCTACCCTCCCTCACGGGGTCCCCGTGGTATGTGCGAAATACCGCCATACTTCGAGGTCTCCGTGTTCCCACCTTAGAGGTCTTCGTCTGGTCCCTGGCAACGAATTTGTTCGCCAAGGCTGGCGAGTCCTCTTATCCGCACCTCCGAAGGCTTAACAGCATGGAGAATGCACCGCCCCCTCGCCGCGTCAGGCGCCCTAGGGCGCTGTTAGACGACCCCCCCTAAGTTCATCACATGAACCCCCCAGAAACGAATCCCCCAACCTTCTGGAAATCTGAACCGATCACCATCAATCACTACCTGCGCCTGCCGAAACTGTAGTCAATCATGCTGCGGCAGATTGAATGGATAGATTTATTGCCAGCATCGGCTTTGCCGATTCGGCAGGGCCTCGATCCGGGACATGGGCTCTCGCGAGGTTGTGCAAATGCCTTCCTTGCGAAAGCCGACTGCCCCGGTGATAAGTTCCGTCGACTCGGCCGCTGCCTTCGGGGAGACGAGCCTCTTGTATTCGCCAGCGCGTCTCTGAGTTTCCGTGGGCTATGTCCCGGAGACCAATGAGACGCGACCAGGCGTTGCGATTGGCTGAAGCCATAATAACGACTAAGATCCCTGTCAGCACCTGCTTTGTTGATTTGGCAGGTAATGACCTGAGACATGAGCTCCCGCGAGGTTGTGCAAGTGCCTTCCTTGCGAAAGCTGGCTGTCTCGGTGACATTACCCACCATTTCGGCCGACGCCCTAGGGCGCTCGAGCTTCTTGTCGTCGCCAGTGCGTCACCACGTTCCCAAAGGCTAGCCTGAGGGGACCATGGTGTCGCGCCTTGGCCGGACAATTGGCTGAAGCAAAGCATAAGCTTGCCACCGTGGTGGCCATGTTAATCTATCATGGACCCGCGGACTGCACCATAACATCCTTGAGCAGAGCAAACGACCGCGCTGAACTGTTGGCACCTGGCGTTCATCAGGCTTAGGCCTGAACAACGCACACAAATTAGGGCGCAAGACGCCCGTGCATCCATCCATCCATCCATCACTAACCGTGTCAGTTACCTCGTAGGTATTGTTTTTATTGTCTCTGGTGATCGTGAAAGGCCCTGTATATAAGAGTAGCAATTTCCTCGTTATGCCTTGTATAGCACTGGGCAATTCTCTATTTTTAACTAACACCTTTCTACTACCTCATATTTAATTGCCTTGGGCTGTGATTTGACATATTTTTCCGCTGCTGTTCCGTTTTTTCTAACACCTTGTTATAAAATTTTGCCCTTTCAAATTGGTATGCGGGTTCGTCGGGAAAACTAATAATTTCTTTTATCTCTCGTGGTGGGGGTCTTTCGAACATAACTGTGTATGGCGACACCTCGATGGTATTGTGATATGAGAAATTGAGAAAATCCTCGGTTGATGCTACGTATTCATGCCATCTTTTCTGTTCGTTATGGCAGTATGTTCTAAGTAACCGTCCTAACTCCCTTAACACTCTCTCGGCTGGGTTACTATTCGGGTGATATACAGACGTCTTGTACGTTTTTATTCCGTGTTCTCCCAGGTTTTCCTTCCAAAGTTTTCCCCTAAACTGAGTACCGTGGTCCGTAATTACAGAATACGGTCGGCCTACCTCCATTATATATCGCTCTATTATGATGTTTATTATATTCCTGGTCGTTGCCCTAGTTATTGGGTATAGCTTGGTATATTTGCTAAAATGGTCGAAGATGATTACGATAAATTTATATCGGTGTCTTCCACCGCTGTGTGGAAATGGTCCGCAGATATCGAGAAATACCTTTTCCAACTTTTCGGTGGATGATATGGGTATCATGGTCCCTTCTTTTCTCTCGTTATCACACTTTACTTTTTGACAAATATCGCACGACCGTATCGCCAGTTGCACCTTCTTATTCATCCCTTTGATGTATGTTTGCTCTTCCAATTCCTTCCTTACTTTGAGGGCACCCATATGTCCGTACCTATCGTGATAGTCGATTATTAGCGGTCTCTCTATCGCTGGTGGAATTACTAATTTCCAATTCTCCTGGTGCGGGGTATTCCTTATAAACAAAATGTCGTTGTGTATACAGTAATATCTATTTATGACCTCATCGCCTTCCTGTACTCGTTTTCTAATATCTCCTAATCTTGGATCGGCCTCTTGTTGTGACTTTATATCGTTTAAAATATTTTTTAAATCTTCCCTGCTCTTAATAATGTGGTAAACCTTTGCTAATTTTTCCTTTTCGCCGTCAAAGGTTTGGTCTGGTATATTTATGCGAGATAGGACGTCGGCTGCTACGTTCTGTTTGCCGGGTATATATTCCCATGTAATATTATATTCTTGCAAGGCCAAAACCCATCTCGTCAGCCTTCCGTGGTTCAGCTTACAGTGCTTTAAAAATGATATAGATTTGTGGTCGCTTCTAACTGTTATTGGGTACCCTAATATATATGTCCTAAATTTACCGCATGCGAAAACTACACTCAACAATTCTTTTTCGGTAGTATTGTAGTTTCGTTCGCAACTGTTCAGCACGCGGCTAGCAAAGCTAATTACTAAATGGTTACCGTCCTGATCTTCCTGATATAGGGCTGCACCTAAACTCACGTTACTGGCATCGCAGTTTAGAAAAAATGGTTTTGTAAAGACGGGATGATGCAACATCACTGTTTCTAAAAACTTTTCCTTTATGATATTGAGCACTCCATCTTGCTCTGGTCCCCAAGTCCATTTGTCTTTAGCTGATAACTGCTTTTGGAACCTGGCAGTTAGTTCTGAGTAATTGGACCGAAACTTTCTGTAATAGTTACAGATTCCTAAAAATGACTGCAGCTGTTTCCTGTTCTTTGGGGTGGGGAACTTCTGTATGGCCTCTACCTTCTCTTTGGATGGAGTAATCCCTTGTTCTGTTAAATTAAAGCCTAAAAATTTCACCTCATTCGCAATGAATTGGGACTTGTCTAATTTGAGGGTCATATTATTCTCTGATAGTTTCTCTAACACCTGTTCAACCCTATTACAATGGTCGTCCCAATTCGCTGAAGTTACCAGTAGGCCGTCGACGTATACTGTCGTAAACTTCAGTACTTCCTGCCCCAATATTCTGTCCATTATCTTTACAAACATCGCCACAGAATTTATTAAGCCAAAAGGTAACCGCTTAAACTGATAGTTTCTGCCCTCGAATATGAACGCCATATATTTCCTACTATCAGGGTGGAGTTCTACCTGCCAGTAACCGCATACCGTATCCCATGAGCTTATATACTTTGTTCCGTGAAACTTTTTCAATATCTCCTCTATCTCCCCAGGTGATGTGCGGTCGTTAACAATCATCTTGTTGATCTCCCTAGCATCGAGACATATACGTACTTTTCCGTTGTTTTTTGGCACAGCTATGATTGAGCTGGTAAAGGGCGAATGACTATACTCGATTATGTCGTCCTCTATCATCCTGTTTAATTCTTCCCTGACTTCGTTCTTTAGCGAGTAGGCGATCGGGTACGATTTCCTGTTAAATTGCACCGGAGTTTTGAATTTTATGGTGCATTGATAATCTCTGGCTTTACCTGGAGCGTTTGAGAATATGTGTTTATAATTGTTGTATACCTCGATTAATTGTTCCGCCTGTTTTTCGCTGATCTGGCCCTTTGCTTTCGTCCTTTGGAAATCCCGTATTTCTTCTAATTTTTCTAACCACAACTCTGGGTTTTCCTCCTGATATATAGGCATGTTTATTGGACGATCGGCACAATAATAATGGTTTACTATCGCTTGATAAGGTGTGTTGTCTGTATCATTTCCTTGGACATCGATTAAATTATTGGTCCAAATTCCCTTGTTAGTTTTTAAAGTTATCACCTTACCTTCCAAATCTATTACTGCATTATATGGCCTAAGTATATCGCAGCCTATTAGGATACTCATGGGTAAATTGTTCGCCACTAATAACCCTATTGGTATCGTTACCCCATTACTAGTCATCTCTAATGACACCTGTTTCTTTATTGATTTATTTTGCCTCCCCGTTGCTCCGACTAAAATGATGTTATTTATAGGCAGAGTGGGTATTGGTAAATTACTATTTTGTTTGATCCTCTCTAACTCAACACTATCGATAAGTGATACATTTGACCCCGTGTCAATGAGTAATATTGCTTCTATGCCATTGATATTTGTTTTGATCTGCACGATACTATTATTCCCTTGGTTACTATTTTTAATGATATTGTCACCCTCTTCTAATAACTCCTCTCTAATATCCTTAAGATAATTATTTATTCTTAATATCATAGTCCCGTCTTTGTCCTGTCTATGTTCGTAACTTGTCACCCCATAATATTGGTTCAGTGAAGGGCGGTTTTCCTTTTCCACTGCCGCATTTAGTTTAAATGAGTCACGGTCTCATTGGCCCGGTCTCCCGGAACATTGGGCTGCTGACCCGTCTGTGTTTCCTGCCTGACCTCGGGATTACCATTGATAGGTTGGCTATTCGTCGTGTTACCCTGGCTACCTGGCGCCTGTTGTGGGTAAAACATGTAAGTGGGTACATTGGGTGGATATGGCCGTCGGTTATTGGCCATTGTATAATTTACCTGGGGCCTATATTCGTGATTTCTCCTATCGCCTCCTCCTCCTCCTCCCCCGTTACGATAACTATTGCGTTGACCATAATTATTTCCCCTATAGTTATTTCCGCGATAACTATTTCCCTGATGGTAGTTTGTACCGTAATTATTCCCGGTGTAATTACCTCTGTTTGGTCCCGGATAGTTGCGGTTATTTGGACCCTGAGTGTTATCACTTCGGCCATTTGGTGGGGTATTATTATGCTGACTATTTGTGTTAAGGTTGTTACCGTTTCCACCTCCATTCCGGTTTGGTCCGTTATTGTTGCTGTTGTATTCTACCTTACGATTGGGGGGTTGGTAATCCTGGAACCTTCCAGTGGATTCACAATTTTCTAATAATTTGGCCAGATCGGCTATTTTACTGAGCTGTTGGTATAATTGGGCATCTTTGATACCATAGCTGTAATGTCCAGCTAATTGCCTTACCAAACATTCTTCTGGGATCGGCGGTATCAACTTCCGTGCTAAACATACCTTTCCTAGGAAATAAGACGTCGGGGACTGTCCATTGGACGCGTCGTATTTGCCATAGAATATGTCCATTCTTACCCTGTTTTGTGCAGTCTCCGACCAATACTTCTCCTTAAACTGGCGTTTAAACTCGGCTAAATTCGTGATTTCTGGTCGTACCGCTATCCACCAGTTATCCCTAGTGTTTTTAAACGTCTCGTCAAGCATCTCCCTTATCCTGTCCCACCGTGTTTCTCTATTTCTCCCAATAAACTCCTCCATTCTCTCTAAAAATTCCATTGGGTTTCGTCGATAGTTTTGGAAGTTGATTACTTCCCTGTTTTCACTATGACACGTATGAGTATTTAACATAGATGTGTCTCTCAGCGCCTCTAATCTTTCCTGCAGGTTCTTCTCTCTCTGATCTATTTCCAGTATGCTATTTTGTTAGTTTTTATTTGTTCGTCCAGCCTGTTAGCGATGTCATATGTTCTCTGCATCCTCTCGCTAACGTCTTTCTGGACTTCTCCCACCTCCTGCATGATGGCGTCTTGGTTCTGCCTTACCATGTTTTCGAGTTTTCTAACATCTTGTGTGGTCTCTACTGTTTGTTCCTCTATATTTTCGAAACGTGTATTGTTTCCCTCCTGTAATCTTTCCAACTGTTTCTCCATATTTTCGACCTTCCTGTCACTATCGATTTTATTATCATTGATCGTTTTGTTTACTGTTTCGTACTTTATGCTAATCTGTTTTTTCAGGGAATCTATACACTTTTTATTCTCCTCCTGAAATAGCTCTAGCTTTTTCCCATTGTCATTTATTTTCTCGGTTATATTCTCCCCTAAAGATTCTATCTTTTTGTCTAATTTCTCCTTCAGGGATTTTATTATTTCCTCCTTATCTTCCTCTCTATTTTTATTCATATCCTCTTTCAGAGATTCTGTATTTTTGTTCATTTCTTCCATTTTTTGGAACATTTGCTCATTACTTTTTTTAGTATTTTCGTTCATATCCTCCTTCAGGGATTCTATATTTTTGTTCATATTTTCGTGTAGCGTTTGGAACATCATCTCATTAGTATTTTTGTTTGTTTCTTCCATTTTTTGAAGCATCATCATTAATATATACGCGTCAACACTCCCTGTTATTTTTTCTGGTTCGGGTCTCTCTGTATGTTCTACCATTTGTATGGGTTCTTCTCCCGTTTGTTCCTCTATTTCATCTGCCGTATGTACCGGTCTTTCCATTTCTAGTGTAGGCGGTTCTAATTCCGTTTCCTCCATTTGTACGGCCTCTCCGTCTTCCACACTTAACTCGGGTTCCACATTCTTCTTCGCCTTTTTTCCCTTAGGTTGCGGCATTTTGTTCTGTTGGTAGTTGCCGGGCTTGTTCCGTCTTTTTCAAGCCTCACTAGTTGGGCTGCCAATTTATAACAAATAGAAAAAAGTGTGGTGTCGTAATACCTTCTTCAATCGCCCCACGTTGGGCGCCAATTTATAACAAAAGGGAATAGTGAGTGTAGTGTAAAAGTGTTGTATGCTGTCGGGCGTTACCTCCGCGCACTTTTTGTTACTTACCGATGACTGGATCCTCTGCGGTGATGTAGTCCTGTAACACAACTTAATACTGTTTAGCCATATATGACTATTTTTGTACTGGTTGACTGGCTCCAGCCATACATGGTATAGGTAAATATTTTGCTAACTCGATTATTACAATGTTAAAGTTAGTCAGATATATTAGTATAGTCGCTTTATATTATATTTCAACTTTCTAATGCAATTTGGTTGCATTTTGGCAACATTAAATCCATAAATCATACAATATTATATGCCTACCACATGTTCTTAGTTAATACTGTTTTTGGCTATTTTGACTGACTTTTATTCATTTGACAGCTTTCTTTATTTAAGATAAATTGTTCACTTTTGTCTGCTTGACAATTACATATAGTCTTTATTTCAAATTGATAATAATTAATTTTTACATGAAATCTGAATGTTTGGTCTCAAATCCAACACATTAATATTTTTTGTCATAACAAATATATGATTTTTATTTTAACTTAGATTCTTCCTTATAAAGTATTTAAGTCATTTAATACATTTATTTTATTTACATTACATAATATAATAATGGATCATGTCCATTCATTCACAAAAAATAGTTCTTAATACTCTATTCAGACTTAATAATTAATGACTTCATTTTGGTTGATTCTGACATTATTTGTCTCTCTTATAGTGTCTTATGGTTTTTTCACTGTCATTCACTTTAATAATATATATGGGGTTTGTGTCTTAGTCAAAGTCTGGTCGTTTTTCATGTTAGTAGAAATAATTATTAGACAAAATTACACAATTTTTTAGGACTACTTGGGTTCGATACTGTTCACCTCACCTTCCTCTTATGATAAATTGCTATGTAAATGATTTCCTTTATGGAACGTTCTGTGACGTTACACAGTTAATCTTGAAAAAGTTATTGCTTTAAGCGCCTGCACTGAATTACCCATATTGGGTAAAATATTTAAAAAATACCTAATAATTCGACACTACAATATTTCCCTAAATTATTCGTGAAGCTGTTAAAAAACACACAAACTCAAAACCTAAAGACTAATCAAATTCCCGCACTGAATTAACCACGCCAGAGAAACTATAAATACTAAAAAGAGTAAATCTCATATTATCAATAGTCTGCAATTAGTTGTACTGAGTGAATCGCACCACTTTCTGCTGAACGTGGCGCGGAAGCAAACGCGCCCGAGTCACAGTGTAAATGCGACCTATAAGGGCGCCTTCACACGAGGCCACCATGGTGGCGCCACCATGGCCGCGCCACCACGTGAACACATAAGTTCAAATGAGCTCTTTCACACGAGGCCGCGCCACCAGTTTTGGCAGCGCCACCAACCGACTGGCAGTCGACATGCTGCGATTTTTCAGGCCACCAGGTTGGCGGCGCCAGCAAGTCGTTCCCCTCTATCTTACCAGCTCCTTCACACGAGGCGCGACCAGACGTCGCCACCAAGTCAATTGCCGTTTGCAGTTCCTTGAGGAGCGTTGTCTGTCACTCTCGCTTGTTGGTTGTCTCAAATATTAAACAATGGAAGGTGAGGACGTTGTTCCGATTCTGAGAACTCATGAGACGTTTGACACAGAAAAATTTATATTTGAAATACAATCAAGACCAGCGCTGTGGGATTTGACATCAAACGATTACGCCAATAGGGATTTGAAAAGGAAGAATTGGGTGGAGTTAGTGACAATCTTCATGGACAAAGAAGATGCTTCCGACCGTGAAAAAAATGAATATGGTAAGTAATCATACTTTTGTTATGCTTGCTCTGTTTCCCAAAAATTCTCGTACTATTAGGTTTTCTAAAATAATCTTGTTTTTAGTAAATTTCCACGTAGTTTGTAATCTTAAATCGACTGAGACAGTAACCAGGTTTGTTAGGACGAATCATTTAAAAGAAAGCCTATGTAAATTTTTATTTGTGCTTGGTAAAGAAATTGGGATACAAAATGACACAATAAGAGCACCACAACACTTTGTTATTAATAACACACTTTTTTATTAACTATTCGGCTTGAACTACAGTTATCAGCACAATATATTATGATGAGAAAAAAAGCAGCTACTATAATATGAGAAAGTGTAGTGGTGTTAAATATCATATAAAGCGATGTTGCCATGGTAGTTCACCTTCCTTACTAACAAAATATTCGGCGAATTTATCCCTTATCGAGTAAGCAGCACTTGAGCCTCTGCTTGCCAAATCAATTTCGAGTTCTCTCAGTCCACAGACGTTTAGAGTTTCGTCAAAGTTGTAGCCGTCCCTTGTCCTTACATAATTGTGTAAAATACTGCATGCCTTAACCATGTCTTCCGCCAAGGCGATGTCAACGTTCAGAGGCCGGTGAAATATTCGCCACTTGTTACTCAGGATGCCAAAAGCACATTCTATGAACTGACGAGCACGAGAATGGCGATAGTTATATATTTTTCGTTTTGTTGTTAAAGACCTCTTGCCAAAGGGCCGCATAACATGGTCCGAAAATGCAAATGCCTCATCGGCCACAATGACATATGGCAAAGCTTCAGGGACAGATACACTGACAGGTGTTGCAGCTGGCAAGTTTAAATTGTTATTTTTTATAGCCTGAAATAGCGCACTGTTTCTGAAAATTGCTGAATCGCTTTCTTTACCATACGCGCCGATATCAACAAAAGAAAATAAATAATTTGAATCACACATGGCTAACAGTACAATTGAAAAAAAGTGTTTGTAATTGTAAAACATAGAACCACTATGCTGTGGTTTAATTACTCGAATGTGTTTCCCATCCAACGAGCCTACGCAGTTTGGAAAGTTAGCGTGAACTTTGAAACCGTCAGCAATGGATTTCCACTTTTCTACATCTGGTATAGGCAGACATACGTTTTTCAAATTTTTCCATATTTCTCTACAAACTAGTCTTATGATGTCGCTCACAGTTGATAGTCCGAGCCGGAAGTAAATATGCAGATCAGTCATCGTGTGACCACTTGCAAAATACCTGTACAGTAAAACAGAAAACGAACAATTAGCAATGATTTTTAACTTGATACTCGTACATGTTATATTTAATTAATTATAAGCCTATATCATTTATTTTTATTAAAGCATTAATATGTAACATAAAATATTATAGAACATTTCATGTTAAAGCGAAAAAGTCTTTGTTATTTTATGTAGACTTCTTTTAAACTTTAGCTACAAACAAGAAACATATTTTTTGTCGACAGAAGTTTGAGAGCAGATTTAAAATTCTCTGCTAAGACAAAAATCAGCATTCTCCCCCACCTCCAAGTTTCTGACTCACGAATGCCCTTAACTGTACTGTACACTTGCTGACCATTTTTACTGTGTAAGTGGGCATTTTTCTCTATTACAGGAAAAATGTTACAGCGGAAATGGAAAAGCCTTAGAGACTGCTACAACAGAGAGCGTCAAAGAATGGCGAATATCAAGAGCGGGTCTGCAAGTTTAAGAAAAACACCTTATACGTTTTACAACCAACTGTCCTTCCTACAAAGGGTTGTGAAGCCTAAAAACCGTCCTGATAATATGGAAGAAATTTCAGTTGACGAAACAGCACACGGTGCTGAAGAAGGCCCTTCAAATTCTAGTGCGCATAGCTCGGAGCGGAGGAGATGCAAGAGAAAGAGAGGTGAAAATGAAGACACTTCAAGTGATGTACAACAGTTTGTAAGTGTACTGCGTGATGGCATTCGTTCTAGAGAAGAAAGAGAAATATCACTGGAGAAGGATGATGATCGACTGTTCTTGCTGTCGTTGGTCAGTGGAATGAAAAAAATTCCCGAACACTTGCGTTATTCAGTTCGCATGCAAATAATGCAAGTTATTGATAATGCGACAAAAAACCAACATCTTTCTTTCTTCCAACACCAAACTCAGCAGTCGAGCCGACCAGAACTTTTCCATCAATATCCCCTCCCCCTCTGCAGTCAGCATCACAATGATAACACTCATTTGACGGAACTACAACTTCCACTGTTTCCACGACCGACTACAACTAATTCACAACTGTTATCAGTCACATCGCCTTCACAAAGTTCTACTGCCAGCAGCTACTCTCAGCATGAAATTGATGATCTTTTTTCGTAATCACTATTTTATTTACATCGTTAATATTCATTCACGCCAAAAAATGTAAACAAAATGTTTTCACAATAAAAAAATAAGAGTGTGTATTTTGATTTAGTATGTATGTATTATTTTTTGAAAGATGTGCGTGTACTTTTGTTTTTATAATATTTTTGTGTGTATTTTTGTAATCTTTGTGTTTGTGTTATTTTTTTTGTAATAGCCTTTTGTAAAAAAAGCACATACTGTACTGTTCATAAGTAGGCTATTTAATAAAAATTGTTTCCACTGTACTTAACACTATTTCTTACCTTAATGTAACCAAAAGCTTTTCCTCTGGTGAAACGCTGTCTCTCATGTTGGTATCCATACCACGCAGACCATCCTTTAAATGGAGAACCAGTTCGTCAAAAGATGCTATAGACATTCTTGTGAAGTTAAAAAACTTTTCCTCGTGTTTTCGAAGATCATTGAACAAAAGGCAAAATATCCCTTTGGATGATCGGTCCTGTAAAAGTGGGTGAACCCAAAAACGTCTTTTTTTCTTGCGCTGTTTTCGCGACTTTATGTAAGTATACAAAAAGATTGAGGTGCTAGTTCTTCCAACTCCATTTCAAGACTGAAGCTCTCTTGATCGCTTTCTTGGTGGCAGGAACAAAAGATCACACCACCACTGGTGGCGCCACCAGCATCTGTGGTGGGGCTACCATGGTGGCCTCGTGTGAAGGCGCCCTAAGCTTACAAGTTCATTCAACTTTGGACAGAGTAGGAGAGTGGAGAAATGGGCGCGAATGACACAGCGCCGTGTGATGCATACTGTTCCGAAAACATTTCTGCTATTACCTAACGCGAAAACATTTTCTTGTCCGAAGTATTAAAGAAATATGTAACGACTTTCCACGATTAGTGATAACGGATTATTTAATGATATGATTGAAACTGGGGGGCGCGGGCCTTAGTTCCCAAAGAACGAGCCGCCCGTGATAATAGCTCTGCAAAAGCACCGTAAAAGTGAAAATAAGTGAGAAGCCATTCTCAGCTTCTTTCGAAATGCGTGGCTTTCTTTCATGTACTTTCACGACATGTTCCATTTCAATTTAAATATTTGCCTAAAATGGCATTTTATTTTGCTCTTTGATACATCACGTAGCTACTTTACAGTAAGCACAATTTTTCTACTACAGATATCCTAGCAACTTCTGTGATCAGCTCACCTCTTAGTACAACTAATTTTGCTGTTGAACAATTATACAAGTTCTATACTCTTGAATCTGTTTCTGTTCGTGTATCATTGTCTTATTGTCACCTAATTCACATTTATGTTTTTTTTTAAATTGGCTGTTTTGTCAGTTTGACGTTGGGACAGCCTTTACGTTTTCAGCTTGCAGGTACTCAGTTCAAAGGCTCAGTAATCCTAGCAGTTTTTCTTCTTCCTCTGCTTTCCGCTTATTTTCTTCCTCTTGATGCTTATATTCTTCTATCATAAAAACAACTGTAATTCTTGAAATTGCTATTATCAGCCGGGCTGTTAGGTTGTGGCCCACAGCTGTTACTGTTGAAATACGTTTCAGCCCTACCAGCGGAGGCCATCATCAGTGTTTAAGATTAGCACGATGTCGGCCAGTTTAGAAGGTTACCATAGTCTACGTCTTCTCTGAGATGAATTGACACATCGTACCAATCTTAGACATTGATAATAACCTCCGGTTATGGGGCCAAAACGTTTTTCAGCAGCAACAACTGTATACCACGGCCTAACAGCCCGGCTGATAATAATCATTTCACGAATGTTGAACCGGGCCGTAAAAGCTTAAAAACTTACAACTGTAATTTTTCTATTACCAATTTTACAAGTCACTAATCACCAATAAATTACAATAAAATCATTTACGATGCGTTAGTTGTCCGTTGTTAAAGACGCTAAGTCTCATTTCTGAACATCAGTGTTACGATGATCGCATGGGTTGCGTTTTCAAGACTGGAATAGATTATTGAATACCAGAGAAATCGATATTTAAGGTATCACTGCCACTGGATACACAGCATGATATTTTGATTAGACTCGCAGAAATCACATTAGAATTATTTTACAGAGTTTAACTGACCGTTAAGTGTCTAAACACAACTATTTCTATTCGCCAAGATCAACAGTGTGGCGTATAATGTTTACGAGAAAGTTACAGGATGTTCTACGTTAGTCGGACAGTGTCGCTAATCTGTAAAGTGAATGTTGCCTTGCTTTTTTGCAGTAGATCTCGCATGCAGTCTGTGATGAATGTCTCACCAGAGTTAGAATATAATATTTAGAAGGGACGGTTGTGTTTATAGTGACTGCCTGTCAGTGTGGGAATGATGAATTTGCTGATAATGGTTTACCTTTCTGGAAATTTAGATGTCTTTGATACAAGTTTTATGACTTTTATTGCCAGCAATTTTACAATATGGTGACAAATTTATCTTTGAAGATTATCCCTACAGAAAAATACAGTTCTTTCAAAATAAATTCATTCCATTCGTAAAAATCATTCTACATGTTTTGTGTAACTTGAACGAACATGTAAAGATATCAAGACTTAAACGTCACGTAATGCAAGAAGACATTAATGGTTTATTCTGTTCACTGAAGGCGTCACAACTTGCAGTTACAACATTTTCATTGTCATGGATTATAAGTAGAGAATGTTTTGTACCAATTCATTCAGCTTCATGGATTGGTACAACACGAGCTATTTATTTTATTCACACGTCCTATGTATTCAAATGTTTGGTTTATCTGACAATTTACTCCACAATGTTTATATGATGTTTCAAAAATACTTCATTGGTTCTTGAAAACAGCTACGTTATGATTAAAATACATCCGAGTGTAAGTAATCACGACATACACGTGTCCTTGAATGGAAAAAAGTAGAAACACGTATTTGTAGAGATATTACTAGAATATGAAAACATCTGTGCTTGCTTTAAGGCACAACATACGCTTTGTAAACTTTATTCACACGTTAACATACGAATCAGTGGTCTGGAAGGAATTTAGCAACATCTGTGAATAATCAAGTGCAGAGTTCTCTCTTATCTTGCTAACAAGTATTATAACAAATTTTATATACATGCATCTTGTTTTCTGGTGAAAAAGAATGGATTTTATATGGAGTGACGGTTACAAAAACTTTCTTAGAAAAGCAGAAAAACACCGAAATTCAAAGAAAACATATTCAGAATGAAGAGGGGTACCGTTTGCTGGGACCCGTGAGGATTGACCATAATCTTTCTGAAGTGGCTAGAATTCAAGCTGTTAAACATGATGACGTCGTGAAACAAAATAGGCTTGTTGTTGAAAGACTTGTTGACATTGTGTGTTTTCTGGGGAAACAGGAGCTTGGATTTTGAGGTCATTTCGAAGGGGAAGACTCAGTCAACCGGGGTAATTATCTAGAATTGTTAGATCTTCTTTCTAAGCAGAAGCAGTACATTCGAGATCATCTCCTGTCTACGTCAGGCTTTAAAGGTACATCAAGCGATATTCAGAATGAATTAGTTGAATCTGTAACTGATAATATAATTCAAGAGAGGATTAAAGCGCAGTTATATTCTTGCGATGTTATTGGAATTCAGGCAGATGAAACTTTAGACTTATCAAGTAGTTCTCAAGTCAGCATTATTTTTCGATTTTGTTCAAAAGAGGGTCCAATAGATAGGTTCATTGGGTTTTATGATGTTTCAGTAGATAAGACTGTATCAGGCTTATCAGAATTAATTGTTAATATTTTCCAAAGGTGGGGTGTAACTGAGAAGGTAGTCTGTCAAACATATGATGGAGCCTCTCTAATGGCTGGAAAGCATGGAGGTGTTCAGCACTTTGTAAAACAGACTTGCCCAGGAGCATTATTTCTACATTGCTATGGTCACAAGTTAATCCTCGTACTTCTTCATTGCACTAAAACAGTAAAATCGGTTAGGCTCTTCATTCACAATCTGACAACATTTCATACATTTTTTGTAGATCCTCAAAAGTATCACAGCTTCTAGAATCTAGAGGATTCCACTACCCGTTGAAACTTCCATTCCAGAGCAGTTCATACCATCTATTCCCACTATGGCGACTTGAGACAGGTTTTTGAGGACATTACAGAGAATGATGAAGGATGGGATAATGTTTCGTACAATTCTGCTGTTGGGTTGCTTAACATACTCAAAAAGGCGCATTTCATTTACTTAGTTTGATTTTATAGGAAAATATTCGTTTATACTGACCATCTCTTTTCTCCACTGCAACACAAAACTATCTCCGATATAATTCTGTGCAATACTGAAATTAAGAAAACTACTGCTATTCTCAAGGACATGAAATCAGAAAACACTTGGTCGTCTTGCATTGAAAAATGTCACCAAATAAGCAGTGAGGTAAATTTAGATGATAGTAACAGGAAACTGCTGAAAACGTTAACTTATGACGTTCTTGATACTTTGATTATGCAGCTGGAGTTCAGTGATTTCAAAAGTATCCAGTTTGTTGAGTTGTTGGATCCAAATCACTTCATGTCTTACAAAGAGAGTTTCCCTTCTACTAAATTAAACAGCATTATAAATAAATACCCTTTTTCTAATAGTGAAAGACTGGAAATTGAATTAAAAAACATTTACTCAGATACTGGGAAACATTTGTTCCCTCAAAGACGTTTACATTTTATAGTTCGTAATGACTTAGAACCAGTGTACGTGGAAGTTTCAAAATTAATTCGTTTGATTTTAACGTTTCCTGTTACCACGGATTCTTCAGAAAGAGTATGAGTACTCTGAATAAAAAACTACTTGCGTAATACGATGACTAAAGAATTCTTAACTCTCTTATCACTAATTGAAAAGAAAATTGTAAAGAAATTGATGAGTGACCAGCTGTTCAAAGACCGTGTAGTTGACAATTTTGTAAGCAAGAAAACTCGCCGTGTTGAGCTACTCTACAAAAAAAATTTAAGTTAAGTCTTTTGCGTACCTATTCATTAACTACTAGCTTCGCCACTGGACAATGAATGCGCTAAAGCGTTAAGCACTTTATTGTTATTAGTAATGGTTAAAAGTTAATTCGATAATATTTTACAAGTTATGCGGGAAGAACAACTTTTGTTACAACTTTTTATTTAATATTGCTCCACTGACGACAAATAACATGTGTGCCTACGTGATTAGTCAACGTACTCCTCTTGTCCAGATATGCACTCCATACGCGTATAGATTATTCTACATGTAGGCCTATTCAAGCCATTACACCGCACAGGCAAAGTATGAAAGCACCGCTTCAGAAACAGAGAGTTTTAATTTTTGTGCCTACTATATTAATGTATACTATCTCTGCTTTCATTCAACATCTACTCGGAAGGTATTTTTAGAGAAGCTTTAGATGAATGTGATGTGGGAATCTCTCTGAACGTTGAAAGAATAAATAACATAGTTATGCGGATGATACCGTCATATTCGCATATAGCTTTGAGGGGCTGCAACAAATAATAAATAGAGTGACAGAAAGCAGCCGTCGATACGGTCTAGACGTCAATGTTAATAAAACGAAGCTAACGATTGTATCTAAGAACAAGTTCACAAACTGCACCCTTAATATAAACCAAAGGCCAGGTGAACGTGTAAGCCAATTTACATATCTTAGTACAATAGTCAATGAACAAAAGGGCCACTCTCAAGAAATAAAGAGCAGAATTTAAAAAGCAAGAGCAGTGTACACTACAATGAGCAGTTTATTCAAAAGTCACGATTTAACAATAAACACAAAGATGAGACTTCTACGCTGATATGTATTCTCGGCCCTCTTCTACGGTGTAGAATCTTGGACTTTGACTGAAGCCACAACTAAGAAATTGGAATCTTTCAAAATGTGGCTCTACCGTAGAATACTGAGCATTTCATGGACAGCACATATAACTAATGTTGCAGTTCTTAGGAAGATGAAGAAAGATAGGGAAGTTATTAACACAGTGAAGATAAGTAAGCTTCAGTATCTGGGACATCTCAGGAGAAATGAACAGAGATTTTACTTTTTGCAGTCCATACTATAGGGAAAAATACTTGGAAAGAGGAGTTGGCCGACCGAGAATATCATGGCATGGTTTAAGGACCTGGTTTGGCATGAATACAACTGACTTATTCCCTACCTCAGAGCAGAAAGTTAAAATAGCTTGTATGGTATCCAGCCTCCGAAACGGAAAGGAACTATCAGAAGAAGAAGATAATAATGTGAATTATTGAAGTTGTTGTGACTTATGGTTCAGTATAAAGTAATTATTTTATATTAGTTATTCCGCAAAATTAATGAGGTGATAGTTATTCTTTGTTACGTTGCTGTGTGTTAAACTTTCTTTAGATTGAAGAATTGTAGAAGTGAGTCATTGTTTATTTGTAATTGTTAAAGTTGTAATTAACGATATCATCTGGTGTCTGTTATTTTGTTTCCAATGTACAACACGACGATCTATGCGATCGTCGTAACAAAATAATATATTTGTGGCAAATAATGACTACAGGTCCGATCTTTTCCGAGGTGACATCTATTGTTTGTGCCATTATTTTATAAAGAACAATCATTATCTTGAAGAATTTCTAATGAGTGTCTTTCCCAACTCCAATTACAGTTGTAATTAGCGACTCGTCTAGTGTTAATTATTATATTTCCAGTGTACAACACGGCGATCCATGCCACCCTCGTAACAATATATTCAAATATGTTTTCTGTATTCACAGATGGCTCATGAACATGCAACATCCTTGTGATAAGGGATTTACTTCGTCTTATCTGTATTCCAAACTTGTCTTCTAACCTGAGTGCCTTATGCTTTGGTAGAAACGTTTGTTAGACAATAAAGTCTTGTTATTTACTTAAGCCACAAGCGTCTTGTAGCGCTACCGATACGGTGTTCCTCATTGTGACGAACGGATATTTATATAATTCTTCTTATCCTTCTTAATTGGCGCTACAGCGCTGAAGAGGCTTGGCCTCCTGGACAAGCCGCCTCCAGTCATCTCGATCGTCTGCACTCAGTCTCCATCTTCTTACACCGAGCCAGGTCGTCCTCAAGATCAATCAATTGTTGCAAAGAGTAGACAAATTCAATGCTGAGTTAGTTTGTGGCAGCAAAAAATTTGTAAAGTAGTGGTTTAAAACACAATAATATGCGTTATATGTGTGGGATATCTTTAAAAATCTGAACTTGTTACAAGAACGTTTTATGAATTCAAACTTCAGAGTCTTACAGACTTTAATCTGTTTCTAGGCTAGAAGATTAAAAGTATGTTAAGTTTGAATTTTGTTAGACGACATCGATCTTAATAGAGTTTTCTATAGACAAAAGTTAATAAAAAGTTTGTTTTTCATTCAAAAAACTTGCTTCTAAATACTTAACTATCTACTTTCGTAGAAACCTTCACCTGTAAAATTTTCTTTTATTTTGTATACGAATTTAAAAATAATTAATCTTCTTCTTCTTCTTCTTCTTCTTCTTCTTCTTCTTCTTCTTCTTCTTCTTCTTCTTCTTCTTCTTCTTCTTCTTCTTCTTCTTCTTATTATTATTATTATTATTATTATTATTATTATTCTTATAATTCTTCTTTGCAAGTATAAGGCTGAAAGCCTTTTACGTCGTCCGTCATCACAACTGATCTCTCCATCTTTTCATCGACCGTTCCAGATTTCTTCTACTTTTAGGCTTTTATTATGGACTTGCTTGTAGTAATCTTGATTAGTCTATACGTTTTACGTAATCAAACCATCACCTCACAATGTCAGTCACTGGTCAGACAGATAAATCATAGCGGATGTCCTCATTTCTTTTCCTATCTAGCCTGGTATACCCGGCTACTGATCTAAGAAACCTCGTCTCTGCACTTGGCAGTCAACTTTCATGCGCATTCGTCATTACCCATATTTTACTACCATGTAAACAGCTTGGAATAGACATTACCATGTAAAATTTTCATAAAGTCTCTTGTCTAACATTGTTCTTTAAGGTATGCTTGATAGAGCCATTCAGCACGTTATAGCGTTCTACTTTATGCTATACATCCCCTAGAGATTTTATGTTGCAGCCTAAGAAATTAAACGATGTAACTTAATCGATACTTCTTCTTTCAATCACTGTTTTTGTTATTTTTGGAAATGCTCCGAAAAAATGATTACTTTAGATTTTTGAACGGATAGAATTAAATTATATATCTTTATTATTTTATGAATGCTGTGTGTAAAGTATCTTTGTAATTGAATACGATAGCCTAGTCGTCAGAAGAAAGGTCGTCAGCAGGTACAGACACACCTGTAATTTCCAAAATTTGAATTTTAAAATGGCAAAAAATTCTTCCACTCGCGTAGAACTTCATCTATGTACACACTAAATAATATCAGAAGAAGAAATAAAATGATGATGAAAGAGGGGCGGGATGCGAATTAATCTCCTTAAAAATATGTGACTCTCTGGCTGCAGAAGGTAGCACGCAGTTACAGGGCCTCGGCCTAAGGTAAAAGGTCAACGGTCTTGAAGGCGGAAGAGAAAAATTCGCAACGGAGGAGAAAGCGGAAGAGCCTAAGAGGTGGGTCTCCGAAAGGAAGCAAGGTAGATTTGGAGGCTCGAAGGAGGTAGAAGGAGTATTACTACCGGACTTTCCTGCAAATGGGTTGTTAGACCATCCAGGAAACCTAAGTACTTCCAATCATATAAGAAGTTAGAACTAAAAAGCAAATATTACTTATTGTTCTGAATGTATTAAAACATCATTGTTGAAAAGAGACATCCAGCTAAATAAGGAAAATTGTTCCAAAGTAAATAATAAAAAGCATTTTCTTTTACAGAGCCCATGTGAATTCAAATATTTTTACTTTCATATTAAACATGTTATATAAACGGCTTTCTTAATAAAAATTTCTTAACCCACATTACAATTTATACTTCAATTAAATATCTGTATATATCTATATAAATAAACATATATTGTAGCATGACAGATTATCCACTTAATAATGAATGAAATATGATCATAAATAAATATCAATTAAAATAACTATCAAGGAAAAATCCAAATGAAAACAAATAAGTATCACAATAAAATACAATCATAATTTTAAGAAATAACAATAAAGAAAAAACAACTATGCAACAAATATGAGTAATGAAAAGTAAACCCAAAAAAACTAAAATAAAGTAAGGAAATACCCAGGTAGGATAGGAGTAAGTAAGGAAAATACCCAGAACAAACCAACGTACATAATAAAACTATATTGTAGTGAAGAAACAAAGAATGAGAATCAGTAAGTAAGGCAAAACCCAGAACAAACCGACACCCCTAAAATAAAGACTGTTTTTCAAGAAACAAGCTAGGATATGAATAAGGAAGTAAATACGCTGAACAAACCGAAATACCTAATAAAAGAGAATGATTTTGAAGAAACAAGGTATTAGGATAAGAAGACTACAAGGAATACCCAAAGGAAACCCAGTAAGAAGAAAATAAAAACCCCAAAAAAGATTAAAAGTCACAAACGAAATTATAACACCCAAAAACAGAAACAAATGTAAAGGGACTTATGAAGGAACGGTAAACAGGACAAATGTAAACAACTGGGATTTATGAAGGAAGATTATTTAAGAAACTGAACCTTACAAATGAAATTATGAGCGACTGAGCGACCTAAAGAAAATCATCAATACTGGGTATAAAAGAAAATATAACAAGGAGGAATTTTGAAAATAAAGAAAAGAATTTTGAAGTTAAAAACTAAAAAAAATCTAAAATATAGTAAGATCAACTTACAAACAATTATTTATGAAACTCATTTTGGAAATCAAGAAAAAGAATTTTGAAGTTAAAACTAGAAAATTTAAAAATATTGTAAGATCAACTTACAAACAATTATTTATGAAACTCATTTTGGAAATAAAGAAAAGAAATTTGAAGTTAAAACTACAAAATTTTAAAATATAGTAAAAACAACTTACAACCAACTATTTATGAAATAATTTTGGAGATGAAGAAATGGAATTTTGAAAGATCTACAAAAATTTTAAAAAGAAGTTACGTACCACTTACAACCGATTATTTATGAGAAATAATTTGGAATGGAAGAAGTTGAATTTAGAATGACCACTACCACATAAGATCAACTTGCCACAATTATTAACAGCATTTAATATGGATAAACTTGTTTTGGAATAAAAATAATAAAACCTTTACGCAATACAAGGAGAAACAATGACCACAAAAATATTATAATTAAAGAATTCATTTGGATAAAAAACAAGAGCGAAATAATTTAAAAAAATAAATAAATAAATCAATAATATAACTATGAACATAAAATAAATGTCAATTATAATAAAGACAATTAGAAGAATAATTGCAAGAACATGAAACCAGTGGTACAATTCATAAGAACTAAGAAAAACAAAAATATAATAACATACATGCTACCAATAACCAGAAGAAGATTGTAATAACAACAAAAGAATAACAGAGAATTCAAATGAAAAACTTTACACTTAATAACTAGTGATAATTATATTAAAACAGCTTCCAACCATGATAAGAAATAATATATCAGCAGAGCTAACAATTAAGAAGAATAACTGAGAAGAAAAGTAACTGAGATAGAAATATTAACAAATCTGAGCAAATACGAAGTGAGGTATCCAAAGATATTTTTTAATAGTCGTAAAATAGACTATTCTTATATAATTTTTATTAATGACTGTCTGTAGATAATTCCAGCAGTATTATTATGTTTTAGCAGAGATGAATTTCCTCTGATCTCAATGAGTAGTGTAGTATGGCCAGCAGATGTAGTCACAAGTGCCTCTCTGAACTGCCCCAGCTCACGTGTTAGGGAATGTTAGGGAATGAATATCACAAGGATAAAACACCAAGTTAAGAAAAAACGAAAATAAATAATAATACACCTCAGATAATAATAACTATCAAGGAAAATCAATTTAAGAAAAAAAATATATGTAAGCTCAAATATGAAGAAGCAAAGATAGAAATGGGAAGGAAGTCAAGAAATGTAATATATAATAAATATCATAAGCAATTATTTCAGACAAACTCAAAGTATGGTCTGAACTAATTACTTCTGGAGGAGGGCAATCTGTAGCATGACAGATTATCCACTTAATAATGAGTGAAATATGATCATAAATAAATATCAATTAAAATAACTATCAAAGAAAAATCCAAATGAAAACAAATAAGTATCACAATAAAATACAATCATAATTTGAAGAAATAAAAATAAAGAAAAAACAACTATGCAACAAATATGAGTAATGAAAAATAAACCCAAAAAACTAAAATAAAGTAAGGAAATACCCAGGTAGGATAGGAGTAAGTAAGGAAAATACCCAGAACAAACCAACGTACATAATAAAACTATATTGTAGTGAAGAAACAAAGAATGAGAATCAGTAAGTAAGGCAAAACCCAGAACAAACCGACACCCCAAAAATAAAGACTGTTTTTCAAGAAACAAGCTGGGATATTAATAAGGAAGTAAATACGCTGAACAAACCGAAATACCTAATAAAAGGGAATGATTTTGAAGAAACAAGGTATTAGGATAAGAAGACTACAAGAAATACCCAAAGTAAACCCAGTAAGAAGAAAATAAAAACCCCAAAAAAGATTAAAAGTCACAAACGAAATTATAACACCCAAAAACAGAAACAAATGTAAAGTAGATCTAACAAAAGTGTTTTGAGGTATAAGTAAAAGTGCACCCATGTAAGTTATTTTATAATGAATAAAAACAAATAAACAAATCTTAAGAATCCTCTATAAATAAAATTCTTGATAATATAAAACTATAAAACTGATTAGTGATAGTATCAAGAAATAACAGGCGACCAGTGCAAGTTATTTTATTATAGTAGATAAACTTCAATAAAGTGCATTAAATGCTTAAACTAAGTAAATGTGTACCTTTGAACAACTTTAAAGTTTTAATTTAACTTCATAAATACTATATGGTAGAATAGTATTATGAAAATCAAATACTAATGTTTCTAAGAAAGTGCCACTCTTTATCTAGAAACGTTCACTAAAATGAGAAAGATAAATAGAGAGCTGGTAGTTAATAAGTGAAGTGACAAGGGATACATCCCTAATATAAAATAAAAACAGATAAGACTGCACAAAAGTAATTTTAAAATAAGTTGAAAATGAAGGAACAGATGTGTTATGTTTCTATTAAAGTAAATGAACTCTATACCTAAATGTTGGAAATAGAGTGTCATGTTTTATTATTCTAAAATATTTATTATGTTTAATAGTGTTAATCAAGGATGAAATGTCTGAGTGTGGATACCATTCTTTTATTATAAAATATTTATTATGTGTTACTAGTAATAATCAACACTAAAATGTCTGAGTTTAAATACCACTTTTTTAATGTCAAATATTTGTTTGTATTAATAGTATGAATTCAATACTAAATATTCTAATAGTTAAGTAAGGAAATTTCAATTAATATTGTATTAGAATAGAAGGTCAGAAGGGGTATAAACAAGCTGTAGTATTCAAAAACTTTGTATGTAAAAACAGATAAAATCTAGGCCAAATGGTAAATCTCAACTACATTATAATTGATGAATCAAGTCCAGTAAACTAATTAAACTGATTAAATTTATATAAGGTAAATCAGTCACAGAGTAATATTACTGAAACTATACTTTAGAAAGATAAAGATAAGATAAAGTATAAAGATAGGAAGAATTATTGGAAAACATGCAAATGTAATAACTGAAAAATCAAAGGGGGGAGTCACAAATTAAAGAATAATATTTAAAAAGATAATCAATTAATAAAATTACAAGAAATTAAGGGAAGATAAACATTTTATGTCAATCTGAGATTTAGTACAATCATAAATATAACATATAAAATGGCAAACATTTTGAGAAGAACAGGAAGTAATTTTTAAAGCCTACTTTTTAAAAATGAAGTAAATATAGCATTTTTGATAAAAAACTTTGTAAAAATATCTTATTTGGTATCAAATCAAGCAGAATGAACTAAAGAAAGAGATTATGTATTTAGTATTTAATAAAATTAAATATTAGCAAAAATATATTCAGTAATATAATGTAAATTTCATACATGTAACGGAAATGAAAAAGATTTAAAACAATGTATTGCTAATATTAAATTGGCTAAGACGTTTTCAGATGACGAAGGAAGTTAGAACAGTTGATTATTAGACTTTGTCAAGCACACTTGAACGAGATTTTAGTTAATATTAACCTATAGCGAAGACAAGAATGGCGTTCGTTAAGTAAGCCTAGTCTACGGTGAAAATCGCGAGTTTCGTAAAACTTTAACTTAAACTTTAAATTCAGTGAGAACAACCAATACAAACCTTAAACTAAATTAACACGGAACAGAAAATAAGTGAATTAATAAATTAAACCTATAAAGCTAATAATTCTTAATAACGAGACGAACTGTACAATTTTCGACCTTATTGACAAAAGTGAATTAAAACATTATCTAACACATTTAATCGAAGTGAATCACAAAACACTGAACCAGTACCACTCCACTGACGCCAAAAAGAATAATCACTACTGCTGAGACGAGAAAACATTGAAAACGCAACATTTATTGGAAGAAATTTTCGTCGAGCCGACTTCATTTTAACAGATGCATTACTGAAGCAGCCATCTTGAATCCCACAATTCAATTCGGGCGTTGCCAATATAGTCGTCCAGACGTCAATGGTTCGAAATTTTACTTTGATAAACATTATATATTAAATCATAACTTTGTAATTTTTAATTCTTAAGCTATTTACTTGTAAGTGTTATACTTTCCTGACCTTACCCCTTCTCTGACTATATAATATAACCGTTCAAAGAACCTGATAATTAATATTAAATACAGATGTAAAAAATAATCGACCGCCCTGAGAAACGAGTCGATACTACTCTTGAATACTCGATTAACACTCGATATATAATAACAATTGTTAATAAATCTGGAATTTCTGCAAATTGGTATCTGTTTATTTATAAAATTTATAAATAGAAATAAAATTGGCCCTAAAATAAAATTGAGATCACGGATTATCCGAAAGTCGGCCATTACCAAGGTGGAAGGAGGAGACATAAATAAGATGACGGAGGAGGAGAACCGTCAATCGATTAGTGCTGGAGATAATACAATTAACGCAGAAATTAATTCTAAAAACTCAGAGTGATACAGTTGACAGAAACATAAATATAAGATTTGTATTTTTTCACAAAACAATTACCAAAATTATTTACAAAATACTAAACAACAAAAACAATGAAAACCATATTTTTCATAAAACAAAAACACCAAAAATTTTTTATTTTTGTTAACAAAAACGAATTGTATATTTTGTTACAAAATGTGTATAGAAGGTCAAAAATCTACTTCAATTTAGATGACATTACTAACTCCAAGTTTACTTTGATGCCTAACTACAGTAAACAGACATTAATTGAGTTACGGAGTTATTTATAGGCACAGACAGATATAACTTGTTTCTGACTACTGCAAGTTTTCTAGTTATCGTAGAGTATACAAAGCAGAAGAAAGCGAAGTAGGAGGAGACATGTACTTCCGGAGGTGTAGTTTATGTTTTTCTTAAAAGCAAAATGAGACATTATTTAATCACTTGATTTATTATAATTATAAATATAAGAGTATTAATGTTTTGTTTGAATATGAAAAGTAATACTAAAGTTATCTGTTCAAAGCAAGATATTGTTAAGCTCTCAGTTCACGAACATGTCAATTCACTAGGAAGTCAGTAAATTCGATTGCGAAGACACAAAATAACTTGTCAAGGAACAATTTTATAGATGCCTCCGTAATGTGATAATGTCAAATACGACGACGACGACAAAGATGATGTTGAAGACGTGATGATGCTTGTGGTAATGACGACGACGAAACAATGATGATGATGGATAGTATAAAGAAAAGAAGAAAGGAAAATTTGAAACAAAACAAACAAGTACCTTAACATTATTTCCCAAATTTGTGTATTCAGTGGAATGAATTATTTCGAAAAACACGGTTATATTACCTATACAACGAAAACCGAAAGTTTACTTAAAGTAGACCATAATATTATCATATCGGCAGAGTGCGACGGATTACCCATTAAGTTCTGTGGAAACGTGTCAATCTCTCCAGTCACCATCTAGTAGCACCATAATCACATAAATTGCAAGAAAACAGTGGCTGTTGATTATTATAGTACAAAGATCTGTTTTATTGCCATGATTCTAAAACAGTAAAAATACATAAGTTCATAAATTCGCGTAAGTGAGATAGCGACCGATAAGCAGTTATTAGAATTTCACTATAATTTACAGAATAGAAAATAAACTGCGGCACTGCGAAGAAGCGTTACTATTTCTCAAGTAATCGTTTAATCATGAAACTCGAATATTATACGCATAGAATTATATATTTTTTTAATTGTACGTATGTGCTACCGACTTGGACTGACTACTTTTTCATCTTAATTTTTAAAATCGTACGCGTACTTTTCAAAAAGTCTGTTTTCGTCATAAATGTAAAACGTTGTAGAAATCATAGTTTGAAAACATAAGTAATATTTATTAGAAAACGACGTAAAACGTCTGTTTGTTTCACTTCTGTACGGGCGATTTTAATTCTATGCTTTTTCGTAATCTATATATTAATACGTGAAGAGAAAACGTTGTACCCCTTTTTAAGCATATTGCGCGCACGGAGGAGTGTGAGATTTGGCATAGTTAAAGTTTATATGGAGAAGGAGTGCAGAAAGCTAAAATTTATATATAATATGTGTTACAAATACATTAAATAAAATAAAATAAAACATTCATTTTCACTTGAAAATTCATTTAAACTTTTTCAAACAATGGTAATTGTTAAAAATAAAATAATTTTGTTGCCAGGCAATAAAATTATAATTTTTTCATTTTAGTGTACGTTCATACTGCCAATGTGAAACACAATAGTCTGTCGTTTGTTTACGTTCATAGTGCCAATGTCAAACACATAATAGTCTGTGGTCAAACAGTCGCACAGAGTAGAGATTGTCGCCAAAGAATTTTAAAATGTTGCCAACAAATAATTACTGTCAGATTGACTGAATGAGCTGTGAATTTTGTGTGATTTCAAATGTTCCTTTTACAATAGTCTGTGGAGTGTATGTCAAGGCAAAAAAGCGTTTATTTTATATTTTGTATATTAGATACCTGTGTTTTATATATTAATGTGCAGTTGAAAGTGAAATACAGCTTGCTTAATATACACCTGTTGCAAAAGGAAAATTTTGTAGCAGCAATTTGAATTGACTTACTCTCGCCTAATTATTATTGGTGGTTTCAAAAAAGTGAGTACATTTTATTATTTTTAAATTAAACCCTGTCTAATCTTAGTTTCAATAATTTCATTACATGTTTTTTTTACATTCAGATATTTGCACCTACTTCCATTATGCCTCGACATAGAACATTGATTATTCGCGTGAAAGTCAAAATGATAATAGACCAAATGCAAATTTAAATAGCGTAAATAGTATACAAAATGATGAAATTATTTTGAGGGATACATTTAAATGCGCACTGAATGTCATTCCAAGAAATTTTAATACTTTTGATTGTGGATTAATGCATTTACAATGCAGGTTTTGCAATTCAAAACATTTCGAATCTGAGGTCACTTTAGGTGAAAGGACTGCATTCACTTCATGTTGTCATAAGGGTAAAGCAATATTACTGGCCTTAAATCAAAATGAATACTTTAAATCATTGTATGATGGACTTATTCAAATGAACCTTCAATAAAAAGAAAGTCAAAAAATTGTTTTGAAAACATTCGTAAATACAATTCATCATTTGCTATGGTTAGGTCAGAAGCTAAAATTTCGGATACAGTTACGCGTGGAGTGTATCATTTTAAAATACATGATGTTTTTTATCACAGATCAGGTCCAATGACTGCCGGATATGGTCGCTCACCATGTTATGCGCAATTATATTTTTATGATGTTGACACTGCTGTCAATTATAGATTACGTGAACACTATAATCAAACATGCAATAACAATATAATGCGCGAAATCTCTCTTGAATTGGAACGCATTAATCCTTTCGTTCGGTCATTCATTGCAATGAAAGATCATTGTCAGAGAGTTGAAAATCAAAATAAAGAAATTTGTATGCTCATTAAAGTAAATCGTGATTTAGATCTTGTAACCAGACCCTGTTACTAATGGTTTCTCGGCTTCTTCCTTTTTAATTAATCCCCACTGTTTGGGCTAGCCAATTTGTAACAGTCCGTTACAAAAATATAAGAGATTAGAGGTTCGTTCAAAATAAACCTCCACTCTAGTAAGGTTTCGCTCCGCTGTGGTAGTGTAGTAACTCTTTTAAGCCCCACTGTTGCGAGCGCCACTTTGTAAGCAGACCCTGTATGCCGGTCTTTACAAAAATAAAATATTAGAGGAAAAAGTTTATAAAAAAATAAAATTTACAATAAAAAAAATTTTGTTTATGTTAATCAATGTTTGTAATTAAGAAATAATGCTGTTTTAAATGTTCTGTAAACATTTTAAGAATTAGGAAGGTATTTATTAACTATCGAGCACTTCTGGAAGATCTGAACCAAGTCTGGGGTTAACTAGATTAACTCCAGTCAGCAATCGATTGATGATTTTTCTTGCTGGTTCAATATCTCACTGAAAAAAAATATTTTCTTCTTCTTGAAGTCTCCTTGCCTTAATAAATAACCTTAAATTAGCCTGTGAAATAATAACAGACAAATCCAATTGAAATAAATGGATTTATTAAACAATTTAATAAATAATCGATATTTTATCGATTGAGAACAATTATCGACTCCTTCTCAGGGAATTATCGATTGTGCATACAGTGGAAAAATTATTATAAGTATTATAAAAAGGACAGGTTCTTTGAGCGATTATATTAATAGTCAGAGAAGGGTAACGAGAAAGTATAACATTAACAATTAAAGTAAATTCTATAATTATTATTTAACAGTACTTAAATAATTCTGATATACAATATTTAAGAAAGTTGAAGTCGAACCATATGTAGACTGACGTCACTGGATAAAGAAGGCAGGCTTAGTAAATTCAAAGATGGCCGCTACTAGATCTGATTAATTTACTGCGAAGTCGTCGTGTCAAAAAATCACAGCAAAATTACCTTCATGAATGTTTGTAATGTTCCCGCACTGGTGTAATCTGTCTATTAGGTTGTTTGGTGTGTTCTGAAGAAGTGTTCCGTGTATACTGGTGTTAATTATGTTATTTAGTATGTGTTCACTTCTGTGGGTTAAGTTTCTCAAAATGTGGTTATGATTTGTAACGTGAATTAGATCAAATATATTGTTTTACTGTTTTAGATCACTCGTATAATGAAGTTAGGTGTTAGTTTTCACTATTGTCGTTAACCTTTTGGTAAATTTAGTTAAAAAAGTGTTTAATTCATCTAACTCTCGATTCACTTATATGAATGGCGAACCATAGTATCATTTTCGACTCGGTTATAAGGAACGTTTTTTCACACAACTATTCAGCTTGATATTCAACGAAAGACTATATTAACTTGGTCAAAATCTGGCCCAGTTAATCTTTGAAAAAGTATTGTTAACATATTTCGATTACCCATACACATGATACAAAATTACATTATATATGGAATTTATTTATTTTATTCATCACTTTCATGAATTATGAACCTTATCATTGATTTAATCATCTCATTCCTTTCAAATTGATATATTATAGTCCATATCTGTGGACATTTTGTGGAAATTAACAAATTTCTTTCCTTTTTAAAATCTAGGCTCAAAATCTGATTTCCGTCTTCATACAATTTTTCTTCCATTTTAATTGTTATTAATACTATTATAATAAATTTTAATTAGTCATATTTCTCTTCCTTTCCTTAAATACATGTAAATTGAACCTTTGAACTGGTTTTTGTGTTAGTCTCTGAATTTGACATTGCTCTTTAAAATTAATTAATTTATATATTTTGAAAATTTACAATATTTTAAGGTATATTTCCTTATTATCATTTTAACTCATAGGATCATTCCCAGTAGTGGTTAACTGATTTACCTTATCTAAATCTTGCTAGTTTACAGGATTTATAAGTGAATTATACTGGTTTACATGGTTTCTGTGATTTCACCAAATGGCCTAGAGTTTAGAATTTTACATTTCTGTCTTTCTCAAATAAATTTAATCATACCACTCCTCTGACTTTACATAGTTACTATTACATGAAAATAAAATGGTTTATAACTTATTGTGAAGTGTAGTATTTAATTAACACTACTGTTATTAAAAAAATAATTATGAACATTATTTAGCAATCTGCACAATTGAACATATTGCTGACATGGTTTGAACATATACATTTAACTCCTTTTGAATTAACACAGCATACCTACTGAAACATTATTAATGGTATGTATGCTGTTATTTAGCAAACATAATTCATTTTAAACACATAATATAAATCTTATTTTCTAATAATTCTTACAAACACATTGATTTTATGGCTGTGAACAAACAGTCTATTTAAACATTTTAAACCTATGAATACTAAATTAATGCCAGTCCTTTCTGGTCTAAACCATTATTATTTATGATCCCCTTCATCAGTAAACATGACCACCCATACTCTAGTTATTAGCATTTTTTACAAATGTCTTGTAAACAAAGAGTTACATTAAAATAATAAAATACTGGAAATCTTCCATTTTATTATTTTATTATACTGTTTATTATTGGATATTAAAGTTGTTATATAGCATATTGATAAGTCATAGTATTACTAACTTTAAGTTTATTGCATTTCCAAAAAACACTTACACAAATACCCTTTCACTGGTGGTTCTGATATTTTGAGTCTCACTATCTCAGACAAGACCTTTAGTAATCATGGACTGTTAAGACTTGTCTATTTTCTTTATTACACAATAGCTTTAGTCGGTTCACTTCTTATAATACTATACAACACTTTATGTTTCTAAATAATTACATTTTTATAGGATTTTGGTATGTTATACTTTCTTTTTAATCGTTTTTGTGGGTTTGGGGTTGATGGTAGTTAATAATAATAATAATAGGTTTTACAACGGTGTTTCTTTCATACTATTTCTTCCTCTCCTCCTGTCTTCTTTCTTGTCCTTCTTCTTATCTTCTTTCTTGTCCTTCTTCTTATCTTCTTTCTTGTCTTCATTCTTGTCCTTCTTCTAGTCTTCATCCTTCTGGTCTTCTTGCCTTCCTTCTTCATTCTTGAGTAAACCAAGGTACTTTGTGTGTTATCTCGACTGATGTTTAGTTTGGAGCATCTAATTTATTTACTGACACGGACCTTGCTCTTCTCTAAAGGTTTCAGGGTATTGTTTTCTTCCTGATCACAAATTTTATTCTTCCTTCTTCTTGTCTTTGGGGTATTTTGGTGTTCACCACTCTTAAACTGATTCTCTTTCTTCTTGATATGGTGTTATTTAATTTGTTTACTGCTCCTAGCTTCCTGGGTAAATTACTGATCTTATAATATGAGTTGCTTTCAATACTTTCTTTGATATTTAAACAGTGGTTTTTATATAATGTAATGAGGATTTTTATTTTATCGTGGTTCATTCCTTTGATTTCATTAAATCTCATTTAATATTATTTTAACATATGTGGTGTAATTGATTTTTATGATTTTATATGACTTAATAAGTAGTGGATTTTCTGTCACGCTACAATCTACGCCGTTATAATGATGCAGTTCAAACTGATGTAGCAGTAATATTTAGTACAGTTGACGGTGAACCACCCTTTGAACGAAATATGGTTTCTTTTTCAAAAGTTAATGGTACCATTAAAAATATCTCTGTTTTTGATTCATCATTTGGACCCTTTAACGTATCCATTACTTTTTCCAAATGGTGATACTGGGTGGCATATCAATATTTCTCATAATGTACCAACTACATCTAATTCAAGAGCGCCCAGAAATAAATTAACCATGCTTCAGTATGCAGCCTATCGACTTGCGATTAGAGAAGACTTTAGCATGTTGCACCATTCACAAAAATTATTTCTGCAGTGGATAGTTGATATGTATGTGAGAATAGAGGGCACAAGGTTACATTTCATTCGACAAAATCAAACAAGTCTTAGGTCTGAAGTTTACAACAATTTAACAGATTATTTAGAATTGAACCCCAATGCCAATAATGTTGGCCGTAGAGTAATTTTACCATCTTCATTCAATGGATCTCCAAGAAATATGTATCAGAATTATTTAGATGCAATGTCAATTGTACAACATTTCGGAAAGCCTTCTTTGTTTATTACAATGACTTGCAATCCAAGTTGGCATGAAATAGTTAGCAATATTGGTGTAGGTGAGTCAGCTAATTTTCGACCTGATATTGTTGTGCGTGTATTCAAGTCCAAACTGAAAGCATTAATTGAGGGCCTTACACTAAAAAAATCTTCGGTAAAGTTGAAGCACTCATTTATACAATTGAGTTTCAAAAGAGAGGACTGCATCATGCTCACATTTTACTCTCTTTAAATGAGCAAGATAAAATTGTTAACGCTACCGATATTGATAAAGTTGTATCTGCGGAGATTCCTAACATTCAAACACATCCTACATTACATGAATATGTTGTAAAACACATGATGCATGGTCTATGCGGTGTACTTAATCCAAATTCTGTATGTATGAGAGATGGAAAATGCACAAAAGATTATCCAAAACGATTTAATGATTACATGTGAATCATTAAATGGATATCCATTATACAGAAGGCGTGATAATGGTATTAATGCTGAAGTTCGCGTTAGTTGCCTCGACAATCGTTATGTTGTACCATACAATCCGTATTTACTTGCCAAATTTAATTGCCATATAAATGTTGAAGTATGCACTACAGTTAAAAGTGTTAAATACATTTATAAATACGTGTATAAAGGCTATGACAGTGCATCTGTTGAATTAGGTTCAGAGAGAAGTGAACAAGCTCAAGAAATACAAAGTGATGAAGATAAAATTTTTTTAAATGGCCGTTATGTCGGATCAACTGAAGCTGTATGGCGCATGTATGAATTACCAATGCATTTTCAATCACATGTCATCGTTAGACTTGCCATTCATTTACCGCGTAGACAGAATGTTTACTTTCGAGAAGGGCAAGAACGTCAAGCAATTGAAAATGCAAGACAAAAAAAAGTATTAACATTTTTTGAATTGAATCGATCAGATCCATCAGCGCATGAATATAAGTATATTGAAATTCCTTTGCATTATGTGTGGGAAGATTCCCGAAAAAAATGGAAGAAGAGAAGGCGTGGAGGTGATAAAATCATTACACGCATATATGTAGTATCACCAAAAGACATCGAACTTTTCCATTTACGATTGCTTTTATTACATGTCTGTGGTCCAAAATCATTTAAGGATGTTAGAACATACAATGGAATTATACACACTTCTTTTGTTGAAGCGTGCCATGCTCGCGGCATTGCTTCAAATGATAATGAATGGCGCGAATGTTTAAATGAAGCAAAAGAATTACATTCACCAAAACAAATGCGAAATTTATTTGGTTACATTTGTGCATTAAATGTGCCAACCAATGCATTGGCGTTATGGAATGAATTTGAAGTATATCTTAGTGAAGATTTTTTGAGAGATTACAACGAAGAAGTATCCTTTAACACAGCTCTATTAGAAATTGAAGATATTTTGAATGTTCATAATTTGTCATGTCAAGAACTTGGTTTACCAGTTCCCACGTATTCGCAGAAAACAGACGAAGCAAATGCTATTGATCCAATAGAACAAGAGTTTCTGTTTTGTGAGCATTATGAAACTGCAAATATTGAACAGCGTAATCTAATTGATCGTGTGATTCGTGAAGTTTTGCACCATGATACTGGATCTAATGTTTTTTGTTTAACCGCTCATGCAGGTTGTGGAAAAACATTCACACAAACAGCAATCATTCACAAATTAAATTCGCTTAATCTTAGTTGCATTGCAACAGCGTTCAGTGGCATAGCTTCATCTCTATTACTTGGAGGTAGAACTTTACACAATGTGTTTAAATTGCCTATACCCATTTTGGAAAATTCTGTAGCGAATATTACCGCAAATAGTAGCTATGGACGTTACATAAATTCATCATCATTGATAATTATTGGTGAAATTTCTATGTGCCCACTGCAAGTGTTGAAAATCATAGATAGATTATTGCAGGATCTATGCGATGAAAATGATAAACATAAACCATTTGGAGTGAAAACGATACTTCTGTGCGGTGATTTTCGGCAAATCTTACCAGTTGTCCCACATGGATCACGTGCAACTTTAATTGACAATTGTGTCACGAGTTGGCATAAATTTGTTTATTTTCATAAAGTAACGTTTACTCAAAATATGAGAGACCTTACCAAGTGAAATAGAATTTGTCGAATTCTTGAAAAAAATTGGTAATGATGAAGCCCCACAATTCCCTCAGTTTGGTGAAAATATTATTGAAATACCTCAGCAATTAATAGGAGATGAAAATAATATTATTAATGAGGTGTATGGAAATATTTCCGAAAACATACTCTCAGATAACATATTGAAGTCAGTTATTTTAGCACCTAAAAATGATGATTGTACTTTTATTAATACTAATATACTTAATCGAATACCAGGTGAACAGAAAACATATCATAGCTACGATAAAATAATTTGTGATGATGACAATGAAATCAATAACTCCAGTAGAGTTTTTGAATTCTTTGACTATTAGTGGTTTGCCACCACATAAGTTAGTATTGAAAGTTAATTGCATCGTTTTACTGATCAGAAACTTAAATACAAAGGAAGCATTAGTCAATGGAACAAGAATGCGCATCAAGTGTATGCATCGTAATGCTATTGATTGCGAAGTTTTAACTGGAACCGCACGCAATAAGAGAATTTTGATTCCACGTATAAGTTTAACATATTCCGGTACTGTTTTACCATTTAACTTTCAAAGAACTCAATTTCCAATTATACCTGCATTTGCGATGACAATAAATAAGTCTCAAGGACAAACATTCGAAAAAATTTGAATGTTATTGAGGCAGCCAGTTTTTACACATGGTCAATTGTACGTCGCAGCAAGTAGAGTTCGATGATTCGATGGTTTGAGATTTTATATTTTCGAATATAATGCCCAAGGGCATTTAGCAAATGATGAAAGAGTTTTTACAAAAAACATCGTTTACACAGAAGTTCTGAATCATTAAATTCACTTTCAAACTATTTTAAGTTCAGTGGACAACATTTATTTTTTTAACCGCCCGGTTTTTTTGATTTAATGAAAAATATATGAAAAAATACGAGGCACGTATTTTTTATTAATTTTTTATTTAAATTTTATATAATTCGAAAAAGATAGGCAAAATAACTGTGTAGGCTTGGCGAAACCTGGTCAGTATGGCAATAACAAAAACCCAAGGAAATGTCAAAAAACGCGTTATTGCTTTTTAACTATGGCTTCGTAGTCGTTCAGCCTTTCGACTGGTTTGTACCCTCCCCGCATATACCCGTGGTGCGTGTGGTACTGAGTCTCTCACAGGTATATGGGACCTACAGTTTAACGCCGGATCCGAACGGCTAAATATGGCTTAGCCAAGCTAAACCTCATTTTTCCTATCTTTCATATTTTTCAAATAACTCGAAAATTAATGCATAGAAAAAAAATTAAAAAATTATATAAGCTTTGTAGCAGATAATCTTCAAACTGTTTTCGAATTTTGTACCTTACCAAAAATGAAATGTAATCCACTGGAATTGAAAACAATGTATCTTGTACTTCTATGAATGTCAAGTCTCATTTTTATTAGCGTTTATTTGATTCAATAATAACATGAGAAAATTAAAACTGACAATGAATTATATCAAAAAATAAATACGAATACAAGCTGTAATTGTGTTTTTTTTTCAACTGTTATTAACATTAAATTCTAAATTTCATAGGTATTGCAAGGAATTAAGGCAAACAACACACGCTAATGACGTATTTGTACACGCTCGCAGCTGACGTAATAGAACAAAATTCAAAAAAATTATATGCAATGATTATAGAGGTATACTCTTTGACAAAAGAACCTCAATAACGTTCAAACTTAAAAATTTAATGAATTACGGTCGAATTTCGACCACTGGGCGACCACTAGTCTGCTGTAAACATATCAAAATATTAATTGGAACAACCAATAAAAGTTGGAAATAAATGGATAATAGAAACACACGCAAATGTATTGTGGATGAAGCAAAATAACAAAGTAATCTCCTGTGCAGGTTGACACCTCTGCAGAATATAGAATAAAAGATAATAAACCCCTGCTTTTAGTTTGCCAGGACACAGAAGAAACGAATGTTGACATATGATAAAGACGGTTATGAGAGTTACGAGAAAATTTTACCATGAGTTGCCATAGATTATTATCCTCAATTTATTGGCATTTGTAGAAATTCAGTTCACAATAAAACTATTGCAAGATTCCTTTGTGAAACGGAAAATCTAATAAAGAAAACGTTGTCAACTGTTGCATTCGGTTCAGATAAGTTACTTACATTTCGATGGCTTACAATTTAGTAAACAACCTCGCAGCAACTACCAAATTGTAGATATGTTTAGAGATACCCATGACGTTTGGAAACCTAACGAGATTCGTCCACTCATCAATACATCAATCATCTTATATAACAAAAAAATCGCTTACTTAAATGCTGGTAACTCTTTTGTCATAAGTATTATTTAAATATTCTTGTAAGATAATATATAAATAAATAATCGATAAATAAGTATTATGTTTTTAAAGTTATTACAAAAACTACTAAACGCGTTTGTTTTTAAATACATTTTTATGACACGGTAGAGCACTAAATATACCTACACTAACAACATCAACGGCTTTATCAATTTTGTATTGAAACTTCATGGTGCAAAAAATAATAATGAAATGAAACAGTTACTCAGCGTTAAAGTCACTATCAATGAGATACTCTATACAATATTTAATGACATTTTATATTTAATAAACAACTAGTAAGGCAATAGCTCTAATTTATTGAGAATATTTCATCGATCGAGAGTGCTCTCGTTTCGATGAAATTAGAAACAAAAATTAGGAATGATTTTTCTTGAAAATTTCAATAAACTCCGAAACAAATTTTTTTCAGAGTTATGTTGTTTTTATTCTGTGGTAAAAAGAGCCTAGATGGTTGCGTTGTTCTGTAACAGTACTTCTTTGTTTATGATGTTCTTTGTATATGTCGTATTACCTTCTTGGCCCTGGTCATTTCTTTCGTTAATGACTACCTGTACCTGTTAGAGCCTTCGCTCGACTAAACGCCACATACAAACCCATATAAATATACACGCCACATAAATACCCATGAGTACAAACAGGCTTAGGTTGATAGATTCCAATTTTCCTAAAAGTCTGGCCTTGGAATTTATTTATAGTCATGACAACTGCTAGACTTTATATACAGAATGGGATGCTTGGGTCGTTTGATATCAGCTTCAGACTTGGCATGAAAATGATATTGCCTTTTCCAAGCCCTGAGGAACTTCCAGGTTTACTGTGTTTTCCATTAAAGTACATACCATCATGCGGGAACTTTAACAAAACCTGAAAAAAAGTTCATGTTTCTGACGAGCATTACAATAACGCAGACTTTAAGGATGAGTTTATAAGGTAACATTCCGGAGGGTGTATGGAATGCAGGTACTCTCATATGATGTTCAATTTTTCACTGGATCATTCGTGAGGATCGAGTCTACACTCCAGTACAGTTTCAAATCCCCAGTAAGTAAACGCACAACCTTCTGGTTGATCATGTTACGTAGAACTGTAGCTACCTGTGACGTAGTCTTGCTGGAGGAAACTGAAGAAAGCAACACAGGAACAGAAAGACCGAATAACCTATGGAGTGTGGACTACCGCATTCACATGAGATACAATAAACCACATTTTATGTATCAAACACAGTTGTGAATATGTAAGGGAGAACTTGTTAACGTCTACAGGTCCGCGTGAATGAGCAGAGCATGACTGTGTAAAAGGGAAATACAGCACGATAAAGGGTGGCTGAATATGGTAGGCGCATCACAAAGTCTTATGGGATGTAGTGAAAGTTATTTGTGGGGAGTTGAAAAACAAACAACTAGATGGGGCTGGTTACAATCAAGGAAAAACAATAGAAGCACGTCTGTCTGGATAGCCGAGGGATGGAAAGAAGTAGACCAAATCTTGTAAAATGATAAAAATACAAGGGTGGTACAGAATCTATTAAACAAATAAAGAGAAGTCTACTAAAAGTTCAGTAGCCAGTCAGTGAAAACATTATTCATAGGTTCCTTCAGCAAGATTGCTCTCAGTTAAAATATTTTGTTATATATTTACTTATTAAAATAAATAGAGTAATTATTGAAATGATTTTCCAAGATAAGGCCGCGGGCCTCAAAAAAAGTTATCGTGGGCACCCAGTTGGAAATCACTGACATAGTTTATCTGCCACTTCCTGGTATTTGGCCTTCTGCCGATCAGTCTCCTTTGCCAACAATGATTTTCTGTTAATGTTTCTAGTCCCAACGAGGCATTTACAAGCACGTATATGCCTGTCCATTCAGTAGTCCATTATTCTTTGCGAATACCGCCGAATATCGAGTATTTTACTTAATATATTCAACCGCTGCTGTTTTCTCACTTATCACTGTTAATCAATAAATTGTTTTTATATAAATAAATTTTACAGTTCGTATTTTACTTTCACTTCTATAAGGAACCTGCACACGTATTTCTAAACGATAATGTATTGTGTGTGCAGTGCAACTTATTGTGGAAACGTTTACGTTGGTAAATATATGATAATTTATTGTAGTTTATTAGTGGCAATTAAATAACTGCCTGACTCAAATGTTGCGTTACACTAAACAATATTGGTTTCGTCTCTAACACTTGTTTTTTTCTATTTATCACTAAAAAAATTCTTGCAACCTTATAAACCAATAACATTTCATACACCTGCCCCTACTGTCACAATCTTGCGGTAACAGAATTACTTTCCTTTACCATCTGAATAAGAACTTTTTGTACAGATATTATCGGTTTCGAAGCCCTTCCTTTTATAAAGGCTAACCGACTTTGGATTCGCTGTGGATTAGTAGCGCTCACTACAGGGGTGGAGTTTACCCCAAGTGACGTTTATTTTCTGCAAAGCTTCAAATATTCGCAAACGTTCCTACACGATACTCTTTACTCGCCTTTCACAGACAGTTGTCATCATTAGTATTAAAAAATGTCTCTACCATTTTAGGTTTGAACGTACTCGACTTAACCTCGACCATTTCTACGTTTCTCATAAAACCCTCTGTTATTCCTTCCATTATGGTCAGCTAATTTGACACGTTCGAAGGACCGAGTACATTATCTCTCTGTAAAGTACTTTACATTATCCGTACGCTAAAGCAGGCAAATCCAAGCAGTGTGTAGGTTTTGCAATAGGCTAATACCGACACATAATCGCAAGCAAGACTGTATTTTACATTTGTGCATGCAATTTTGTAGCCTCAGGTTTAGATATGCACTGCCATTCACCACCTCCTTGTTCTCAGGCTATTTCATTCTTAGTATATCATTGACATACCGAAGACTGCCTATTATTTGAAAACTATGGCACACATTTTCAATTTCATTTTTTTTAACACAACTCGTTACCATATTTGCTTTCGATACAAACATAGGTAGGGTATGGTAATTGTGAAGTATAGTTAATACGCTATAATTTCCTTAAGAGGCTCTGCCAAGACAGTAGAGTCAAGATACTAACATGTCAATAGACATAACGTGTAGTTGTTGTCTACGCCACCGGAAAGCGTTTTTCATCTTCTTCTCTACTAGACATATGCATTTTTTAAACTAAACTCTTTGTCTTCGTAGAAAAACAATTTAGTAGCTGTGCATTCGTTTCCCCAAGTTCACTCTTCTGTAGAGAATGGATACCAGGAAAGGATAGATGAAAAGAATGTATAGCTCTACAGTAGGGAGAAGAAGAAACAGTGACATCAGACAAGAGACAGAAAGAGAAAGAAATATGATCGAATAAGTTAAATGATGACAGCTTGTGTGGTTAGGCCACAACCGGATGTCAGATAGCATATGATCAAAGCGTAATAAATTTTAAGCAGAAATTACGATGTTGCACATCACTATATAAAAAATTCCCGATTAGCGCTTTCAAGCCTCACATATCATCAAATCGGAAAAATATACTTCCAATCTGATGATGAGCTGTGAGGCTCAAAAGCACTAATCAGGAAATTAATCAGGAAATATATAGTGGTGTACAACAGCACAATTTCTACTAACAAAATTTTATTATTTAAATATCATATTAAATTCCTTATACATGCATACATATAATTACACGAACAGAAACACACACACACACACACACACACACACACACATAGATGAATAAAATACTTTTTCTTGTTTAACATGTAAAAATAAATAGTAAGATTAGGCAGAAGTAAAATGAAATGAAAGTAGACAAGCTAGACAAAAATATGGAAAGGAAAGTAATGAAGAATACAAATTAGTCTCTCAAGTGAGAAAAAATATTCCCATACATCAGTTGAAATTCTTTATTTCGTACAGCAAAAGATAGTACTTTAATCTTGACTTTCAATGGCTTTTGTTGTGATCTTTCGCTACCATTTACACGATATCCGAAAAATGTAATTTATTAAGCGCCTTATGGCCCAATCTGTATTTATAGAATATTTAAATTCTCGACTTAGATAATGATACCATCGAGTTACTTACAACTCTCTTGTTTAAAACTGCATAATTATAGGAATTACATACGACAGACACCGTTACTATTAAATTTTGCATTTCTTGTTTGTGGTTCTTAAGTGACAGTAAATCACTGTATAATGTAAAATACCCAAAACAAACCGATAAAAAAGTAGTATTAAGAGTAAAATTAAAATAAAAACATTGTAATAAGGACAGGCCTCAAACTATGTGAACCAATATTGTAAAATATCACCAAATGACAGTAAATAGTGAGAGGAAAAGATAAGGAAACATAAAATAACAAACCAAGAAACAATATAAATATAAAATAAGTGCATAAAACAACATAATGACCAAATTAAGTAAAAAGAATAGTAACAGCCAAATGTTAAAATAGGCCAGAGATAACAAAACATAATCATGTTTGATGTCTAAATAAACTACATCAAAAAAGCTATTCAATGATAATAATAATAATCAGATTGGTAATAAGACCAGGAAAATATCTTAGTTAGAAAATATTTATTCATTTTGAACAAAAACTCAAACTTCATAACAATGAGTACTAAATTCTTCCAGCCAATAGAGTGTAATTTGGTTGCTATGACAACAAAATATTAATATTTGAAAACCGTTAAAAAACGAAATAAGAGTCCATTTTTAGCATCACAAGAGGGCAGATGATAAAATTGTCGATCCGCAGAAATAAGTTTAAATAAACCAAATTGATGAAAGAAAATACTAACTAATAAGAAAGGAACAAGACTGACACAACATTGTAACAAAATTAAACAAAATTAAATCCGAATTACAAGAAATACAATCCAAAATTAGAGAAGGAAAACTCAAACACTAGAGCTGATGAAAATCATCCACTAAACATCAAACAAATTGTAAAGTATAAAGAAATCAGCCAATAGTTTTCCTCAAAAATACAAATATATATTATGCTTTCCATGCAAACAATAGCAATTACGAAGTCGCAATATAACTGTCTGCTTTGGACGGCTCACACAAACTGAGAATCTCTACCTGTTACCGGTACATACTAAACTCTAACTGAGGAGTCTATACAAGGACCCGCGGTCGAAAGAAATTGAAGTGTCACTTAACAATCTCAAAAAGGTCTATACTAGGTGCGCGCATGGCAAGCCGCGCGCAAGGCAACATTTTATTTAATTAATGTATTACTTTATTTCAGTAGCGTCTTGGGACTTCTTCTAGTAGCTTTGTGATATGTTTTGGAACGATCGATCGGTCTTCAGACGTAGGCTAAACATCCCCCATACGAGATCGTTAAACACTAAAGTTTTAATTACCTTGAACGGTAATAGCTAAAAGTTCAAGCTATTTGAACGGTGTACACGGATGCCTTTTGGAATATAAATTTTTCATCTTATTGTTTAATTTCTGTTAAGTTATATTTATTAAAAAAGCGTGGACTGTCTACTAATTTACACAAAAATCACAGTAGAGATTACAGTATGTAAACAACCGTTTGTCACTAAGGGCGTTGTAACCTGTCCCAAAAAATATATATCCTTTACATTAATATGCTAGAATTATAAACTCAAAGTAATTTGTTGCTGAGCGAGCGGCCCGTGGTAGGTCTAAAGTAATTTCGGTCAGATTATAGGCCTATGTATAAAACATTAAAGAACACTTCATTGTACTAGCTTGATAAATTTCTTTACCTAATTTGTCCTGAGCGCGGTTTATGGACTAAATATGAAATAATTTGCTTTTTAGGAAACAAGCATTTACAAATATTTACAAACAAGCCTAAAATAAAGGTTTCAAACCTTAAATGTACGAGTTTTGTTCCCTCGCGTCACGCACTGGCTACATAGACAGTAAGTTTCTCAATTCCAGTGTTGGGACTAATAAATGTTTCCATCATTTCTCACGGACAAAAACATGTTTCCTAATACTAGTAGGCTCTATGAAAAATTGTCCCATATAAATCATATAAAGAGATAGAGCTTGAATGTGGGGGAGAGAGTTTATTTGAAAAGAAAAGGAGATGCAAAGGCAGCAGAGAGGTAAACACTTACACAGCCCCGCGATGCTGTAGCCTATATGTCCAGCGTTCATCTACAATCGAGAAAAACTTGCTTCTGGACAGTACAGAGGATAAATGTTTAGATATTTTAGAAGATAGGCATTATCTGTCAGCGTGCAACATAAATTGAATTTGATTCCAGACGATTAACTTGATGGTGATTGGCTGTACCGAAAATATTTCTCCGAAATTCGGTTACAAGCTGAATTTATTTCGGGCGCATGTAAAAGATATATACCACTTTTAAAATTAAATAACTATTCATTCAATGGCGTAAAATAGTTACTTGCGTGGTAGTTACTCACTAGTGGTAGTGTACAAGATGAACTGTTGCTTTACTTCATATCTGTAAACATTAAATGCAGTTCACAAAATATATATCTGTGTGTGTGTGTGTGTGTGTGTGTGTGTGTGTGTGTGTGTGTGTGTGTGTTTGGCAGTATGTTTCTCGTGTGTTTATTATTATTGTACTGAAAATATAATATTTTTTGAGCGAGTGTATAATCTTAAAATAAGCAAGTGTCTAAGAGTAAACATACAGGCTAATTTTCTCTTCCCGTTTCTTGTTCTTTTTCCTATATTCTTCAGTGAAGGTGCTGAGTAAATTTGAAACGTTAGGATACCAACAACTGGTACAAAGTGATAGAATCTACGAAGAATGTATATTTACTTTAATTCGCAGTCAAAATTTTTAACTACGCCATAGTATTGTGGATTATACAAACTATTTTAATGCTTTACCTGTGACATTAGTTTAGTAATTTTCTTTATCAAATTACTCTGTACATCGTTCGAATATAATAACCAAGGGCATCTATACTGCTTCAATTTAATGTACCATCGACACGTATTTTCGTATGAGGGAGTTTTTTGTCATTTGACTGTTGTGCTTATATAGCCTACTGTCATACTGATCTACTGTCTGACAACTTGTCTCCGCTGTCGTTGGATATTACACTTGGTTTGAAATGATGGTGGCTAAGATTTTAGCGGGTTGTAACTTGTTTTACTGCATATTTTCAGGCATGTATACATTATACGTTACAATGCATTACACACTTGCACACATGCGCGCGCTCGCGCTCGCGCTCGCGCATTTAATACTGTATTATAATATTACAATAATATAATAATATAAGATGTATTATATCATTCTGGCATATTACTATTCTGTAAAAGTTGAAATTCAGAGGAGATTTGAAAATGGAACCATGTAAGAAAATATTACACTCAGTCAGTTTATTAAGATAATAAAGAATTACTAGTAAATATAAGATGCAATGTTATCTGCGTAATCTTGTTTTACATGGACTAAAATTTGATTACAAATTAATTGCTAAGTATTAAGTTGCAGCTTTTTAAGTATCCAAACAAAAGCAAGCTTGATGGAGGAAACAGATTTCATTGAAGGAAGTAGTAGGTGTGCGTGTGTGTGTGTGTGTGTGTGTGTGTGTCTGCGTGTGTGTAAGGAGTAAACAAACAAACAATTAGTAGTCTCGTGGTTTATTGATTAAAAACCGGTGAATCATTTGTTAGGCCTAAAAATGTGAGACTAAATTGTAAAGAAACTTCAACACATATCCTTATTAGTAGAATCTTATACTCTGCAGTCATCATTTAGGTCAAATATGATGATGGCTCCGCTATAACGAATACATCTAGAAGTCAGCTATAGTCTGTAGAAACCTTATAAAAAATCACTGTGCCTTTGGACTACAGTGTTGACAAACGTAACGCCATTATTGTATCGTGGTCGAGACACTGAGCGTGCCTAGCAGACACCCTCCGTCTTTTTTCACTCATCAGTCACACACACACACACCATTTCTCTTTCCCTCTCTGTCTGTATGTCTGTCTCTGTCTCTGACTGTCTCTATCTCTCTCTCATATGAAATGTACGCAGCAATATTTGAGCAGTACAAAACGATGAGCGATAGTTGTCATTAAATTAAAGATGCGTGCGTATTTGATCATTTAAACAGACAAATGATGAAACAGATGATGTTTGAAGGAATGAAACAGACAAAATCATAAATAGACAAACAGACATAAATCATCTGCAAACATCACCTTCACAGAATGCCACGGGACAACATCAGTTGTGTAATTAAATAACAAGGCTATCCCGGTAGCCGACTCTGTAAAATACTTGTGCATCAACTTGGAGGAAAACTGACTTGGCGCAACCACATTTGGATAATGAAAAGCAACTAGACACCAAGTTTCGCAAGCATTATTGGCTCCTGGGCAAAAAATCATTACTGCCAACGTAAATCAAGCTGTTGGTGTACAACACTGTCTTAAAGCTTGTGTGGACATACGGCTTACAGCTTTGGGGAACTGCATCTAAATCCAATATTACCATAATGGAAAGGTTTCAGACCAAGGTGTTGCGTGCCGTAACCAACGCACCGTGGATCATCAGCAACAAAGACATCTATAGAGACCTGGACCTGCCCTTAGTCAGTGAAACCGTTACGATGTTCAGACAGATATGTGAAACGGCTTGAAGAGCACACGAATCATTTAGCCATAAATCTACTAGACAACAGCCTACAGACAAGACATCTGAAGTTAACATTTCCTCTGGATTTACCTAGACTCTAACACTATAAATATATTATACATAATCTGTTGCTTTTAAATACTCATATTTTAAATCGTATGTGGTGAAGGTTTTGAATGTCAGTTTAGTTGATATTCCAACTAAAACAGTACTAACCCATTATATGTAACACGAGAAGTGTATTGTATTTATTATGGCAGATCATGTCAGACTGTCAGAACGATGGCCGTCTTCGAATTAGCAAAGTCTATTGACTATATGAACTGCTGTTTAAATTCTGTTTAAAGAACTATTGTGATAGGACTGCTCTACAATAGACAGAATTTAATAAAGCTGGTGGCTGTCATCCTTTGTATTCGATTCTGACAAGTTACTGGAATTTACAACTGCTTCCCATATAAATCACAGTCTTACAGTGTCTTGTAAGTTTGAAATGTCTTTGTAGGCACCTACGTCCTTTCAAAATTTAACCCAACGAGTTCCTTCCAATTGTTGATGCCAAAGATACATTTGATTCAGAATAATTTTAGTTAGTTAAATATTGGTAAGAGTTTCGTTGCAAATATTATTTATTTGTTCTTTGAATATAATTTAAAACATAATCATAAAAATCATAAATATAATCTAAAACTGAACGTATTTGTCAGGTAATTTTAAAAGAGGCATGAATTTAAATATATTGGCGCAGAACGGGAACGAACGCATCCCGTCATATATGATTTACGACGTAATGATACGAGCCGCCTATTGTTGATTGCCTACTGAACCTTTATATTACACCAAATAATATTATGAGGACCATTATAGAGAAAAGTATTTGTATGTTAATTTCGGTAATACACAAATTGTGTATACACAGTATATAGGACAGAAATAATTATGATGGCTATAATAAAAGGGATTTTCAGATCCTATTTGAAAAAGTAGATTTTTTAAGTTGGTTTTAGACGAAATACGAGATCCTCCGTTTGTTTCCTTGTGTTTAAACAGTAGTCGACTTATGTAAATGTAGTGTACTTAATTAGTAAAGATGAACCAAAATTAAAAAGTGAAAAATAAGTAAAATTTACAATGTGCGCCATTTTGTAATTTAACATTTAGTAAAATCAGAAAGTCATACGCTTACGCGCACACAACCACACACACACACACACACACACACACACACACACACACATCACACAAAATAACATTAAAACATTAAAGGCTGAAAATAGACGCCAAATAATTGTGTAGTTTTTTCAATGGCAAATCAAACCTATAACTTTGTTCGTTATCGAGTAAAATGGTCTCACAAATACTCATGGTTTGTAATTTGGCAATTACTCCTGACTGCTTAAATGGTAGTTTAGTCTGCAAACATCATTAATTTAGTCACAAGTTAAAACCGAACTTTGTTGTTAAAATATAATTAATCACAGCAAACTGTCTACACCACTCAGTTTAATGAGAAACTTATCAAAACCTTACTCGAGTCAGGATTTCTTTAAAATTACACAGACAATTCTATCGACTTTAAGGCAGTAGGCTTACTCATTGCGTTATTTAGTTTTTTAAACAAACTTTGAAATTTATAACAAAAAATTGTTAATTGTTTTTCGCAAATTCTATTTCACCTTGATTTCTCGGCTTAAGTTTTCTTAGGTAAAAATACATATTGTATTATATTTAAATACATATATGTTTTAATTTGCGTTAGAATAACTTAAAAACAGGTTCAATTTAAACTTATGTTTTAAAGTTATAGCAACAGAATTAATGAATAATATTTGTGACGAAACAAGTACTAATATTTAATTCTTTAATGTCATTACATAGTACGTATTTTTATACTTACTCACACATACGCGTACGCGCGTGCGCACTCTGCTTCGTCTGCGAACTTATTCCATATTTAAGTGCCACTTACTAGCACTATTTTTCTCTCTATTCCTGGGTTTGTTTCATTACTTTTAAAATACGCTTCTCTTTCTGCATTGTATTTACACCGCATTGCTTCTGAGAGCGAGAGCATTGCGAGGGATAAACAGTAGGCGACACAGACACACACACACACACACACGCATAACTGATTTTGTGTGCAGTTTAGTTTTTTAATCACAAAGGTTAAAATTGTATAATACCACAACAGTGGCAGTGATCTAGCTGTTGAGTTTAAGCAAGAAAGTGAATACCCGCTCGCTTTCACAAATTGTGCGAAGATTAACGTTTGAACAAGAAAAGTTTTAAATAATTCCGTTAAATAAGACAGTTTAACTGTACCATTAGACTTAGGGGCATGGGAAGACATAAGGCATTGCCGTGATATTAGGTTAACTATTCCTAGTGATCACTTTTATTTATGGAGAGATGCAGGCTTACGAAACTCCATAATGAACGCTACGTGGGGAACTAAACTTTCAAATACAGTTACTTTGAAACATACTCTGGTTTCATTTGTTTCATGCCATAGTTTTTTAATTGTAATCTTTGGCTAAATTAACATGACTATGACTATGTTAACATAACTTTAAAACTTTCAGGACCGGTATTATTAGCACGTAAAACTTGCTATACCTGGCATATGCTTTAAAAGCCAGACGTCTTAATGACAGGCCAAAATATTTTGTGGCCATTAAGCATTTTGTAGCAAAATTTCCTCCACCAAAATGTAGAAATACAAACATCACATTTACCTCTCTTTCTCCAATACAGCTGAGTGAAAAATAATGCCACAAAGACAGTTAACAAATTTATAAGTACTCACATTTATGATGTAACACAAAACTAACGTTTTTTGTTATAAGTTATACCTAATTTTACACAAAAATTATTCACAGATATATATGTTTTAAATACCAGACATAACATCACTACCACTGTTGTCCTCTCTATGATAACTAACTCGTCTTCTAAGTTAATAAATTTTTTTGTAGTGATTACAGCGATTAGTTCATTTTCAATATAATCCGCTTTTTCAACTCGCTCGCACCGAATTTTCAACTCATCTGCAACAATTTTCAAAATTCTTTGTTCCAATAATCTTAACACGTCTTCCGCTTTAAAGGTGGCATAATGGCTTCCAAACCAACTCTTCATGTCTGACCAGATTAATTCAATCGGGTTCTGATCTGGATGCTATGGAGATTATCTTAGAACGGTATTCCCTTTTTCCGCTTAAAATTGCATAAATTATACAAGTTTTATTTTTAGGTTTTTGAAACTTAATTAAATCAAAGAGCCGCAGTCTTAACATGTCTTCATGAAAAAGGTTTTTCATGTGAGTTAACCAATTTTTCATTACACTTTTTGAGGAATTACTGCTATGTATGTATGTTTTTCCTGCTTACTGCTTCTGGTATTGCAACATTACGCGATAGTACGATAAGAAGTAATTTCATTGTTGTCCAACGTCTGCAATTTTCAAAGTTTATGTCACCTTGATAATCATCAGTTCTGTAATTTTATTTTAATATTAAGATTGCATTAGGCAGAAAACTATTCATTCACTCCAGCGTGAACGATTATTACCCTCTGTCCTTTGGAGATCGGCGCTAAATAACCAGGTGCCGTACTTTCATCTTGCCAAGATTTTGGCGCAACGTGGCTACTGTATATAAAAGTCTCATCTGGCTATATAATGGGCCTATTCTCCTTACGGCATCATTTTATGTCTATTAAATACTGAACCCTCGTTGACGGGGTTTGATGATTTTTATTATAATTTGCCGGTTGTTTCTTGCCTTTAGCCATTTAAATTCTAGCTCTTTTAAAACTTTATTATGGCTTGACTTTTTCTTTTAAATTAATACACTCTCGTAGGACGGAAAGAAATTTACTGGGAGTTGCCACAGTTTTTCCTTCAGTATAAAAATCATGAACATTCATCGTATTATCCACTTATCGAGGTCACTGACGTTTGATACACGAAGGAAAACATGTTAAATTTCAGCGGGAGAACTGAATGAGTTATTCACCACTGTTTACAACTTAAATTCTAAATGATTTATTTACGGGAACTACTGTTTGCCTTGAAATGGCGGTAGCTTGTGCAACTCGCTGTTGAACGTTTTTCTTATGTGTTAAAACTGTACGAGCTTCTGCTTCTCGTCTCATGAATTTATGAACATTGATACAATCTCATGAATTTGAAGTTGAAGAGTTTTATTTGATTATTTTGATGTAATTTTGGGCACATTTAAAATAGTTAAAAACTTTTTTTAAATGGTAATACTAAGAAGTAAAACAGTTCATATCTATTTATACACTCAGTGTATACTGAGACTTGGACAAAATTTATAGCACCAAGTTTAATATAAAATAACAAAAACTTAACATAATCATTCGTAAAGTATTTTTTGCCGAAACTATAAGGGCTTATTGAATGGAATGTGTTTACAAAGAGTGGGTCGAGTATTTAATTGTATACTACCATCAGTACAGCTCAGTGAAAAGTAATGCCATACACTCAGATAACAGCTAATAAAATATGCTATGACGATTTAACACAAAACTACCTTTTCATTAGGTGTTATATTTTTAATCGTCATCATCTTCAAGGATTAAACCAAGGATGGTTTGTTCCGGTCTCAAAAAGGCAAAGATTAGAGCAGGTCACTCCAGTGCTTCCTCGGACGTCCTACACCCCTTCGTCCCACGGCTTAGAGTTCCATAGCTGTTTGCAGTCATCTATTCGCCAAAGATGTTTCCACCAATTCAGCAGATACTTTGCAATCCTGTCGAGTATACCCATAACATTCAGTTCCTGCCGTATCTCTGTGTTTCTTGTATGATCATGGAGAATATACCCTGCCACATGCATGAGTAATCTCATTTCAGCCGTGTTATATTTTTATTTAGTACAAAAAAATTATTCACTTTTACGTATTTCTTCCACACCTAACATATTATCACTACCACAATTGTTTTTCTCACAGTTATTCTCTGAACTAATCAAATTACCTTCTAGGTTTACAATAACATTTTTGTTGTGTTTTTAAGGCCGCGTATACACATGCGAGCCGAGCGGTTCAGGAGGAACTCGCGAGCGCCGTGTGGACGGTGTCTCGGGGGCTCGTGAACCACTCGTTCGCTGGTCGGTCCGTTCCGGCGAAAGTCGGTCCGAGGGACGAGAACACTAGGGATTCGCAGTACCAGTGTGGACGTCGTTGTGGTAACATTCTCTGTGCCCGCGAACAACACGTGATTTCGTTGGTGTACTTCAACCATGGCCGAGTGGACTGATGAAGAGGCTCTTCAGCTCATAGAGTACAAAACCAAATCGTTATTATGGGATCCAAAACATCCCCAACATTTTAAAAAGAACTTGAGAGAAGACGCGTGGAAGGAGATAGCCAGTGAATTGGGGATAGAGAGATCTAGTGTTGATTGCAAAAACAAAATAGTGAGTTTGTTGGCTTCCTACCGAAGAGAGAAGAACAAGACCAAAAAAACTCAAAGGACAGGAAAAGGTAAGGTTTGGTTTTTTATTATTTATTTTGCTATAATTTTCTGCATGACGTTCTATTTGTTACTTTTGATATAATTCTTTACGATACAGATTTTTGTAAAATTACAAATTTTTGTAAAATTACAAATTTTTGTAAAAATACAAATTTTTGTCATTGTAGACACCTAAAATTTTTCATATAATGCAATTTATCATATGTTTATATGGAAAGCTGTCTGTGTTGTACGTGTTTTCTCATTTACCAAAGTTCATATAAAAGTTTATTTTGTAACACCCTTTTTAGAGCAAATCTCCCTTAACTATTACGATTCTTATAGAAACATGATTGGTATTTGTATTTCTACTCATTTTTTTCTTCCAGGAAATCGGAAGTGTACTATCATGTGTTAAGCTTTGCAACCCAACAAGGAATGCGGTGACGTCTGCCATTCCACTGCACGTATCACGGTACTACTACACATTTAAAATACGTTTAACACTGTCTCCCGCACGGTATTTCTAATTGCATATAGCTTACTGAACAATGTTTACAGAGCCAGTAATACCGCACCAACTCAAGCACGCGTTATCATTCAGTAGACCCCCCCCCCCCGCTCTTCAGGCGTCTCGGTAGCACAGCTTGTGATCGTACAGTACGTCAGTCGGTGGTTCGCCTATGAAGCGTTTCAGTTCCTCAGTGACAGAGATGAGCCAAGGAAAAGAATGAACACTGTAAAAAATATATATATGTATTATAGACATAATTGTATGGGAAAAGAAATTTTACATACATGGGTTTGACTGGTTACATATATCAAAAAATCATAAACATCATAGTTATTTCAAGTAGACTTAATGCTATATGATGGCTTGAGAAAAAAAAACAAAGTTCACTCATCAATGTTCATTAAGTACTTCAGTTCAAGCATACTCATGTTGCCATGTTACTGCTCCCTCTTTCAAGCAATAATCGGCAATTTCATTTCTAATTGCCTTACAGTACTTCACAGATTTTCGGGGTGTTCTCCTTAATGGCATCATGGAGGTCATTGCTTGATCCTTTCTCCACGATCCCTCAATCAAAACTCCGTTCTCTTTGTAGCTAGAGAACCAGGTGGTGTGTACAAGTTGGGTGAGTTTGCCCTAAGATAGTAATGTAGCATAACGATGGACATTACAACTAATTCTGCTTTGCTGGGCTCCAATAGCATTGGTTTCCTTAGAACGCGAAACACTGCACTGGATATGGCAAATGCGTTCTCTACGACCTGGCGGGCTCTGCTCAAGCGATAGTTGAAAACTCTCTCGGCAGATCCTTTAGCATGATCTCCTGGGAAGGGTTTCATAAGATTTTCGGCAAGAGAAACGCACTATCACCAATAAAAAAATATGGCACTTTTTTCTTACACCCTGTAAGTGTTTCGGGTGGAGGGACTCCGATTGTTTTATCTTCAATCATACTATACAACTTGCACTCCTTAAAAACACCACCATCGGAAATTCTTCCTTGACAGCCAACGTCAGCAAATAGAAAGTTGTAATCTCCGTCAACAAGGGCAAATAACACAATACTAAAGTGTCCTTTGTAGTTGAAGAAATTACTGGGTGAATTGATGGGAGCTTGCAAAAGTACGTGCTTGCCATCTATAGCACCAACACAGTGAGGCAGATTCCATTCTGTAACAAATATCTCCTCTACGTCCTTCCATCCTGGTGGCGTTTTTGGGAGCTGAAACAAAAGACATGCTTAACCGTAGACCTGGCAGTCACAATAGCTCTGTAATGACAGGCCAATAATTTTGAAGCATTTCAGAGAAATTTTTAAAAATTCTTAAAAAATACAAATATGCTTTAAACAAAGTTTTATTATATTTAAAAATAAAAACGTGTTCATATTTTTAAACAAAATCTCATTCTCATGATTTTCGTATGTTACAGGAAAACCCTGTGGGATCCATCAACGACGACAGAGACGTACAAGCCGAGGAGGAAGAAGAACAGGGCGAGGAAAACGATGGACAGATTTCTGATGATCCTTCCAACCTCAATACTTCCAGCCTTCAAACCCCAAAACGACCGAAGACTGGACGGCAACGTGATCGCACTTCGGCTATGATGACGAGCACTTTGAACATATTGAAAACCGCATCAAGTAATTTAAACATACCGGCGACTGAAACGGACGAGATGACCTCTTTTTTTAACTACGTCTCACAAAAATCCAAAAACTATTCACCTGCAACCAAGACAGGGGTACAGCACGCAATATTTGAAATAATTATGAAAGCCGATCGAGGGTTTTATGATTGGAATTTGGACAACACCCACTATCGTCCCCATCAGCAGATGCAACCGTATGGACCGCAAGGACCAGCACAAGGTTATCCAAACTGTGATACAACTTTACCTCATGTATACGAGGGTATACACCACCATGTACCCCACCATGGTTTAGAGGTACAACCAAACTACACAGATTTATCTCCAGCTTCACAGGTCCGTTCTACAGTACTGACATCGCCCACCGAATCTTACAGCGGAGAGTCAACGGTTGCAGGTATCGAAGATTATATTTAATTTAGTATTAAGTTTTAATTTGTAAGTTGCACAATAGCCTAAGTGGCCATGTTTACATACTACCAATTTCCCTAACGTAACACTATTATTAAAAGTTTTTTTTTCAAATATCAACAATAATTACTTTGTAAACGGTAATACATTTTAGATAAAAGCCGTGCTTTCATAAGCAAATAGCCTAATTATTTATTTTATTACCTTAATATATTCCTTTAAGTTTTCAACAATAGCTGCACATACTTCTGGTACAATTTTTGATATTGCTTGCTTGGAAATCCGGAACAAATATTGAAGGCTGGTGAAGGAGTCGCCTGTTGCAAGGAATCTTAATTTAACAGCCAACCTGAAATAACACATTTTCAAATAGAGTTGTGAACAAGGTACAGTTAATGTTAATAAATATAAAACTCATTGTTTAAAAAACAATAGTTGAAAGGGTGAGTTAATGAAGGGGCTGTGTAACATGAAAGTATGTTCAAATGTTTTAAAAACTTAAAAATCAGTTTTTGACTTTTAGAAATATGTAGAAACCAATGGTACATTAGAAAGAAAAACACAATTAGTCTGCAACCCAGTTGGTCTAATTGACATGGATTGACCAAGGAAAAAGACTATAAATTGCTTACATGTCTTGCACTGAAATCGGGGCGCGCATGTATGTTTCCTTCTTCGATATGAGTGGTCCTACTTTATTAATTAGATCCTTAAAAACACTCGGAGATATTCTTGTAAAATTCTTGTATTGCCCACTCATACTTTGAGCAATCTAAAAGCAATTGTTCGCCATGCCGTGTTTTGTACAGGTTTGTATGCCACCAACGACGTGCTTTCCTCTTCTTTTCGTTCAAACAACTAATCTCTAACGCTGTACCACTGAGTACAAAATTAACGCTGTACCAAAGCTAAATTTTCATCGGCCATTTCGCCACGGCAGCTTCTCACTGACTGCCCCAAAAATGCTCGTCACTAGATCAGGCTCGCCTACGGATCGTGGTAGGTTCGTGGACAAATTTACTTCCCACGAGCTTACTACGAGCTGCTCCTGAACCGCTCGGCTCGCATGTGTATACCCGGCTTAACAGTTGTTTCCTTTACAAGGTAATCCGATTCAATTTTTTGACCGTGTTCGCATTGACTTTTCCAATCGTTAATTTTTTTTAAAGTCTTTCTTTGGATAGTGTTAAACCGTCCTCAGTGTTAAATGTGACATTATGATTATGACTTCAACCACGGCAGACTCTAGTGAAAGGCTGGAAGGTTAAAAGTGGCGATTCTGGAAGGCAGACTACTATGATCTCTTATTTTCTCTATTTCAACAAAGAAATCGCTTTGTTTTAGTTTCCGGTTAACAGAAATTTCATAATTTTTCATTTTTTGTAAATTCCAATTTTGTTATGTTAAATACTTTTGTATAATTAAAGAATTGTTGTAATTCATTTTCATATGATACTACTCAAATAATTTAAACAAAATTTATTCCTTAATACTAATTCATTAATTTCTTAAACTTAAACTTATAGTACTAAGTGCGCAAAGACCAATGAATTAGGCTTAGGTATAAATATTAATGTTTTTATTAATACTATGAAATTTAATTAAAGTCTAATATGTTCACTTTAGCCATTTTACTGCATAAAGATTATATTCAACTTCATTCATCCTTTACCTTTATAGCTGATAAAAAGTTACAATCTAATACTGTCAGGCAATAAAAATTACACTTTCCATATTCATATGTATACTATTTTTAAATGTTATATACTTTGGGGAAAGAAATAACATTCTGAATGTCGTAGAACACCATTTAATTGTAAGAGCGGTGTTTTATTAAATTAATTACTTCCAACAAATGAAAAATCGAAATTTCAGTAAGAATAAAATTATATCATACATGTAAAACTAAAGATTCAGTAGGCTGTATTTAATTCAAAGTAGGGTATACAGTTTCATTTAATTCTCAGAGCCGGGTACCACTGCAAGATAAAATTTATTTCTTAATTATTATTATTTAACATTATGTAACATAATATTGATACTGTATTGTTTGTAAGATTAACTATCATTACCACACTCATAGTTAACATTCAATTGAAAGTTACTACCTGACGATGTTGTAGTTTTTACTAATGTAAGAAGTAACTTTCTTTGACCTTACAATGACAAAGATTAAAAAAGGTAAGGAATTTTGTTATTCATCATAACATAAACAACCTTTATAACTTGTCAGAGCGTTTCCTAATTGTGACCAGCGAGTTAATTTTAAAACATGAGGCGAAATTCCCTGGAAGCTGTCTTCAGTAAGAAGAATTCCATTGACACACACTTAGGTTGTCATGTCTGTAAACATTTTAACACTTACTGAAGTTTTTGAAATAGTTATTTTTTTTCTAAGTCACATTTCTAAAAAACAATAATTTCTACAATTGTGGGTACATACGAATTTTGTATCCTGGTTTGTTAATTGGATATTAAGTAATTGAAATGGTTTGTACTATCAATTTTTAACCAATCCTCTACTTGACTGTTATATCTATGTCAATGTTGCTTACGAAGTTCTTCTGGATTCTTTGTTTTCGTAATTCTTTGTATGTCAATTCTTGAATATCTTAGGAGCCCTGGAAACATTTCTGGAACTCCCTCAGATAACAGGATCACGAGGAAATTCCTTCCATTCACTGTCCCCAGTCTTACACTTTTATGTCCTGGATATGACAGATTCGTGAAAGTGTTTTATGTATACAACACTAGGCGTATTATATACCATTTATTATTTCTGGCAAATAACGTTTTATGTTATACGTTACCTACGGAAATTATTATAACTTAAAATTCTGAACACTTATCATAACCAAGCTTGATAAACAACAAGTCCAAATTTTAGTTTATGTTATGTTTCAGTAATTACGTGGGTTAATCAACACGTGATTAAGATCAACTTATTTTTTAAAAACACACACAACAAACACTACTAACATTACAGTATTATAAACTATAATATTAAACTGCACTACAAATACGTCACTGTAAACTGTAAATACAAACAACAAACTGTAACAAAAACTTTGAAAATTTTACATGAAACTTAATCGTTTACACGAGACGGAACTAAACTGGCCAAGCCTCTCTGAGATACCACATTTCAACTTTCCAGCCTTCTACTAGATTCGGTCATGCCCCAACCCATCTCTTCAAATCTGACTATATTAGTTCAAACGGATTGAGATCCCGACGAGACAAAGGTAATCTAAGAACTATATGCCCCTTTTCGGTTAAAATTTCATCGATTACATAGGTTTTATTTCTAGGCCTGTGTAATTTTACTATACCGTATAGAAATGAAATTTTCATAATTAGACGAAGGCGACTTATTATTTGAACATTACGGTAAAACGCATTATATATAAGCCTACTACAACGCTACTTCATAGTATGTTAGGAAATAGTTTTACCTGGCATACTAAAGAACTCAATTTTACCCCTTTTCATAACTCAGAATATTTATTTATGTAAATCACTGATCTCTTTGGAACAGCTGTAGCTTGTGCGATTCGCTCTTGAAATTTTTTCTGATTACGCAAGTATTTTGAAGACTGAACGAAAATGGAAGACTCAATGGAATAGTAAATCTTCTTAAACTGCTCACTGTATTAGTAAATGAGAATAATGTGTTACACATAAACTGTTTGTAAACATACTCTGTTTAATATACACTCTGTATCTCAATAAAAATAATAATATGCATTATTTATGAATGTGACACTCGTACCACTTATATCTCAGTTTGGCGTTAAATCATAAAGACCATTAAATTGTACCATAATACAGTGCCTTCAAAGTTAAATATTAAAGAACCCAGTTAATGTGTTCATCGGACACAACGAATAAGAAATATAAGTTGAAATTCGAACAGCCAATTAAAAAAAATATAAGTGATATACAACTACCGACTTCGACAAGTAAAAGTGTAAGTGTACGTTCGAATCTGAAATCTGCATAGCCAGTACCCCTCAAGGGAAGAAAACTCCTCATAGGTTTACAGGTCAAATTTGGATATGTTTTAAGAATATAAAAACTAAGTGACAGAAGAAATTGCGTGTGATGGAACAGAAATAAACAAACAACGACATACGAAGGGGGTTACTCGTCTTTTTATTACACAAGAGTAAATAGAATGACCTCAAATTCTACATAACACGTATCGCAGAAAAGAATAAAAGAATAAGTTTTAAAAGGATACTGACGTTCTGATAGGAGAACTGTCAACATAACTAACTTCAGGACACCAGACATTGTTAAATAGATGGTGCATGAAAAAAGCAAAATGTGTAAAATTATGTATTTTATTTGCCGTGATATTCCGTACAGTGTTTGTAGGCACATCGTACAAATATAGAACTGTAGCAAGGATACAGTTTACAATACGTTTAAGGATGAATTGTTTCCTATCTTTTCCACCGTCTCATTAAGTAAATTGAATACTGATTTATCTCTTGACTGAATGTTCTTGATTTGTAGTGCTTTTTCTTCACTTCATATTAATAAATTTTACTTACCTGATCTCTCTTATGTCTTGCGTGATATCCATTAAAACAGAGGAGAAAGGCACCTTTGTTGTTTCATTCCTAATTTGTTCTCCACTTTCAAAGACTGTAATATAGAATAAGTTCATTCTGCAAAATGCGACTCATGTATTAAATACACATTTTAGATTACTTCAGTACTTCTTGTAAAATTGGATTAAATTTACTAAGCTAATAAACGTCCCATTTTTGTCTTTATCACTCTTTACCGTTTACTGTAATTTTAAAATATAAATGCCGCGAAACATAAAGAGGTTATACCACTGTAACCTTATGACCAGATAGATGTAGGCCTACGTACTAATAGAACAGGACATACTGTATTTGAGACATGTATTTGAGACGTATCTAAACCAAATAAATATAGTCATGAATTATGTATACACGAATCCATGAGTTAGAGAATTGAAAGTCTCTGTATTAGCAAGAATTTCCACGTCCATGTGCATCAATAAAAATTGTATTTGTTAAGGTTTATTTGATTGGATTGTGTTATCTAAGACAAATAAATGTGTACAAAGAAATGAGTAACTTTGTGAAATCCTTATCAAAAGTCTTAGCAACGACATTGTAATTAACTAAACCCTTTGCTTTTTAAAATGTCTTTTAGATGACGGAAAATATTTGTTTCAATTTATAAAGTTCCAAGCTTTTAAAGCTTTTATGTATCTACTTAGTACACTGTCATTTATAAGAAACGTGACACTAATTATTTGTTTTCAGATTTGAATAAAAGGACGGGAAAATTTCTCTTTTCTTTGATATATAATAAATTTTCTTCTTCAAAGCACTTAAATTAAATGAATATAAACAAAAATCTTTGCAGCTGTTCAAATGTATACTTTTACTGAAGACTTCACAGGAAAAATTTTGTTAATTTAAAATTATTCCATATAATTATAAGATACGTGTACATTAAAATTACATGTTGTCACCATCAGTGTCTTGATTCTATTCCTTTACAGTCATTATACTGTTAACTTGATATGTAGAAATATTTTGACTTACGTAGATCGTGACATTCCTTTCATCGTCAGCTGCGCTTATGGTGGTAGCAATGTTGTGTAATTTGCTATGTAGTGTTTTAATAGTGTATTGAATTGGAAATATGTTTTATCAAGTAAAATTACGTGAGTGTGAGTTTGCCACTCATACACAAAATATCCAATATACATACACAGGTAGGCCTATCAACACAAATTTACATACTATGAACAAAAGTAAAGACAAAAACAGCAAGAACAGCTCGAAATATACAGACGTTGAATAAACCAACCCCGTCTAATATAATGACAAATCATTTATCCAACCCAACAAACTATTCGAAAATTTCCCAATAACTTACAGAACATTGCTACTTCCACCGCCAACACCGAAAACGCAGCATCAAAGTTCCACACTGTTGACATGTCAACTCTCACGAAACGCGCCTGCGAACGTCAACATGATTTTCCTGTCAAGTTAAATAATGGTGATAATAAAATACATTGACTTATACGCAGCTAAATTTATTTTTTTCTTATACTCATGTCCTTACAGGGAATATGTTTAAAATGTTCAATAGCAAAACATTAGATAACAACAACAACAACAATTATTAATATTATTTTAGTTGTTCGTGTTGCTGAGGATTATTATTACCAATATCTGAGGGAAAAAAACTGTATTAAATACCAAAAATCTCTGGTGTGTGGGTCTTTCACAGACTAAAATCCTCACTTTCTTTTCAGGGAAAACCATCCCGGAACCACTTCCGCATTTCATAAAATCTGATTCTGTATTACGCCGCTACCGGGTTCTTCCTTTATTTTGATTTTATGCTCTTCGAAGAATTATATATCTCCTTCTTCTTGCTTTTTCCATAGCATCATGCTTCCAAAAAATGTGTTGAATGTCTCTGTACGTTGCAAGAGACGAATAGGAAATTTATACAAAATAGTTGGGAAAAACATGTAAGTAATATAGAGTATAATGTGCACGGTACGCAGGACGTAGCTGACAAAGTACTGCAGAATTTAAATCCAACAGAAAGAGGTAATCTCAAAAACAGCAGCAGTGTCACAAAAAAGGAATTGTTCACTTACTATGATCGGCTGTGGACCCAGGAGAAACTTAAAGAAATTTGCAGATATCATCAGTGTGTGGATACAGTAGAAATAAATGATTTTTTAGCAGCTCTGAAGTGGTGTAAAAGTGGAAAATAATCGGTCGCTAATGGGCTGAATTTCGAGCTTATAAAGTATGCGCCAGGCTTGCCGTGTAAAGTGTTACTGAACAAGTGTGCCCATTTTTCTATTCATTTTATATGTATACTATGCCATACCCAATTGAAAGATGAACCTTCTGGAGCATTTTATGATTGGTAACTTTCAGCTCAGGAAGCCGCTTCGAAGACCAAGGTAATGGTTTTTCTTACTAGTTGATTCCATACGAGAAAACTGATGTACATGTTCTTGGTCAGGTCAGTAATTTTGAATATCTGGGCTATTATGTATCTACTATTACAACAATGAAGTGGTGAATACGCTACATAAGTTCAACAATGCGTACGGGACCATCAGGAAAACTCTAAAATCAATAAGTAAAAACACAAGTCTAACGTTCTACAATGTGATGGAACTCCCCACACTTCTCTTTGGGTCTGAGAACTGAACTTAACGAGATCCCAGGCCAGCCTTATTCAACGGGAGAAATGGAATTTCTCAGGCACGTGGCGGGATTCAGGATCGCAACAGAAATATCAATTTACGGCAGAATAATATTAGTATACTTGATAGGATTGCCCAGTTCCGGCTAAAATATCTGTAACGTCTTAACCGAATGGATGACAGCCGCATCACCAAACAACTACGTATTGCATTATAACCCGAAATGACTAAAAGCTGTGGGAAGAAGCGGTGGAGCCAACCAGCTCTACTTTTATGTGTTTGTGACTGGAACAAACCATTTTTGGTATAATAATGGTTAAAGATGGCGATGACTACAATAATAGTGGATATTTTTGTACCATTGATTAGCTTAAGAGGTCCAGGCATAGTGTTCTGCGAGTATGCCGTATGGTATACAAGGGATATAATGTGGTCGGCACTACGCTAAAGCCGCCCTTTACTACTCTGCCAAGATTAACGTTCTATCAACTTTTGTGCGTTAAGTTAGACTTCGTCAGATATAGGTTAAATACGGGTTATGTGCAAATGTTATTTACAGGTGTTACAGATACAAACCGCGCACGAAGTGCAGCTTCTTTGTGCGCTCTGCTAAAAAAAAAGACAGTTTGTGTATACATTTGTGTTTAAAAAGATAACTTTGATGTACAATCAGCATGAGATATAGTAATATACACGTAAGAGTAGATTGAAAAATACTGAGAACGACTTTAGATATTTCCTTCAAAATACACGAAATAGAATAAAAAATGTTTAACGTAACATCTGTTAAGCATCTAAACCGGATGACCACTGAGTCTTTGAAAAACCATTCATACAAACATGCTGGCCTCATAAAATTAGGGGAAGAGATAAATTGTTTGTAACCGTAACGAGCAACATAACTTGTTCAAAGCGTAGAAGAATACATTAATATAACGTTTTTTAAATCAAAAACAATGTAATATTCATGCATATATGACGCCCGTCTCTTCTACCAATAGTTTTGTAGTTCCGTCCCGCTTTTGGCAATCGATCCTCTGTCATCCTTTCTAGATGATCCCACCATTATCTTTTGTAATCTGAAGTAATTTAATGTACAGTATGTCCTCTCCTTCGTGTTCTGCTCTGATATCGTCACTCGCATATGTCAATATGGGTACTGCAATTGTCTTATAAAATTTAATCCTTGTGATGTGTTTTATTTTATTTCTAAGGTTACTGTGAATCGTACCATTAATATTTCTAAATTTATTTATTTCCTCTTTTATATCATATTTAGATTAATAGGCTACAACACATCCGTGATATTTAAAACGGCTCACTTGTTCTGTTGTTTATAACTATCTTAGTCCTCACCTTTAAAGGCCATGGTTTTAGTCTCCCTCACTGAAATTGTCAGTGAGTACTCTTTTGCTACTTCTGACAATTGAAACATATCTTTTTGTAAAACATCCTCATTTTCTTGAATAAGAACTATGCCATCCGCATATAGGAGGGATAAAATAAAAATTGATTTCTTAAGCTGTATTCCCGAAGTCACTCTGGATTTCCGTGCTCTTAGCATATCGTTAATGTACATATTAAACAAGATTGGGGAAATACAGCATCCCTGCCTAACCCCTTATTTATTGGCATGTCACGTGAGAACCTACTATTTAGATCCAGGACTACAGTACTTTTGTAAAGGATCTTAACTAAATTTAATAAATACTGTTGATATCCCCTTCTATCCATAATATTCCATAACTTTTGACGGTCTAAATATCAAATACTTTTTCCAGATCAACAAAAGCGATATGCGTTTTCCGGTTATACTCCCCTCTTTTCTCTGTTGTCTGTGGTAATACAAACAATGCAGCCCCAGCCAACCTACCTTTTTTAAACCTATTTGCTCTTTAAGAAGTAATGCATTTCTAATGACGCTTAATCTCTAATTGAGAATTCTTGTATGTATTTTGTACGTTGAGTCCACCAATCTTATTCCTCTATAATTATTTAAATCTGTTTTGTCTCCTTTCTATATAACGAAATCACTTATGCCCGCCTCTATTCTTTCGGAATTTTGTCATCCAGATAGTATTTAGAAAACAGAGAATTCGTGTTCTATAGTGGCTATGAAGCGTTACCATGAGTCTTGATGGCCTTGTTTAATAATTCCCTTTGTTTCATTTCTTATTCTCTGGTATGCTTTTCTTGACCCCTCTTTTGGATGTGATATATATCTTTGCAAGCTATCATTTTTCCTCTTTACCGCAGTATCTATTTCTTCTGTCCAAATTTTCAGACCCCTGCTTCGTCTATACTCCTTTTGGCAGATTACTGCTTCCTTAGCTGCTTGTATTTATTATTTTCTTGATATTACTCCATTCCACCTCTATGCTTTCGCTAGTACGTATTACCACAGTGCACTGATTTATTCTGTTCTGACAAAGATTTCTGGTACTTTCGTCCTCCAATCCATAAACTTTAATAACTAGTTCATTATTTTGTTGGTGTTGACCAAAATTATTTTGTTGTTTCCATCGCATATGTAACTGTATATTTGATATCAGTAGAAAATGATCTGAAAAAATTTCATACCCCCTCTAGGCTCTTCTATCTTCAACTTGTGATACTAGCTTTTTATTAACTATTATATAATCAATAGATGATCTAGAACCTCTCGCCGACCAGATATCTTTATAACAACTTTTTTCTAAAAAAAATCCTTTTGTTATCTACTGATCATTGTATGTCATAAATTTTCTTCAACTTTTACCGTTTCTGTTTAATGTTGGCTCTCCATGCGGCCCTATAAGTTTTGGAGAATGGGATTACTGCCAACTCTAGCATTTAAGTCGCCAACAAGTATTACACTATAGTTCTTATTATACTTGACAATTATTTTTTGTAGTGTTTGACAGAATAAAGTTGTTTCTTCCTCTTTCCCTACTTCTGGAGCATAAACATCTATTATGATAATTTATCCACTTTTATACTTGCGCTTCAGGGTTATTATTCTTTCACACACAAAATCATAGTATTTAACCCTTCTTTCCCATTTTTATCCACATATATAGATACGCCTTTACTTGTCCAGAATATTTCATCTACACCACAATAAAACGTTCCATAATCCCTTGCATATGCAGAACCCCTTAACTACTTTTTTGTTTCAGTTAATACTGCTGTATCAAAATGTTTTTCCTTCAAATCCTTTTGCTATTTCCAATTTTTTTCCACAGATCTCTCTAACATTTCATGTAGTTATTTTTGATTTTTCCGCAATCCATTTATTCAAATTCTTACCCTTTGCCAGCGTCCTGCCACAGTTTTCAAACCTTACTCCGAGGCTGCTTTAGGTACTACAAGTATCATAACGTTTTATATGAACAGGTCACTGGCCTGTCGCACAACCCCCTACCACAAGGACCAGAGACTCTTCTGTCAGGTTTACCATGCCTTAGCCGAAAGAACCTTGTTTTGGGGCGCAGGAGATGCGACCTCACCCTTCACTTTTTGAGATAGGATTTGGTGGCATTGTATCAGTTATTCTAATAATGAACGTTTCTCAGTAGGCCTATTTTCAGTGGTCACCTATCGGCATCAGTGAGCACCCTAAGATCCTAAGCTATCCAAAATTAAGAAATTAGCATGAAAAAAGGAAGACGCCCTAGCCCTTGAGTACTGTAATAGCATCGGGGTCAGAAAATAACAGGAGCCAGTCAAGAGAGACTAGATAGAAATGATTAAAGAAAGGGATCTCACCCCGTACAAGTTGAAGCAAAGTGAGAATCCAGCTAGGATACATTGGGATTGCCAAATCCGTATCCACAAGCTGGATACTCTTGATGGAACACATATTTCACGGAAAAGTAAAAATTTTAAAAAGTAATGATAATGTGAAGTATTTTGTACTTACACTTATTGTTTTTTATTAATGGTACCTATAACTCAATTTTTTATATTTTTTTATATATTCTTTTTTATATAGCTTAAGGTACCATATAATGTTATTATTTATATTCTTAAAGCGATGGATTTCTTTAAGAATATAAATAATAACATTATATGGTACCTTTAGGCTATATAAAAAAGAATATATAAAAAATTAAAAATATTTAGAAAGTAGTCACTCTCCTATACTGCATCTCATTAATTAAGGGCGTACGAGGACAGGAGCAGCCCGCTTTGTTCTTCCAAGAATACAGTAAAGTTTGAATTCAAACCGTTAACTCAAAAAACATAGACGTAGAAATCCCACGCACACATACACACTCACACTTTTACACTTTAGTTAAAGTAATATTTTTTTATGCTTGATTTTTAATGTTTTTAAATTTGTTGTACTATGTCTTCAATCAATATAAAAATAAATATTTCTTACAAGTTTTTCTAACAAAATGTATTTTTATTGTCCTGGTAAGCAATTTGTAAAAGTTAATACAAAATTGCTACAGAATTTATGAATGGCAATAAATTCTCTGGTTTAAAATATAGTAATTGTATGCTGATTGGGAATGAAACATGGTAAAACACTAGTAATACTAACGGAAAGTATCCTAAATAATTTTTTGTTTTCAATTTTTCTATTCTTTTGTTTGTTTATATGTGTCAAATATAATTGTTTTGGTCAGTAACTCGTTAAAACTTTACTTCCTACAACTTGTTTTGAAAGTAACTGAATTATTCTCTTAATTGTACAGAATAACGAGGAAAACTCGCGCACACATAGATATCAATCAGTGTTTAGGGAAAAGTTGAGACGAAAAAGTTGAAAATCAAAATGACTACATCTTATTAAAAAAATTCTGTGAGATTTTAATATTAAACAGAGGGGACCAAAGAGGATTATTAACCTTGCAAAGATAAAGGCGGTATGGATTACATATAAGGAAGCCGAAAAATTTAAATAAAGATTCTATGTCAAAGATCAAATGTCGGTCCGAAGAAGAACAAAAATAAACGTGTAGCATGAGGTCATTAAGTTTATATAGAAGTAAATATAATGAGATGGAAAGAAATAATTCAAAATGATGATTGTAGACTTGAGTAAAGACAAGAAGGAAGTATTTCCTAGAGCCATTCACAACCACCACAGATGTTAAGGTATCAGACGACGGGATATTAGTAACAGAATTTAAACTCCACTGCACGTACAGCATCACACACACACACACACACACTCCAATAAGCAAATACACATAAGCTCGACCTACAGCCCAAGGTGTTCCTTTAGAATACCTAGTAACAGAACTTTAGGAACTTAACTAAAGTACGACAGGAACATCACTTTAGCAACATAACTAGTACAAAGTATAAAAGAATATAATAAGTTTACTTTTTCTGTTTCAAAACCAAGGTGATACCCAAGATAATTCAGTACGTTACATAATATAATAAAATACAAACATGATTCTCTTTCTAACTTCTCCCTTCATATATTTCATTAAAAAGTAAACAAAAATAAATAAAATCAGTCACTCTCCTCTCCCACATCCTCTGAAATAAGGACGTACAAGGATAGAAGCAAACCGCTCTATTCTTCCGCAACTACAATATACTGTATGTAGTATATCATTTTGTAGTATGTGGTAAGTAGAAAATGTAGCGGTGTACGAAATTATTCTTGGAGCCACAGCGTTCCATGACTAGTTGCCTGGTAGTCTAAAACTAAAAAATAAAATGACTTTCTATTTTTAAGACAGTCTTTTACATCAATCCCTATTCTTTTAGAGTGTGCCAGCAGCATTTCATGTAATAAGTAAGATTGGTTTATACAAATTTTTGAGGTTCCTATGCTCGTAGTATATTTCATGACTGGATTTAGTATATTCATTGCACCTGGATTTATTAACAAATAGAAATAACACTGTTGCACAGCACTATAGAAATTTTTTCCGATTAGCGCTTTCAAGCTTTACATCTCATCAACAGATGGGAAATATTTTGTTGTTTTATGAGCATTTTGTTGTATGAGCAAACATTATATTTTGTTCAACATTTTCCTGCAGGTATTTCTGTTCTCAACAATATTTTTATAACTTTTAGCTCACTTTGATTGTTATTACATTAACAATATGCTAAAATAATACCCACTAATTACAACTCTTAGTGTTCCCTGAAAAGCAACGCATTCCTTACACGATTAGTCTAATTACAATATATTCTTTACACTTTATGTAGTATCTCGGCCTTGTTCTTGCATGTTGTTTTATGTAGCAAGCCGAACAAGGTAGGAGACGATAAAATACATTGGCGCTGCAAAACACAAAGCAATTTCTTTTGTGTACTTTTTGAATTTCATGTAGGTTTATTGTGAGTTTTTCAGAGGCGATGGGTGTGTCTCCGGGGAATTTATCAATATACGTAGGTTGTGCTTATATACCGGTATATATCGATATAGAGCAGGCTGCAGACTACTAACGCCAGCTAATTTGTGAGTTATGACATAGCTACCACTACTACCATCACCACAGAAATTCGATTAGTTGCTCAATAAAAATATTTTGGCAGATCACGTTTGATCTGAAATTGAATTTTGTTTATACAGAATGATCGACATAAATACTGGGGCATATAGAACTGTATATCAGACCTCCAGCTACTATCTGAATTTTAAATAATGTTATATTTATTATTAAATGTTTTTTAATACAGTTGTGCTAACCATCAGCTTTTTAATTTGAACTTGTCCCACTTAATAACCTAAAATGACTTATTTAGTGTAAGAGTTAAAGTGTTTGTGGTTATACAGCGCTATGTATACATCATTATGTTTATAGGTAGTACGCTTATTGTAGTTTATACACACAACACTCTCAATTTTTGTTAGTCAGTAATCTGTAATACGTACATACGGGAACACGCTCATTGCTTCTTCTGTCTAATAAAGATGCGGTGCGTTAACTAAAGGTTTATAATATCGTAAACGTGAGATTATTTATTCAGATAGAAGAAAATCTCAGCTGCTAATACAGCGCATATTTGCGTATAAATCACTAGTTTATTGAATGTCAGATCTAACAAATATTTACTTAATGTCCCACAAAAACCATCATAATACGTATAGCAATCTTTACAACCTATTGGGTGCAATGATTTTCTCATTTACGGTACAACTAATTACACAAGATAACACAAACGTCGTTAAGAAATTTTAATCTAATACTGGTTTTATTAAATTCGACCAAAAATAACTCAGATTCTAGATAATCAGTGTTTACTTTGGCATCTTCACAAGTTATCTTTGGAATTTGTATTATCCGATCCATAACTTAACTTTCCCAATCGGTTTCTCGACTGTTAGGCCTACATAGGAGCAAATTAGTTTGCTATTACAGGAATAGCAAATTAGTTGTTTGCAGATACTTTTACTAAAAACTAGTTAAGCAACAAGTTTGGGAACTGCGGACACGTAACTAGAGAAGACTCTTGATATCGGGATTCCTGAGTCTCAGATAATTGTGACAGCTATCTGTATAAATATAAACGTCGGCATAGTATCACATATTTGTAAGTTGTCTTATTGTCATTAGGATGTGCGGTGACGTAGGAACAAATATAGTCTATATATTTTAACTATTATTTAGTAAACTTAATAATTCTCATGTCACGTCACCTTGTTAGTGTCGCTCGTTATTGTTGTTTACTACGCCTCCCACCGCACACTGACGCTGTTATCACAGATAATCAGAGACACTTTTATACCTTTATGACTGACAGCAACCCCTTGACAAAGATGGAATGAGTTGTTATATAGTAATTTGTCGATGAAACCTTTGCTATTCACATTAAGAAAAGCTGTGTGCATATTAATATTCATAATTAAGTTTCCCCGTAGAAGAAATTGTGAATTATATTAGCTTAAAATTATTATAATTATATAGAATAATTTTAACGTTTCTTATAAATATGTAATACCTAAACACCTGAAGCTACATAAATATTGTAATACTATCAAAGAAATATACAATATTTTATATATTGTAAAATCTGGAATTTTTATAAATAAAAATTCGGAAAATGTCATATAACTGAAATACACATTTACAGAAATTTAAAAAAATTACGATGTAGGACGTTAAAAAGGACAATTTAGTAAAAAAATATTGTAGTGGAGTTTGTAGAGCCTATTATGATTCGAGAAAGAAAAAGTGTTGAGAAAGTGCCAGTGATTTCAGTGGTTATTAAATTCAACCAAACTGGTAATTTTATAAAACCAAAATATTACTTTAAAAACATTAAAAAGGTTATAAGCAATTTAAAATAATTTAAAACTAAAAATTGTTAGAAGATCTTAACACATTTTCCTTGTAAGTATTTACAAAACACACTTGGAAAAGTTAACTGGTTATTCAACCAGATGAAATAATATACAACTATGCAGTAACAAATACATGAAGCATTAAGGTGAGCAACAACAAAATTAACAAAAGAACTTGCGGAAACTTTCTATTATCCCATATCAAGTGAAACTCCCAAACTCTAGTGAAAAGGCGAATGTGCAAAATGAAAAAGTTATTTCTTTTTATCACGTGTTATCTTAGTTGCTTATAATATGAGGTATTTACGTGTTACTAGAATTACTTATCAACTGATAATATAATAACCGGTCTTCTTTATTATTAATTATTGTTATGCATGTTTGGTAGGTATGTAACGTTTGGGAATTATGAAATTTAAAGTAAAACAAAATATAAGAAAACTATTTAATTAGTAAATATTTCATATTACAAACTCTAGACATAATTTAGAACAATATTAACATATTCAATAAAACATAATAGAAAATAGTAGTAAAGTATAGAAACTTTACATTTGCAGGTTACTAACACCGCCTGTAAAAAGTCGTTCTGTACCATATCACTGATAACTCAACTAAAGTGAAAACAGAGGTTATTCAGACCCAGATCGATACTTCAGGAGATATCGTACCAGAATATACCAAATTTTATTTACTGGACCTTTGTTTGATTAGTTACATATAGAATGGCCGTCAACAATAGAGACCATGAATGGAGACACAACAAGTACATGCTACATTAATTTATTAAATTTAATTAAAATTATGAACATTTTAAAAATTTTAGAATAATTTAAGACATACTCTGTTAAAGTATTGTTTTAATATTTTCTTCAGTTTATGAAATTATTTATTTTCCTTTCAGTATTTAAGTGGAATAGATTATTCATAAAAATATACAGGAAGTACATAGTGTTTTTCAACATTATAAAAACAATATTTAAAAAATTATTTGAACAATACTAAAATGTAACAAATGAAACAACCAAAATAATAGTCCATACGATATCAAGCGTTATGGAGTCAGAACAAACGACACATATAATTTATACACTCACAAAACTGTAGTTATTGTACTCAGGTAAGACATACTGCAACGGACATAAATAAAAATTAGGAAAGTAAGTTACGAAAAGGAATGAAAGCATAAATCGTGCAAACCACATACTGCACTAAGAAAACTAAGAAGTATAACGTTTTTTTATTTGGTAAGGCAAGTAAGTATTTTGATTTCCATATGTGTATTGTGGAAAAAATGATAGTGCCCGCATTGCTTTAATACTAGTGTTATTGTATTTAATTGAACCGTTTAATTTTGTGTAGTAATATTTAGTTAACATCGATCCCGATGTTACTCTGAGTGCTTGTTTTTCTAATAATTTTAAATTGTGGCTGAAGATTGATATATTTTTTTTTAACTCCTAAAGGCAATGCCTTGTCGCTGTAGCCACGTCACTCTATCCCTTGCGATATTCTTCATTTCTCCATAGGACCCACTATTCACGACACTCATTGTGCTGCGGAAGTATGCAGTTCTTGGTCTTCCTTTGGGCTTCTTCCCCACTACTTTGCCCTCAAAGATGGTAGTTAAAAAAGCACTATGTCTGATCACATGCCCTATCAACTTAATCTTCCTTACCTCTATACTCCTAAGCAGTGTTCTATTCTCATTTACTTCCTCTAAGATCTGTTCATTCGTCTTCCTATCTGTCCAACTAGTTTTTGTCATTCTCCGCCAAATCCACATCTCCATTGCCTGAAGTCTGTCACTCTCCACCTTCCCTAAGGTCCACGATTCAAACCCGTAAGTTAAAACACTCCATACAAATACCTTAACAAACTTTTCCTTGTTTCAATACTATATGGTTGTTTGTTAATAAGTTCCTTTTGCTCTGGAATGCTTGTTTTGCCAGAGCTACTCTCCTCTTAATCTCTGCCAGACACTTATTCCCACTTGTAACTATGCTACCCAGGTAACAAAATTCAGTAACGTGCTCCAATATTGTGTTGTTCAACATAATGGTTGATTTAATTTCTTCTCTTTTTTTGATATATTTATTACTACAAAAATCATCTGTTTAAATATTTTAAAGTTCTGTAAAAACATTACAGCAGGACCTACTTATTTTTTGTTGACTAGAAGTAATGTAAAGAATCCTATAAATATCTGTGTTATGTTCACCTAACAATGTGTTTTCATAGCATTCCACCACAGCGGATTTTCCTTGCCTGCACAATCCTTGAATACTTTATACACGCCTTCATATATGTTTTGTACCTGACATATCTTATGTTATTTATCAAATTGCATATAACCTACTTCACACATTTCCGTAGTCAATGAATGGATTTTTAATAATAAAATATATATTTACCTTTTACTAACTGTTGAATACATGATCGTGGTGATAATTATAATTTGTCAGCAATCGATTAGCGAATGCCTACCCAGACGTTTGTTAGTAAATTCTTTTGTAATCAAATGTTATTCATAATATAATATTTTTTATCGTCGTACGTTATCGTACAATACGTTTTACCTTCATCGTCGTAAGAGCTGTAATAGTAACCTTAAATTTATCAATCTTCGTTCGTGATGATCTCCAAACCTTTCTTCTCACAAAGTCTCACCTTTATTCTACGTTGCGTGCCCCTATATTTTTGTTTTTGTGTGAGGATATAATAAATTTGAACACAAATTATGTAGATAAAATAAAATTATGTAGATATATGTAGAACATACCTGTATTAGATGAAATGTTTCTGTTTTGCGCACGTTGGACGTTTTATGTAGTGAGGCTATTACATTCAAATGTAATATTGAAATAGGAGTGCAACGCTTAGTAATAAACACCTTGTGGTTCGTTATTAGACCTTGCTTGCAGGCAGTATCCGTGACAATGATAATGCAGTATTCCATATTCAAACACTGTTAGAAAATAGACATCTATATAGTTTTATTTTCGGCATATATGTTTAGTAATGACATCGTCTTTTACGTATTACATATCTTACTTATTCTCTTTTGTTATTGTTCCTTGCATTGCCATAGTGACAGGGTAGTTTGAGATTCCACATTTTTTAAATACCCCTCTAAAATGGTGTCAGGGTTAGTGAAGGTCTGGAAACCTTGTTTCAGCCATAGAAAAAATAATATAACAATTAGTCCAGCAATACGCTTAAATCACGTTGACTGACCAGCTGCTAAGGCCAGTCACACGATAGGCTACAAGTCGATCGTTGTTGTAGAAAATGAGCAATTCGAATTAGATTACCATACATAAACCGTGTTTTAAAGGAAATTCGCCACCCAGAGTCCTTAAAATGTCATCATCATCATCGTCTACTTCACAACTCGGCATAGTAAAGGTAATTGCTTGTTCCGCCTTCAAAAGTACTCCAGTCCTCCTTCGTAAGTCTACCCACACACTTGTGTCCTATAAAGTTGTTTGGTCAGTCTGGAATCTGACATTCTTTCTAAGTGTTTTTGCCATCGTTGTTTTTACTCCTTAAAATGTTTATATACATATTAAAAACATTAAAACGAAAACGAAACACCTGCAAAATGTGTTACTTAAAACGGCTGTTAAAAGCAAATGGGAACAGTTAGTAGTAAAAGTAGTACAACTCTTTATTTTGTACAAAGACGACGTAGCGCTATAGGACAAGACAGTGTAACGTAACTAACGTTTAAAGTTACTGACTGCAGTTTTTGGATTTTCAAAGTCAACATGTGCTATATGTATAACATTGCTTTTGGTACATTACAAAGTGAATCCTACGCAACGACATTTCAATCACAAAAGTTCGTAAATTGCTTGTGTCTGTTTGGCAATGCCATAACCTTGAGCTATTTCGTTTTCTGCAACTTGTGTCACAAAATTGAACTCTAATACTTTGTTGGAAGAATATTTGCTCTGTACTATGCATAAAGAATACAAAGAATACAACTGTTTTGAGAATATATATTGAAATTTATGATACGCTGTCTGAACGTTTGACTATATTCATAAATATTAAACGTAAATTTGTGCATTCATATATCATGGGAGTTATAGATCTATTACTGACTTACACTTTTAAATGTCCTCTACAAGTATAAATGAGGTAAGAATGTTGCTACTCTGCAATCAGATTTCTGAACGTTGCTGCTAGAAATTGTTCTTGCCACAGTAATCCATTTACTGTCTAATCCTGATAATACGTTACGACGGTCTCACCGATCGTCGTATTATACAGTAGGAACAAAATACAGACACCAAAGAAGTCACTAAAAACGAGCTTTAATTAGTCCCAAGTGACGTCTTGAAATGAACAAGGTACTCACAAACAATAATTCTAGTCAAATTTGTCACACGCCATAATAATGTTAGAGTTCCACACTATTGTAACACAATAATCACTTTCACCTGTACCACTAATCAGTCTAGGATAATTTTCCATCCTTTTGGTGGCGTGCCAGCATAATTTGCGTAGTTGTAAGTACTGAAACAGTCTATATGGTCCTTTTCTATGAATATATATATATAGTGTATTAATATATATGTGTGTGTGTGTGTGTGTGTGTGTGTGTGTGTGTGTGTGTGTGTGTGTGTGTGTGTGTGTGTGTGTGTGTGTGTGTGTGTGATTTATATTTACGTAACTCGGTCAGTTTCATGCAGTACTGTATATTATACATATTTTCAAATATAATTTCTTCTGCATGTAGTTGTGATGTATTTTATTGTTTAAAATCACTTGACGTACGTTTTACTGAATACATCAGGGATCGATCCTCGTGCCCAGAGCTATTAAATATTTCAGAGAATTTCATAATCACTTAAAGTAGGACTATTTCTAAGGCAGTTGCGTGTGTTAAAATGGAGGTTAGAGATAATTGTAAAAGTAAAAGTTATAAAATATTTTAAAACTAATCAAATAAATGTCGACAATCACTTGCTAAATAACCTACGTATTATTTTCAGCCTTTCAGTAACGATTACGAACGCGTTAGAAAACGAAGTTCAGAAAGTATTAACCTAAATTTTATCTTTTACGGCCCAGACACACAAACCCTTACAGAGTTGTCTATGTGATGACTCCTCTAGTCTAACCCTCGGTGCTTGGAACCGTCCTCTTTGCAAATGTAAATATGCAGTTTCTTTACTTTAATTCTGAAAAATGAGGAACGTTATATTACTGAAATTTTACATTAAAACGTATTATAACGGAAACTACAGATTTCTTAAAATATTTTTGAAACAACATCCTTAAATGAAAGTGCAAATGCATAGTATAACAGGGTTTTCCAAAATATCTTTAGAAACAATCACTTCCCCGAGATTTATTATGAATACGCTTTTTACACTAAAGTGAACCCTAATAAAGTAAGATTTATTACATTTAATTTGAATAACAATTAATCAAGAAAGAATATTTCGAAATCAGCGCTTTTTCAGTTTTCAAACCTATATACTTCACGTTGGTTTCGCAAGCAGTACGTTTTTCAGTCCTTCTCCTGTAAATTCCTGCTCCTCATATCCTTCTCCAGATCCTGTCTCTAAGTTCTTTGATCACTACCTTTGTCCCTGCGATTGCGCGGATGATATCCAAGGCCACTTCTCGCTTCTCATTTGCTATGTGTCTGTACCATGCCAACCTACCTTGTTTAACTATCTCAGTAACATTATCTTAAACATTTACTCACTGCCCTATTACTTCATTTCTTTTCAACGTGTTTTACACCTGTACATGTTAGTTTTATCATCCAATAATCTTTGGGTCATAAGAAAGGTTTATGGTAGGATAATGAAATTTAATATTTCACAGTGAAAGGCAAACCGTCAGTCAAATTGCAGCAAACATTAATACAATATAAAATGTTATAACAACATAAAAAGTTTAGGTACGATTTTTATCAAAACATGCCGATATTACCATTTATGTTTCTGTCCTGAGACTACCATTAAGTCGCAGTACATCAGAAGGGTACTACGTGTTTAAAGATTCTACCGTACTGCACTGAAGTGTTGTCTGGCGCCAGACAGTCCATTCTTACGGCGGCTGCTACCATACTTGTCTTGCTAGTCCAGCGTGTTCCAGAAATTTTCACTTTTAAACAACAAAATCAGAGCGCGAGTCTTCTCAGCTACACTGTCGTTCTAGGCACGGATCTGCAAGGTGCGCATATGTCGCTTCGCTAGAACCCTTTGCCTGAGGCTGACATCAGCGGCAGTTAGTTATAAGCTAATACGGGCGAATCCTTAATGAGCCACGGAACTGGGACAGCCGGTGTGAAGGCAGTGGCTCTGCTGCAGGCCATATCTTGCAAAAGGAGCCTTTTCCGCAACGGACAAAACGGGTTAATTAGGTTGCGACTCGGATAACGCACACACCACTAGGGCGTAAGACGCCCCGCGTCTGTAATCATACTGCCAATGTCAATTTTAATTCAAACAGGAATAACAACCGTGCTTATTAAACGCGAGACGTCTGTCTTTTAATAATGGTACCTATACAATAAAATTGTAATTTGTATTGTTAATGTTGTTCTTAAGAGATAAGCGTATCAACAACTACGTTTATTTTAACATAATATTTTGATATTTTATACAAATCAAAATTTGGATACTTGCAAACAGCTTTATTAAAAGCTATCGTTACATAATTTGTTCTTACAGAACAACAGTTTTTTGTTATAAACTGTTTTTACAATTGGTTTTACTACACAGAAAAAGTTGTTGGTTTACTCTTCTTTTTCCCAGTAAATATTACTTAACGAATTTTTTGTTTAGACGATTATGTAGATAATTTCATTCTATGTTTACCTCTTTCCATTAGTTTGGTCTTAATTTTAGAAAATGATGTTCTGAATGTTTTGTGAACACAACTATGACTTTCCATAAATAATGAATTGCAATAACGCTCTCAATAAAATTTATAAGCTTAACTTATTTGCAAATTAGTAGCACCAACAGCAGTACCACCACAGCAGCAGCAGCAGCAGCAGCAGTAGTAGTAGTAGTAGTAGTAGTAGTAGTAGTAGTAGTAGTAGAGCAAAAGCAATTTAAGACTAATTGCTTCAGACGTCGTAGGGTGATTGATGCTGTGATAGTGTTGTTTTTGGTAATTGTGTAATAGGCTACATAAATTGTTTGTTCAATGTAATATTTTGTTATATCAATCTGAATTCCATTACAGTATTACATTCGTTTTCTTGGGCGGACATTTGAACTACGGTCATATTACAAATGACTTATTATAGAGGCGGGATGTTAGTTGTCAGAACGTAACAAGGTAACTGATCTTATTAATATTTCTGTCAAGAAACTGTCACTGACACATATGTAAACACATATGACGTATGAACTGGATGTAAACACAAGTGACCTCATTCATCTGGCCTTGAGCGTCGTTTTACCACAAAATATTAATTAACAATTATTGATTGAAAATGTGTTTACAGTAGTAAATATTGGTATTTTGTGTTGGGCGGGCCAGTGAGTATTCTTTTTTCGATTTCGTGCTTTCGATTTCCAAATGGTCAGTTAGCTTATTAAAATTGATAGTGCAAGAAAGATGTGCAATAAATACCTACTTGTACGCCTGATTTAGTTTACGTATTACGATTATGTCTTTTTCTGACATATAAAATGACATTAGTGAATTAAAGCCGTAATTTACAAAGTGATTTATAATCACTCGACTAGTAATTATATTCATTTTTACGTAATTGATATTTTGAACAGTGATGTGACTTTCCCTACATGAAGTATTGGAATAAAATGTGATTTTTTGTTCATTGCGAAGTAGAGGCTGGGATCTACATACATGGAGTCAGAGCATAATATGTGTAGATAGCTATTTTATTGTAATCTCAGTTACTATCAAGTGAAATATTATTGGAAAGAATTTCTGAACTACATTATCCGCTACAAGAAGAATTTGCGTAAAGAAAAAAAACAGTACTTTTCTTTCTGTTTTGCAACAAGAATAGTTATTTTTTACTGCAGTCTAAAGTCGCTTGATTCGTAACAAAGAAAGTAGGTACTGTTACCGTCTAGAACATGCTATATTAGATAATTATCATATTCTGTCTTTTCTATTGTAACCCCTCTTTCCTTTTATGCTTTTTATATATAGAAAACAAACTTCTTTTTTTCTTTCTTTTTTTTTAATTTATTTTTTTTTTGAAAGAGAGGCCACAAGTTATTTAGAACTAGGCAAGAGCCTAGAGAAGCCAAAAATGCGCTGGGTCCAGTATGACGGGACTTGCAAATGAAACTCTGCTCTAAGATAACAATAACAGGATTTATTGCATTCTACTTTGTACAATATATGCGCCCTTGAAAGAGTAAGATCATATTACAAGTGTTTCATAATCAAGAATAGCTCACTTCCAAAACCCCCAATCGTTATTATAATTCCATTAGACATAGGTATCGCCAAATAGTTGAGCTTGAATAATAATGGCGTATAAATAATAATAATGTAAAATGGCGCATAGTCTCGACCCTCCCAGTAAATTACACAAATCATAACATGATATATATATATATATATATATATATATATATGCATAATCAAGTATAACAATCTAACAATCACATAAGGCATAACACACAACATATAATTAACATAGATACACATTTACATATAAATGGCACACACCATGTTCACCTGGTTAACAGCGTATATTCTGTCATCATACACCCTCAATCCTCTTACTCAAATCAAGTATCCGGCCCACCATAAATTTTCAATTAATAAACTCAACCCCAACTAATAAATCCCAAAAGAGTAGAGTAGACATGCCCCAAAATTCTAAGTATATGAACAGCCAAAGTCAATGTGACTAAACAGTCCGAACGGCACACAAGTACCAAGCAAAAGTTAATTATCAATTTCGGATCTCAATAATGATAATGATAACAAGTGCCATCACGAGGTCAACATGGATGCTGGTTGCATAACTGCATTTCTCATTTCCTTTATTTTCCTCACAAAAATTTGCAAAAACAGTGGAACGTGACCACCCATAAATACTTATAACTGGTACTGATTTGTCTTGCATTCTTTAACATTCATTAATTAATTGGTATTATGAGCAATAAAAGTGTAACAATTATTGTGCTGGGTATGGCAAAATTTAATGGTTACAAAATTAGCTGAACAGTAAAATTGAATTTCTAAAAGCAGAATCTATGTAATTAATGTACTAAAACATGCTTAAGGTGTTCATTAAAAAAATCCACTTGGCCTCAGGCACGGTCATGCACCCGGACGAGATCCAGCAAAATATGACATGATATTGTCCTGTGTTGAACGGCACCTACAGGTGTCGTCCACAGGTTAAAACACCTCCCCCGACCTTTAAATTTAATAATCCAATACACAACCCAATTAAATGTAAAGCAATCAACCATAAAATTTCCCAACGGGGACAGGTACATCCGTGCATGCATGCTTAACATCGAAATAATTTAGTGGCCGGAAATGCTGACCATATTTAGAGAAAACTCACATCAACTCGGGTGATGCATAACCCTAGCTGAGTTTACAATTCTCTGAAGGAGATAAACGTTAATATGTTAATGAGGCGTAAGCCTTAATAAAAAAAACCAATGACAAAGTAACATGTAAACCCAATTGTCCCGTTGGACTTGCCCGGAACTAAGTCCCCAAACTGGAGCATCTCCACAAGTGTCTCAAAAAGAGTTTATCGGCCACAAACATTTTGTTCAAAAAAGCTTAAATGTCACCTGGTTAGCAGCATGTGGGTAGAGGATCTGGTCGAGTGTGTGTCCGTCCATCCGTGCTGACAGCTGACGGAAGTCGGAATCTATATCATGGAAAGCAGGTATTCGGCCATCCTCTGGAGCGAGACAGATTATCGTCTACATCGGAAACCCTGCACAATCATACCGGTAATTACTTACAGTTTTAATAAACCACACTACCTCATTTACCCAGCTGAACCCACATTTCGTGACCTGCCCAGTTTACAATCTCCGAAAATTCACTTATGTATTGAACCCCATTGAATCAAATAAATCACTTCAAAATAACACCTTTAAATATTATAATCTATAATATATCCAAATATAGTCATTCAACATAATAATAATCAACTAAACGCTATAACTCACCGTCTGTGGCTTAAGTAAATGTCTTTTATTCAATTGACATGTTTCGGGACACTTGTCCCATCATCAGAATATTTAAAAAGGTCTCTTTATACCATCATACGATGGCACAGTCGTCAATATATTAAAAAATATTAAAACCACATAACACAAAACACAAATACATTACACAAAGTACGCACACGACAATTTTCGGTGTACACCACACGGTAACCGATAGCGCACTGGTTCATATTACACTCGTGTCGCGACAATATCGCAACGCAGTATCGTACAGGACATTAGATTTAAAGTTCAGCTGATCATTTAAAACATGTGGCCTGGTAACAGGATTATTATACGCTCTATATATCTCAAACTCCTCAAGGGCGTTCATGTAACGTCCTTTATTACAAAAGTGAAGGGGTATCAAGTTGGTATGAAAATTAGTATAGTTGTGATTTTCATCAATAAGATGTTTAGCGAATTTAGATTTTACATTTTCTGTGTTATGAAAATAAGTGGGTGGCTTATGTTCAACAAACCTCTTGAAAAAACCACGGCCCGTTTGGCCCACATAAAAAGCATCACAACTATTACATATTACATATTAGGTTGTTTAAGACCTGAAGATGTCAGCAATGACGAAAAGCTTAGTCGAACAATAAAAAATTATAGCAGTTAGCAAATTCATAAAAGAAATAGTAAGGATGGCTGCTAATTTAAACAATACGAAGAATATTACATATTAATTTATAGATCCCTGTTTTCTTTTCAAGGACGGTTGGTTCCCGCGTACGAAGGCTATTTAAAATGTTATTTGTAGTCTTATATGTGACAACAACGTTTGACTTGTTTAAAACAGAAGACAGAATTCTAGGTAGAAAGCTCATGTATGGTATAGAAATGTATTTATATACACTGTCCCCGGGTGCCCTTAGCGTGTTTGCGATGTTTTTCGTCTCATATGTTTTTTAAGGATATTATTTACTACCGCTTTTTTGTAGCCATTGGTGACCGCAATATGTTTAATTGTGTTTAGTTTGTCTTGATAATCCTTGTCGCTGAGGGGCAATGATAAGAGGCGGTTAACCATGCTGTGGAAAGCAGCCATTTTCTGCGATACCGGATGATAAGATGTGGCGTGTATTATAGTGTCAGTTGTAGTGGGTTTCCTATAAATGTTAAACTCCAATTTATTAACATTTCTGGTGACCGTCAAATCAAGAAAATTTAATTTACCACTGTCCTCGTGCTCCAGTGTAAACTGTATATTGTTATTAATACTGTTTAAATATGTGTGTAGCCTATCTATTTGTCTATGTGTGCCTTTATAGATCAAAAAGGTGTCGTCAACATACCGGCCATAAAATATTATGTTGTCATTGTACACACTATTGGAAAAAATAAAGGAGTTTTCGAAATGGTTTAAGTACACTTCAGCAAGGAGGCCAGAGAGTGGAGAACCCATTGCTACACCATCGTGTTGGCTAAAGAATTGCTTGTCATGCGTGAAATAATTCTGGTTAAGAATCACCTCCAAAAGATCCATCAATTCATTAATACTTTCAACATTCAATTTATTAGTATTGACGAGGTTATTTCTCAAAATTTGTAAGGTATCAGCAACCGGTATATTCGTATATAAATTAACAATATCAAACGAAACCAGCTTATGATGAGGTTCGATCTTTAGATCCTTCACTTTATTGACAAAATCGATATTATTGGTTATACAGTGACTATTAACTATGTTTATGTTACGTTTAATGATGTTTACCAATTTCTTAGCTGTTTTATAACCAGGTGCAGTAGTGAAGTTAATTAACGGTCTTATCGGAACACCAGTCTTATGTAATTTTGGTAACCCTGTCAATGTGGGTGCCCTTGAATTGATGGGCTTTAACGATCGTCTAGTTCGCTCATCAAACAAATGCACACTCCTATTTATGCCCCGATTTAGACACTTGACGTATTGTGCAGTAGGGTCCGAGTTTAATTTCTCAATGTGTTGTTAGCGATAAAATTCCGTATCTTATCAGTATAATCACTATTGTCCATAATGACAACCGTGTTGCCTTTGTCAGCCTTGGTTACGAGAGCACAGTTGTCTGACAGTTTGCGCTTTAAACCCGTTAAGATATTGCGTTCTTTATTATAATTATTAAAAGTACACGGAACCGAAGAATAAGTATTAGTATTCTGGTTTCTTATGATATTACTGAGCTTATTATTGATTAAAATCCGCGCCTCATCTTGGACTTTCTGGTCATCTATTGCTTTGACCACAGCTTCAGCATTTATAATTTCAGCAGCAATATGTTTATGGCTGAAGTTAGATTTTGAACGAGGTAAATTATAATTTAAGCCCTTTTTCAACAAATTAGATTCTTCTTCAGTTAGATCTATTGATGTTAAGTTCTGCAATCGTGTATAAAATTTATGTTTACAGGCAATTTTGTTGGCTTCCTGCTGTTGTCTCTCTAATAACCTTTGGAATTTGCTTGTTTGCTTGCTACGCATTTGATAAATAATTCGCTGTATGTCATTGTTTATGAAATCAAGATAGTTATCAAGCAAGGCCGGGTGTACGTCATTAAGTAATTGCAAATGTATTCTGTATAATCTTGAATTGAGATGGGATTTCTTCTTGTATAACGATTTTAATTCTTCTTTAATTCTGTACAATTCTGCGTGCCTTTTAGTTTTTATATCAGCAAAGGATGAGCATTTAAATTTTATACGAGCGTAATTAGGTATAATATTATTCTTCAGACAAGTTTTATTAAATCTGATATGTAAAATGGTCTTATGAAGCTGGATCTTAATATTCTGAAAATTACGTACTATATTTGCTCGACTTGCATATTTGCATTTTACATATCAGATTTAATAAAACTTGTCTGCATAATTACGACATCTTAATTGCATAGATGTCGTAATTACTTCACAATACCTTCATAAGTTTAAAAATTAAATGAAAGCAATTACTCCTAAAAAATTATTATGCATGTATTCTATACAAGTAGTAGACCTAAGTTGATGACTGGGAAACAGAAAGTAAGTAATAATTATCATTTCTCTTGCAGAACAAATGGAAACCGATTGTTATTATATTTTAATTACATAATAGCCGTCAAATTAACTTTAACTTGAAGGAGAGTCATAGATGTGTCTGCTAAACAATAAACTCAACTATATTTTTTAATCGGTAGTTTTAAATATTTAACTCGATTGCTGGGCATAACTAACTATGTTACTATTGTTACTATCATAACACGTAATTAACGTTAGAAACAAACATACACAAACATTCATTACAGGCCATTGTTTTTTGTACGCTACATAATAAGTTTGCAAAACGACACATACGGTAAACATAGGCCATCCCTTAAAGACCAACTCTAACAAATCTTAGATTAACGCGCTGTGACCAATGATTTTTTGCTCAGTCGTTTACGTGTTGCTGACCCACCGTTTCTGGAAAGGTTAGTGGTCTAAATTCCTGGTACGTATGTTTACATGTAATGTATAAGTACTCGAAATTAACCATACAATGAATAAAAGAATATACAATATATGAAATGTGTAGAGTCGCAAGCCAGACTGTATTTTAGTGTCTAAGAAACTATTTAAATTTACAAATAAATAACTGTAAATGCTAATATGTAAAACAGTATATGAAAGTGTGTGTACCTATCGTAGGTTGAGGTTACGATAGTCGAGTGGAATGTGCTAATTAGAAAAAATATAGCTTCGGTATAAATTAAAATTTCGGGATGAACTGTAGGCAAAAATGTAGCTGATATAATTACAAACAATTTGCCGTAATTAAATATTTACTTTATGTTAATAAGTTTTCTTTAATATTGTAGATTAGTAAATAAACAATTGGTATATACTTTTATAATAGTTCTTGGTAGATAATCGTTCTAGAGATACTTTTTTATTTTCCTGGTAATTGTTTCTTCAGTTACAATAGCTTCAAAGTTTAGATTTAACACTCTGATATTTATTTTTATATTTTATAAAATATATTTTAAAGAGAGAGAGAGAGAGAGAGAGAGAGAGAGAGAGAGAGAGAGAGAGAGAGATATAGAGAGAGAAAGAGAGAGAGAGAGAGAGCAACGTCAGGAATAATATTATTGTGCACACAATTCTGTGTTTATACCAATGCAACTGTATTGTGTAAACCACCAACTATGTTGTAGTTTTTGTGTGTTTGTTGCATTAATTATAATTGTTCCACAATAAACAATTTATAGAGGGGTGTGACCTTAGGTTAGGTTAGCATGATTTCTTTAGCGTGAAATAACTAATTAAAATATTAAAAAGGAATAGGTCCTAAATCACCGATTTATTAATTATTATGTTAAAAAATACTTAAATATTAAAAGGTAAATAATGTAAATTTAGAAAATTTGTTTTTTGAGAATATACAATGGTAACGTATGTAACACACAATAATACCATATAAACATGAAAACATTAAAAAAGAAGAAAAAGAATTTGTAAAATTATTTAAATTGCTTGGGCGTCAGACAAGAGTTAACTTTGATCATGTTTAAAAATTGTAAATCATAGAAATCATATATGAAAATAGTATTACAGTTATTACATTAAATTAAAACGTGATGTAATTGAAAGTTTAAAAATAATATTTACTTTAAACAAAATAATTATTATTACATCAGAACAACCAATTGTTTAATTAACTAGAAAAACTATTTTTTTAATAACTCTTAAAATTATGTATTATTTATTTTACTTTGAATATGTAAACTATTTACAGTTATGTATTGATTTTTGTTTCATTAGCTTATATTTTAGTTCTTACGGTTCTTAGGCCTATTGTTATTTTTATGTTAAAAAATTTTAAGTATTTTATTGCTTGATAATAATGACAATGATGACAATTAAGATGATGATGGTGGGAGATGTGATGCAAAGTATCAGTAGCTAATGAAACCGTCAAAGTGTCTATCCCTCGCTCAGTATTGTCGGAGGTATTTATATTCTGCAGTAGTTCTAATACTTTGGTGCGTTCATGGATACCGTCATCTTTTCAACACACACCTTTTATCTCCTTGTAATATCAGCAGAACTGATGTTTAAGCTAACAGTGGCATTAAAAGGGCAATTTTCTGCACGTTATTTGCATATACATAATTGTTTATAACTAGATAAATACATGTGTGTGTGTGTGTGTAAGGTTCTCCGAGATACATAATGTTCCTCTGACACATTTACTACATCCTCAAGCATTGCTAATTACATTTTTGTGTCTTTAGTCTTATAATATTTTTATAGTGACGCCTCCTTTAGATTTGGGAGATGGTTCATATAGTTTCAGAGCAGTATACCAGAAAAATCTGACTTATTCAGCACATAGGCCTACTGAAATATTTATTCTAAATTATTATATTCATATTTTGTTAGACGAATTACTTAATCCAGTTATATTAATTTACACCATTCACTAATGACTTGTGCTGTATATACCACACGTAGGCTCCATTATAAGTAAGTATTTGCGATCAGGGTTTTGTTTTTTATTTCATTTGACAGGAAAAAATTAGAATTCAATCACATGATCACACGAAAATAGAAAATGTTTTTTTGGTAAAATTTAAAATGTTAAAAATGGCAGCCAAATGTCACTACATAAAGTCTTCTTAACGGGATTATCCAGTTTCTCAATTTTTCTAATATCTCCAAGTATTTCTAATAATATATGTGCTTTTAGTTACTAAAATATCGGTATGGAGAACCATACATGACTTCCATATTCTAAGATTTATATTTAAAATCATTTTCGAAATGAAATATTACCATAGAAACTACTTCTTTCTACTTACTGCTTCAGCCTTAACCACAGTACTGTGGTCACTAACGTATACCACCTCACGTTATCGCACTCGATTTTCACTGATGATGGAAGTCGATGGCATTGCCGAAACGTCTGGTTTTCTAGAAAACATTGGACTACGGCCAAATATTCCGGGAAGGAATTTTAACAAAAACTACTTCTTTGTTGCCGATAACGTTGTACACATATATATAAAAAATATGCATAAAATTAATGGCTTGTATAAGTTAATGATTGATCTCCATTAAGTAGTGCTCAAGTTTCCAAAGTTTTAATATTATGATGTCCATAATTAAAACATCAGAGCAGGTTTAGTGTGAATCAGGGTACACTGTGGACAAAAATTTTCAACATTTCCTATTGAGTGTTGCATAGAGTAAAGCTGCGAATCTACAGTGTATGTTTCACAGAACAAACACGCGAAAAAGAAGGAGCGCTCCGAAGTCACTCATGGACCCTCAGCATCTTGCAGAGGGTTGATTCCCTAAAGACGAAAAGTCTGTCTATAAATCGTTCCTCTGTAAACACGTGCAGTTACACTGCCCAGCGATCCACAGGAAGCAAATTGATGTCCATTTTTTTGGCTTGCACGCGTTATGTTGGTGTGGGTTTCGGCACTTTCCATTTAAAAAGCGTGCAAATGTAAGAAAATAAACATGAGTGAGGCCAGAAATAACGTGAATTGTGTGTGTGTGTGTGTGTGTGTGTGAGTGTCTTACCTGCCTTTTTATTGCTGTAGGCATAATAATAAAATGGAAACGTAAACATTACATAACTGAGATATGCTTACCTGCCACGAACGATATATTATTTTATACATGGAGGAGTTCAGTGACATAGACACATACAGAAAAATTATATATATAAAGATATTAACTCATACATAATTTACATTAAAATGAAAAAATTATAATTTTATTCCCTGGGAACAAAATTATTTTATTTTTAACAATTACATTTGTTTGAAAAAGTTTAAATGAATTTTCAAGTACTTTACTGTTGTTAAAACGTAAAAGTTGCAGGTAAACTACCCCTTCCCCTTAACCGATCTTCACCAAAATCAAAAGTCCTTGAGGTCTCTACAATTCAGGGATGTATGCAAAAAATTATTTGATTCTGTTTGAATTTGCGGCTGTTATCGTTTGCCATAGGAAATACCCTTGATAAAACAAAAAACATGACTGGTAAACTACCCCTTTCCCTTAAACGATCTTCACCAAAAACAATAGGTCTTTAGTACTCAAGAAATCAGGGCTGTATGCAAAAACTTATTTGATTCCGTTTAAATTTGCGGTTGTTATCGTTTACTATAGAAAAAAATTACCCTTGATAAAAAACCGGTTCAGGTAAACTACCCCTTTCCCTTAACCGATCTTCACCAAAAACGACATGTCTTAGGTACTCTACAATTCAGGCCTGTATGCAAAGAATTATTTGATTTAGTTTGAATTTGCGGCTGTTATCGTTTGCCATAGAAAACACCCTTGATAAAACATAAAACGTTGCTGGTAAACTACCCTATTCTATTAACCGATCTTCACCAAAAACAATAGGACTTGAGAACTATACAATTCAGGGCTGTATGCAAAACATTAGTTGATTCTTTTTGAATTTACGGCAGTTATCGTTCATCATAGAAAAAATACCCTTGTTAAAACATAAAACGTTGCAGGTAAACTACCCCTTTCCCTTAACCGACCTTCAACAAAATCAACAGACCTTGAGTTCTGTATAATTCAAAAAGGTATGCAGAAGAGTAGTTGATTCTGTTTTAATATACGGCAGTTATCGTTCGTCAAAAAAAAAATTACCCTTGATAAAACATAAAATGTTGCTGGTAAACAACCCTATTCCCTTAACCGATCTTCACCAAGACCAACAGGTCTTGAGAACTGTAAATTTCAGGGCTGTATGCAAAATATTATATGATTCTGTTTGAATTTGCGGCTGTTATCATTTGCCACATAAAATACCCTTGATAAAACAAAAAACGTGTCTGGTAAACTACCCCTTCCCCTTAACCGATCTTCACCAAAAACAATAGGTCTTTAGTACTCAACAAAACAGGGCTGTATGCAAAAACATATTTGATTCTGTTTGAATTTGCGGCTCTTATCGTTTGCCATAGAAAATACCCTTATAAAACATAAAACGTTGCAGGTAAACTACCCCTTTCCCTTAAACGATCTTCACCAACACCAATAGGTATTGAGAACTCTACAATGCAGGGCTGTATGCAAAAAATCATTTGATTCTGTTTGAATTTGTGGCTGTTATCGTTTACCATAGAAAATACCCCCAGCCCGTTCAACTACCCTCTTCATTTATAGATATTTCATCTACGTTTCTACAGTGGATTATTAAGATCTTATCAGGATACTTTATCAAAATTAAGTACTTTAATCATGTTACAACAAAAAATGTTTCTGGTAAACTGCCCTTTCCCCGTAACCGATCTTCACCAAAATCAACAGACATTGAGTTCTCTATAGCTCAGGCACATATGTAAAAAATTATTTGATTCTGTTTGAATTTACGGCAGTTATGGTTCGTCATATAAAAAATTACCCATGTTAAAACATAAAACATGAGATTTATAAAACATATCTAAGATTTATATTTAAAATCATTTTTGAAATAAAATATTTTCATAGAACCTACTAACGCTGGAGAAATCTGAGGAGCCAATCAGAGTTGGGCCTACCTGTCACTCTGCTGAATTTGGTGGAAAGCCCTGTCACTGTCGTCAAAGGATCAGCCTTGACAGGGTCCTCTTTTTCTGCAAAATGGGTGAGGAGGCTTGAGATGGAGTGAGTGACATGGTCCCCACCTCAATGAAGAACCCATTGTTTTATAAAAATATATTTAAATTTTGAAAACTGAAAATTCTTTTCTTGTTGTAAATATTTATATTTTATAATCAAAATGACTTTATCAAAAAACAAACATTATTTTTTTATAATAAGTACTTACATATGTTTCTTAATATGCTTACTTTTTCTTCAATGTTGATGATCATTTCCAAACATTCTGACAAAATTGTAACTACAGAACAGTTAACATTCCCCAGGTTTCCATTTCTGCTAATTTCTCATTACACCTTCCACTGACGTATTATTAACCATTTCATAAACTATCGTATAATCTTTTCAGATTTTGTGGTACAAAATCTGAAATTTTCAGATTGCCTGGCAACAAAATTATTTTATTTTCAACAATTACCATTGTTTGAAAAAGTTTAAATGAATTTTCAAGTACTTAACTCTTGTTAAAACGTAAAAGGTTGCAGGTAAACTACCCCTTCCCCTTAACTGATCTTCACCAAAATCTAAAGGCCTTGAGTCCTCTACAATTCACTGACGTATGCAAAAAATTATTTGATTCTGTTTGAATTTGCGGCAGTTATCGTTTGCCATAGAAAATACGCTTGATAAAAAACGTTGCAGGTAAACTACCCCTTCCCCTCAACCGATCTTCACCAAAAACAACAGGTCTTGAGTACTCTACAAATCAGGGCTGTATGCAGAAAATTATTTGATTCTGTTTGAATTTCCGGCTGTTATCGTTTGCCATAGAAAATACCCTTGTTACAAAACGTTTTTGGTAAACTACCCCTTTCCCTTAACCGATCTTCACCAAAAACAACAGGTATTGAGAACTCTACAATTCAGGGCTGTATGCGAAACATTATTTGATTCTGTTTGAATTTAAGGCTGTTATCGTTTGCCAAAAAAAAAAAAAAATTTCCCTTGATAAAAAAAAACCGTTGCTGGTAAACTACCCGTTCCTCTCAACCGATCTTCACCAAAAACAATAGGTCGCGCGTCCTCTACAAATCAGGACTGTATGCAAAAAATTATTTGATTCTGTTTGAATTTGTGGCTGTTATCGTTTGCCATAGAAAATACCCTTGTTAAAAAAACGTTGTAGGTAAACTACCCCTTTACCTTAACCGATGTTCACCAAAAACAATAGGTCTTGAGAACTCTACAATTTAGGGCTGTATGCAAATAATCTTTTGATTCTGTTTGAATTTGCGGCTGTTATCGTTTGCCATAGGAAATACCCTTGTTAAAACATAAAACGTTACAGGTAAACTACCCCTTTCCCTTAACCGATCTTCACCAGAAACAAAAGGTCTTGAGAACTCTACAATTCAGGGCTGTATGCGAAACATTATTTCATTCTGTTTGAATTTGCGGCTGTTATCGTTTGCCAAAAAATAAAAATTTCCCTTGATAAAAAAAAAACCGTTGCCGGTAAACTACCCCTTTCCCTCAACCGATCTTCACCAAAAACAATAGGTCGCGAGTCCTCTACAAATCAGGGCTGTATGCAAAAAATTATTTGATTCTGTTTGAATTTGCGGCAGTTATCGTTTGCCATAGAAAAAAATCTACAGACACACACACAGACAGACACACACACACACACAGACAGACACACACACAGACACACACACAGACACTTTTCGGAAAACGACTTTTTTTCATGTTTTGAGTGTAGTAGAATCAGAATCTGCAATAATCTCGAACACGATTTTTTTTGCCATCACCATACTTCCATTCCTTAAGGAATATGGAAGTAATCACCATACTTTCATTCCTTAAGGAATATGGAAGTAAAATTACCCTTGATAAAAAACCGTTGCAGGTAAACTACCCCTTTCCCTTAACCGATCTTCACCAAAAACGACAGGTCTTAGGTACTCTACAATTCAGGCCTGTATGCAAACAATTATTTGATTTAGTTTGAATTTGCGGCTGTTATCGTTTGCCATTGAAAATACCCTTGATAAAACATAAAACGTTGCTGCTAAACTACCCTATTCCATTAACCGATCTTCACCAAAAACAATAGGTCTTGAGAACTCTACAATTCAGGGCTGCATGCAAAACATTAGTTGATTCTCTTTTAATTTACGGCAGTTATCGTTCGTAATAGAAAAAATACCCTTGTTAAAACATAAAACGTTTCAGGTAAACTACCCCTTTCCCTTAACCGATCTTCAACAAAATCAACAGACCTTGAGTTCTGTATAATTCAAAAAGGTATGCAGAAGAGTCGTTGATTCTGTTTTAATGTACGGCAGTTATCGTTCGTCAAAAAAAAAATTACCCTTGATAAAACATAAAATGTTGCTGGTAAACAACCCTATTCCCTTAACCGATCTTCACCAAAACCAACAGGTCTTGAGAACTGTACATTTCAGGGCTGTATGCAAAATATTATATGATTCTGTTTGAATTTGCGGCTCTTTTCGTTTGCTATAGAAAATACCCTTATAAAACATAAAACGTTGCCGGTAAACTACCCCATTCCCTTAACCGATCTTCACCAACAACAATAGGTATTGAGAACTCTACAACACAGGGCTGTATGCAAAACATCATTTGATTCTGTTTGAATTTGTGGCTGTTATCGTTTACCATAGAAAAAATTACCCTTGATAAAAAACCGTTGCAGGTAAACTACCCCTTTCTCTTAACCGATCTTCACCATAAAAGACAGATCATGAGACCTCTACAATTCAGGGACGTATGCAAAAAATTATTTGATTCTGTTTGAATTTGCGGCAGTTATCGTTTGCCATAGAAAAAAAATCTACAGACACACACACAGACAGACACACACACACACAGACACTTTCCGAAAAATGACTTTTTTTCATGTTCTGAGTGTAGTACAATCATATTCTGCAATAATCTCGAACACGATTTTTTTTGCCATCACCATACTTACATTTCCTTAAGGAACATGGAAGTAAATATCGGTATGGAGAACCATACATGACTTCCATATTCTAAGATTTATATTTAAAATCATTTTCAGCCTAACAGCCAGGGAAGGAATTTTAACAAAAAAATACTTCTTTCTTGCCAATAACGTAGTACACATATAAAAAATATTATCCCCTCCCCCTTCAACTATAATTTTGATTTATAGAAAATTACCCCCAGCCCGTTCAACTAGCCTCTTCATTTATAGATATTTCATCTACGTTTCTAGAGTGGATTATTAAGATCTTATCAGGATACTTTATCAAAATTAAGTACTTTACTCATGTTACAACAAAAAATGTTTCAGGTAAACTGCCCTTTCCCCGTAACCGATCTTCACCAAAATCAACAGACATTGAGTTCTCCATAGCTCAGGCACATATGTAAAACATTATTTGATTCTGTTTGAATTTACGGCAGTTATGGTTCGTCATATAAAAAATTACCCATGTTAAAACATAAAACATGAGATTTATAAAACATATCTAAGATTTATATTTGAAATCATTTTTGAAATAAAATATTTTCATAGAACCTACTAACGCTGGGGAAATCTGAGGAGCCAATCAGAGTTGGGCCTACCTGTCACTCTGCTGAATTTGGTGGAAAGCCCTGTCACTGTCGTCAAAGGATCAGCCTTGACAGGGTCCTCTTTTTCTGCAGAATGGGAGAGGAGGCTTGAGATGGAGTGAGTGACATGGTCCCCACCTCAATGAAGAACACATTGTTTTATAAAAATATATTTAAATTTTGAAAACTGAAAATTCTTTTCTTGTTGTAAATATTTATATTTTATAATCAAAATGACTTTATCAAAAAACAAACATTATTTTTTTATAATAAGTACTTACATATGTTTCTTAATATGCTTACTTTTTCTTCAATGTTGATGATCATTTCCAAACATTCTGACAAAATTGTATCTACAGAACAGATAACATTCCCCAGGTTTCCATTTCTGCTAATTTCTCATTACACCTTCCACTGACGTATTATTAACCATTTCATAAACTATCGTATAATCTTTTCAGATTACCTGGCAACAAAATTATTTTATTTTCAACAATTACCATTGTCTGAAAAAGTTTAAATGAATTTTCAAGTACTTTACTCTTGTTAAAACGTAAAAGGTTGCTGGTAAACTACCCCTTCCCCTTAACTGATCTTCACCAAAATCTAAAGGCCTTGAGTCCTCTACAATTCATTGACGTATGCAAAAAATTATTTGATTCTGTTTGAATTTGCGGCAGTTATCGTTTGCCATAGAAAATACGCTTGATAAAAAACGTTGCAGGTAAACTACCCCTTCCCTTCAACCGATCTTCACTAAAAACAATAGATCTTGAGTACTCTACAAATCAGGGCTGTATGCAGAAAATTATTTGATTCTGTTTGAATTTGCGGCTGTTATCGTTTGCCATAGAAAATACCCTTGTTAAAAAAACGTTTTTGGTAAACTACCCCTTCCCCTTAACCGATCTTCACCAAAAACAAAAGATCTTGAGAACTCTGCAATTTAGGGCTGTATGCAAATAATCTTTTGATTCTGTTTGAATTTGCGGCTGTTATCGTTTGCCATATGAAATACCCTTGTTAAAACAAAAAACGTTACAGGTAAACTACCCCTTTCCCTTAACCGATCTTCACCAAAAACAATAGTTCTTGAGAACTCTACAATTCAGGGCTGTATGCGAAACATTATTTGATTCTGTTTGAATTTGCGGCTGTTATCGTTTGCCAAAAAAAAAATTTCCCTTGATAAAAAAAAACCGTTGCAGGTAAACTACCCCTTTCCCTCAACCGATCTTTACCACAAACAATAGGTCGCGAGTCCTCTATAAATCAGGGCTGTATGCAAAAAATTATTTGATTCTGTTTGAATTTGCGGCAGTTATCGTTTGCCATAGAAAAAAAATCTACAGACACACAGACAGACACACAGACAGACACACACACAGACACTTTTCGGAAAACGACTTTTCTTCATGTTTTGAGTGTAGTAGAATCAGAATCTGCAATAATCTCGAACACGATTTTTTTTGCCATCACCATACTTCCATTCCTTAAGGAATATGGAAGTAAATATCGGTATGGAGAACCATACATGACTTCCATATTCTAAGATTTATATTTAAAATCATTTTCAGCCAAACAGCCAGGCTGTGTCTTACCTGCCTTTTTATTGCTGTATTAAATGAAAAATATTATATTACATTAAAATGAAAAATATTATAATTTTATTGCCTGGCAACAAAATTATTTTATTTTTAACAATTACCATTGTTTCAAAAAGTTTAAATAAATTTTCAAGTACTTTACTCTTGTTAAAACGTAAAAGGTTGCAGGTAAACTACCCCTTCCCCTTAACCGATCTTCACTAAAATCGAAAGTCATTGAGACCTCTACAATTCAGGGACGTATGCAAAAAATTATTTGATTCTGTTTAAATTTGCGGCTGTTATCGTTTGCCATAGAAAATACGCTTGATAAAAAAACGTTGCAGGTAAACTACCCCTTCCCCTTAACCGATCTTCACCAAAAACAATAGGTCTTGAGTACTCTACAAATCAGGGCTGTATGCAAAACATTATTTGATTCTGTTTGAATTTGCGGCTGTTATCGTTTGCCATAGAAAATAAAACGTAAAAGGTTGCAGGTAAACTACCCCTTCCCCTTAACCGATCTTCACCAAAAACAATAGGTCTTGAGTACTCTACAAATCAGGACTGTATGCAAAACATTATTTGATTCTGTTTGAATTTGCGGCTGTTATCGTTTGCCATATAAAATACCCTTGTTAAAAAAACGTTGCAGGTAAACTACCCCTTTCCCTCAACCGATCTTCACCAAAAACAATAGGTCTTGAGAAATCTACAATTCAGGGCTGTATGCGAAACATTATTTGATTCTGTTTGAATTTGCGGCTGTTATCGTTTGCCAAAAAAAAAAAACATTTCTCTTGATAAAAAAAAACCGTTGCAGGTAAACTACCCCTTTCCCTCAACCGATCTTCACCAAAAACAATAGGTCGCGAGTACTCTACAAATCAGGCAGTATGCAAAAAATTATTTGATTCTGTTTGAATTTGCGGCAGTTGTCGTTTGCCATAAAAAATACGCATGATAAAAAACGTTGCTGGTAAACTACCCCTTCCCCTCAACCGATCTTCACCAAAAACAATAGGTCTTGAGTACTCTACAAATCAGGGCTGTATGCAGAAAATTATTTGATTCTGTTTGCATTTGCGGCTGTTATCGTTTGCCATAGAAAATACCCTTGTTAAAAAAACGTTGTAGGTAAACTACCCCTTTCCCTTAACCGATCTTCACCAAAAACAAAAGTTATTGAGAACTCTACAATTTAGGGCTGTATGCAAATAATCTTTTCATTCTGTTTGAATTTGCGGCTGTTATCGTTTGCCATAGGAAATACCCTTGTTAAAACATAAAACGTTACAGGTAAACTACCCCTTTCCCTTAACCGATCTTCACCAAAAACAATAGGTCTTGAGAACTCTACAATTCAGGGTGTATGCGAAACTTTATTTGATTCTGTTTGAATTTGCGGCTGTTATCGTTTGCCAAACAAACAAAATTTCCCTTGCTAAAAAAAACCGTTGCAGGTAAACTACCCCTTTCCCTCAACCGATCTTCACCAAAAACAATAGGTCGCGAGAACTCTGCAAAACCGGGCTGTATGCAAAAAATTATTTGATTCTGTTTGAATTTGCGGCAGTTATCGTTTGCCATAGAAAAAATCTACAGACAGACAGACAGACAGACACACAGACACACAGACAGACAGACACACAGACACTTTTCGGAAAACGACTTTTTTTCATGTTTTGAGTGTAGTAGAATCAGAATCTGCAATAATCTCGAACACGATTTTTTTTGCCATCACCATACTTCCATTCCTTAAGGAATATGGAAGTAAAATTACCCTTGATAAAAAACCGTTGCAGGTAAACTACCCCTTTCCCTTAACCGATCTTCACCAAAAACGACAGGTCTTGAGAACTCTACAATTTAGGGTTGTATGCAAAATATTATATGATTTTGTGTGAATTTGCGGCTGTTATCGTTTGCCATAAAAAATACCCTTGATAAAACAAAAAACGTGGCCGGTAAACTACCCCTTTCCCTTAAACGATCTTCACCAAAAACAATAGGTCTTTAGTACTCAAGAAATCAGGGCTGTATGCAAAAACGTATTTGATTCTGTTTGAATTTGCGGCTCTTATCGTTTGCCATAGAAAATACCCTTAAAAACATGAAACGTTGCCGGTAAACTACCCCTTTCCCTTAACCGATCTTCACCAAAAACAAAAGGTCTTGAGAACTCTACAATTTAGGGCAGTATGCAAAACATTATTTGATTATGTTTGAATTTGCGGCTGTTATCGTTTGCCATATTAAATACCATTGTTAAAACATAAAACGGTACAGGTACACTACCCCTTTCCCTTAACCGATCTTTACCAAAATCAACAGATCGTGAGAACTCTACAATTGAGGGCGGTATGCGAAACATTATTTGATTCTGTTTGAATTTGCGGCTGTTATCGTTTGCCAAACAAACAAAATTACCCTAGATAAAAGAAACCGTTGCCGGTAAACTACCCCTTTCCCTCAACCGATCATCACCAAAAACAATAGGTCGCGTGTACTCTCCAAATCAGGGCTGTATGCAAAAAATAATTTGATTCTGTTTGAATTTGCGGCTGTTATCGTTTGCCATAGAAAAAAAATCTATAGACAGACAGACAGACAGACAGACAGACAGACACACACACAGACACTTTTCGGAAAACGACTTTTTTTCATGTTTTGAGTGTAGTAGAATCAGAATCTGCAATAATCTCGAACACGATTTTTTTTGCCATCACCATACTTCCATTCCTTAAGGAATATGGAAGTAAAAAACAACTAGTTTATAAATTTCTCTAAAGAATTTTTTTTTTTTAACATTGAGATTAGAAGGCGATTGGATGCAGTGGCGTATTTTACCTTGACGGGGGTCCGATTGAGTAGGCTATTACAAAAGAAAAAACAAGTTAAGGCTAATTAACATTACTATATTTAGAGTGGTGGTAAAATGTGTGATAATATTCTGAAATCAATCCCATTAAAGTAAACGAAAATAATACAAAACAAAAACACGTTACTGAAACACTGTTTAGAAAATACTTACTGACTGAATTTATTTTCCTATATTTCAAACGTCTAAGTATACGCAAATGGTGGTGTAATAAATCTGTTTGTATATTTAAAAAATAGTTACTACTATATTAGTAATATTTTACATCTGAAAAATAATAAAATAGCTCCTAAATATTAAGAGATTAACAAAAATCGTCAAATTTTTCGACCCTCTATGGGGGCTTCCGTTCGTCCTCCCTGTAAATACGCCCCTGATAGAATGAAAAAAGAAGCGATGTCGTTCCTAGTAAAACAATTACGTGTTTTATCGATCAAAGTGTAATACATAGTTTATTTTAGCTATCCATGTCAGGAGTCCTTTGTCCAAATTTAGACATTATCTTTACCTAATCCTCCTCCTTATCTTTACTATCTTTATCTTCCTCCTTTGACTGTTTGACAACTCCAATTAGCCTGTTATACTCATTTCTCTAAATGTCTTAAACACACTCAGCTTTCCATATTATTTTAGTGATATTTCCTAAAACACGCCGTACTAATAAAACTGAAGTTTTCTTAAAATTCTTAACTTTGCTACTGAGAATGGGGAACTGATTCAAAATGCAGGTTGTCAGTAGCGCCGGTACAGTTTTTTTTTTTTTTTTAATTGGAGATCTGTAATCTGTTCGACTAAGCAAACATATAACAAAATGGCTGACAACACACACAGCATTATGAAGAGCTGACCATAGACAGCTCTTCTTGTTTTAATAATAGATTAAAGAGGTACACAAAATACAAAACTAAATGATTAAACATGTAAACAAATGAACAAAAATCACTTCCACTTCCACTTCCTGCTGGCATGATACAATAAGTTCAAATATTAAACACTGGGCCCATAAGGCACATATACAGGTTGACATTAACACGTATGAATGACACGAATACAAAAACATACAGAGACAGATATCATAGACAGTACAATACAGAAACTACAGAGAATACATTATTAGTTAAACCTGAATGGTAAGTCTAATAGTTTGTGTCTTTTTAGTCTATAAATAACTTCACTGTTTTCTAACAAATTAATTGCCAGGTGGTTAGGATGCCGTTCTAATTTGGTGATGTGAGTCCTGCAGAGGCGCATGATTTCTTCTCTCACGGTTGGAACTTTGAGGTCGCGGTGTATAGAGATGTTGGAGACAAACCATGGAGCGTCGACTATTAATCTTGAAGTTTTGGACTGAAAGCGCCGGATTATCTCAATATTACTTGTACTTGCAGTACCACAAAGTTGAATACCGTAAGTCCAAACCGGTTTAAGAACTGCTTTATAGATCAAGAGTTTGTTGACGAGACTTAACCGTGATTTTCTGCTTATAAGCCAATAGATGTTTCTGACCTTGTGATTAAGTTCAAACTTCTCAGATATTATATGTTTATTTCATGTTAGTCTCCTGTCCAGATGCATCCCAAAGTACTTAGCACTGGCTGACAGTTAATTGTTACTGGAGGGCAGTTTGCCTTACGTGTGGTGAAGGTAACGTGGACTGACTTGGATGAATTGATTTTTATGCACCATTTATCAAGCCATAACTGAACGCTGTTTAATGATTCTTGTAGTATAAGAGATGCTATTAAGGGCTCGGAGTATGTCGCTAGGATTGCTGTGTCATCGGCGTAGGTAGCAACAATGGTTTCACTTGCTGACGGTAAGTCCGAGGTGAACAGGAGGTAGAGCAGAGGACCCAGGACACTACCCTGCGGAACACCTGACCCCACTGGTAATAGAGGAGAAGTAGCATCCGAGTACTTGACTTGAAACACTCTTCCCATTAAGTAGGAATGTAGAATACAATAAAAATTATGTGGCAGATTTTTCTTTATTTTGTATAAGAGTTCAAGATGCCAGACTTTGTCAAATGCCTGGGAAACGTCGAGAAACACACCTGAGCAGAGCATCTTCGATTCCAGCGAATTATTGATAACATTTCTTAGTCTGTGTATTTGATCTACCGTAGATTGTTTTTCTCGAAAGCCAAATTGGTGATCCGGAATTAGGTTGTTTTCTACAATTGTTGGCATAAGTCGTTTTACAAACAGCTTCTCAAAGATCTTACCAAGTGTCGGTAGAAGGCTTATGAGTCGATAAGAAGAGGGCGCTTGAGGCTTTTTACCAGGTTTTAAGACCATGATAACTTCAGCCGATTTACAGAGAAGAGGAAAGTATTCAATTCTGAGTATGGCATTGAAAATGTATGTTATTAGTTCAACGCCTTTGTAAGGCAGCTCCTTTAGAACTTTCTCCAATAGCAAATCAATGCCGGGAGCCTTTTTACTTTTCAAATTATACAGGATTATGTTCTTGATTTCCTTAACTTTAAAAGGCTTAATAGTTAGAGTCAGTTGGGACGCGGAGTGTAAATATCTTTGTACCTCTTCATCGAAAGAGACGTTCTTCCTGGCTTCAGGTTGAAAAACGTTGACCAAATGTTCGGCAAAAGTCTGGGATTTCTCTGTATTGCTGCGCGCCCAGCTACCATCTGGTTTATGTATTGGTGGTATTTGTAATAGTGGCCTTTTTAATCGTTTAGTAGCCTACCATAGAGAATATTCAGTACTTTCATTAGGTGACAGATTTTCTAGATAATCCTGAATCCTTTCATTATTTAAATTTTCTAACAATCGTTTTAGTTGTCTGGCCTCCGCGGAATTCCACTTTCTTTTATCATCAGGATGATGAGTATGCTGCCAAATTCGTCGCAATCTACGCTTCTCAGCTAATTTCTTTCGGACAACCAGAGGAAGGTTTAAGTGCTTATTCTTCGCTGTATTGCAAGGTGTAGCTTCCCAGGCTGATTTTTGAAAAGTACTGGTGGGATAATTCACAGCCGCATCCAATTCAGCAGGAGTGTGGAATGGAAGTTCTAGCGAGATATTACCATTTACAAGCTCTCTAAAGTAATCCCAGTCACTATGACGATTTGTGAGAGTTGGTAGACTTTCAGACTCAATTATAGTATTGCTAATAGTGGCAATAATTGGAGTGTGGTCAGAGGACAAATCAGGGCAAGATTCAATTTTGTAGTATTTATGAGACAAGCCTCGTATTAAAAAGAAATCAATGAGGTCAGGTATTTTATTTGTATCGGAAGGCCAATAAGTTGGTTGACCAGTGGACAGAAAAGACAGGGATTCTTGTCGAATGACGTTATATAAAATTCTACCTCTTGGATTAGCTAATCTCGAACCGCATTACGGGTGTTTTGCATTAAAGTCACCTTCCGCCAAAAAACGTGCACCAAATATTCCAAGAAAAGAACTGAAGTCAGTTTCACTGATTCTGTGTTTTGGGGGACAGTAGACTGCAGAAACAATTATAGGGCTTCTTTGATCTTCAATTAAAACTTTTGTCGCCTGTAAGTGAGCAGTTTTGACTTTAGAGAAGAGATAATATTGTTTCGGATTAACAGAGCGGTTCCGCCACGAGCTGTACCGTCAGGATGTCGAGAGTACTGTCATGTCGGTTAATTTTAATATTTATTAACCACACCTGTATGAAAAAAATTATAAACCTGTGCCGAGTCTATGAAAGATCGGCGCGTATTCGGCATTTAAGGCCAAAGCTTACGAAAAATACTGTACTGTATTTAGCGAGGAACGCATACAATCTACAGCAGTGGTAATTAAGCTGCGCTTGATCGGTGCTCGATACTGATTGCGAGCAAACAATAGTCGAAATTGCGTTCTAAAAGGCTGTCTCTCGCTGGTCGTCCAAACTATCGCCTCGCCTGCATTTCTTCTCCGACAGAAAGGAGCTTTTAGTTGTACCATCTTATAGGGCTGAAAGGAGAATATAAAACATAGATTTTAAATTTATTTTCAAATACCATTTTTAAAAGGAGAATATAAAACATAGATTTTATATAAATGTATTTTCAAATACCATTTTTAAAAGGAGAATAGAAAATATAGATGTTATATTTATTAATTTCAAATAACATTTAAAAGGAGAATATAGATTTTATCTCTATTAATTTGCAATTCATATTTTTTAAGGAGTATTCATTTTTTTCAATTAACATTTTAAGGAGAACATAGAATCTAAATGTTATATTTATTGATTTTTGTAGGTAACAATTTTGAAAGGAGATGTAATAGTAAAAAAGGATTTTATTGATTGTTAATTTTGTGAGTTTTATTTGCAAGTCCCGTCTCACTGGATCCAGCGCATTTTTGGCTTCTCTAGGCTTTGGCCAATTTTTAATTATCTTGTGGCCCCTCTCTAGGAAAAAATATATATATATATTTTTCAAAAACCTAATTTTTTTTTACAAGTCATACTTAAAGAGGGGTTACATTTGGTAGCAGAGCGTGGTTGTGCCGAGTCTATGAAAGATCGGTGCGTATTCGGCATTTAACGCCAAAGCTTACGAAAAATACTGTACTGTATTTAGCGAGGAACGCATACAATCTACAGCAGTGGTAATTAAGCTGCGCTTGATCGGTGCTGCGCTCTGGTGCTCCATACTGATTGCGAGCAAACAATAGTCGGAATTGCGTTCTAAAAGGCTGTCTCTCGCTGGTCGTCCAAACTATCGCCTCGCCTGCATTTCTTTTCCGACAGAAAGGAGCTTTTAGTTGTACCATCTTCATCTATGGCAGGCTAAGCTAATACAGATCTGCGGTAAGTTACGGCAATATGATTATATACATTAATTTAAAGTTATACGAAAGGAATTTGTTTAATAAGTCCACATATGAGTAAAATCAGTTAACCTCACGCCACGTGGTGAGTTGTGAAGTGCGTAATTTTGAGTAATTTAAATGTAACTTTTTTGGTAATTATAGTAATACTATATTAATTTCAGAAGTCTTAACTAAGGCACCAGAATTGAGAATAATGTAAATGCAAAAAGGTATTTGTTTAATAAGTACAGAAATGATTGTAATCAGGTAACCTCTCACACCACGTGGCAAATAAGACTATGTGTAAATTTTATTAATTGTATAACAAACTGAATAATTATATAACCGTAATTGAATTATGTTAACCCACAGGGGTAAAGTTTATAATATGAAATTTAACAAAACTAAATGTTTTCAAGATAGGGCCATGTGGCCGTATAACCGTTGCAAAGTGTGTCAAACCATCATTTTAAGTATGCCTAAAGCTGTGTTAAAAATAATATGGATTGGTGTCACCTTATATATATATTGCATGGTGTGAAGCGGTTGTCTCCTGGTCTACATGATAGGGTGTTTGTGGCCCGTCCTCGCTATTCTCCTCCGGCAGATGAAGTTGAAAGAGAGTCTAGATGTTAATTGTTCAGGATGGAGCTGTTCCTCGACTTCCGGCGAGGGACCCTAGTCATACAACATATTATCAGCGATAAGTTCTCAAAACTAATTCCCCCAGAAACCTCTCACGCGCCAAAATCCATATATAATACATACAAACAAACATGCACCAAAACTATTTTATAACGACTGCAGTTGTCATGGTAACCGTTTTTTGATAATATTGCTGAATAATACATTCTTAGAGTAATCAAAAACAAATTCTCTGAAACAATTATTGCAAATAATATGACACTTTTTTGAAAGTAAATAAAGTAAAGTAAAGTTGTTTCAAAAGAAAATACTTTGTCTTATCAAAGATAATTTTAAAACTATTTATAGGTACTACTTTGCTGATTGCAACTTTATGTAAAAACAATTTAGTTTTGCTTATACGTAATTTATATATCCTTATAATTTAGAAATTATTGCTTATAATCTAGCAAATATTGGTTTGCTAAACCCAATATAATAACGTTTTGAGTCAATATTGCTGAAATAAAGGTAGTTACACTGCTGTTGCTGAATACCGCAAAATTAAGGTAGTTACACAGACTCCAGTAAAAACTCAATGAATACAATTGATTCGGGACTTTTCTCTCGTACCGATTGCGGTAAGGAAATTGATTGCTGACCGAACATTGTCAAATCCTTTAGAAGGGGTAACAGGATTACGAAGAACTGTTATTTGAAGAAAAAACGAGTAGTACAAGTCCAGTAGGTTCTGGTAAAAGAATAGGTTTCACAAAATGATTCGTCTATAGTGAATGTCGTAAATCTTGCATATTTGTATTGCTTTCTAATACAAGATGACAAATAAAATAAATATTACACTTTGAGGGTAGAATCTTCGGAATTTTTCTGCTTCGTTCAAAGTTGATACAAATATTTCCTCTACCAGGAAATACTAGACACTTTTGTCAAATACTGGGTCTTGTTGTTCGTGAACGTCCAAAACAATGACACGCTCGCGCGCGCACACACAACACGCGCGCGCGCGCGCGTATAAATAAAATACATGTAAAATTCAGTAGTGTCTCTACTTTGTCATTGTTTTGTTTTGTTTAAGTTTAGCATTTGCAAACGGTTCTCAAATTATGTGTGTACACATGTGCTGTATTTAAGTAGCCCTAATTATTATTTGTTTTATTTTATTATTATTCATATATGCTTATGGTTTAGTAACTTTCTGATGTTGTAACGTATGCACAAGACTGTCTTCCCAAGTAGTGGCATAACTACGGGAGGGGATCCGAGGAAGATCAGCCTTCCAGAGCTATTAGAATTGTTAGTGAAATTCCATAATCACTTAAGGTAGTCCAAGTTCTAAGCTAGTAAAGGCTTGCAAACAATTGTTTACATAATTAAATGAAAGAATCTTGAACGGTCTCTTCCATATGTTATGAGGCAGTTCAATTATCCGATTAATAATAATATTCATAATTAACGCACCAAATTGTTAGGATCTGTTTGCTATATGACTTTAAATTATGTCTTGAATTCTTATTATAGGTTATGTTTCTAATACTTTCGTAATGTCATTCAAATTTAAATTAAGGAATTTTTAAATGGTTTGTGATAATGTCAGCGGATCAAAGTTAGGGAAATACGGTCAAACGTTCCTAAGCCTTACGGTCGGCCAAAGTGGTGTCAGTACAGTCATGACACATACAGCGGCCTTAATTGAAGCCATTCAGTTCCGTGCTGTGGAATTCTGGGAAAATGGAATAAGGAAAGCTTGTACGAACTTATGTGCCGCATGAATACTGTAAGCGTTTTGTTAATGTAGCCAACGTAAACCACACATTAACAACCCGTTCGTTGTTAAGGTACACTGTACTGTGCGAATTTCAGAAGGGTGTGAACAGTGGGGCGTGTCATACTAATTTGACCTTTGGTCAACATACTTATTCATACACAAAGTTTTCAATCTAATAATATCTCTAAAATTTTACTACCTGAACAAGCAACTTGACCCTCGCCTTGTGCGCCAGTTTTTTATTTCTGGAACGAACTTTCTACCGTCAAAACAGTAATAATAGTTAAACTACATAGTCCTCTAATCTTATCCTTTTGATTTTTGCTTCTACTACTACTACTCAAAGACAACTTCTGCGAAATGTATGTTCTAATAAACTGTCATGCACTTTTTACATCTTTATTAAGGTTATTTTTTATAAACCAGGTAAACCAGGTATTATAAAGCAGGTTATTTTTTATAAGGTTATTTTTCATTGTTCGAATATTGTTCTTTGATTTTCATTTATTTTCATGTGCATACTCCAGGATTTATCCATTTATCTGACTTTATATAATTATATGATATTGTTATTTTGATACTGTTTCTTTACTTTACCTGATCGTTTACTTTAATGTGTACTTTACTTAAAATGTTACCGTAATTGTTTTGCTTTTAAAAAAGTTAATCGAAAACGCTTTAAAATTTAAAATGAATGCCTTACATATCTGTTTTTCGTAGTTCTTTAATACACAGTAGGCCTAAACAGTGACATCGAAGTCCAGAAATCTATTGTACCTATCCATTTGTGGGTGTGTGTCCGAGAGAGAGAGAGAGAGAGAGATATGAACAATATTTATTTTACAATAGGGGCTGGTGACGCTGTTGTTTTTACTTCCTGTGCGTAGCAGACTTTGCACCGTTCGGCCGAGCATACTAGTTTTTTTCGCATCGAAGTAGCTCAGTTTTTCAGTTTACGTACCTCCTGAATAGCTACTTCTTGCTATAAACGGGACAATTGTAGGATCGAGATGAATGTTGATCACCGCAATTGACACATTTCATTGGGTCAGCACAGGAATCATAACCATGAGCTGACCTCCCACAGTGGCATGTCTTGACCCGAGCAAGTCTTAATGCAGTGTGCCGGAAACGCAAGCATTAATAATATTGTATTGGCTGAGGTATGAATGCTCTCACACTCAACCTATGGATATCCGCTCTTACCTTTTCTGGTAAAGTTTTAATGTTGAAGATTAGGAAATGGGACGCAGATGGGAGCGTCTGTCCATGCCTTCGCACCGTTAGTCGTCGACATGCTATGACCCCTTGTGGGGCGTGCTCAGTCGAAATCTCTTCCTCCGTGCAGTTCAGTAGATCCCTGCGCATTGCCACCCCATTCGTGGTGTTTGGGTTGTATGAGGAACGACTTCCACTTCGACGTTCCTTATCTTCTGCATTGTCAGTAACCGCCAACGCTGTTAATCGTTCAAGGTCTCAACGAGTACTCCACCTGCGGCTTTTCTGTTATCCTGAACGGCTGATCCAGAGCAACCGGTTACAGCTTTTTCAATAAGGAAGGGACTGACTTTCTTAAAGTCACCTTTTCTCCGTCTTAAAACAAGATACCCCGGCAACGTCATCGCAGCGGAAGAAGATTTTTTAAGAATCTTTCAGTGTCAACTGTGGAGAAATGTCTCCTTCTCTTCTCCCTCCGAGGAGGGCTTTTTTCAGGACGAAGGTTTTAAAGGACGCCTAAACCCGAGAATTGTTTTGAGAACCTTCAATCTTGTTCCCACGAGTATCGGGGAAGTAACAGATCACCGCGACCTTGAGTACCACGGCTAGGACTAAATACAACAGGGTGCGTCCTGGTACCTTGAGGCTACCGTTCGCTACTCACTAACGTAGGCCCATCAACCCATAAGCACGAGCGGTTCCACCGTGGATTACGGTGTGTTTTTAAGCGTTACACACAACCTTCTCAAACTCACCTATCAGTGCCCTGTCTCCCGGCAAAAGTAACAGCCGTTCCCGCCCCCTACGTGGCCAAGATGTTGTAGGCCGGGCTTAGGCTTGGATTTCTGGGGAGGCTTATTATTTATTATTATTATTTTTTTGAATTACAATTTATAATCAATTATTTGATTATTTTGTTAACAATTAGTTTATCTAATTTAACTATTTATTTTTTAATAAATTAAGTTTTTCTTAATTAATTATCAAGCAATTAAAAGGTTTTACGAACTTTCCCCTATTTCAGATAACAAAAGTCTTATGCCCCGCTCCTGTTTGCCAAATATTAAAACGGTTGCGTAGATCATCGTGTTTGAACAATGGAAATGGAGGAAATAGACACAATTTGCTTTATAAAACTTTAATTACGGTTTAACATAAGCTAAGCTAATACAATAAAACATTTCTTTAAATTTACGTTGTTTAACGCACGCTAAACTAACACAGTATAAATGACTTTATTTAACATTAACATTATATTATTTAACAGTGTCGCACTAAACCATACAAGTCACCAATTACAGATGTCCGCATACAATAATTCACAGTTATTACACTAAACGCAGTCAGAATCGCCGTATCATAGAAACTGTCACACCTCTTCCGAGATGCGCTTTCATACTTTGCATGTGTTGTGTGATAGGTAAAAATATTGACCTGGATACCTCTAGAACAATCGAAAAACATGTGAAAGGCGTGTCCGGGAACGGGAGCTTTGCGCATTCCTGCCGGTCCCACAAAGCGTGCAAAGTGTCACGCAAACACCCATGTTGTCTACCACGTCAGGATAGCACTCTTCCTGGTTTAGGTCTGTTCATCCAGAAGTGACAAATCCTTTTGCAATATTTATCTTGTTTAGAGAGTTTTTAGAGAACATTCTTTGTATTTACAGACACATTTTCTTCACTCCATTTTCCTTTCTTACTTCGCATCCAAATCTCATGTCTAACATACTTTTCAATAGCCTTTTCTTATCCTGTACAAGTGTCACCACATCTCTTAACTCTTTCATTCCAGGTAGACCTTTTCTTCCCGCTTCTACACCTTGTTTATTTCAGCCAGTTCTTCTTCTGCAACGGTATTTTTAACGGCGCTTCCTTTAACGAAGACTTCTTAATGTGACATGTAATCATACATTTTATATATCAGCTCAACTTAGAAATACTGAACTATTTTATACTGAACTATTTTGCTCGAATTTTTCTATTATTTTAATAAGTTAGTGTACTTACAATAAACTTATCTGTGTTTTGCTAATCAACAGTTAATTAGACAACAATTAAGAAAGGTTGTTAGTGTTTCAAGTTTAACCGTAAAGTTTATCTATTACGACGAAGTTTATTCCTAGCCCACTTAATAATATTGCTTAATCGTTTTATACAGTTAAAAAATATATCACTTTATTTCTGTGGCCGAATAACACATGACTATATAATTCCCTTTGTAACTTATAGTATTCTAGAACCTTTAAGCAACGTTAGGAGTTGGGAAGTGTTTAAACATTAAAGCAAACAAAGTTGTTGTTAGAGACGTCAACCACAATGACGAAATAACATATTATTCACAAATTGAAAAGGAATGGTATTCTTCTTGACAAAAGAAACGCGTTCTTTGAGCTAAATTAAATGGAACTGAGATTGTATTTTTATTGACAAAGGAAAGCCGGTTACGGTCCCTCTACGTTAAACCAGTTTTACTCGTGTTTCACATTAAACTATAGTGCTGTCTCACATACAGGCTATAGCAGAAACATGATAAAATCATCAGTACTCGTTATACAAAGTACAGTGAATAAGGAGAGTACTATACATTTTGAATCGCACAGTTAAGAAGTTTGTCATATATATGAGATTATTTTGCACTTTTCTACCTTGTTGTCTACTTTATCCTTCAGAAAAGAAATTTCAACTGTGTAAATTAAACTGTTTCAAATAATCCAGTGTTTGCATTTTTGATTGTTATTCATCGTCGTCAATATTGCTATAAATATTTTAATAATTTTCATCACTCTCATTATTATTACCGCTGCCACTACCATAATCACTTGCTGTCTTCCACCATAATCAGTCTTTCCTCGTCACCTTCGCGTCATCGTTCCCTTACCGTTGTCATCGCAACAGACAACATTATCGTTAACTTTATTAACAGTAAGATCAAATTTTCTACATTAATATTAATTTCTTTAACGTCGTGATTATTATTGAAACCGGATTCAACATAAATACTCTGTTCGCAACATTATGAATCCTCGTAATCCCTGCCTTACATAATCAAAATCTATTTTATCGTTATCATCATCATAATCATCGCCATTACTAAGAACACTACCACGTACCTCCTTACACCATTATTACTTTAAAATCAGTACTATCATTACCATGATATAGATTACATTCTTCAAAATCCGACACTGTAAGTATTTATCACAGTGATTAATACTGTAAGGATTCTTCACGATTTTCAGTCATGGACTCTTCCGTAAGTATAGTTGTAGTTTCCATTCAAACTGAATTTCCTAGCGCAGATGTGTTCCCAAATTCTTACAATTTTCGTTTTTGCTTGTGTCAAATTTGTCGACTACGACTCAAGTGTACATTGTGATCACTGTTACTAATGTCAAGTGATTATTTGAGAGTAATTCCCACTTTATTTTTGGGTGATAATTGAATTATTTTTGTGAACTTGTTGACGTGGTATAAGTTTGTATCCGAGTCCGAGCTTCTATAAGTTAGTACGTGGTGTACTAATGAAGATATATTTTTGAATAAAATGCCCATTGAAAAAAAGTATTAGTAGACGTTCTAATTATACTGCTGCCTCTAGTCTTGTTTACTTTACGATAAAAATCCGTCCGTCGTAAATACAGTAGGTTTGAAGACAGTTTAAAAAAGTTCTGCTTCCACAATAAGGCGAAATGCTAAACTGAGGCGAACGCTAATGACGACGTTACGTTCCAACAAAGTAAAATCATCTCATAACGATTTAAATTTATCAATAAAAGGTGGGATACATATTATTACATGTATATCATTTAAAATTTAATAAATTACATTGAATTAATTATCATTTTTGCTATGCCTACATTTCTGTGAACATAGTTCCATCCGTATCTGTAATTATTAGGTAAAATATAATACATTATATTTTAAACAGTAACTTGTACAGACCAGACTACAATAAACAACAGCAGCTGCTTATGTAAATGAGCCAAATCCACATCCATACCTTGAACTCTTTGGCGTACGATCGGCTAAAATAAAAATTTAATATCCAATGTACCCATGTTGCAAACATTTACAACATACTGCTAAGACATTTTGTCTTTATATACCTCCCGACTAGTATTCACTGCAGGCGAATGTTAAGAGTCTCATACATCAATTAATCGTTGACTTTCTGGTGACAGATTCAGTAAACATGTCACACGATAAGATAGACTCGATTGATTCGTTCATGATGATCTTGGAAGAAGAAGAAGAAAAAGCAGAAGAAGAAGATGTACATAAACATGTAAGACAATTGCGACCTTGATACATAAGAATGATAGAAGACGCATATATAATAACAGTATCAAGGATAAACATGTTATATTCAGTCAACAAACGTACGTTAGTGGAGTCACAAACTTGACAACAATAGAAATATCTTGTGATTTTGTTTTCAATTTTATGGTGAACTGAGAAATTCTAAAGGGCTTTTCGTGAGTATTTAAGTAGTGGAGTGCTACAAGTAGTTTGTATATATATGAAAATATATATTCCGATAATTAACTTATCGGGGAATAAATAAATCGTGCCCTGATGGACAGGTGTGAGTCTTGGGCTTAACGGCGAACGATTGCAGGAAAGAAAAATTGTTTAAGCTGTGGAAATTTGGTTTAGAAGAAAACCCACCGGAAAAAGTTTGTTGGAGATGAAAATTAACGAGGACACTTTAAGTGGATTTGCAAAATATATTTCGGCAAATGTTGCAGGCATGAAGAGAACACGGAATTGGGTGTATCACTTCGGCATGATAACTTTTTCCAAAATATTCCTGAAGGAAATATGTTGGGAAGGAAATTGTTGGAGGCGGCTATCTCGTACTTGTGAAGTATGATCTGTGAAATGGTATCCAATTCTTATGAGGAGAGAAAGAGAGCTGCGGGCGATAGGAATGGACTGCTACATACTATTGTAATTGTATAGAGGAAGATGTTACACAGATGATAAACATACCGATATACATTTTGTAGACCTATGTGTGTGCAAATGTTCAGTCATCCAGAAAGACAATTCTATAAATTTTGTCTTTAGAATGAAAAACCTTGATATCGACGAATCAGTATAAACTTCTCGTTTTCCTTCATTGGAGGCAGGTAACATTTACTGAAACGGTAAACATTGTGCGCTCCTTCTGTAGAAACTTTATCCTCATACCAGGACTGGCAAAAGAAAAATAGAAATAAAATTATAGGAAGAAAGGGTGAGTGTAAATTTGAGAAGGGGAAGAGAGAGATAGACGGACAGAGAAGTAAACCATCTGCTGAGACGAGAGATTAAATATTTTCGTAACGATGAATATAACGTTTGCTTTCCTTACAAACTCGGTTTGTTACTGGAAATCGTATTCTGAAATCATAGGGATGTTGTTTGTGTATCTTATTTATTTATGCCTATTTATTAGCTATCTGTTCCAAGATCATTGAATTCTGCAACCAATATCCTGTATAATCTTTAATACTTTACCGTCAATGTTTTCCCAAACAGTTACATAATATAATTAAATTATGTGTGTGTGTGTGTGTGTGTGTGTGTGTGTCTAAGGGGGAGGGGTGTAAAATCTTTATTATTTCTACATCTTTCAGTTTAAAATACATTTGTAATTGAAGTCTAATAGATCGGATTGCGCTCGACCTTTTCCAGCAATGCTTTTCCTCTTCTACTTCATGGACTCCGTAACAATTAATTTTTACTTTATTAAACATAAATTGCTTTTTATGTAAACTGAATTTGAAAAATTGTATAATAATTCAAAAAAATGATTTACCTTCTACCAGGTAGACTGAAAAATAAATGTAGAATACAAGTGTAGTCCTATACAGCAAAATGCATTTAAAATTTGAAATCCGCTAGGTTTGGAAATTCTGCTTTTCTGTTTCGTCTTGCTTTATTGTGTTAATAAAAGTCTCCCCCCCCCGTTCTTCCATTGTAGAATTTTTTCGTATCAGAAGCGGACGCCAAAATGCGTTTTCACAGTCGCCAGATGTCTCGCAGTGTTATGAGTCACTCTCTCGGATAGCTCATGTCAATCAATGTAATCTCGAATAGTTTTGTTGGTTAATTTAGTTGTAGTTCCTAATTTGAGGTGAAGGCAACGCCAGTGGAGTCGTTTATTTGAAGTCTATATTATTATTAGTACGACGATGATGATGATTATTATTATTATTATTATTATTATTATTATTATTATTATTATTATTATTTATAATTATTAATTATTAGTAGTAGTAGTAGTAGTAGTAGTAGTAGTAGTAGTAGTAGTAGTAGTAGTAGTAGTAGTAGTAGTAGTAGTAGTAGTACTAGTAGTAGTATGTCCTTTTTTTATTATACTTCCTTTCCTACTACCTACCATATCGTTTACTTTATTATTACATGTTAACAATTTATAAGGTCTGAGTAACAAGACGGATAATGATAAGTTCTTGTTTTTCAAACAGGTGAAGGACAGAAGACTATTCCAGCTACGCCTCATATTGCAGCTACATTATAATCATACTAAAATCGAAAGCAGCACTTAGGATTTCAATCACCCTAGACAAACTTGGGTTTGTTCGCCACACCCTATTGTTTGGTGAGTGGGGTATTGTTAAAACTCTTATAATTCTATTTTGCGTTAAACCAATTCGCAATTTTCATAAATTTAACAACTTATCTACAATATTAAGTACGTAATATCTTTCAACTTTTTTAATTAATAATTTTACATTTACAATAAAATATTTCTTAGAATCTGTGTTTATAAATCAGGATCAATAATATTGGGCTAGTTTTATACTGTTAAGACGTAGTGTTTTAAAACTCCACGTTTTAGGGACGCCGTATTCAGATGTCATCTGCAATAAATTTCTGCTAAATCATGGATTATAGTACAAGAATATATAGTACCTACCCGAAGAAAATTCTTTTTTATAACACATTTCATTAAATCCAAAGATCTTTTGTATTAAAATTAGTTTTTCGACTACAGGAAGTTTATGACCTTAAAATGTAATTGTGGCGTGTGATTTGGAATAACAGGTGCTACGTTTAAGAAAACGTATTCCCATAAGTTAAAATATAAGAAGACAGAAGACATTATTAGAGGAATAAAAAGAAGGAATTTCAAACTACTTTGAAGACTACGTTGACTTGAAGTACACTGCACGGAAAATCGTTCAAGAATACAGAGAGTAGACGTTAGGTAAAAATTATTATAAAGTAGGATTCTGAGACATGGCCGTTGTTGATCTGTAAACTAGACATGAAAGGTATAGGCAAGTAGGCTATACGAAAAGAGAACTTCTAAAGATAATGGGGAAAAATAAAATCAGAAGACGGAAAAATATATACTTATCAGAAGACAACCAAACTTGTTACTGGAAGATAGAGGAACTAGTATGAAGCATATAAACATTTATTTAAAAAAAAAAAACTGATTCCTACCTTAAAGAAAAAAAACAGCCTGGTAGGAAAAGATATTAGCCTCTTAAATAATATTTAGTACAAAATAAAAGTAAAAACGCAAAGTAAATTAATAAGAAATTGTAAAAAATATTAAAAATTATGTTTCCTGTTACTTATATTAATTACCAATAGAATAGATTACCTAAAACCCAATAGGTTTCAGGTATTCAAAAAATTACAATAATTACGGATCAAATGCACAGAGTGGGCTTAAAGGATTTACATTCTAGAGGCTATAAGTTAGCAGTGATATATAACATATGACGTCTCTGATAGCAGTTAGCAATGATAACGTAAATGAAGACATTTAAACTTTTTAAACACCACGTATTAGCATTATGTAAATAGCGCTTGTAGCATACTATTGATTCTAAGTTATAAATACAGACTTTAAGACAGATGTCCAAACTTGACCACACGCTGAAGGAGATTTTTAATTCTTCCTGAAACTGGAAAAAAGGATTAGTTGAAAATAATTACAAATTACATCTGAAGTAACGTCGAGTAGCGTCGACTTTCAATTTGTGTAATATTTTAAGTCAATACAAGAAAGAATTGTCTGTTTGCTAGGTTCATATGATGAAAGTGATGCAATGTTACATTGTTGCGATTGATTATGTTCATATAAACAAAACACTTGAAAGGCAAATCTTTCAAAATCTATGATTCATTTATTAGACTTATATTCATTATAAGCAAACCATGTTTAAGGTGATAACTTCAAAAGAATAGATTTCCTTGTAATTGCAAAAGTACTAATAAAAAGTTGGAAGATATTATGTACTGGATATTGTTGCTTCCTAAATTCAAAATTGGTGATATACGTATATCATGAAATTTTATTGATTTTTTAAAGTTTTAAACCTATAGAAACTGTTTAAGCTAAGCTTGAGTGTAATATACTTGTTTATATTAGCTATGTATAATATAATTATAATAGACTAGCTGACAACTACCTCGCAAAACAATGGGGTGTGGCGAGGTACCCGTGTGTGTCCCGGGGTGACTGAAACCTAACTTCTGTCTTGCATTTCAGTATAATTGTGGTGCAAATTCAGGTATAACTGTAATAATCTGCTCTCCTTCACCCCAATGTAATGAAGGCAAAGGAAACGAACTCACTTCTTTTCTGCTTAACTTAAAAATTGTTGGCAGCTAATAATAAAATAAGTAATAAGTTAACCAAATAAATATTAAAAAAATTAAGTAATAATAAACAATGCGTGTAAATTTGGAAACTAAATCGGTGACACAAATAGATATACACGAAAGCGTTGGTGTATATGACGTTAATAACGGCACTAGCGTTGGTGTATATACTATGACGTTACTAACGGCACTGGCGTTTCCTTCACTTCAAATTAGAAACCACAGTCACATTCACTAACAAAACTATTCAAGAGTACAGTGATTGACAGGAAGCATCCAAGACAGTTATAAGCGTGACATTAATGATACAGAGGCAACTAACAAGCCCTAAGGGGTCTAACACCCACTGTCATAACATTCATCACACCGCAACTGTCTTACACACCTCAATAGGTGTGTAGTTCTCAACTACAATATTTAGTAATTTTGTTGTCTCACTTATTTCTACACTATAAACAGAAATCATGTACAGCGCACTGCACAGTAGAATTTCATTCCTTCTGATTTTGCTCAAATTGTTATTTGGTTGCTCTTTAGAGTATCTGTATTTTATGCTGTGACGTATTTTAATATTTGTCACTTCACTTTACCCCATCAGACAATTTCGAATGTAATATAATGTTATAAAATTCCTCCCTTTAGTTTTTTAATGTTTTTTTTTGTATTCTTTTATTTGTCTTTAACTTACGGCAATACGCCTTCTTTTTTGTAGCAGTTGCAATAGAAAAGCATAAGCCAAAACTATGTTTTACGGGCAAGAGCTTCCTCTTGTTAAAACATTAATGAAACTGGAAAACGTAGTTCTCCTTCTTTCATGTTTGTATATCTGTTGGCTGTCTCCAATTATGTAATGTACTAATTTTGTACAACGTAAATCTCAAGAAAGATTATGAAGAACGATGAAATGTCTACACTAGGTGACTGTACTTTAAATTGGTGGCATAACATCAGAGTACATGTCAGCTCTGATGGGGTTATAATTAATAACATATAGGCATAATTACAGATATATTTGTAAAATATTGCCAAAACAATCTGTGGAATACGTGTCGACAGGCAGACAAAATATCGGGAAGCCGGATACAGATGACTTGAAAAGCCAAAACAATTTTGCTGTTCAAGTTAAAAGTTAATAATGCCGATAAATGATTTCTTACGTTTGTTAAAATACGTCTGTACAGTTAAAAATACATTTGTTAAAATGTTCTGTACAGTTTTTGTATTCCACTATTCAATGTGTGATTTCTGTGTGATTCTTACATTCAGCGACTACTCTTGATTATGAGCTGTATTTAATAGAACTGTTCTTTTAAAAAATGAAATATTATTTCCAAGAATTTGTGCTGAGAAATTTCAATATAATTTTATTTTGTTTTTATATAGTATCCAAGTCACTTTTTCACAATAATTTAATTACCTTATATCCGTCAGTGACTTCGTTTTAGCGTTTTTTATGTAGACGCGTTTCGTGACATGTGTCACATCATCAGTAACCCTCGTCAAATGTTAAAATTCACATAAAACACATAAAAACACATTTGCACTTATTTACTAAATCACAATAACGACACACATAACACGATGTAACATCGGCTCTGTTGGACCGGTCCGACCGCGCGTGTAGTTGCCGAGCCACTAATTAAACTAAGTCAATCCTTATCACCAGTCATTACCGTCATGCGCGATTATATTTAGGGCTGTATCATATAGTGAGTGAGATTGAAACCTTAATTGCTGGTTTAATATACTGTTATTGTTGATATTCTTGTCTTTAAATGATTTATAAATCTCAAACTCCTCGAGAGCGTCCATTAACCTACCCTTACCGCATACATGGATTGCTTTGAAATTAGTATTGAAATCTGTGTAATTATGGTTATGCATCATTAGATGGCGCGCATAATTAGATTCGGTCTTGTCTAAATCAAACAATGGAAAAATTTCTAAAAAGGGGGCGATGATGGCGCACTAAGAGGATTTTAAACTTTTACATCATCATCATCATCATCATCATCATCATCATCATCATCATCATCATCATCATCATCATCATCATCATCATCATCACCACCGTCTTCATAAAAAAATGCAATATTCTTTATTATTCATAGAAGCTGTATTTTCCTTGACCTACTATTAGTTGTTACTAATATACTACCCGTTCAACCAGCCTGCTACCATTCATTCTATTTACATGCAGCAGAGACAATTTTATTTATAACGCTGTCTTTGACACGATTTATTTGTAAACTGGTTTTGCGTTCTCATTTCTAATCCATTCTTTCAGAGCGCAAACCCGAATCTACCCTAAAACTACAAATGCCTGAACTTTATAAATCTAGCCACATCACCTATCTATCGTAGGCCTATTTTAGACTGGTAACATCTGAATGAAATTTAATTTACTCAGAATGAAGAATTACATTTTATTTCTATTAAGAAATAATCCGTTTATAAGTTTGGTAGCGTTACGTAAAAGGCGTAGGACGTTCGACATGTTATGGTTTTTTTTATAGGCAATAAAATATTTCAGTTATAAAATATATATAATAATCTAAGGTCCTTTACAAAACATAAAAAAATCTAAAGTCCTTTTATCCATTCTGGCATTTAGCTTCTCTGTACATCAGTATCTCGGTGTGCACAGTGCCTGTTTCATACAGCGGGGACCCTGCTTTAAAACTGCTCATTACTGTGTACGCCGGGGACAGCAGTAGTGTTGGGTTTCCTTACTACAGAGTAAAAGTCGTTTGGCACTAAACGTTGCCCTTAATTTAGTAGTAACAGTTTTTTTTTTTTTTCGGCAGGGCAGGTGAAAATCTCTATAGACACACTGGAGCCCCGTAGCTCCAGGTAGTGTGGGACTCTAACCCACTAAAAACACCTCCCTTTGCAACAACTGAGCGAGCCCAACAAGTTGCTTTTCTTTAATATTACATTCACGGTTTATGGGGTAGAAGCCCACTGGCTGTTCCCCGGGTTGAGATTATTGCCTTTCCCTCTTTTAGAGTTTTACAGATTTAAATGCACTAGTGTGTCACCAAATCTTGGGGCTTCAATCTTTTAAGCCTTCTTAACGTGTGCGGAGCTTCTTCCACCACGCAAAGCATTTCTGGATTTATATGAGTCTGAATTCTCCTGTCATGGTTAACTGCATATTTTGTTACGATTTCACTGACATATTCTACTTTGAGATCTTTGTGCAGATTGTCATTCCTAATATACCAGGGGGCATCAACGATACTCCTAAGTACTTTGTTTTGAAAAGTTTGGATCATTTGAATGTTAGATTTCTTGGTGCATCCCCAGAGTTGTACACCATAAGTCCACACAGGTCTCAGCACTTGTTTATACATCAGCAATTTGTTTTCAACTGTTAATTGTGAATTCCTACCTAACAGCCAGTACAATTTCCTAAATTTTATGTTGAGTTCCTCTTTCTTTTTTTTCACATGCTCCCTCCATTTAAGTTTTGCGTCCAGAGTCATACCCAAATACTTAGCAAGCTAACAGCTCAGAAGGATACAGACTATTCACTTTGGAAGAGTACTAAAGGACTGAAAAGGCCGAAAACCCACCAGTCGCCCATCAGTAGTAACAGTGAATTAATAAGCAATGAAAGCTTTTCTGACGTTGGCTTATTAACTAGACACGGTTTTGTAACAATGTGTAGCCGTTGCAACAATATGTATTGTCATCGTCAAATTATTAATACAGAGAAAACAAAAGCAATTTACGAAGCTTGATTGTTGTTTGTGTTAAAGTGTGTTTACATGTTGCATAACGAATAGTTCAAATAAGTTTTACATACGTGTTACGCCTATTGTTTTCACATTAACCATAACTATAATTTTTCACATAAATTCCAATTCATTACATGTGTGTAAATTATATCTGTCTATTGTATTACCTGTGAACAGGTCCGGATAATGACAACAAATTTCAAGCCTCGACAAGAAAGAGTAAAACCGTTTTAAATTGTGTCTAATTAATGGACAGGCCCGTACAAAACCTTTCTTTATTAGAGGCTATCAAAAAATATACTTTTTTACAACGATATTTTGGGCAGTACAACCCAACCTGTATTCTTGCAAAGTATTACGATTTAATATTCAGCATCAACTTCGCCAGAATGCACTATATTTTTTCTGTATATCTGCGTATGGAGACATTAATATTCGTATAATAACGTAAGCCTATATATATATTTTTTTTAATTTTTTTTTAAAATAAAAATTGGTTTTGTTTAGAAAAACCGCAGTATGTAAAGTATTGGCACTACTAATGCACGTTTGGCATATTTACATAAAATACTTACTTCCGCTCATGTGAGAAATACTTTTTAGTCCTCCTGGGGGAATTCTGTTTATTTAAAAAGTGACCGGCAATAGTAGCTGAGAATTGAGAGACCAATACTGGCTTTCTCAAACTAAACCCAAACTAAACCATAGGGAAAAATCTAATGAGAATTTGGACAAACTTTCACAGTATAACAGTATAACGATGAATGAATAAAAACAGTAAGATTTATAAGAAAACTAACTGTAAATAGTAACATAAATTGTGTCTAGCATATCACTACTTGACTAATTAAATTTTTAATGAGACACTTGCGTTGACCTTATACAATAAATTACAGTATACTGAAACATGAGACGCAAATTTTCTGTTTTCATGATTAAGTCAATATTTTAAGTTAATAGATAGGCCTATATAAATTCCAAGGTCTGGTACACCATTAACTATATAACATATTTCAATTAGAATAAACATTTTTCTATGCTGTAATTATTTGTTAAATCGTAACCCTATATAATTAAGTAATAAAACACAATTTTAATCAAATAAAATTAAATTAACAGCATTTAATTTTTCATCATATTCCAAGTAAAGTTATGAAAGTATTTGTTTCCAAAGCCACAGATGTTCACCGTTCTCTTACTTTTGCTTCTTCTATGTAAGTTCACAGAGTACATGTTGCAGCAGAACAAATTAAAATTCTACAATATTATTAATTTCAAAGTCAGGTATCAAAATCAAATATAAGTATACTGAAATGTAAGAATACCTAAAATCGGAAGCTGGCAACAAAATGAATTGCAGACCTGTTTTGAAATGTTACTCCCGCTTTTGTAAGAAAAAAATATTGTCCCATAGCAGTAACACGATATTAAAATAAAATAAAATAAAATCCCTTCGGTAACAAACTATAAGCAATAATACTACATAAACTTTACAAAAAAATTATGTTCTGCTGTTAGCAGATGAAAACATTTCTGTTATAATATGAACGTTTGAAGTTCAAAACGTTCTCCTAAAAGTTGCAGTAAGTTTAGTTTCACTTGTCAACTCATATTTTCCTTTACGTTTTCCAGTTGTGTTTGCTATAAGTGCTGAAGCGTTAGTATTCATGATTCGATACATGATTATCAAAGGAGTACATGATTTGATAAACTTATAGATGATAGCAAAGTTATGCGGCTGCAAACGTCAACTTCTTTAACTACCCCAGTTAAGGTACATTGGATGAGGTGCGGCTGTTTCAGCTGGACTGTTTTTTCTCCAAGAGTAGTTAGGTTAAGTTGGATTGATTCAAACTTCAACCGAAATCACAACGAGATGTGACGAATGTAAAACGTGCTGTCTTTTACTAAACGTCACCGCCGTCGTGTTAAACCTAAAATGTTTGTTTTTAATAACGAAAGCAAGGAAAGCATGAGAGCTTACGGTTGAAACATATATCCGCTGAGCTAAAGAGATAACAAACGGAAGTAACAAAGAATCGTCTAAGGAAAAATTTAAGAAAGTCGTAGAGAATAAGAAATTGCATTGTTGCACACATTGTTACATTTGTTCGTAACTGTGATCATCTTGTTGTGTCTTCTCAGTGTCTGCCGTCTCATGATATAAAGACTATCCCCTACACCACCATGTTTAGCAATACCAATGATAAACCTTCAGTATAATATTAAGTTTATTGTAAGAAAGTGGCTAAAATTTATGAGCAGCTAATGTTCCATACCATTTCTGAACCCTGTAGCTTTTAAATTGCTGTTCAATAATGAATATCGTTTTGCAAGGCCAGACATTTGTTTGACTGACATTCTGAGATGTGGTGTAAACTTTTGCTGTCAGTCAAGCAATACTAACACACTTTGTACTGTCAGTAAACAGATTTACTGAAAACATGAGTAAATTTGCTGTTACAGTTTCTGGCTAAATTGTTAGAATAACAATAATTTAAAATAAATACTTTCCCTTGTACTTTAAGAACGTGTTTTAATTTTGGTAATGTTTTAAAAATTTAGAATTGAATTAAACCAAATACAATTTTTATGTATTATATTTAACATACATACAACAAATTTGGTAATGGTTTTGCAAGGTCTAAATAGTTTTATGTTTATAAACAACAGGAAATTCAAATTTATTTCCAAGGTTTTCCAAAAATATTATTACAAAATTACGGTTTTTGCTAACTAACTAATAACTTCCGTTTCTAGATACTCATACGTAGATTGTCGTATTGTCGTTAAATTCCATACTGATTCCATACTAGATTAAGGCTTGTCGTCAAATCGTCGTAATTCAGCTGTGTTGTGTGACAGGTTATTGACTAAATTAATCAGTATTTCTTTCCTCTCGTCGTTTTTGGTATTAATCCCATCGTAGAATCTTTATTATTTTTCTTTCTATTTTTGTCTTGTCTTGGCTTTGCCAAGTTAATTTACAAATTAGCTAATCCTACTTGAATAACCGGAACGTACAGTAATCGAACGCGGGATGTCACACGTTGACTTCTTACAGATGGTTAATTGTTTAAATATACAAGGCTTAAAAACGTGTTTATGGTTCTAAAGTAAAGAAAGCTAAGTTTTTAATTTCCTCAAAGATAATTTATAAAATAAAAAGTAAATGTTTTATATACTAATTTTAATATTGTAGCTTCAATCATCTTATAAGTTCACCAAATATCAATAAGAGAAATTTTAATCTTACATTCTGTGAAACAAACTGTGTGCTTTTAATGCCTGTACGTGAAAGTTAAGGAAATATGAAGACCAAATAAAGGTTAAAGGTTACGGTCGGCCAAAATGCTGCAGAGTCTAATTTTGTACCCTCATTGCGTGTGTATCTGCCTTAATCAAAGCTATTCAATTACGTTTAGTAGAATTCTAGGAACTAAATTTAATAAGGGAAAGTCTGCTATAAATACTGTAAGCGTTTTTACACACGACGACAAGCGATGTACTAACGATCTGTTTGATGTTAATTCCAGATCACAAAATTCAGTGTGGTTCGATCAGTGGTACGTGTTAACTTGGGCAACTTACATATTAAAACACAATTTATATTCATACACAAAATTTTGTTTCTGACAACATTTTGCGATCTGAGCAACAGTTTTCCTTCTCGACTCAAGTATTTGTTTTTATATTTGGTTACAAACGTCCTTCTGTTAGTCCAATGAGAAGTAAGCCTGCTTCACATTTTTCCTTTTTTCTTTTGTCCTTCTGTTTTATTCCGAAAGATATTTTCTGTTTAATATATGTTCCAGTAACGTGGCGTTTTTTGTGTGTTATATTATTGCTTTTCATTAACTTTATATTTTGTATATTAATGTTAGCAATGTTCCAATAGGACATTTTAATGTCCATTAAGTAATTCCTCCAATTTAATGGGACTTGTTTTCGCAGTAAATCGTCTTAGGCTTGGTTTGCAACCGTAACTCTGACCACTGTAAGCAAGAGCTGCATAAATCATATAGGCCTACCCTGTAATCGTCCTACACCGACTCGATTTCGTAACACTCGAGAAACGTACACAGGCGAGATTAGCAGTCATTCAGAGTGATTTAAAACTGGAGTCTCGTGGGTCTTCGATGCTTTTTTCTTTCAACCCGCGTCCTTATCCTGGAAAACCATCTACTAAATAAGTAAATGAAAAAAAAATATTATTTTAACTAAAAATGGTCTTTTAGGAGGAAACTTTAAAAGTACCTTTCACCGATTCAGTATTTACTTATGGTAGGTTTAACTTTGTTTAAAGAATGTGTACTTGCTCAGTCTTCTTTTATTTTGCACAGAAAGTAACACCGATGTTTGGAATTACATAGTCTGTGAAAGCGTGTTCCCCACAATGAAGTTAATCAAGAAGTATTCCAGAAGTCGCCTCACAGATTCTATTTTATTTTATTTCTTACAATTATTATACATTTTAGCCGCTTTCTTACACTAAAGTTAATATTATACTGGAATTGCTTTTTCTGGCTTATACCCTGTTGATGTTAGGAATTAATTAATATATAATAATTTTGTTGATGAATGTGTAGAAAATACTAGAGTTGCGGACTATAATGACATTGTAGTGATTGCGAGAATCAATGGTTGTGTTGGTAATGTTTTACTCGATAGTGGTGCGCAAGTGTCATTAATTAATGAAAAATTTAATAACAAACATAACCACCAATTTAAGAAAACAGCTATCTTACCTGAAAACAATACTATGGTTACTACGGCGACCGGAGATACACAAATTATTTGTAAACAAGCACTTATATCAATAATTACACAAGGCATAGAAATTCAAGTGACAGTCCTTATAGTTAAAAATCTAGTATATGATATTATATTAGGTACTGACACTTTAAGAAAAATACACGCCACAATCGATTTCAGTAACAAACAACTTACATGTACAATTCGAAATAAATTATACACAGTTAAATTGGGGTATGTTGACAGTGACTTGAAGCAATCCGAGCAATGTACTAACATACAAAAGCCAGTTTTTAATCTCGTAGATAAGATAAAGAGTAGCGGGCAGTTCACCGGCAATAAACGAACAGCTGATCAAGAGAAACAGTTAAATTATATCTTAAGCAAATATGAATCGGTTTTCAAAAACGAACATACCATTACTAACGTATATGAGCACAGGATAAATGTAGTTGATGAAAATAAGTTTCTCCGAAAAACCTATCCAATTCCATTACAATACCAAAGACAAGTTGACGAAGAAATTAATAAAATGTTAACAAACGATATTATTGAACGTGCCGATAGTAACTTCCTTAATAATATGGTAGTGGTTAAAAAAATAACGATATACGTATTTGTTTAGATATGCGCAACCTCAACAGCATAACGCAAAAGTGCTACGATTGTGCACCCAACGCCCAGAATCTATTTATAAAATGTCAAGGGGTCAGGTACATGTCGAGGCTGGACCTCAAAAGCGGGTTTAGGCAGATTCCGTTAGCCGAAGATTGCAGCAAATTTACGGAATTCCTTTATAAGAACAAATGCTACCAATATAAAGTAGTTCCTTTCGGGTTAGTGACCAGCCTCGCTGCTATGGTTAAATGGCTAGAATCGCATTAGGACCGGAAGTAGAAGAATTCGTAAGCGTGTTTGTGGACGACATACTCGTAATATCTAAATCTTTCGAGGAGCATTTAAATCACCTCGATATTGTCTTCCGAATGTTAAGAGATGCCAATCTTGTGCTTAACTTGGACAAGTGTGAGTTTGGAAAATCCCATATAAAATTCCTGGGTCATATTATTTCGGCGGATCGGGTCAGTACCAATCCTGAGAAAATCCAGGCCATCACGGATTTTCCTAACCCCAAGAAAGCAAAAGATATCAGGGCGTTCCTCGGATTGACCGGGTATTTTCATCGTTTCACACCTGAATATTCAAAGACCATAGAACCACTTCCGGAGCTACTAAGAAAAAATACCAAATGGCGATGGGAAGAGTGGCATGAGGCAGCATTCAACGCTACCAAGGACTTGTATATTAAGAACTTGCATATATTCCATCCTGAAAAGAAGGGACGTATTATCGGATCGGCAGAGTGTTATATCAGCGGAATAACCAAGGTGAACACAAGGTAATTGCCCACGTAAGTCGTTCATTAAAAGGTGCTGAGGGGAACTATTTTACGTCGGAGAAGGAAATTCTCGCGATAGTCTATTTTATCAGCAAATTCAGATATTACCTTGTGGGACAACACTTCGAGATTTTATCAGACAATCAGGCGTTGTTTTCATACTCAAATGTGAACTCGCAAATGCGCGCATATCGAGATGGATCATGGCGATCCAAGAATATGATTTTAGTATAAAATATTGCAAAGCCAGTGAAAACAAAATGGCAGATACTTTAAGTAGATATCCTCCGATAATTGAAGAACAATACTCCTCAACAAGGAATGAAGTGCAGATCTTGACAATTAAGTATTATTACAAGACACATTAAAAACTAGGTTAAAACATATAAACATCGAGCAACAGCAGGATGCTAAATTAAAGAAAATCAGCGATGATATAAGAGTACAGGACAACCCAAAGTAAAGATAGACAATGATGTGTTACACAAGATCATAGACGGGCAGTGGAAGATAATGGTACCGGATGAACTAGTCGAGGATTTAACTTGGGCTTGCCACGAGAGTCTGGCGCACGCGGGAACATATAAATGCTATTTAACAATGCGAGAAGACTTTGTGTGGTTAAATATGGCTAGAAAAGTTAAATCTATTTTGCGTACCTGCCACATATGCCAAACTGCTAAGTACCCGAATCAACATACGTATGTAGAAATGGGCAATATTATTACTAAAAACAAAAATGAATTATTATGTATTGATTTTTTAGGTCCACTACCGCGTGCATCGAGGAGTATGAGGAATCTGGTGGTGTCCACGGATGCGTTCTCTAAACATGTAAGTCTATATGCAGTAGGACGACCCACCATGGCGGCCGTATTAAATGTCGTCTTATATAAATACATCGCTAAATATGGTCACGTTAATAACATTTTATTTGACCAGGGTAAACAGTTCACCAATAGAAAGTGCCAATCCGAATTGGAAAGGACAATATCCAGACTGTGTTAACACCGATCCGGAGACCGCAGAGCAACCTCGCTGAAAGGGTCAACAGAGAGTTAGGTCGACTGTTCCAAACTTATTGTAATACCAACCAAAGTAGATGGCCGGATTATCTGGAGTTTTACGAGGCGTCCATCAACGGGAATTCAATGACACGACAGGATTTACGCCTTACAAATTGCAAACTGGAGGAATGCCCAAGCGCGTCTGGGATGGGAGCATCAGGAGGATTGCAACGCAAAATTTGCCTATTCCGAGTGAGGTGAAACGGATAAAAGCCAGGAGACGCATTAAGAAATGTGCCGAAGAACGGACTGAAAGATTTAATGTGGACCACAAGCTGGTAACGTTTAAAATTGGCGAGAGGATACTCCAGAGGGCTTTGAATGTCGGTCACAGGGAGGATAACACCGCAGCCAAATACTTTAGGTTGTACAATGGCCCATATGTTTTATCTGAGCAAGTTGGTAAAAACACCTATATTGTAACCAACCCTAGTACTAACTGTGTGATAGGAAATTCCACGCATCATCCCTAAGAAAGTATTATGTCAGAGATAATTTTTCCTAATATGCCAGGGTATAGGTGGTATGAATGTTTTAAGAAAAATTTGTGAAATATGAGTGTAAATTAAGATTATTAGATGAGATGTCAGAATAAATGATTTGAATGAACGGAGTATACTTTCAGTTATGAAAATTACGTCAGAAGTGTTGATACGTTTATCTGTGTTTGTGATTATAGGTCAGATTCAACCACGTGTATTTATTTGCATTATTACTGTCAAAGTGACATTGGAGGAATATTTGTTTGAAAGAAGTTTATTTATATTGATTTGGAATTATTATGTTATTATTATTGGAAGAATGCTGTTTTATTTATTTAGGATAAGAAAAAAAATTGTATTTTATGTAAAAAAATTTTTTTTTACGTGGTGGTGTTAATCCTGCAACAAAACAGGATGATGATATAGAATAAGTATATCAGAGCATGGGTGACGGACATTAGCATGTTTTAAATTGATTTATGCAATTTTTGTCAATTAGCTATATGTTTTGTATTTAGTGATGGATAAGAACTTGTGTTATACCAAATTCTTTGTAAATTTTAGCTCAATAATGTCATGTACTTTGTTTGTGAATATGTGTGCACGTTCGCGTGTGGTGAACCTTCGTGTTATATGTTCCGCGTTTGTTAACCAATTGGCATGAGACTTGGACAGTGAATTATTTATGAAAATAGCTACATTTTCTATATACTCTGTTGTTCTCAGCTATTTTGTAAATGTGGTTTTTGTAGTAATTGAAAACTCAATTTTTCACGCTTATCAATTGAATAGTAATAAAAATTCTAGATAAATCTAAGCAGGCACTTGCAGATTTATGCAAAGATTCGCCTGCAACGCATCTTTATTTTGTCCAATCTACCACGTAGACAGTTGATTGACCAATCAGAAGCCCCTAAATTCAGTCAGATCCGTCGGTTGTCAGGTGTACTTCGAGGCAGTTCATCAGAAGCCGTTGTCTAGTGAACGTGTGCTCTTCGTCAAGAGTTTTTCTTGTTCGAACTGGTTTAATCTAGAGTAACTCTAAGTTTTGGGACTCTTTACGATTTTGTCGATTAGAACCAAGCGGGTGAACTACCAGCTTTAAAATATTCAAGTGCTATTACGTGTTAGTGGAAGATTTTCCGCTTAGGGAGATTTGTCTACCGTGATAAATTCTTATTAACGCGGAACACTTCAAAAATAGCCGGAAGGTGTAAGTAATATACACCGCTTTAAAGAATATCATTCGTTATCACCCTGAGTAACAATAATTAATAATAACCAATTGCGAGTGAGTAATTCGAAAAGTGGCAATTTGTGTGTAAAATATCCATCAGTGTTATCAGCTGTTCGGCAAACCCCAGCGCAGAGGGAGAGAGAGAGAGATAGTGAGAGAGGAGAGCGGCGATCATTGTAGAGAAAAGCGTAACAGCGGCGGAGGGAGTGACGTCACGCCGAGTGTAAAGGAATTCTACGTTTGAAGTAAAACTTACCAAAACTGAACTATATAAACTCTTTGATAACAAATAAAATACTATACATGACATTTTGTTTAATTTAAATATATCATATAAAATATTATTTTCTTGTGTCATAAATAAATAATTGTTCTACACCTCCAATATAGACTTGAGCATAATTTAAACACACATAATTATCCTATGCGAAAATATTGCAACAATACATATATTTGCATATTTGCCTAGGGCGGTATGTATGTATTGTAATTAATGTAAAAAGAATACGGTGAACAATTTTAAACAATTTTGTGCGGGAAAATTCAGGCTGGGCCTGTCGAAAGTGCACCTGCTTCGATAGTAAAAATACAGAGTTTGTGTTTGTGTGTGTAATGCAAGCTACGACACGAAAATATGGGGTGATGCTACGGCTGTAATCAGGTTTTAACAGGATTAAAATAAACTAATTAATACGTTTTGAACCTGTGAACAAAGACTTACACCAATTATAAAGACACCATTACATTAAGGAATTTTTAATGAATATGGTGATATAAAAATATTTCAAAAATGTGCAATAATAAAGACGCTATTAATTTAATATTAATTACTAGTGTAATTAAATAGTAATTAATATGTGTGGTATATGTGAGTGACCAGAAAAAAATTACGCAAACAATGATATCGCACATTCTACGAATATGTTCATGAGATCGCGACAATGAACTAAAAAGTGATTTAGATTAAAACGACGCTTTGCCGCGAACTGACAATATCTAACATGTCGAAAACAGGCCTGGACCTGTCAGATCGCGGTCCACTATAAATACCACTGGCAATTTTGGGCGGTCACACACTCAGACGTAAGAAATATTCACAAAACTTCACGCTGCCGGTTTGCTGATCGACCGAGGACACACACACTGTACCACACACACCAAGACGTAAGGAGGAAATCTGGAGCATCACCAACAACAACCCGTAAAGACAGAGATCACATCATCATCATCAGCATCAAATTCTCAGGATTCTGGAACCACACACACGCGCGCGCGCGCGCAACGGTAACTGCAGATGTACGGAGGTGATAAGAAACAATTATATTTGTTTATTGTGAAAAGAGCTCTTAAAAAAAACTGCCTATGAACAGTAAATAATTAAAGTTTAAAGTTAGATAATAGTTAAATAAGAGAATTTATTTTAGCAAGAAAATTTAGAAAAGAAATACCAATCTTTTGTTGTAGGTAAAAATTATGGGTGTGTCAGTTGAAATAAATAATAGATTGGAAGTAAATGTTATATCATTTTTATTTTGTTTGTAGCAACAATAAATTTATTCTTGAGTCTTAATATTATTTTGTTTGTAAACGAGTTGCTGTTATTATTTAAAATTTCAGTTAATTTTAGACACACAAAAACAAAAGGGATTTTAAATAACTTGTTTAACATGTTTGTTTAGCTAGTAAGATTATTTGGTTGTTTATTTTTATATGTTATGAATAGTATTGCAGGTTACATTATATTTATGAAGCTTATAAAAGTAAATATTTATTTTTCTAATATTTGAAATTTTAATATTTTAATATTTTTCTATTAATTAATAAGTCAGAGAATGATTATTTTGAAACGATTTTAATTAATTATTTCAATGCCACCAACAACTCCTCTTTAAAAATTATTTAATTAATGAGCAATTACATATAATTGACGCAACGAGAAAAAAAATCCTGCGACCTGGCCGGTGTAATACACTTTATAGTTGCATTGAGTACATGGTAATGTATTTGTGTAATTGTGTGTAAAATACTTGTAACGTTGCATAATAAATTGGCGTGCCCAAAGTGGGGCCCGATATTCAATGTGCCATAATAAATTGGCGTGCCCGATAATTGTTAATTATCATATATGTTCAGTATTAATAAGTGTATTGTTATTATTATTATGAATATTGAAAACTAATCCAAATAATGCCGTTTCTTTCGGTTAGTTAATTATGTTGAAAATGAAACAGTAAACACAATAGTTAAAACAATAATTAAAACCATAATATGATTTCCTACTGTATGTACTCTTAATATATTCTATTGTCTTTCTTACTCTTGAATACTAGTTGTGTGGTTGAACTAACCTGGTTGGTATACTGGTATAGGCTCTCTTTTCTTAATGTGATGAGGTATAATAAATATTATTGACCATATGGTATAACTCAAACTTCATTCAAGTGGTAATGTGGACGTGTAAAAAATTTAGTAGGTTCTATAATTGCAATTAACAGTTAGTTAAAACAAATTAAATTTTAAGTTTTTGAATTGCTTAAATGCTAAGAGTTGTAAAATTGTTTAACTCATCATTTAACTAAAGTAATGCAATTCACCTTACACGTGATTTGTTGATGTAAAGAAATATGGACTTCAGTTAAATTAATACTCATTCACATAAACGTAGGTAACATGGATGAAGGTGCTGCTTGCTTTATAAGGTTGACTCCACTTAATTAATCAAACTTTTGAATTGGTGCTAATAATTCACAAAGGAACTACTGCCAACATAACCTGTAAAGATAGAAGAACATGAAGCTTCATGTCAGGCGAAAAGATCGCCAATAATAATAATGAGAGTTCGTACACCAGTATTTTCCTTTAATATGCTCTTATTTTTTCTTTAGTGTTCATTTATCTTTTTTTTGTTTGTTTTGACTTGGTAAACATAATAATTCTCAGGACATAAATTGATTGATCCGGCTAAAGACAATCACTTATTTCACAGTTGGTAACATTAGAGGTGAAAGCTCACGTAAACATTAGTATTAATTACGATATAATTATTAAGTTCTTGGGTACTTTTGACCATGATATAGAAACAAAAATCTCTTATATAAAGAACAAAACATCACAAAGGAATAATAACAATTTGATTATACCAAATAAATACTGGTATCTAAGACTGTAAACAAAACTAATGTCGGACTATGTCCGTGTGACAAAGTAAACAAGTTTGGTTAGAGTGTTTTTTGAAAATGTGAATAATAAAGAAATAATAATTGATTCAAAGTAAATAAAGTAAAAATTGATAGTGTCAGTATTAAATATAGTTACAGTGTTCATTTAAGTTAAAAGTGTCTCTAATAATCGAAAGTGTATACAAAATTCTTAAGTTCTAGATAGTGTATTATTGGTTAATTGACACTGTACTTCCTTGATTGTACACTCTTTTATTTATTGTACACACTTTTATTTTTATTCAATTTATTGTTTATTTGACTTATATTATTCACTACATAACACTGATACTACACTCCGTTACGGTTACTCGGTCATAGGTTAGGTTGGCTATTGTTGACATAGTGCATAACTTAACTCGCACTGGAAGGTTAAAACATATGACTGGCTTTACTAGGTTAAACACGAATTTTTCGTCACAGGGGGTGCGTGGTGTCCCCTTCGAGTACTCGCTGCAGACTCCCTTCTCACCTTGACTCAATTCTTGTTCTGACTGACAGGTGATGAGCTTTGATTGGTTAATCTGTCCTAATTTCCGTAATTAATCGGCAATGGTCATTAAAATAGACGCTTTGAAGCGTTGTTCGCGTGGGTTCAGTGCTAAATTAAAGGGGTTCACTAAAGGGTTTTCCGAAGATCATTGATAAAACTTTTTATAATAATATAATTCCCTTATACGATGACCAATTAAAAATTTATTTATACCATTCATCAGCACTCTTCGAGATGAACATTCTGACATCCCACATGATATGTTTTTGTCCATTAATAACAAAATACTAATCTTAACATTTGCATTAATTAAGAATTTCACATTAAAATGTTAATTTTCTTGATTTATCTACTTATGTATGATAACAAAATGGTATTCACTGATAAAACCTAGAGTGTAACCTTAGTTACAATAATGAATAATGTCACAATATTATAACAATCATGTTTGGCTCCTGTGGCCTAACCAATCCTTGGCTCCTGACACCTTAATTCTCTTTTATACATTAATATTACTTAACTCTAATATGCTATGACTAATCACAATTGTTCCTTACACTCTAATTAAACTTTTGTAACATCTTTGATTACAAACATTAATGATAGTGGATTACCAATAACCTAAATAAGTTACCCAGACTCCAGGCCTGTATTACTATGTACATTATTCTCTTTCTTTTGTTGACAATGCTCACTCTTACTATAAGACAATTACTATAAATTGTTCTTTATATCTCACTGCAACTTTTACAGTAATAATAAATGACACAAATTAATAACTATTTCTTACAACTAACCTAATAAAGTTACCTAGGCATACTGGCCTATGGTAGTTTGAACATTAATTCCTTTCATACCTTAACAATTCTTATTTTTACTACAAGACAATCATTTTAAATTGTTTTTTATAACATTAGTAAGCATCTACAACAATAGTAATGACATAAATTAGCATTGATCTCTTATAAATAACAAAAATGTGTGGTCTAGGCTGGCGTGTGCCGACAGTATTGACCATTACTTTCATTCTTATCCTACAACTACATAGCTCTTCCTACTTTACAATTATTCACAAATGTTCTTCACAACATACAGAAACTTTTACAACCTTGTTTGTTACTTAATATTACTTTTCCTTCTTATTCTAAGTGTTATAAGCTTCAGAATCAGTATTCTGAAAGTTTGGTCCAAGTGTACGTTGTTTCATTATTTACATGGTTCATACTTAATGGTTAAACATTTCTTCAATACTAGAATATCATACTAACAATACAACTTCTTGTATTATTTATACAAGGTAGTTTGTTTAAACAAATTACATTAAAATTGATCTTTTCACCTACAAACATTGATAGGCTTTACTGTCTCATATTTCTCACTATTCAAGTTATAATTCCATTTATAACCACTATTATCTATTTATTATTGTTTTATTTACTACTTCCTATGTGGTGTTTACTTTCTGTTCACAATTCATGGACTTTAACATCCTTTGTAGTCATTTCTTTTGTTTAGAACATTATGGTGGTACCTAACCTCACATGTAGGCTTACATTTAGTTTCATTGTTCAATTCTCTTTACATTTTTATTTTTACAAGTTTTATTATTCTTATTTATCTACATTATTTTATTCATAATAACAAATAAAATTATTATTCGATTTGATTCTTGTGGTACTTATAAGTTATTTAATGTATTAGGAATTTTCTTTATTGAGGATCCAGTTTGTTACTGCAGTATGGAGTATTAGCTTTATATTTGTTTTTTCTTTAATGCAGTTTACTGGAGTCAAAATCTTATTATTATCAATATAAACAGGTATTGTATTATAGTTCTTATCACTTACTGTACATTACATTATTCTTGTCTTTTTATAATCTAAGACAATATTCATAGTACACAAGTTAGTTAATGACTTATTATTTTGTTCTTCATTTATTATGGTCATAGAATGGTTTAAATGGAGAGCTATTTTATGTAAGGGGAAAACAAAACGTTACAATATTATTGTATTGTAATTGTATTATTTTTGTGTATTTCACAACTGGCGCTCAAAAAACTAAAACAGGAGAGAAATTGTTGGTATGAGATAATTTATAATAATAACAAATATAAATAAATAATATTAAATAAAAAACCAACAGAGTTGCGGTTTACCAATAATAATTATTTTATAATATAATATAAATAAAAAATAATACAACATGGCAGAATCAAAAGGTTTTGATATGGAAGCAGTTCGAAAAATGATGTGGGCCATGGTGGATGAATATATTATAAAACAAAAAGAATCATATAGACAAATAATAAATAAACAAGCAGAAAATTTTAAAGAAGAATTAAAAGAAGAGAATTTAAACTACAGAAAGTTTAAATGATAAACTAGAAAAACAAGATGTGAATGATAAGATAGGTGAATTTAGACAGGAATTATAACAAGCTATAAGAGATCGTACTACATTGTTAGCAGATAAAATTGTAGACACGAATGAGCGCATAGATGCATTAGAATTTAAAGCTGAATGCAAAGAGTTTAAAGATCAGAAAACAGAATGGTCTAAAGAATTAAAAGATAGTGTGAACCAAGTAGCTGAGCACTGGAATGAGAAGTTTATAGTAGCAAAGCAGGAGTAGGATATTGAAAGAAAAGCAGTCAGTGAACAAGTCCATGAAGACATCAATAAGACACAGGAGTTGGAAGCTAGAACAATAATTTTGGAAACTTTCGAGCCTAATAAAACCACAAAAGAATATTCAAGTGAATGAAATACACTAAAAAAAAAATCTATAATAATCTAAAATAGTCACTAAATATACAGATAGGACTGTGAGTATTAGTGGCCGAGTATAGTGAACAGAATACAATCACAACAAACCAAAAACAATGTATGATTACATAAAAAGAAAATGTCGAATGTGAAGGGACTGGTATTCAACATAAGTTAGGAGTAACCATTCATTTAAAGGTTTTAAAATGTAAAGAACTAAAAGGTAACATTAGTAGTAGTTTAAGTCAATTGTTTAATATTCATAAAATACTCTTAAGTTTTAATATTTGTTACTAACGACTCCCTAATTTGTTATTAATGTTAATTAAAGGGAAAATGCTATCGTTTGTTTCATTACAAGTCCAAACTTGTTTATAGCAATAAGAAGTTATTAAACAAAATATTTCTACAATGTATACAAAACAAATTATTATTGTTGAATAAATTATGTAACATGATTTTATACACTAATTTTTTATTGTTTAGTGTTAATTACAGTTTTAGCCATAAGGGCATAACACTGTTTTAATGTTTGTTTCATGTTAATGTTTTTATGTAATATCATGGAATAATTATAATTAGCCAAAATGTAAAAGGCCAACAGGCTACATAATGTTATAAATTGAAACATTATACTATTAAGAAGTATTAAGTAATAGGCCCATGTCTACATAAAAATTATAGTAAATCTAAAATAAACCACCAGATTATTGTAAATTAATAAGAAATTATATAAATACCAAAATAGGCCTTAATTAAATGTTAACAACAACATTTTAATCGTTTAGTATAATTGTAATAAAATTTGGGAAGTGTCAGAACTTATATATTGCAATGAAACAGAGGATCCTGATAAGCAGTGCAGGCTAATCTAAATACACGGACGATGAACATTCAGGTTTTAAATGGTATTTTGTTAGATTTGGTTTTTTCGCTATGAGATTTGTATCTTAGAACGGATAAGGACTTAGGATAAGTAAAACTGTGTATTATTTTATGTTCTATTTATTCATGTACTGTGTCAGTGGAAATGTGCGCGCGTGAGCGAGTAATAAACGTTTTCACTGCCGTGCGTGATATAATTATCCGATCGTATTGACACTTGAACTGGATATAAACTATAATATTAGCTACAGTTTCCCTATATTGCCTGATCGTAATATAACGTTAAAATATGATTTCTTTAAAATATAAAACTCGTTATAAAGCGCATTTCTACTTGAGATAAGACATTCATAGATAACCACCTATGCATGCCCTTGCAAATCCTATGCATTTCCTGGCATGAAACCACACTAGTGCCGTGTGCAAAATAACCATGTGACTTCTTTCCACCAATAAGCAGCTTCGAAGGCCAGTCGGAATTTTCCTCAGCTGATGGCTGGACGGGCAGTTTTTCTTGTCTAGCTGTCGCTAAGGGAACGTGCGCTTCTCGTTCAAGATTTTTCGCTTGCGATAATTCGTTAAGGCCATTCGTCGGTAGTAACAAGTGCGAACTCTCAAAACTGTTTAATTAATCCATCTTCAGCCACGTTATTGTTCATTGTAACGTAACGGGTATAAAAGTGAACTTGAACTGAGTTTGCTGTGAGAGATATTCTACAGTACCAGAAGTATTTAGTAGTTTACTTATTGTTATAATTTTATCATCATTAGTTTCCGTGTGAGTAGAAGATTTCCGCTTAGGAAGGTCTGCTGACCGTGGTAGACCTAGTGTTACGAGGGAACACTTGCTTGAAGATTCCGGATAGGTATAAGTTTAATATACCGTTTTTGGTTAAATATCCACTGTTACCTGAGATACTTGTGTTATTATAATACTGCGTACCACTAGAATAATAAATCCATACCACTATATTCAATTAACGGTACCACTAGAATCGGTGTTCGAGTGCGAATCGTCAGTGTCAACGTATGAACTTTAGGACACCAGCCCAGCTGTAATCATCGCCAGGGTCAACCATCTGTCATTGTACGCTACGCCTGACGACTCCACTACAAAAAGCCCCCTCTCCACATTGCCGTGGAAATCATCGTATATGTAATGTACAACAAATCATATATGAACATTATTTAACATTTTAAAAGAAAGACCTGTTTGTAATGGTATCCAAGTCACTTATTGACAAAATCTGTATAATATTTACCTTATTTCTTCCGTCGTGTGACTTCGTTTTGCGTTTTGATTTGCTTTACGCGTTTCGAGACATATGTCTCGTCATCAGAAATAAATAAAATAAAAATTCACTCTTAGCAAAGTCATTACATATTAAAATACAAATATTTGAAAACGGTTACACACGATTACATTTTCTGATGACGAGACATATGTCTCGAAACGCATAAAGCAAATCAAAACGCAAAACGAAGTCACACGACGGAAGAAATAAGATAAATATTATACAGATTTTAAAAGACTTTATCTGCAAACACTATTATTATTTATTCTTGTTAAATATATCACATAAACGATTTCATATGTCTTGTGTACAATAAATAATCTTAAATCCTCCAATATAGACTTTTGCTATTATAGCACACGCACTACCATATCCTATGCGCCAATAGTTCTGTTACTTGTGTTGTCGCAATATAATGATCTATGAGATAGAATTTTGTAAATTTATAAATTAACTATTAGGGCACACACATGTATCATGTGGGATGTCAAAATGTTTGTATTTTTATTAGGAATATCATTCTGTTAACTAATTTAAGGTTTATTAAATACTAAATAGGGAGTAAGTTCGAGTAGAAAATGTAAAAATTGTAAATTTTAAATAATCAGGGTCACATGACACTTAAACCCATGGTATTGACCAATGGGATTTTGCTAATTTTGGTCAAGCCAGTTGAAAGAATAAGAAAAACTGATTATTCTATTGTTAGACACGAAAGTATCCAGGTCATCTATGTGCAGTTAAGAGCCTCAAAGTATAGCAAAGAATCAAATCTAAGTGGAAGAAAAAAGTAAAAATGTTATAAAACAAGAGAATCAAAATTAGATGGAAGAAATGAAGACAATATAAAATAATAATAAATAAAAGAAGAATAAGTAAATAGATAATATATTAAAGAAGAAACCAAAAAGTGAATAAATAACTCTACAATTTGGTGAGATTTAACCTTTTAACCAATAACACAGTTACAACTTCACAACACCAAGATTAAATCAACTAAAACTTTTTCAATAGAACACTAGTGGAAAGAAAAAAAACTAACTTAAAAACAGTGAACATTAGGTATAAATTATTTTATTTGAAAAAAATTGGTGGTGAATACATTTCACATAGAGTTAGTTGGACAACAAGCGGCCATCTTGTTTTTTGTTACTTTGGATGCTGGGTAGGACCACAATGACAGGAATTAAATTATTATTTTAGTCACACTTTATTAAAATAAAATTTATTTGCATTAGTAAATAAGAAGTAAATAATTGTAATGTGTAGTACTTTGTTGTGGACATTTTGAACTTTAATAACAGTCTAAAGAACCCCGAACTGAGATATTATATGAAAATAATTTAGAATGAAACTGAAACAAGAATCGATACAGTCATTTAATAACTTCGACCATTAGAGTCGTTTAACTAAATTAATTAAAATAAAAATGTTAATAATTATTCCTAATTAATGTTGAATGAGTTTTATTTGCAGGATAAGGTAATGTTAAAGGTTATTTTTTTGAGAAAAGAAAAGTGAAATAGTATTGGCGATTTGAACTTCACCGTCAATAAAGGACCACGAAGATAACCTACAATAGGCAACTCGAAACTACAATCGAACACGAAAGTCAACAAAACCAATTCCGCCAAACAATTATTTTACTAATTTTCTTCAAAAAAAAAATCAAAACAATTAACAATTATTTTCGTTAATAAAAAAAATAAATATTTATAATATAACCAGACAGAGAATTATACGATACAGTTTGACATAAACAACGCGAGGCGTAAAGGGATTACAACTTACGATTTCAACATCAACTTATATTCAATTTAATTTACAAAACTCAACACACCTTGTAAAATTTATAATAAGTAAATATTTTTATTATAGGAGAGGCAAGATTTCATATTATTACAGATTGGCGCATACAACGTTAGGCGCTTAACCGCATAACAGCAAATATTATTAAAGAAAAACACCTCTAGAGAAACGATTTATTACAATATATATAGCAAGGCAACAGGGTAACAGGTTATAGCCCAGACCAGGCTTGCAGAAAAGAATGCTCAATTACTGAAAATACATATATTTAGTGTCCTTTTCTTTTACACACAATCATATTAAAATATTCTTTCGTTATTTTAAACAAAATTCATTTATTGAAGTTCAAAATTTTCTTTGAAAATATATGTTAAATAAACGTTCTCTTTATTTAAAAAGTGCTGTAAATTTTAACTGTTCAAAGTTTCCTTTAACCAAAATTATATTTAAAATAAACGTTCTTTTACTTTACACAATGAAATAAAATTTTGTATAGGTTCAAATGTTCTTTCTTTTTCACATTAGAGCTTTATACTTGGATAACAAATTTATTTAAATTTGGCTTCCCTGTTCTATTGTCTTCATTGTCCTCCCGGTCGACGATCTCGATCCGGCCTCCAGCGATCCGTCGTCTTGGTTCCACGTTCCAGCAAGCGCCTCCAGGAACTGCCTTGCTCTAGGTGTCCGTTTCCAGCCGCCACGATCAGCAAAACGAAGCTCAGGAACGGTAGCCGACTATCTCGTACTCCGTATTTGTTCCCTGCCGACACTCGCTGCTATCACGACTCCACGGGTCCAAGGACTGCCTGGAATTGATGTTGACTGGACGATGCCCACCGCGACTGCTTTCGCTGAGTGCTGTTTGAAGACTCTCAGAGAAGATAGCTCTAAGAGTGTTCTAAGAGAGTTGGACACACAAGTTCAATGGCTGTGCGGGACGAAGGGCTTGCCCGTCGCTCGCTCGTGCACTACGTTCCGAGCTTCAGAAAGAGCTCCTGCCGTAGGGACTACTGATCTCTGGGTTTAGGGTGTGGCCTGCTACCGGCCGTGGGTTTTCAATTAATTATTTAATTGAGGGTGAGTGTTCGCCGAGGCCGGGTCCAAGATTCTCCTGGCACAGATTGGTAGCGACCGAGGGCGCTAATGAGATGGTTGCCCTGGAATCGGGCGGAGCGACGATAGAATTTTCGGGACAGTGTCCGTATAGTAGCGTCCAGGGAACGGACACGCAGGGATTCACGGATGGTTTTGTTGGATGTCAGATAATGGGCTTTGCATGCCCAGCGCAATCCTCGGTCGAGGAGAGACTGAAGCTTTCGCTTATGGGTCTAGGCCAAGTAGCCCCAAACGGGCATCGCGTAGGTAACCATCGGCGCCACATAAGTGGAGACGATAAGCGCTTCCCTAGGCGGCGGGTCATGGCGTTGCTACATAGTATGGGTCGGAGTTGATAAAGACGATGGGCGGTCTTTCGGGCTACTTGCGCAGAGTGTGTCCGCCAGGTGAGACGTCAGTCGAGGTGAACCCCGAGGTACCTGACCTCGAGACCAGGGCAGAAGTGTATCGCCTACGTAGAGTCTGTCGGGGAGCCTAAAGCGTCTGGAAAAGACTACTGCTGTGCTCTTGGCTGCGTTGATGGCAACTCTCCATTTCTCTGCCCTCTCAACGTATTCGTCCAATTGTTCCTGGAGCCAGATAACAGCCGTCTCAGCACGACGATCGACAGCGTACACTGCCGTGTCGTCGGCGAACATGGCCAACCTGGTGCCAGGCAACTTGGGCACGTCGTTGACGTACACAGAGAAAAGCAAGGGGCCCAAGACGCTTCCCTGAGGTACACCAGCAGTAATAGCCCTTTCCGAAGAAAGGGTGTTATCAACTCTCATGCGAAAGGTTCTGTTCCGAAGAAAGCTAGCAATCAGATGAAGGTAGCAATCCGGAAGCAGAATCTCCGTGAGTTTGTAAAGTAGGCCTGGATGCCAAACACGATCGAAAGCCTTCTCGACATCAAGGAAAACGGCGACGGTCTGCTCCCGCGAGCAACCATCCTCGGCCACGGTCTCCACGAAACGCATCAATTGATGCGTCGAGGAGTGCCCAGCACGAAAACCGAATTGCTCGGGGACCAGAATATCGAACCGTTGAAGGTGCTCCGTTAGCCGCCGCTGGACTAGTCGTTCGAAGACTTTGGAAGTGGACGACAGCAGGCTGATAGGCTGGAGGTTCTCGGCGAACTTGTGGTCTTTTTCCGCCTTCGGGATCATCGTGACCGTAGCCGAACGCCATTTCTTAGGAAAGTAGGCGAATCGGAAGCAGGCATTGAACAAATCGACCAGGATGCGAACTCCCCGGTCCGGAAGTCTCTGTAGGGCGGTGTTAGTAACACCGTCCGGTCCAGGGCTCTTCCGGGGCCGAAGCGCTAAAAGCCTGTCCGTTACCTCTTCCACCGAAGTGGGTTCAGGTTCGGATGTGATCGGGCTGCCGAGAGAAGCCTCAACTTCGGCTTCTATCTCCTCTTCGGAGTCTGGGTCCCCGGACGGGTTAGGAGCAAATTGAAGCTCCAGGTACCCGGCCAGGAACTCGGATTTCTCGTCCGGCTTGGCAAGGGGATGTCCACCAGGCCCGTTGATGGCCGGGAGTGGAGGACGGCGCCTCTTCCCGGTCATCGCGTTAGGTAACCTGTAAACGGAGGAGTCCCCCTACGCTGGATCATCTGCCATTTTGGCGACCGTAAATTCCCAGCAGCTTCGTCGGAAGGCCTGCAAGTCACGACGTAACTTGCGGGCCGCCCGATTGAAGCTGGCCTTGTCGTCCGGATCTCGCGTCCGCTGCCACCGCCTCCGAAGTCTGTTCTTCTCTAAAGCGAGAAGACGGACTTCTTCTGGGATCCGGTGATAATCGGGCGTGAGATTAGGCTTCATCCGTGAGCACACGCCGACGGAAGAGACCACGGCATCATCGAACAAGGCGACCGCCTCGTCGATGTGCTGAGTGGTATCAAGCGGAACCTCCTCGGGAAGCCTGCGACAAAAGGCAGGCCCGAAGCGGTCCCAATCGATCACTCGTCGCGCTGCTCTCCCAATCGTGTGACGGGTGGGTACGTGCACCTCGATGGTCAGAGGACAGTTCCGTTAACACGGATACCTCAATCTGGTTGACAACTCCCTTGACAACTGCAATGTCTAGTATGGCAGGTCGGGCTCCAGGTCGGAGGGGATAGTGCGTCGGTAGTCCGGGTCCGTAGGCTCGTAGTCGGTGGTCGTGAAGGTACCTGCTAAGCGCCCTCCCGGATGGCGTAGTCAGTCGACTACCCCAGTCGGGGTGTTTGCAGTTCAGGTCACCTGCAAGAATTACCTTCCTATGCGCACTGAGAATTGAGGACAGGTCGGCGTCTAGAACTGGTTTGGTCGGCGGTTTGTAAGCCGAAACCAGGAGGACACCTCCGAGAACTCCGGAGAGTTCAACGGCTGTGGCCTCGATATTTTGGCGAGGAGGCAAGACCACGTGGTGATGTGCAATGCAACGTTTCACCGCTATGGCCGTACCACCCCCCGCGTTCCGCCCAGGTATATCGTCCCTGTAAAACGCATAGTTGGGCAATCTCACGTTGGATGATGCGCACCGTGAGGACTAAAATGCTGATTGGAATCCAGGCACGGTGGACCAAGAAATGGATGATGCGCACCGTGAGGACCAAAATGTATGAGAGGAATCCAGGCACGGTGGACCAAAAAATGGATGATGCGCACCGTGAGGACTAAAATGCTGATTGGAATCCAGGCACGGTGGACCAAAAATGATTAGTCCCGGTCCAAGTGGACCGAAGGTGTTGAATAAAATAATGTTCCACAAGCGTGGACAGGAAGTGTTAATTAATTGGGCCCGAGTGGGCTAAATGTATTCTTCTTGGTTTAAATATTCTGCTGGCTGGTCTTCCATAGTGATTGAGATAATGTGTAAAATGAATTAATTCTGAATTAAGAAATAACGAGAAATGGACTGTATACGAATAAGTTTAATATTTTTAATAATCACATTACAGATGTAAATTTGAATGAGGCTGGCTAATACTGCATGTTGCAAGTTAATAGGAATTTAGTTAATCATGAAGAGAGCCTAATCGGCCATAACCGAGAATAAGAAGGCCTAAAGCCTACATTTAATGTCGACACTAATTGACAGAGAAGAGTCCGGCGAACCGAACGCCGAGAAAGCTAGCTGTGCACTGTGCAAAGTTCAACCACGCAAAAATTGATGCGCGATATAAATCAGATTAGCCAACCTAGAAAATAAAATCATTGCGCTACCGTCCATAAGCTGCCCGTCAAAAATCAAAAAGATTTTTTAATACACATTTTAATAAATTATAATACATTTACAATTTGATTTAAAGAGTACGGTTGTTATTAACCATGATTAGCTTCAAGGCCAAGTTGAACCTTGAGTTGAGATTAGATAACGGCAGTCTGCCGCTAGTTTAGAGATAAGCATGCAGATAGGCGACTGTAGGCCAAGGTCGGCGAACAGCTGTTTCATATACGAATAAGTCTGGTTAACAATATTTCTGGCACAAGTGTGTGCAGTATGTAACATTACAAAACATGAAAGAAAATACATAATTATACAATGTTTAATACATGAACAGAGGTTCATCATGAACAAAATTGTTGTTGAACATGTTGTAGTTGCATGTTCTATTGTATATAAAGCAGGGCGGCATGTAATGACCTAGACATGCTATTCCTGAAGTTTCAGGAATTTACAATATGTAACAATATATGAGCAAGCTAGATGCTGAATGCAGCCCAGCTATGACATGTATGTCATAGTTTTAAATAAAGAATTGTGCATGCTTACTTACAAAATGAATAAAATATAAAATACAGTATGAATAAATTAGACGAGGCAGTTACATACGGCAGACGCTTACAATCGTTTTTACATAAACACAATTTATGTGAATACAATGACAATAATTTAAATAACATACAATACTGTGATTACAGAAACAATTGAAAATAAATTTAGAAGTAACCAAAGCTGTACACAATAGTGAGGAAGACATGAGGCATGAATCAAATGTTCCACATACGAAAATACAAATAATAATAAGCCTTGCATATTAGTTAAACTAATACTTGCTTGAGCAAACAAACAGTTGCTAACTCAAAAATAATTAGGATTATGCTGAAACGAGTGCTTGTAACTTAACAAGCTGGAACATTTGATTTATGTGTCCTCAAAATAAAACAAAATAATAATTCCCTTACGTTATTGTTCGCCTCCTTTACAATTTTAAAATGAGGCCACCAAAACATGAAAATTAGAAGCGTGCAATGACGCACAATTGACAAGAAAATATTGTGATGATTCATTACAATTATGTTGACCAAATGGTCGCAATAAATAATAAGCCAATGGCTGAATAAAGCAGCATTGTGCTATAATCATAATGTCAAACCTCGTCTCGCGCTGGCAACAGACATAATTTATGTATTGGTCTCCGCAAAACACCCGTAGGCGTGCGAATGTCTACGACGCGAACCAAGTTATCTGGGCCGGGAAATGTGGGGATGATCACGCCAAATTTCCAGGCTAATGGAGGCAAGTTATCCTCAATAATCAAAGCTAAGTCACCAATGGAAACATTATCTTTGGCAAACTTCCACTTGTGACGCTGTTGCAGCTGGTGCAAATAATCGCGAGACCACGCCTTCCAAATGTCCCGGACAAACCTCTGAATCAGCTGCCAACGACCAAGACGAGAAACAGGAACGTGAGAAAGGTCAGGGTCAGGAATCGCAGTTAGGGGCGCGCAAATCAAAAAATGGCCAGGTGTAAGTGGCACCGGGTCGTTAACATCCGAGGAAATAGCAAATAAAAGTCGAGAGTTCAGACATGCCTCTATCTGAGACAAAACGGTCGTGAACTCTTCGAAGTTTAATATAGATTTGCCTACCACGCGCCGCAGATGAAATTTCAAACTCTTTATGCCGCTCTCCCAAAGGCCACCGAAGTGAGGTGAGGAGGGCGGAATAAATGACCATGATATCCCCTGAGAGGATGTGAATGACCTAATCGAGGTGATGGCACTCTTGTTGCGCCAAAAGTTGTAAATGTCATGTAAGATGGTGCGTGCCTTCCTGAAGTTCGTGCCGTTGTCGGAGTACAGCTGACTAGGTATACCCCGACGTGCCATAAAACGACGTAAAGCAGCTATAAATGCGCTTTCAGTAAGGTCGGACACCAATTCCAGGTGAATAGCCCTAGTTGCTAAGCAAACAAAGAGAGATACGTATGCCTTAGTAAAGGTTCTAGACTTCTGCCCGCCATGACGAATCATGAAGGGACCACCATAGTCAACCGCGCAAAATAGAAACGGCCTTGAAGGAGTGACTCTAGGGGATGGCAAAATGCCAAGTCTCTGGGCCTGCTTTGTGGCACTAAACCTGATACACTTGAGACACTTACGAATAATGGAACGGATGACTAGCCGGGCATTAACAATCCACCAACGTTGACGCAGTGAATGATGCACGAGCTGAGCACCAGCGTGAAGTAAACGAATGTGTTCACGCTCGATGATAAGGCGTGTAATATGCGCCGATGGGGGTAATACGATAGGATGTTTCGAATCGTAGGGTAATTGGGAATGCTGCAAACGTCCGCCCACGCGTATCAATCCAGAGTCGTCGAGAAACGGGTCGAGAGAAGCCAACTTGCTCCTAATGGAAACAGAAGATCCGTTCAGAAGACAACTAATTTCGGTTGCGAAGTGGATCGACTGAGATTGTTTTATGAAGAAATTGAGAGACTGGTGAATTTCTGCAGGGGTCAGATCGCCCGAAAGTTTGTCCGCAGATGAGTGCCTAATATTTCTGATGAAACGAAAACAGTAAGCGTATACACGTGTCAGCCGGTGCAACGAGGAAAGGTCCAACGATAAGTCAACAGCCAGGGTAGACATTAGCGACCGGTTGTGTGTAGTTTTCTCTTCCGCGGTGACTTCCGAAGACGATGGAGTGGCCGGTACGAAAGATGGGACAGGATTAGAATCTGACGATTGAGACAGACAGCCAGGACCGTGCCACCAAAGCGAGCAATCGCGCAAAACGTCAGGGAAACACCCCCTAGATATAATATCAGCAGGATTGCGTCGCGAATCAATGTGATGCCAGGTATAAGCTTGCGTGCGACGCTGAATTTCAGCAACCCGATTAGCGACGTATGTCTTCCAACGCGTAGACTGCGCATGAATCCAGAAAAGAGCCACCATAGAATCAGAATACAAATGTACACCATCAATAAATGAATAAAGAGCAGGAATAACCTTAGATACAAGTCGCGATAATAACAAACAAGCGCAGAGCTCGATGCGAGGTAATGACACTTGGCGTAGGGGAGCCACGCGAGATTTGGAACACAGGAGACGACAGGAAGCAGTAGAATCATGATAAATGACTCGAATATATATACAACAGCCGAACCCTTTCTCCGAGGCATCCGAAAACCCACGCAACTGAACCGTAACCGCCTCACGGTTGCAACGAATAGATCGCGGGACTACTATTTTACCAATCAAACTCAATTTGTTACACAAAGAATGCCAATCCGAAAGTGACTGACCGGAAATCGGTTCATCCCAACTAAGCTTACAAAGCCAAAGTCGCTGCATAAAGTGTTTATACCAAAAACAACTGGTCCGATTAAACCCAGCGGATCATATATTCCGGCGATAATTGAGAGAATCCTTCTCTTGGATATGCTATGATCGACCGGAGATAGTTTGACACCAAACAAAAATGAATCGGCAGTGTTGTTCCAAAGAGTGCCCAGGGTACGCACGTTGTCCTGTTTATTTAGGGGTCGTGAAAAGTTGTGATGATTTGCGACCGCTGTGGGTTCATTTGATGCCCATTTGTGCAACGTGAAACCATATTGAGCAAGTAACGCACCTAGGTCAGATTTCAGCTTGGTTAGATCGGGGATAGTGTCCGAACCGGTAAGTAGACCGTCGACATAAAAATCGTTAGTTATGGCTAAAGCCGCTTGAGGAAAGGAAGTTTGATTGTCTCTAGCAATTTGTAGAAGGCACCGAGTGGCCAAAAAAGAGGCGCTAGCCGTGCCGTAGGTTACTGTTTGCAGCGCGAAATGCTTAAGTGGTTCGAGGGGAGAGTCACGCCACAAAATGCGTTGATAGTGACAATCTCCTTCAGCTACGCGAATCTGACGATACATTTTCTCGATGTCGGCAATCAGGACATACTTATGTATGCGAAAACGCAACAGAATAGAGAAGAGATCCTGCTGAACATTGGGACCTACTAATAATATGTCATTTAACGAAAGACCATTAGTAGTCTTGGACGAACCATCAAAAACAACGCGCAGTTTTGTGGTCAAGCTAGAATGTTTAAACACTGCATGGTGAGGCAGGTAGTAAATATTTGACGCTCCTGAATTGATAGCGCCATGATCGATGAGTGTCATGTGCCCAAGATCCATATATTCCCTGATAAAGTCCGCGTAGTCGCGAGCGAGCTTGGGATCGCGCCTGAATCGACGCTCCAAGCTTAAAAATCTTGATTCGGCACTTGTGTAAGATTCCCCCAAGTGGGGATTATCAGACTTGAATGGGAGCGACACTATAAATCTACCCTTGTGGTTGCGCTGAGTAGAGCGCACAAAATGCTCTTCGCAAGCAGACTCGCCGTCAGGGGTATCGCCAGGGATTGTTTCTGCCTCCCAAAATCTCTCGAGAGATTGCAGAATTTGACTGTCATTGTTCCTTGCCAGGAACGAAACCGCAGGACCCTGGGTGTGGCAGTGTTTGGGCAGATTGCCGGCCAGAATGTAACCCAGTTTTGTTTCCTGAATGATAGGGAGGTTGGGTCCGCGTGTGTATTTATTGGCTAATATTAAGTCCAGATAAAATTGTGCCCCTAATAGTATGTCGATCTGTGAAGATATATTAAAATCTGGGTCGGCGAGAAAAATTTTGTTTGGAATGTGGAACCGGTTGATGTCAAACGAGATTGAATGTAGATTATGAGTTAAGTTAGATAGGACGGCACATTTGGCCTCAAAACTATGTCTCTGATAGCGAGAAATAATACGCATAGAAACAATGTCAGTAGCGCAACACGCTGTGTTGTTTATTCCTGTAATTGGAATATTAGATCGGGTTAGTTTAAGGTGCAACCTTTTTGCAAATGATTTCGTACAAAAATTGATCTGGGACCCGGCATCTAGGAGTGCCCGAGCTTTATGCCTATTGCCAGCCTGATCAACGACATATACAACCGCTGTGGATAAAAGAACATTGTTTTTACACTGTAATTTAAATGAACAATAATTGCTGCTGGCAGCTGGTGATTTCGGCACGTAATTAGCGTGCAGCAAGGTGTGATGACCCTTTGAACAAATTTTACAGACCTGTTTACTTTTACAATTTGTTATCAAATGACCTGCTCTAAGGCAGTTAATACAGCATTTATGATTTGCAACCAATTGCCCCCGCTCAGCGGCACTTAATGTACGAAAATTGTTACACATGTAAAGCGGGTGGTCAGATTTACAACACACGCACAAGTAATGCCTTGCCGCTGCGTGATAATTTTTAAAGGTATTGCTGCCAGCAGTATTTCTTAAGCTATATTTCTCAAATTTATTGTTTGGTTTTACGCTAGGTTTGTTGAATTGCTGTCCGGATTCAATTGGCATTGTATTTTCTAAAAGCTGTCGGCGCAAGTTTAAAAAATGCGTAAAGTCTTGAAAACTGGGCAAGTTGTCAGGGTCTATTGACTCCTTCCAAAGTTTTAAAGTAATAGGGTCAAGTTTGGTGGAGAGCAACTGTATGGTAATAAACTCAAATGAATTTACGGACAGCTTCATTGCCGCCAGTGAATTAACGGAAGACGTTATTGCATTCTTAAACTCCGCCAAGCTTTGGACTGAGTCCTTTATTGTGGACTTAACCTGAAGTAGGTTTTGTACGTAATATTTGGCTAATATAAATGGATTATTATACCTCTCGGACAGCAAGTTCAACGCTATTACATAATTTTCTTGACAAATGGGTATGATTTAATTAAGTCTAATGGTTCACACTTCACCGAGGAATGCAAATAATGCAGTTTCTGTACTGGTGTTAAGTCGGATCTTGAATGCACTAGATCATTGAAAATTGAATAGAAGTGTTGCCACTCAAGTATGTTGCCTGAGAAGCAGGGCAAACGTATCGGCTTTAAATGCATAGGCGTCGAAAGTACAGGAGGCACTGTCTGAGTATTAAAAGTGTCAAGAAGTTGTAAAATGTTTGCCTCAGTTGAGTATATCATTTCCTCAACCTCGACTCGGTCTGCCTGAGCAGCGCTCGTATCCTTACTGCTAAGTTCTATCTCAGACTGTACCTCGTCGTACTTCGAGGCCAAGCTCTTAAGACTTTCTAATCTTACAGTCAAAAAAAGGTTTTGTGCTTAAATGAATGTCAAACGAATTTACCGCGGATTGTATCCGCACTATCGTGGATTTTAATCCGCCTCTCTTTCTGGTCAGCACCTTGAGGCCTTCTTCAGACATTTTTTACGCACCTTTTTACTGTTCCTGGTGGTACCTGGTTGGCGACGTCCCACAGCGTCGGCTCCTTGGTGACGATGGTGAACAGCTGGCAGAGATGACCACTTTGAAGCACTGCAGCCGGCAGGAACTTGCTATTACGTTGTCCGAAGATGACGAACGAAATGGCGACGCAAATCACACCACGGTCGCATTAGCTGACGTGCTAATTCGCCCGTGATGGCCAGAAACAGATGTAAAGGTATTAAGTAGAAATCCAGGTCCGGAGTGACCAAAAAATGGATGATGCGCACCGTGAGGACTAAAATGCTGATTGGAATCCAGGCACGGTGGACCAAAAAATGGATGATGCGCACCGTGAGGACCAAAATGTATGAGAGGAATCCAGGCACGGTGGACCAAAAAATGGATGATGCGCACCGTGAGGACTAAAATGCTGATTGGAATCCAGGCACGGTGGACCAAAAAATGATTAGTCCCGGTCCAAGTGGACCGAAGCTGTTGAATAAAATAATGTTCCACAAGCGTGGACAGGAAGTGTTAATTAATTGGGCCCGAGTGGGCTAAATGTATTCTTCTTGGTTTAAATATTCTGCTGGCTGGTCTTCCATAGTGATTGAGATAATGTGTAAAATGAATTAATTCTGAATTAAGAAATAACGAGAAATGGACTGTATACGAATAAGTTTAATATTTTTAATAATCACATTACAGATGTAAATTTGAATGAGGCTGGCTAATACTGCATGTTGCAAGTTAATACGAATTTAGTTAATCATGAAGAGCGCCTAGTCGGCCATAACGGAGAATAAGAAGGCCTAAAGCCTACATTTAATGTCGACACTAATTGACAGAGAAGAGTCCGGCGAACCGAACGCCGAGAAAGCTAGCTGTGCACTGTGCAAAGTTCAACCACGCAAAAATTGATGCGCGATATAAATCAGATTAGCCAGCCTAGAAAATAAAATCATTGCGCTACCGTCCACACGTTGTTATTGGCCCTAAGCCAGGTCTCAGAGAGGAGAAGCACGTCGGGCTTGAGACGGGCTAGGAACTCTCTCAGTTCCTCGAGTTTGGGCAGAAGGCTGTTGGCGTTCCACGCTATAATGGAAAGGTCGCGCTTAATGGAGGTAATTCTGTTAGCGTGGAGCATTACAGAAGACCTATGGCGGCTGCAGCTTCCGCGAGGAGGAGGAACTTTTTAGTCGGGGTCGCCGTGCGAAGACGCTCCCGAATGGATCGATACAGACGGGCCACTTCTTCGATGTCATATTCCTCGAAGAAAGACTTTACCTCGGCTAGAGCTGAGGGGGATGTGGACGACGATGAAGCAGATGGGGCAGGGTCGCTGCGGGCGGCGGTAGCATAGCTGCGGGCTGAATTCACCCGAGATGTGTTCCTGGGTGGGCGCTCGGTCCTTTCAGCTGCAGGACGGGGCTCTACTCTGGACTGCCGAGCAACCCCAGCGCCGGAGCGCTGCGTTGGTCTGGTTTGCGGTTTCTGGGCAGGGGGAGCGGGAGCAGCGTTTTTCTGTTTCTTCTGCTTCTTCTTCTTCCTATTCTTGGGTTTGTAGCGAGCAGCGGGTTGGGGAGATTCTGACCTCTCAGGGACTGGCTCGACTACTTCCGGGGCAGGTTCCTCGTCCATTGGAACGGGCTGATCTTGGGCCGATGCTGGCGTAGCATGCTCTTCCCGAGCAGTTAAGGACGATGCACGTGGCTGAGCACGTGGGCGAGGTCGGGCGGGAGGTTGTTGTACAGATGAGCTGACCTTCTCCGGGAGACGGGGAAAGGCAGCAAGATCCGGGACGACTGGAAGCTGCTGGCGGGCAGGAGGGTTCTTCCTGTCCGCGGCCTGCCTCAGATGCTGCTGGAAAACCCAGCATCCTCGGTAATTCGCCGAGTGAGGTTCGTCGCAATTAATGCAAAAGCGGCGCCCAGCAGCCGGCAATTGACAGGCCTTGGTCGGATGCGGCTTCCCGCATCTGACGCAGGCCTCTGCGTTGTGGCAGCAGTCCGAGCCGTGCCCGAACCGTTGGCATCGATGGCACTGCGGGACGTGGCCAGCTTCGCGGCTCCTTTCAACTTTTATTTTCAGCCCGCAAAGACTGGTCAGGCCCAGCAGTCTGTCTGCCTGTTCCCCCTTCAGGATGATCACCCGGAGGAGGGGTAACTTACGCCTGGGTCCGTAAGTGGTAAAGAGCCTAATGCTCTCCTTGATCGGGAAACCGAGTTGGCGGAGCTCGTCCGCCACCTCGTCTGGATCGGTGTCCTCGTCCAGGCCGCGAATTATCAGCCGGACATGAGCCGCCTTCTCGTAGGAGAAAGTGTGAAAGTGTAGGCCATTTGCCTGTAAGAACAAATAGACGGCACGGTACTCTTCGTCCGTCGCGCAGCTAACGCGCAGACTGTCCCTTCCACGAAGAGACATCTGTACGTCCGCCGAGAGACGAACGCCGAGCCGGAGGCGTCTGGAAAAGTCAACGACGTTCTTGAGGCCGTTGACGAACAGGGGCGGAGGGCGGCTTCTGCGGGAAGGAGCATCTAGATCTAGCTCCGGTTCATCGGGGAGCGGAGTTTCCTGCGCTTTCCGCTTTTTCTTTGATGTAACTACGGTAAAAGACGACCCAGGCGTGGGCTAGGACGTAGTACACGTCGGGGCAGGAGTACCCCTATTGACAGATTTGGACCCGGCCGAGACCGAGAAGGACCCTGAGAAGGACCACTGCACGATCCGACCGAGTCAGGGACAGGGTCGGGGCCTACCGTTGAAGCATTGGATTGGCCCTTAGCAGGACCATTCCGCTGCCCGTCCGCAACGCGACGGTCGCCCATCGCGTTTTGGCAAAGGTATTCAGGCCGAAGCCCTCCTACTGGGATACTTAACCCGCTTAGCGCCGGTATTGGAGGCCGCACCACGACAAGGCGAAGCGACCGACCGCTACCGGCAGGGACCTAACTTAGCCTACGCCAAGCTAAGCGGGCGATGCCACCAAAAACCGCGAGAAAAACAGTAAATGGGCCTTACCTGGTGAGATCCCACGAAGTAATCCCAAAACAGGTCCACTGGTTCGGAGCTTCGCGAAAGCCACAAACACCACACAGCACTTACATTGGTCCACTGCACTTTTGCCACCTTTGGCTTCGGGTTGGCACACTACACTCGGTAAACACCAGCCGACACCAGACCGCGAACGGCTCCCGCCGTCAATAGACTCGCACACGCGCACACGAACACTACCGCGTACACAAGTCAAAGCAACCGATTTAACCGGACTAGTCGAGTCTGCTGCCACGCGGCTATAACAAGGGACGCTGAAGGCGGTCGCACGACCCACTAATGCGTGGCAGCAGCTAGCTTGGCTTCACTCTTGTCGTTACTGGACCGGCACTGCAGGTGATCCTGTAGTTTTCTACACCTTCAGTCGACGACGACCTTACTGCCGGCGCAAGCTAGGGCGGGAGTTCCAACCGCCAACAACGTTCCACGAAAGAGGCCACTTCTTACTGCAATCTCAGCCTGGAAGAGCTCCTGAGCCTTGATGGTCTAAGAGAGTTAGATGAAGACTGGCTACTGCTTTTATAATACTGCTCAATGTGTGCCGCGGCGCTGCAGAATGACGTCACCGCCGATATGCGCGTAGGCGTATTTTCCATATATTCTATGGTATTCTGGACCGGCCACGTGTTCACTGACTTCCTTATTCCTGAATTTTCTAGAACAATGCTTTATTACATATGAATAAACTTCCATAAACTTCTATTTGCTAACCACACTACACAACACTTCACTCACATATTAAATTATATCTTCATAGTTTTTACATTGTCTTATTACTAATTTATCCTATTAATTTTAATTTTTAATAATATTATTTTACTTCCAAGCATTCTTCTATCGTTCTGGACACCCATAACAGCTGATAATAATTATACTCCACATTTACCTATAGTGAGAGAGCTTGTCACGTTGCAATATATATAAAAAGAAGGCTGAGGATGGGAACACTAAGTGTCCCGAAACATGTTCCAAATAAGGAAAAATCATCTTGAGGTAAAGTTATTATAAATATTATATATATTGTGACGGCATCGGTATGCGAACATCTGCTCTCCGGTACCAGCGGTGGACGAGGCGAGCCAATCCGGTATCAGCAGCCGCCGATATGTGACCAACTGCGTGTTCGGAGCTAGCGAATCAGCGATACCGGTTAGTTAATAAAACCCGGGCCGGCAGAAAATTTTGAGCACTCTTCATCGCCACGCCATCGGACGCACTTCATCTCCTCTCCTCTCTCGGACGACATCGAGGCGGGGTCAGCCGGAAGGAACAGCCGAAGAATAGAACCGCCGCCGATCTTGCGTCTTCGTACTCCCGTTCTGCGCCAGCGATGGATTTCGCTGGACCGGTAGCCGACTCTACAACCGGTGCCGAAAGAAGAGGAGGACTGTAGTACGCCACGAACAGCGGGCGCAGCCGCTGAACATCTTAGCGCGGCACAACCATCATCAGCCTTCTCGCCACAAGGTCCTTTTCAGGGCCACCAAAAACACTAGAGTGTACGATTGGCGCCATTTGTCATGCGGCAAGCCTTTTGTCCGGTGACAATATTTATATTTATATAAATTTGTGATGTTATTCAATTTCTTTCTTCTGCAAGTAGTATAATTCGTCTATTCTTTTTGACACCTAAAAGAAAACAGAAGAAAGAAATTGAATAACATCAAAAATTTATATAATTACTGCAAGAAACGTCGAGTTACTAATATAGAAAATTAAATATATATATATATATATATATATATATATATATTGTTACGACATCTCAGAACAATCTACGTGTTTATCGAACGTTCCAGAGGGATCCGGAATATAATGCGTGTGGCGTACACGACTCTGGACGCATCTGCTAGACTGTACCAGAATTCGCGCGGCCGCTCTATGACTGTGTCAAGGCCGCAATCAATTACGTCGTAATGTAGAGCATCTTACGTAATATGTGGAATAATCTAGTATTTCGGGGGAGGTATAAATACCAGTACTCAACGACGTTCAGTTTGAGTTATAGTCGCGATATATTACAGTGCGGTTCGAGTTTATTGTCGGGCGATACTGTGTGCGTTCAAGTGGTTATTAGTGAAGTGCTGTGTTTCATAATCGGGCGGTATATTGTAATACAATTATGTTTTAATATTAGTTGACATTTTATTGCGTGTGGACAATTAGTATTTGATTTGTTGTAGGAGACTGTGTTGTTAATTAAGAACTGTTTAACTGTGAAAATTAAAGCTGGTAATTAATGACTTAATGGTGTCTTGTATTTTGTTTTCCACTGTACCTACGACGATCAAGTAGATAGTCGTAACAGTGGTGTCAGAAGTGGGATAGAACGGTTAACAGTGGAAACAGTGGACAGTTTGAACAGACGAGGTAATTCGTAATTAATCGGTAAACAATGGATGCCAGTCAGATGATGGAAGCTTTCCAAGAGCTGCTGCGGCAGACACGGGAAGAGACAAAAGAAGAACGAAGACAAGAAAAAGACGAAGCTGAGGAACGTCAGAAAGCACTAATACCAGAAACAGAAGAAAAACAAAAAGAAGAACGGAGGCAGGAGGCGGAATAAGCAGAAAGACGACACGATGAAAAACGTAAGCAGGAGACAGAAGACATCAAAGAGTTAATACAGGAGCAAAACAGACACAAGAACAAACCGCTGCAGAGTTGGGTCTCCTACGAGGTGAGCTTAATAAACAAGTTACTAAAATATCGGAGGTACAAGAATCAATGACATTAAAAATAGCTGAAATAGAAAAATCTGTTTCGAGTGTTGAAGAATCGATGTCTACAAAAATATCTGTCATAGAAAAAACCATGTCAAATCAAATATGTGCAGTAGAAATCTCAATGGCAAACATAAGAGAGCAGTTCCTGAAAATACAACCAAAACAAATTTCTGAACAGACTGTACCAATGATAAAGACAGAGTAATATGTGGAATAATGTAGTATTACGAGAGGGTATAAATACCAGTTTCAGTTATAGTCGCGATATATTAGAGTGCAGTTCGAGTTTATTGTCGGGCGATACTGTGTGCGTCCAAGTGTTTGTTAGTGAAGTGCTTTGTTTTATAATCGGGCGGTATATTGTAATACAATTATGTTTTAATATTAGTTGACATTTTATTGCGTGTGAATAATTTTTATTTGATTTGTTGTAGGAGACTGTGTTGTTAATTACGAACTGTTTAACTGTGAAAATTAAAGGCGGTAATTAGTGTCTTAATTGGTGTCTTGTATTTTGTTTTCCACTGTACCTACGACGATCTACCTACGACAATCAAGTAGACAATCTACCTACGACGATCAAGTAGATCGTCGTAATAATATATATAGGTACATGTATACGTGTAAGTGAGAATGTACTATGTATATAAAAGTGAAATTTACTTATAATTGTGATAATTTACGGATGGTTTTGCATGTTCCAACATTTTAGAACATGTTTTGAACATATGTTTTAAAGACATTAAAGGATGCACAAGATGTTTGTTTCATACGCACAACACAAATTGCAACACCGTTATGCTTAGTGCCTGTACTAAAAGAAAAGTGGGACAAGGACTGATAAAGTAATTTTAAGGACTTTTGAGACTGAGACACCGATGCGTGTGATTAACTTTGTAGGTCTCAAAATAGAAGCTGTGTACACAGCACATGTTGACTTTGTCAAGCCAATAAATATCTGTCGCTCACTTTGAACAGTAGTTACAATAAGTCTAAAAGTAGGTACTACTGAATTGTTCTATGACGTCACGTTGTCTTTTAACGCAACAACGACCGCAGCACGTACTATTCTTTTTCATTAAAAAACAAGTTTCTCAGTGTATATTAATATAAGTATTTAGAAGAGGCTTTCATTTTAAAAGTTATTTTTAACATAATTAGATCTTTAAACTTATAAAAAATGTGTAGCAACTGTCATATGACTTGCTTCTGAATAAACAAGTTATTTAATTTTTCTTGAATGAAGTTTCAATGAATTCGAATTCATCTTAAGTGGATCTATTACGTCATCAAATCAGGCTCCCTACCTGGTTTTTGCAGCTGGGAAACGTAGCACTAAGGGTAGTGCTGTCCAATACTTTTTATTTACAAGCTATTTGACTGAAATAATTTAACTTGCCCCCAAACGCTAACAACATTATCTGAGCGTCTAATCACGTACTAAAACGACACTCTTGATAAAATAATAAACTGCAGGGAGCTGAAATAAAGTAACACGGAGAAAATTACATAAGAGTGTAGTAATAGAAACATAAATATGATTAGCTTGAAGTCATCTATAAAATTTAAATCGAAACTGATTGTATTCGTTTGTTATATTACCTGTGTTATCTGTGATGAAATTTTAGTTCTTTACACATTAAAGAGCGTATTCTGTGCTGGGGTTGGAAGCCCAGCATTCAATTCTGTCTAAACTACTTAAAATATTTTATGTAATTCATTCCGGGGATTATTTGCAACCATAATTTCTAAATTAATATAAGCTGCTTTTAAATTCCTTATATTATACAAAGTTTTAAGGCGTCTTTATGAGAAATGAACACATGAGTGTGAAAAAAAATCTCTAATGAAAAGTTTATAAACTTATTAATTTATTGTTCTACAACCACGTATTAAGTTAAAATAAAACTTTCAACTTACTAGCATTACATTGTTCAATACTTTACCGGAGAATATTATGTGTACAAATAATAAATTGCTTACAAATTGGCTTTCAAATTTAAATGATGACAATATGTATGTAGGCATTCAGGTTCAAATGTTTTTAATTCCTTTTTTTATCTGCATACTCTGTTATAAAATTAATTTAAAATTACATTGTAGTTTACAAAATAATGCTTTTAATGGGAAGCTATGCTATATGTTTGCCATTTTGAGGAAGTTAGGTATTTGTTGATTGTTATACTCATACTCAGTAAATTCCTGAGAAAAATGTTTAATGTATCATTCAATCTATCCATAACAGTGATCATTGTTTAATACAAAATAAACCACCTAACTTCTCTCTTATGCTACAGTTGACTGTGGATATCCTCTTTGTATGACAGATCGATCTTTGTCCAGTCCTATAACCGTGTTTTCGAAGTCTAAGCCATCTCTTTCTCTTACAGAGTTATTCAATGCACAGCATGCTTTATAACGGTTTCAGCATTCAAAACACTTATATTTAATTGTCCGTGCAAGACACGTCACCAGTTCCTAAGAATGCTAAAGAATTCTAAAAGAACTATCTATGAGTAGCCTATATAGCATCTTGTTCGTAATAGTCGATAATTAAATAGTTCATTCTATCTCAGAAGATTTTTGCTTCACGGTCTTAACATGTGGGTAGGAAGACCGAATGGTTCGTTACAAATTTAAGTAAACGGGGGATGATCCCTATTTGTTAGTTCGGTCTGTACTTCAATGGAAAAAATAAATAAATAAACCAATTACTGAAAAAATGTACTAGAAACCGTAAGCTAAACTTTATTGGCATGAGTGCAATGGGTTCACAGATATTTAAAGCAATTTCAATTCAAAATCACAAACGCAGCTGTCTTGTTTGCCAATCGACTTTCAATATTCGTTTTCTGCAATGCGGTCTCATGGGAACAGACGTGTACATTTCTGAACTTAATGAATATCTGGATGAACAATTCAGCCATAACTGCCGCCCAAATAAGCCGTGGCTAAAGCTCGTAAACTCATCACCCCATTGTGCTAGCTTCTCTAGGACAATCGAATCTGCTAAAGATCTTCCGCAATCGTGTCTTCCCGAACTGAGACAAGATCGGCGGGTGGATTGCAATGGTACCTCGGAAAAACAACAGGAAGGTCGGAAGAATTCAGAATATTTGTTGGCAATCCGATTCCGATATGTATCGTGAACACTGCAACATTAAATATCTCATTATTTTTATTTACATTTTATTAAAAAAAATTAAAGTATTATAAACAATTGTAAATACGTTTTTGTCATCTACGTTTTATAGGCCTATCGGTACTCACAGATTATTATTAAAGGATTATAAATAGATGGTTAATTTGACATAATAATAGTTAGATATTATCATGTACCTCTTTTCTTGCGTACGTTCTTAAAAGCCACACGTTGATTTCTTCAATTTATAACCTACCGAGTGCATACCTCGCAGTTGATAATCTTTCATTTTTTATATAATTATCTGGTTATTAAATAATTTTAAATGTTATTGAATTTGTTGAATTTGTATTTTTCGTTTAATTAATGTTTATTATTTAATTAATTAATTATTGCAATCTCAGTTAATTGAATGTTGTTTACTTCGGAATCCTCTTGAAGTTCCGTAGCACTTCAGAAGACCTAAATTGTCTTTGTACAGTAAAGTGTTATTTTGACAATATTATAAAGTAACAATAACTCTCATGTACCTTTGGTGTAGCACTGGTAATTTAGGTCTGTCTGTACTGGTTGTTCAGATGGTCTCAGTACGTTATAAAACTGTTAAATTGTCAAAACAGTATAACTGCACTGTTTGTAAGTAAGTGAGCTAAATTTATGTTACTTGGGCGCCATATGGAATCTCTGGTTCTTATTCCAAAAAATAATTTATTCAAAGAATAAAATAAATAAAATTGATTGATGTTGTTAAATTATTTCTTTGATTGAATGATTAAAATAATTTAATTAATTAATTTTCTTGTGTCTTGTTTATGTATTTAAACGGTTGGCGCTTCACACGCCCAAACCGCCAACTAACTGTTTGAGTGCCTTGAACTTGCAGATCTTTTAAATAAGAAAAATAACTAATAATTATTATTAATTATAATTAATTATAATTGTTTCAATAATTTCTTACAACGTTTGTTAATTAATAATTTACTGGTTTATTGCTCACAGCGTGCTTACCTTAACTTTATACATTCAATTTAACAATGATTTATGGATTACAATATACCTGGCTTAATTCTCTCCTAACCCAGAAGGTTGATGACTCTAATTATCGGTTTGTTTATTTACAAATTTTGTATACCTCAAGGGTGAATCCTTTAGAACTACAGAATAAAATAACTATTCCGCGAGTTACGATGCTTTACATACGTTTAATTTAATAGGTTAGACACCTTTAAAATTTTAGATTGATTAACGAAATGTTCGTTTGACCTCTACAAGTTTTGAGGTTAACTATGGTTAGCCTAGATCGTCAATTATTATATTGGAGTCGTATAATTCCTCTTGAAAAAAGTATAGACAATGCTTATTTCTTATAGTCTTAATGTTTTGCGTTAGTACAGAAGTGTATTATTTCTTATACTAGTAACATAATATTCATACACTGTAATTATATATGGCACTGTACTCCCTGTTTGATAATCGCTTTGGATTATTTTTTAATTCACTTTACGATCTTATACACTGATCGTACACTTCACTTGTTCGCGAATGAACGATTATAACTTCTTGAGATTCAATTTTTGGTTAGGTAATTCACCTAACCTCGTACTTTTTGTTTCGCACAACTAGTTAAAGGAACACTGCTTGTCGTGATGCACTTTAATAAGTATGTAACTTTTTCACTGCTGTGTTTTAATAATATTTGATGAAAATTTTGATCTGGAGTCCTGTAGAATCTGCCGGAATGGAATTCGAAAAAATGTCCTTATGTTCACTCGTATATCTGTATATATAGTCCGATGAAAACTCCACTAGACAGCGACAATTAATTTCTCAACTAATGTCCTGATTGCTTTAAAATGACGTCATTATGCGGTCATTCTATTTTTAGCTCTTACATAATTCTTTAGGCGTGAGTTTATTATTGTTGTTCGTATTCTTCTGTACCCTTCCAAAATTCACAAAATTTATCATATTTATGTTTGTTTTTCCGTTATACTAATTACAAATTTGGTTCTATTACTAGCATCGTATTGCTCGTTCCTTTCTGGTTATGTTGATATGAATAGCGGCCAGTTTGGATACATTTCTCATTAATAAATTCTATCTTAATGATAGCCTATCTTAAATATTGTGTTGTTCAAATGTCTTCTGCTACACTTTGCAGATTCTATTTTTGTAGTTTTTTACATTTATTAAACCATAATTTTTCTCTATTTTGAACACAATTACCTTATTGAAATTAACATATTATTATCTAAATTTGCTGTATCCAGCTGAACATTAACAATCCTTATAACATATTTGTTTATTATTATTTAATGGCTTCCTTACTTCATTATTAATGATTCAAAATTATTCTTACTTCCTACCCTTATTATACTTGACATTGTTTGGTGACTTACACCTTTTACATAATTGTTATATCTCTATTTTCCTATACTCTGTATGGTCTCTTCATTATATATGATTATTATTTTCATAATTTGTTTGTCTATTATTTCAAGTTTAGAATTACTCTACTTCCTTCAGCATGAACTCCACATAAGTTGTTGTGAGTCATTATTTTGAGCTTTTATTACATTATTTATAATTTATTGAGTCATCTTAACTCATCTTATGCCATCCTCTTAGTCTACACAATTCATAATAAGGTTTTGTTTACCTTAACTGATAATACACCTTTCTACCATCATATAACACTTTTAAATACATATAGTTTTTACATTGTTGATTACATTGAAATTACATTTTCATTTATTATTAGAACATATACCATTTGTTCTTTCATTAATTATTCTATCATCATTATTCATTATGCCTTAGCATACCTTTCATTCAAGGTTGATCTATCATTGTGATTATACTTTTAATCTTATTTAAATGGTTCATTTATTATTATAATTCATCTATAATTCATGATTATCTACAATATATTTTCTTTTGTTTGTTATGCAAATTATTTCTTTTCAATTACTCAGCTAATGTGCTGTTTATACTACTTTAATACATGTTGTAAATATCTGTTCTTTCACCTATAATTTTATTTATGGTGTTTGACTTTGTTTAATGGTTTCTTATTCTCATTTAACTAATCTATTTGGGAACTAGTCTTTGTCAGTGTCTCAGTCACATCGTCTGGTTGTGTTGTATTGTCATTGAATGCTGATAGTAGATTTACTACTGGTTATCATCACTTCTGGTTACTTAGTTAGTTGATTTTTATGGGACAGTTTGTACTGTTACAATATTAATATTATATGAAATGGTTGACGAAATTATAAATGAAGAGGTGCTGAACAGAATAGACAATGAGACGTGTTTGTTAAAATGCATAATTAGAAGAAGGGTAGAACTTATTGGACATACACTGCGGCATAAAGGACTACTAAAAATTGGTAATGCAAGGAACAACAGAAGGTAAAAAATATAAGGGAAAACCAAGGCTGCAGTACATAAAGTAAATGGATGCTGTAGTATGGATGATGTAAATTGTGAAACTTACGAGGAAATGAATAGGAAAGCACAAAATCGATTACAATGGAAGACTGCTGCAAACCAATCTTAGGATTCAAGATATAAGAAGACGAAGATTAATATATAACATATAATATATTTTATGTATATCACCAATATCACCAATGTTATAATCACTAAGAGGAACACTGGTCGACCAAGGAAGAGGTGGAGTCACAGCATGGAGCACCGTTGTTATAGAACAGGGCAGAGTCCTAACAAGGAAGTTAAAGTAGAAGATATAATATATAGGCTAAATATTAATATTGCTGCCATTCAGATGTAACGTTCAGATATGACTTTAAAACTTTGAAACATAATAATAATACAGTTAATTTAATAGCACACTGATCACACAAATTTAACAATTATACACATTAAATATTACTAGGTATTCTGCGATTTCACAAAGGAATTACGCATAATATTGCTAGTACAAGACTGAAGTCAGTGATAAATCTAAGTCAACCTTAGATTCGCTGATATAAAGAAACATTTGCCATAGGAACGCGGACTGTAGCGAGCAGTACCCATTTTCTTTTTACAATCAAATCCAGGTCTATTTTGTTTATTTCTGTTCGAGCATTGATCGACGAGCCATAGAGCGTTTCTTCCGCCACCTGAAAGTTTCGTTTTTTTATTCTTTCGCCATTGAATAGTGAGTAAGTTGGAGATTGTTCTCTCATCTGATGAACGGTATCAAACGACGAGGTTCTCGGTTGTTGGAGAAACTGGATAGAAACCGTTTCCTGCCGCTGCCGGGGCCTTCCAAAATCGTACCTCGAACGGTCCGTTTGGACGGGCGTTCGTTTTACTTAACACATGCGGGTCAAACATAGTAAAGGGTGCCGGATCGTCGATATAACTTTCAACCCATTTCCGGAATACTGCTGTCAAGGGCAGAATCTGCCCGTCGGAGAACTCGAAGAACGCGTGAAATACCGGCAGCCGAATCATGACCGGTCCGGGCAAAGGTGTCATTGTGTCTTGAAGATACCGCTTTGTTCGCTGTAGAGCCAATCAGTAACTCATTGACTGCATAATTTTACTTTAGTTTATTCTCTTAGGTTTACAGTCGACTGATTTATTGCACATTTATTTCTATTGACTTTGCTTCATCATCATTTCAATATGGTTTTTTACAATAGACACGTTGCTCTCTTATTTGATCCAGAGTGTTATTCTCCAGATACCCTAGTAACTTGTTTATGCAACTTGTATCAGTGCTTGAATGTCTTCATATTCTTTCTTACTTCATACATCTTGTTGTGTTCCAGTCAGGGATTTTCTTTCTGCTATTTCCTCGTTTCTAACAAGAGCAAATTCTGTCGTATTGCTGCTTCTTGTGCTTTTCGTTGGAGTTCTACATTCTTTCCTCCTCTGCTAGTAGTAATAACGCTTGCGACTGTTTAATCCTGCACAAATGAATTGTGTCCATTTTTGCAACTCTCTATAATACACTAGTCACGAACAATAAAGGGTTTTACAGTATAACTGTTCTCTTGTTTGCAATGTTAAAAAGGCTATTCAATCTCGTCTGAACCACTTATTACGACATTTGGAGGGATCGCCATGTTTGAATACTGGACTAAGTAACTTGACATGATAGAATTTGTTTTTTACAACTGCAATAACAATTAATTGTAACAAACAAAGATCCTCAAATACAATTTTTTAAATTTACAATTGTACAACATGCGCTGAATTAACAAATATTAAATAACACGTAATTCAATAATAAACAATACTTAAAGAAATAAAGGCAGCAACAAGCAGCAGCAATATAGCAACAAGTCATCAATTAAAGAGCTTCGCACACATAATTTGAAATTAGCGCCTTACTGTATACAAAATACCGCACAGTCAATCGTAAATTCACAACTAACTAATAACTTTTCTTAGCTTTTGGTACCATCATTACCACTCGATACATCTTACATTTTTCATTGTTATCTACTTCTTTTTTAAGTTTCCGACTATTATCTGCGCCTACTTAAATAACCTGTCACCATCTGCCTTGTCAACGTTGCTCTACAATAGTTATCGCCTTTGCCTTGAAACGTTACTGTGAACCTGTATATTAATTTAATATGTATATAAACACATAAAATAATAAATCAGCTATTAATAGTAAATATAAAGCATTGTAATGTACATAGATGTAAGTAAAGTATAAATGAAAAATTGAATCAAAGGAGGCTCGACTATGCGACAGTCAGGCGCCGACAAAATAAGTTACAATAGACCCAAAACACCCTTACATGTCATAAAAGCATAAAATGTTTTGTAGAGTAAATGCAGGAAAAAACGCCTATGTACCGTTAGGTCAACGGTACTGTGTCCTTCAACAGACAATAGATGACACGCCAATAAGTATGACCATTTTAGAAAGTAGCGTCACTTTTTAGGAGTCTAACGAACGTCCGCGTAAGTTTATCGCCCGCTCTCTGGCAACCAATGACGGATAGCGTTGGTAGTGAGCGTGAAAAAGATACAGCACCGGAATGGGTACGTTTGAAATTACCGGCAAATATTTCAAAGGCAAGCCAATGGTAGATGATCAACAAGAGCTGTAGTGAGGGAAGGACTCGGAAAACTATAAAAAACAAGTGAAGCAAACAAAAAGGAGAAGTCCAAGTTTAATTTTCACGCAAAACACGGTAAACCTGCGTCACTCGATGTGAGCATTTTAATACTATAATTCTAAGTTCAAATCAATAGATTAACTCGGTTAAATAGTTGCGAAAGAATTACAGTCATCAAGAAGTTTATTTTATATGTTTGCGCGATAGTACGTACGGACCAGAAGATGTTTAACTTGTGCGCATAGATTGCAGCAAGAAGTATACTTATTTATATGTGCGCGACGTTTAGTACTAACGCGAGCGAGTGAAGTAAATAAAGAAGGTTTAATCAAGCGTGATTAGTGCAAAGTGTAGTGCGATGTTCAACGCAGGATTACAGTTCATTATCCTTTTACTTGGAATCCAGCAACAAGTAACAGTATATTATTTATGATTCACAACTCAATAAATTAACATAGAATTTGCATCTCAAAATAACTCATCTCATTCTCAAAAGACCCACGAGTTCAGATACTAAATATTACAATTTATGCTATATGACATGTTTGGAGAGTTATGGTATAGTAAAGTAAGGAAACAAGTTATAATATTTATAGAAATGGTAACGAAGTTGAATAATTGAATCTATTGAAGATTATAGAAGTTCATAGTTGTTAAGAATCTATGATACATATATATGTTTTGATTAATATTGAAGATTTAAATGTGTTAAGGAAGTAAATTTGAATATGCTGATTGCTCATTTGAATGATACTTGATTAATATGATTTTGAAGAATCCGTAAACTAGTGAATTTAATAATTTTTTTTTTATTAATTATTTCATAACAATCCTGAGATACTCTGCTCTGGCGCCCAAGAAAATTAATTAATAATACAAATATGAGTGGAAGTATTCAGTAATAAATATATCTAAATATAATTTGTAACACAATAAATCAAGGTAATTACCGATTACATGCAATACTGTCTTGTATAAATTATTTATTCAACAGTCGAAAATTACGCGCGCTTAACAAAAGTTATATTTGACGCAACCAACGTGTGGTATAATAACCATACTTAAATATAGTTACAGTATATTTGGCGCATCCAAACGTGGAGCACGATTCCACTAAAACTTATAGCCTTACCATTTTATTACAATACAGATGTTATTTTGCACTTTATCGAATACTTCCATTTGTTAATCTATCCCGTGTTGTTTTCTTATGACTCGCCTCAATGACTTAATTTCTCCTGGGTGTTGACGTTTCTGGTTTTGCTTCTGCTCTTTACATCAGAATAGGCATCACTGTAATTTCATATATCCCTGCTTTCATTGCCAAACTTATATATTTATTGTTTCAGATAACATCATTTGTGTAACCTGATACACCATTTGCTTTTACAAGTTGCAAATTTTTCCTATTAAACCATAATATGTTATCGTTATCCTTAAATAGGTGCCTTCCATTAGCCATTATCATAATCTAATACTGACTCGTATTTCACTGATAGTATGTAGTGACAGTCACAGTTGTAGTTATAACTGTATCAATATAACTGTCTTGTTAGAAAGGTTTATTCAATTTGTATACAATTCTTTGTAGATCATACTAGTTTTGAGCTGTAATAACTGCATTATCAGAATGGTATATCATGTTAAAATTAGTATTACACATGTCAATACTTTTCAGAAAAGTTGTAAATTCTATCAACAGATTTGCCAATTTCAGTGACATTAATTTTACGAGTAATGAATTAACGCTGTTGACCAAGGGGCTAAAATAATATTCAATCGTTTAAAAATTACTCCCATAAATTGCAGAACCTGCCATAAATTGTATTAACAACACCTCTGGTCAGGCAACAACACGAGTCATCATAAACAACAAAATAAATAGGTTAAATGAGAACGGCTTATACACAACCGACTTATGGAATTAATATAAACATGACGTTAGTAATAGCCTACACGGGGTATTAGCGCAAAGATGAAACATAGTAAGTTTCTCGTCACAAAAGCCGACAAGGGTAACAAGGTGGTTATTAACAACGGAGACACTTACAACAAAAGAGTATACGAGTTCAAAAAGATCAGCAATATTAATAAACTAGGTAAAGGTCACAGTACCACCTTTGTCGAGGGGTTAAACTAAGTTATAAATAAGTGATCCCCTCTTTTTATGTAAAACACAAGACTTAATTCAAACCAGTAAACACTAGAACACCTAATCTCACAGGCCAACCAAGAATACATAAAGAAGATGTGCGATTAAGCCCTGTTGTAAACTATACAACGGCCCTACGACATGGGTACCTAAAACACTGGTAAAAACTATTAAGGAGAACGTCGACATAGTTAACAGCTACAGCGTAAAAATATTAACGATTTCGCTGAATAATTTTTTGCAGCATTCAAATTTAATTTTCTGACAACAGGAATCGAACAAATATATAAATATGCATTGTATTAAAAAAACACGAGCGACTGTTTAAAGAAGAGACATGCACGAAAGTACAAAATCTAAAGTGTTGTTCGCGCCATTTAAAACTCATTTCAACGTTTGAGAGTTAGAATACGAAGATTTATAGCTAAAGCGTAAATTTGCTTACTACAACAGCAAAGTAAATTTTTCTACTATTATAATATATTTGGTACCAGATGTTTATAACATTTTCTTGTTAAATTTATATTGCAATAGGTGGAATTTGCATATAAAGTGTTAATTTAACTCTTAGCGTATGATAGCATGTAGCAATGAAAATTTGTTTAAGTAAAAACCGCATGTACAGACATCATATATAATGGACAATAAGACAAATGTCAAATTTGTTAGTTTAAGTTCATTTTTGATAGTAAATAAAATAATCAGTATTGTGAAGTAGTGCAAACATATGCGTAGGCATATGGCGAGTGCGCGTGTGCGGGTATGTATAACAATGTTACGGGATAGTAATAACAGATTGAATTAAATAACTTGTGAAAACAAAATTTCTGGCATGAGACTTACACCAGAGTATGGATAAAAAAAGGCCTATCTAATGGTAATATTAGTTAATGAATTAAAGAACTAAATATATCAGTTTTAATTTTTTTTATAAAAAAGATTTATCAGACCCTAAAAAAATTAATAAAAAGACTGGTTTTATTTGCAAGTTTAGCTATGTCCGTAGGGAGTCTTTTGAAGGAAGAATGTTATCGTTACTGAAGACGCAAGTGTGGGGGAATATTTCAACCAATGTAATGGGCTAAAATCGTAGTTGATTTTGTTCTGCATATCGAATAATTCAGCCTCTCTCTGAACTCAATAACGCGTGGTCGTGCCTTTGTCTATGACGATAGGTCTACCAAAAGTGCACGAGCACAAGTCAGAAAGTTCGCGAGTAAATTAACATCGAGTGCTATTACGGCATAGTACAAGATTGCTCGCATAGGTATTGAAAAAACACTTGAAGTTTGCTGGGGTATTGTGTAGTTTCATACATAGTATAAATTACTATTAAATATTATTTCTCTACAAATTGTAGAAGGACTCATCCCGAGAACGACCCTGAACGCCGGAAAACAAGAGGAGATCGTCGTCTATCTAGAATGAACAACTGTCGCCGTTTCAAGGACCGGAGCTTTCGTCCATCGAAAAGGGAAATGAAATTATTTATATAAACCTTGTTAAAATCAATCATAAATTTGAAGACAAAAGAACTTGTATAAACTAAAATTTTATTTACTTAGATTATAGGAGAAAAGTATTATAAGTTTGTACAAAATAGGTCAGCAGAAACAGTTAAGTTTATTTGTTATCAGAAGAAATAGTGAAGTATTATTGCAATTAAAAAATAAGCAATATTTAATAAATCCGAAGCATTCCAGTATTTGAGTATCGACTACTTATTCTATGCGATCTTTGTACATCGCAATATATTATTTTAATTTTTCATAATTAGTTTTCACTTTGTTATTACTGTTATCTCTGAGAGTAATTTTTTATGGAAAGTGCTTGTATAAAGCGTACTACATGTAACAGAACAATTGGGAAACGTGATTGTGAACCTGTATGAAACCTTGCATGTTGTAATTGCTTCGGTCACGAGAAGGTCACGTGACACACACGACAAATCATGTGGTCTGATCCTCGAAGTAATTTTGTTTTAATTTGCATCTTGTTACTTCTTTACGTCAATGCTTTTCTTTTTTTTGCTATCTAAGGGGAAATATGTATGCAATTAAGTTTCTGTCACTTCCCGGGTTCTTGTAATATCCTGTTTACTTATATTTAACTTCAATACACGATATTACTTTTAGTAATGTGGAAGACCAGTGACAATGTCGAAAAATTAGAAGAAAATCCATGAGAGGCCTATAGAAACGGTCAAACGAATTTAAACAAAACGAATTAATACCGACAAGACGAAACTAAACCTCTTTAGCACAGACTGGAAAATAGACACTCATTCAATAATAGAGTCGCAAAAAACTAATACGAACAATCGCAAACACAAAATACTCTATCTCACACTTGATGAAGAATTGCGCTTTACACAGCATATCACTAAAGTTTGTCATAAAGCGATAAATACTAAACATATAAAAAAGATTATGGGGAGCGAATTGAAATGCAACCCCGAATAATCTCAGCACTACCTACACGACACTTAACAGATAATTGGCGGAATATGCATCTATCAGGGTGCCTTCTGCTTCATCTGCAAAGGAAGTGTTAGATAAAGTACAAGCAAATATATTGTTACGACGGTTTACTCGATCGTCGTAGGTACAGTGGAAACAAAATAAGTTAAGACACCAATTAAGTCAATAATCATCAGCTTTAATTTTTACGGTTAACAGTTCGTAATTAACAACACAGTCTACTACAACAAATCAAATAAAACTTGTTCACACGCAATAAAATATCACTAATATTAAACACAATTGTATTACAATTATACCGCCCGATTATAATACGCAATACTTCACTAATAACTACTTGAGTGTACACAGTAATCTCGCCCGATAATAACTCGAAACGCACTCTCCTTATATCGCCACTCTACTGAAATGACCTGCTGCTGCTGCCAGAGCTGTTGGGTTGTGCGTCGTGAGACGACCCAATGGGTTCCTAGTACCGAGCCTCCGGTAGGGTCTCCTGCCTAGTGATCCTGTACAGACGGAATATTATTTATTTAATTTTTTTTTTTTTTTTTTTTTTTTAATGGTCGCTACAACGACATGCTCGTACTAGGTCGACTAGTACAGTATTTGTCGAGGCCGTTTCCAAGATTCACCTGGACGTGTTCGGTACTTGCCAAGGCCAGCTATGAGTGGGTTTGTCTGGGTCCTCGCAGCTCGGACGTAAAATTTACGTGCAAGTCGCCTTGCGGTGTCTTCCAAGGAGCGGTCACCGAGTCCTCTTCTCAATAGTCGAGAAGAAAACCGATAGGGGACTTTGGCCGCTAGCCGAAGGCCCCTATCGAGAACGCTTTGCAACTTTCTTTTATGAACGGTTGCGAAGTAACCCCAGACGGGAAGAGCGTAGGTAATGATCGGCAACAGATACGCGTTGATGATCAACTTACCCAGCTTGCGGGCCATAGCCTTGTTGACAAGTATCGGAAACAGTTGCGCGAGACGAGCGGACGCTTTCTTTTGCATCGTCTCAGCGTGGGCACGCCAGGTGAGCCGACGATCAAGGTGGACACCGAGGTATTTAACTTCTCTCGACCAGGGCAAGTACGTTCTACCGAGTCTCACTCGGCCTCGTGGTTCTTTCCGGCGCTTTGAGAATAGCACCGCGGAGCTCTTGGTGTCGTTGACGGCAAGTTTCCAGCTTTCCGTCCACGTCGTATACCCATCGAGTGCGCGCTGGAGTTGTGGGATAGCCCTGTCAGCGTTCCGATCGGCGGTATAGACCGCCGTGTCGTCGGCAAACAGGGCCATCTGGAATCCAAGCTCTCTGGGTGCGTCGTTGACGTACACGGAGAACAGAAGGTGCCCTAACACGCTACCTTGAGGTACCCCGGCTGTAATGCGTCTCTCGGAAGAGACATGGTCGTCTATTCTAACGCAGATAGTCCTCTCCGTCAGAAAGCTAGCAATCAAGCGAAGGTAGCAATCTGGGAGCTGGATTTCCCGGAGCTTGAACAAGAGCCCGTCGTGCCAGACACTATCAAAGGCCTTTTCCACATCTAGGAAACAGGCGACAGTCTGCTCTTTCCGACAGTCGGCGCCCGTGATGTATTCCACCAGTCACATCAGCTGATGAGTAGTGGAATGCCCCACACGGAAGCCGAACTGTTCGGGGACCAGTACATCGAAATTTCTTAGATTGTCTAGTACTCTCCGTTGTACTAGACGTTCGAGAACCTTTGACGTGGCTGACAGTAGACTAATGGGCCGGAGGTTGCCGGGACGGGAAGCATCCTTTCCCTGCTTCGGGATCACTACGACCGTCGCCTTACGCCATTTCTGGGGAAAATAGGCCAGTCTTAGACACGCGTTGAACAGCGCAACAAAGAAAATTACTCCTTGCTCCGGGAATCGAGTAAGAGCGGCGTTCGAGACGCCGTCCGGGCCAGGAGCTTTTCTCGGTACGAGTTCAACGAGCCGATCTGTGACCTCTTCCCTAGTAATGGGTTCGGGCTCCGCAGTGATCGGAAGAGACAGAAAGTCTTCCACTACGTTCTCGACTTCTTCATCGAAGTCCCAGTCCATGGGCGGGTTAGGAGCGAACTGTCGCTCGAAACACGCGTCCAAGTACTCGGGCTTCGCCTTCGGGCGAGCCAGGATTTGACCAAAGGGTGCAGCAATGGCTGGGATACGAGGTCGGCGCCTCTTCCCTACCAACGCCGAAGGTATCCGGTAAGGGCTACTTTCGTCCGATCCGTCCCCTGCTTGGGCCACGGCGAGTTCCCAGCAGCGTCTCCGGTAGGCCTGCATTTCACGACGTAAAATGCCGGTCGCCCGGTTGTACGCTGCCTTGTCAGCCGGATCACGGGTCCGCTGCCAGCGTCTCCGGAGGCGATTTCTCTCGCAAGCGAGAGCACTCGTCTTCTCTGGGATCCGCTGCCAGTGGGGCGTGACGCCAGGCTTCATCCTGGAAGACGCGTCGTCGTCCCTGAGTAATTGTACTTATAGCCGCCGAAAATCTAGACGATTCCACATACTACGTATTACCTTTAAACTACGACGTAATTGCTTGCGGCCGTGACGCAGTGAGAGCGGCCGCGAGAATTCTCGCACCGTCTGGAAAATACGTCGACAAGCACGTACGCCACACGCGTTACATCGACATTCTTCTGGCACATTCGACAAACACGTAGATTGTTCTGTGATGTCGTAACAATATTTATTCTCAGATATATACCAGTATATATAATCATAAACTGTATTGAACCCTGCACAAAACAAGGAACTGAATATACTCTGAGAAAAAGGTCTAAAGGTGCTACACCGATGATAGTATGACTAATGGAGCTGCTGGTGCCTTCCTCTTACGCCCGAAAGGCGGTAAATTCTCAATAAATGGAGGTTAGAAAGTTGTTTTCAACTGTATCAGCAAACATCACGCAACAAACAAAGTAAACAGCACCTAACTCACGAAATTTAATTTTTATTAAATTAATTTTAAATAAGGTACAAACCCATATTTTAGTTAAAACTAAAATATTACATTTAAATAACATCAATTGAAATGAATAACAATCTATAGTGATTCAAGACCAGCAACAGAAATAATCAAATATGGCACCACGATGCTCACTTAGGAAACAGGTAAAATCTTAAACTATTTGAAATGTTGGGATACAACCTGCATTTTGCAGTGGATTTCTGAACACATGGATATTCAATACGAGACGCAGTTGACAGGTTAGCAAAAGAGACTAGGAAACTTAATCAGAAAACTGAGAGGATAACCCTTTATGATGTCAACCCTTTGGCGACATTTACATTGAATCCTCAAAAAACAGCGGTACAACATCAAATACCCTACACAAACTCAATTCTGACAGAAGAAACTCTACTGTAATGGCAAGACTTGAAAGTGGTCATTTTGGAAGAATAAAGATCAATACGGATGGCACAAGTACGTAGAGAAATGTATTAACTTTTTCAAAACTAAGCTGTCACAGAGACACCTGTACAGTGTACACCTGCCGTGCAATCGCAGTGGCTATGAAGACGACATACCATAATTTTGAACAATAGTTACACACAAAGTCACATACAGAGCTAAAAAAGTCCAAAAACTACATCGAAGTATCTAAGACCCTGCAGGGGCACGACAATAAGAAGAACGTGATCAGAATTTATCTACAACTATCATTTAAAAAATCCTTCACAGAAGTGATACAGAATTTAACACACTCTGCCCTTAATCTTAAGCAAATATGATCCGATGATGTGTTGGTTTATAATATAATATATATAGTGTCACCTGTGACTACCACAAATTTCACAGAAATGTTTAAATGCTTTACAATAAACAAACCATTTGTAATTGTAATTATGTCGCTAGCAGCTGTCAAACCAGAATACCAAATTTGCGAACATATTATTATGCTACAGTAAATCCAACAATTAATTAACTAGACGGATGAATCAGGTTCTTGATTATCTTACGTGGGCAAATATCGGAGCACAACATAATTTGTTTCTGTTAAAATTGCTAGATAAACGATATTTTCATTACATTTCATATAAGAATTGGTATTGTTATTTATCTAATTTTTTTGGAACAATCGCTATACACTACACTTTGATGAATCGGTGTCAAGATAGAAGGCGATTAGAAGTGGTTTAAGGCGGTGTCAAGGTAGAAGGTGATTGGAAGTGGTTTAAGGTGGTGTTAGGGTTGCAGGTGATTAACAGGCGACAGAAATGATATTCATTCTGGTTTAAGAAGATGTAAGCTACAAGTCAGTTCAATATAATATATAGGCCCAGGTAGATTAACGCGTGGCGATAATACAAAAACAGTATTATAAGGTTAACAATGTGAAGATACATCCTTAATTATTAAAATTAATGAAATCATATTACGCCCATTCCTTCACAGAATAGACAGAAAATTAATTATGTTTTGCCATTATGCACTAAAGAACATGTGTCGACCGAAGCTACGAAGTCGGAAGGTGGAAGGTGGAATTCGGAAGAGACAACAATGGAGACAAAATACGACGTGCTATTTTTTATTTTATTTATTTATTTTGTTACTCATATCTTCCGTATCACTCTTACGGATGTAGCTCGTTATTCATCTTTTCTTTAAAGAGTAGTCTGACCAAATTAATTACGTTTTTTTAACAAACAACAATGATGACATCATTAAATCTTTATTAATAATAAAAGTTTTGTTGCTAACATTGAAGGATACTGATACTGCTGACATAGAAAGTTCTATAACTGACAAACGTTACTACTGTACAAGACATTAGTTTTCCTATAGGAATATATTTTATTTTCCGAAATATTTTTATTCGAGCCGTCCCTTTCCTCAATGAACCGATTGTACCAATACACTAATAAATACGGCTATACTCTCTTATATTTTATATAAATATAATAACTGTTTCTGGAAGTCTTTTTTCATTTGATGCAGTTAGTACCATGTCATCCGTAAATAACAGAAGTAGCATTCATTATGATTCCTCGTGAGACCACTCACTACCATTCTCATATTAACAAATGCAAAAAACAAAACCTCCGAAAGTGGAATATTAAATTCCTAAGAATAATGAAATGATATACAAAGAGGATACGATTAGAAACGCAACTACATGGAATGAATTGAAAGTGGACTAACCAGTAGGAAAAGCGTAAACATAAAACGCTATTAAGGAAGAATGCCTGACCATAACGGATAGGAACCGCATACCAAAAGAATTGAGTCATTAAAAGCCTGTGAGACGCAGCTACTTGGTGGAGCGGAACAGATCTACTAAAATAAGCTGGTAAAGAACACCTCAACGACAACAATTGTTTTCCTATATTTCCTACGAGTATGGTAAATAATGTAAATTTTGCCTTTACAGCATGACAGAGCAAGGCATTTAAGAGCTAACATTTCTAAATACTGACTGAAACAATATTTTAAACAACCAATAATCGTCAGTGGTGTTATACCAAAAATATATTCTCTGTTGCTAAAACCTGTGTTTGGGTTTACGGCGCTATACAGCAGCTAAGCGCTACGGCGTACGCTCTCTGCAGGCGTACAGGCCAACATTGTTTAAATGGGACTCATTTATAGTAAATAACTCACTGCAAGATTTATTTTTTCTACTAGTTTGTGGAATAGATCTTAGAGGACAGGTGTGTGCCTACTATGCATCGCGCATGAACGCTAGGAAGGTAAAGGCAAATAGCTACTTTCATACTAGCGGCCCCATATTTGTGTTGACAGTTCAGTTACAGTCAAGAGTCCAAATAAAATGGACAATAAAATTGATACAGAAGTTCTTATTAGTAAAGTGCAAGTAAGATCGTCCTGTGGAATCCAGAAAATGACAACTACGAAAGTGGAAACGTAAGAAAAAGCGTGAGAGGACATCTGTAAAAGGATATTCGGAGCAGATTATATTTAAAGGTCAGACATTAAATAATTCCTCCCTCTTATTTCCTCTGGCTATAGAGAAAGACAGAAAATAGTAGTACGAGTAACCTTTGTAGAAGGAAGGCAAAGTGCTACTTAAAGTGATTCTTTAATTGCTACACATTATTATCATTATAACCCTGTTAGTAAAATAAACACAAAATTTATCTGTGAATTGATTATATATAATTTTTTATATTGTAATTCATTAGTACTTCTTTAATAACACTTTGTAGGTTTATAAAATGTCTCACTCATAAATTCTTATTTAATTGATGAATTCCTTTAAATAATCTGAGTTTTGACAAAAAATTAATCAATGTGAACATTTGTTCCATAGAAGAAATAATGTTATGAGATTAGTTTAGTGTAATGCTGAAAAGTTGCCATGACCTTAAATCTAATAGTTTTAAATTTAATTCATGTATAATATGTTTATTACTTACAAAAGATTACGCAAAGCAACTCATTTGGGCTAACGAGTATGGCGTGTGTCCTGGGTAAGTAGAAAGGATGTTGTATTTTCAAAAATAGTGTGTTGAATAGTTTAGGACTTGTGAGAAAATGAAAAATGTAGTGTCATCTTAGCGAAAATTCATGTACATTTTTAAAAAAATTCATTTTAGCCATCTTTGAATATTCATTGCATGGACACGATAGTGTCTATTTCTCTTCGTATATCATAAGATACATTAGTAGTAAACGCTGCTATTTCATAGAATCTACTGATCTCCAGCTACAAAGGTGTCAAAAATTAGTTGCGTAACTTGGAATAAGTGGCGTAGTGGAATTGGCGCGTAGTACGTGAATCTGGCTTACAGTTTTGTAGACGAGATTTCGTCAGCCTACAGACAGATAGCTAGGAGAGTAAATGCAATTATTCTGGTAATAGAGTGTAAAAAGGTCAGTGTTAGATTAACATTATGTTTACTCTCGGTACGCATACCTAGAACCACTTTTATCTTGTCTAATGTTATCTGAATGTTTATTTGTTTGTCTGTACCCTCGCTACTTCTCTTTCCCTCTTTCTCTACTTTTCTGATGTATAGTGTGTAATATGATCGCATTTCCCATTACGACAATAATTATGTTACATAATTGCGTGTAGTCAATGAGTGACCCTCACGAAACATTTCAACATTTGTTAATTTATGGTTAATACAAAATTAATCGTAACGATAGTGTGAATGATTTATGGCTTACTCTCTAGTAAATAAATCCGGTACTTTACAGCTGAAATGTAGCCGCCAATCAATTAATTTTTATCTGTTACATTTTTAACTATATACGTACACACACACACACACACACACACACACACACAAATATACATCATCGACTTACTCTAGATTTAGAATGACAGAAGTACCTTTAAGCATGGTATGATATGTTTTGATATCGCCCGTTTCTTCACACTTTTAAACAATCCTTTCTATCCTCTCGTCCTTCTTCAAATATTTTATCTTCCTCTTCTTTCCTATTATGCTGCATTCCATTATCATGTACATGTTGCTGGTAACCTCCGCTTTTATTTCTAACATCGTATGACATCCTTCACCTTGGTCTTGGGATTCAGAAGAATGCTGTTGATTTTATGATGCCATCCCTCAATAACGTTTTGTCCTGTGCCGTATTTGGTAGCACGTCTACAGCGATAAAGCAATTTCTTCATTTTCTAACTACTGATTAACAAAATAATTAAAAAGCCCAGAGAGTTTATCATTATCTGGAGGTTGAGAATGAATCTCGACATATCCATCTTCTATCGCTAATCCGTCATTTTGGCTTAAGAAAGGTGAGGGCTGCGCACATCATTTCTGTAATTTTATTTTTAGGTGTTCTCGGTAGTCGCTTGTAAGACCAAGTTCCTCTACTTTTGTCCACAAACACTTCTTCATGTGAAAAAACAACCATTTACCTATACCAAAGAGATGACTTTGCGAAGCGCCGATGTTGCCGCTGATTCGTAGAGTATTTTTTTGGTTTATATTCAGGAATAGCTTCAAGAATAAGTCAAAACATAGGGACGTAGGTTTCTTTTTTCTTGTTTGGTAAGAAAGCTAATGTCACAGGAAAAACGTTTGTTTCTTCATTTCTGCTTTCAAAGTCTCTGCATGAATGCTATATATTTGTGCAACAGCTTATTACAACTCTTGAACTTTCCATCAATGAAACGTATCTTGGAGTGGTTTAGGTTTTCTCTGCCTTTTTTTCAAAGTCTTTATTTTTAAGAGTCGTCACTTAAAAGACAGCTGCTTTGGTTACTCATTTTCAGACACCCGTCATCAAGAACAATTCCATCTCTTTTTGGTTTCCTCGAGCGACACTTCTATGTGGTTGCATTGTTCTCTTCAAAGTGGTAGATGACGGACCTTCTGTTACAATATCGTAAACTCCGTTATGCAGATCACCCATTTCTTCTGTATATATTTGTTATATAATATCTTATTCCTCTCGAGAATAAATACGATTTTGTATTTAAAATGAAAAACTGCTTCATTCCTTGTAAAAAGCGTTGACTTATCATAATAAAAAGATTTAAAAAACATGAACGCTTACAAAATTTGTTGTTAAATTCTGACAATGGTACAGTTGTTAGGCTCTTCTCAAAGAGATGGTAAGAATAACTACGTACAAAGAATATATTAGAGCAGAGATTCTGAGATATTTTAATTAGTAACAGTCAATAAAACATTCCCTAGTGGGTGGAAGAACTGAATATTTTTAATTACGTAATTAAATAATTCGTATATTACTTATAGAATTTTACTTTAATTGTTGCATTAATATTTTATCTTCTGTTCTGGACGCATAAGCTGGAATCGCGCGCTCGACACACACACACACACACACACACACACACACACACACACACACACACACACACACATTTGTTTTTACAAGGCTGTTATTGTTTTTACTTATTTATCAAATTTAGATGCTCGAGTGTACTGATAATTATGTATTACAAAGCATGTTTTCCCTGAATCGTAACACAACGTTTGTTGATGTTTGAATTGAGCTTAGTGGAAACATATTACGTTTACAAATCAGCATCAGGTACCCACAGGCTTATTATGGACGCAACACTGCCAAGTTATTGTTGACAAAACAATAGCAGAAGGCCTACTAAACATTTTGTAACTCGGTGAAATGTTTGTACTGTTCTATTCCTGTCGTGTCTAATGTTTATTTCGTCTTAAGAAACTATGTGTCTTGTATGTTGTCTTGTGTTTAATGACAGGTACTGTATGTAATTTAGATTGTGTAAGATAGGTAAAATGTAAATTATGCATAGTACAACTCTATAAGCAGAATGCATTTGTGACTATGACTCCCACAGCTAACAGAAATGCCGTTTTCTTTTGTCACATTGCATTAATAAAGTACTCTCCCTTCCTGTTACATGAAACTTTATGTGTAGCAAAGGACAATGTAAAAATGCGTCATCACAAAAAAAAACTATATTTAATACCTGTTAGCACAATTCCAAGAAAAAAGGTCTATTTTTACACAAACTGATTTAATAAATACTCTAAATTGTCAAAAAGTAGAGGTAAACTGGGTGATTTGTTTCATAGATCAATAGCTCCCACCTTTTCTATTAAAATTCTAGTGAGGCAGCGTAGGCTTACAATCTTAATAAAACTATCGATCTCAACAGAAAAATTACTCACTGAATAGCAGGCTACATCATCTGTACAGATCATTTTGTAAGCAAACTGTTGTTTTTTTTACCGGTGATGAATTATTATCACCAATTTATAACAATTAAGTGCTTATTTGTTATAATTCTCTATTCTTCAGCCTCGTTATATTTTTTTCTCGCTGGTGCGACGTATTGTACTATTATGCTATGGCAATAATTTACTAAATATAGTAAATGATTTCTGAACACTTATTAATTCTATCACAACCAAAGTTTAAATATAGTTCTGACTCTAGAGTGTCATTTAAAGTACGGTTTGAGTGGATCTTACAGATATCTTCAGATTCCTGATATAATTTAAAATAATTTTGAGCATTAAAAATTAAATCAAAATTTAATGTAATCGGAAGCATCTAAAACGAAATTCAAAAATAAAGAGAAGAGACCTGTATTCCAGTTAAAATAACCTTTATATTAAAACATATAAGAAAACTAGTAGAAAGGACAATTTAGTACTAATTGTTCCGAATGCAAAAGTCACTTGCTACGTAAATTAATATTTTAATTAGAGACATTTCTTGCCCGTAAAACATAACTCTTACCATAATTTGGATTACCCCGAGTACAAAAGGATGACGTATTTATAAAATCAAAACTTCAAGAATAGCACAAACATTACTAATGAGGTAAGAGGAGAAAAATTCATGCCATTTTATAGCGTTACAGAATTCTTGATAAGTCTTGGTGAAAAAAGATATTAAAATGCGCTACGCCACAAACAAAAAAGAGTGAAAGACAGCAACAACAGCAGCTGGGTGATAAGGTAAGCTAACCAAAAGGAAGAAAGTTGTACTTTATAGTGCCTTGTGTGTGTCTTTTGTTACTAGTCTGGTAAATAATGCCAGGAAAGTGGTTCAGACAACAAAGTAACTATTTTAATAAGGGACTATATAATAGAGCGGTTTAAGGGAGATGTGGGTAGATCAAATTGGTGCCAGTGGGTGTCTCATTCCTTAACGCCTGTCAGTTGTCTCAGTATTATTAGTCATGCCTACAACTGTCTCCGATGTTTTACGTCAATCAATGTACTGTCGTGTAGGTTTCTTGGTAAATATAGTTGTGGTTTCTAATCATAGGCGAAGGAAACATCTATCATCTGTTAGGTTCAAAGCATATGCATCCACATTTTGCAGGTATTCCTATTATATAGGTATATACACATGCATTACTTTATACCGGATCATATTTTAATAGTTTGCGCTCATTTATAACAAATCTTTGGTATACTTAAATTTATACATTTTCTGAGTAGTAGTTGAATACTAAAGCTGTAAATTATTAATGTAATTGTAAATTTCTTCAAAGAGGCATCGAATAAGTACGCGAGCGAAAGCATTTTTTCATCCAGCGGAGAACGTTTTTTCCAAAGCGATGACCTATACTTTTTCTTTGCTTAACCGTTTTCTGAAAGTCCAAGTAAAATTTTAAGATCACAATCCAAGAAAGTGTTGAGCAAATGTTTCGAGATATCAAGGATGTAAGCAGAGCGTAGCGGAGCATTAACAGAAAAGACGGGAGCTGTGTTGTGCTTATGTATACATGGTGTGGTGGGGTTTGTCAGCTTATATATTGTAATATTAAACACACACACACACACACACACACACATTGTTTTCTTATACGCCTATTTCGTTAAATCAGTATTGTTTAAAATCGTAAAACAAAATTAGTAGTTTATAAACAACGTTGACTATACTGAACAAGTATGAGTCAACAACATTTATAGTTTATAAACAACGTTGACTATACTGAACAAGTATGAGTCAACGAAATATCCGTTGAAAAAAGATAATATAATAAATACGAAAAAATTCGTATAGTTTTTTCGTTGTTTAATATTTCAAAGATCAAAATACTCCGATATGAAAACATGAGAGGTCTCTCTCACACACACACACACGCGCGCGCGCCGACGCAACACATAATTCAAAGAATAGGCCAATCTATTGCATACTGATGTAAAACACGTTTTGAAATAAAGTAAATACAAACTAATATCCTAAACATCGTAAATATAACTTACCATAATGTCCAGGACACACGGTACTTTGTTTTTTTGAGCTTCAGTTGATTCCAACAAACACTCGATTTCCTTGTAGCATTTTTCGTAAAAAATGCATTAAAGTAAACAATGCATACAAGTTATTTACATATAACGATGTCTAAATACACGTTTGTCGTAAGAGTTACAGGGTAAATTAATACAGTAAATAAAATTGGAAATATAATAGATGCACTACTAAAACGCACTATCTAAATTATTACGACTGATGTCTACTGAACTTCCTTTCAGTCAGAAAACATTTCGATACCGCACATATCTGCGTCGGAATCTGTTTCCGGCTCACAATCACTGTCACTCTCACTATCTAATGAAATCACAAACCTATCGGTTTCTTCGTCAATAATTATCTCTCTTTCACAGTATTCCCTTTCTAATCTTTTAACTCTATCACACAGAGGTTTCCAGTCATCTTCGGACAGTTCAGCAAATTTTCGTTCACACAAGGCAATTACATCATTCATTTTAAATGTAGTATTGTGTTTTGCAACATGCCCTTTCACGATAGACCATATCATCTCGATCGGGTTTAATCGGGATGATATGACGGAAGTCGCAGTGTCGTATGACCATGTGCTTTCAGTAGCTCGTCAACTACGTACGTTTTCTTGTTACTCTGGTGTTTTTTTATAAGCGTTAAAAGTTCAGGCTTAAACATATTTGTCGAAAATGGGACACTGTTATCCTCTAACCATTTTATCATATCCTCCTTTTTGGAATTCGAGGTGGGTGCCTTATGTATCTCCACATTGTGATAGGCTGCATTATCCATTACAAAAACACATTCAGGAGGTAGGTTGGGAAGAAGTTTCTCTTGCAAACATTTTATGTAATTGTCTTTATTCATTTGGTCATGGTAATCGCCACTCTTTTTTCCAGCCTTCCACATTAAAAGACAATTCGGTATGCAACCCATTTCGCTTCCAGCGTTGATAATTATCAGCCTTTCGCCTTTAGATACTGGCCGGTGTATACATTTTGCACTGTCGTCTCTCCACGATTTAGATGACACATGACTAGAGACAATATAAGACTCGTCCACACAAACAATTGGTCTTTTCTCTTCCCTGTGCTTAATGAAACATTTTAAATAGTGAATACGCTTTTGGCGTAAGTCACTCTTTTCAATAAGAACTTTCCTATTACTTGGGGTAGATTTCCACTTAAAACCTAGCGATTTCAAAATGACTCTTAAACTACGGTCGCTACCTTTAAAATTAATCTTGTCTTCAAGTTTTTTCCTAATTATATCTGCGGTTGGAAGTTTCCGTTCAGCCACACACACTTCATGAACGGTTCTACGAACAACGCATTTATCAAAATCATCGATACCAGTAACGGGTTTGTCCCTTTCATATTTCTTTGGAGTCGAAAATGAACATGTTGGACTACCATCCTCACACATTTTCTTGGCTTCTTGCAATATTGTCTGAACTACCGTCCTTGAAACTCCACATGCGGCTGCTGTTCTCTCTTGGCATTTTTGAATGGGTACAATAAAGCCGTCGTTGCATTTTCCAGTTTTTATTATTGCTTGTGCTTCTTTTTTCATGAAATCATAAACGTTTTTTATTATTTCCCTGCTCTGACTATGTAGTTTCTTGCCTTTTAATTTTGATACAAACTCTGACATATTTGCCAAAATTGCGAAGCACAAACACAAAAAATATAATACACAATTGAAGATTCACTATACTAACAAGACTCACCAACGAGTATAAACAAAGTGGTACACACAGTTTCCGCAATACACTTCGAGGCGTAGCCGTACACTGAAGTAAAAAAAATCCAATCATTTGCAAGCCGTTGACAGCGGATGTTTTCAGTTCCAACTGCTTACAACCCGTCCTTCCTCATCCCGCCTGTCGGAACTGTTTCAAGGTCAAGCTCTCAGATTGGTACCGGCTTGTATACCAATTGACATAAATATTTTAAAGTTTATAAACGTTTAAATTACTTAACAACCTACTTTGTTATTAAAAGTAAATCTTTCTTCTGATAATGACACTATAAAGATAATGACAAAAATGGAATGCTCATTTATGTTAAATAAGTTACGGTAAAAATGATAGATACCAGTGACAATAAATAAATTGTCTTTCAAATTATAAAGTTGTAATTTCATTTTTTTAACAAACGTTTATTTCTATTTTAACATTACAAATGTTTTTTGCTTTTATATTTTTTCCAGTTTTTTTTTCTTTTCATGACGACTTGCCACTTACAAATATTTTGATAATTAATTGATTGTAAATTTAATTTAAAATGACTGAAACATAAATTTACTCTTCTTTATTAACTGATAATTAAGTTTAACTAACACAAAGTATTAGTAACTCCCACGGTGCTTAAAGGATAAATTTCTAGATGTTTTTCCTTTTGATTCTGAAATAAGTTCTCTTTCTCTCTATGTCTCTCCCTCTCCCTCCCTTTCTGTCTAACTCTCTTCCTCTCTCTCTCTCTCTCTCTCTCTCTCTCTCTCTCTCTCTCTCTCTCTCTCTCTCACAATCTATCTCTCTTTCTCGCTCGCTCTCTATCTATCTATCTATCTATCTTCTTTAGCTAAACACTTCTACATAGTGCTAGATTTTTTATATTGTTTATCCTTAGAAAATATCAATTAAGATATCCTGAAAATTCATTTATAAACATCACTGTTGTTTAGTGATTCTTAGAAAAGGCCTGTACATCAGGCAACTTGCTTATCAGTGATATTGATATTATTGTCGGCTTTCATTTTCAACTGTTTTGTTTCTTGTGTCCGGAGAAACTACACACTCGAATGCCTGTCAATAATAATCCATTTCTATTGCTTGACATTTTTCTATTTTAATTAGCAAGCGTTCAACCATGTAGACAGATTTATTTATAATCCAAAATACACATAATTCATAACATCGAATTGTAACTACAATACAACAGGCAAGCTTTTGTCTACTATATTTCTATAGTACCCATGTTCCTGCTTCCTGAAAGTCTATCATTACGTACCAGTGGCTATAGTACACTTACTTACTATGGAAAGTGAATAACTGTACAAGAAAAGGTAAATTTAACGATCAGTTACAATATTACGATGGATTATTTGTTTAACTTAGTTCACTCAATTCGTTTTATTTTCACATTAATTTACACACGTTTAGACGGTAAAGAAGCGTAACCACGACGATTAGGCACTTAAACGCGAGGGAAATGTGCAGATGTATCATTTGTATGGCACGTGTTATCTCATAAAAAAGACGCATTCATATGTACATTATTTTGGGTACAGAAATTTTCAGCCTTCAGGAATATAGTGATGGAAGATGCCTACGCGTGTTTTAAATATTGAAAGATCAAACCGACAGATGCAGTTGCAACTTAGTTTGGCTTGCTGGTTAGTTATAAAAATTAATATATGTATACATATGTGTTAAGAGAAGTACAGACATAAAAACTATACTAATAGTTACCTGCAGGATAACCCCCAAGAAATATGTTAGACAAATGTTTAAAATTTTTTGAGTGTAGTGATACTTACTACATAGAACTCGTCCTGGATCACGTATGTATACATGGGCTAGTTATCAAAAATATGTGATTAGAATTTTTGCTGTCCACAAAGGATTTTACTTAAATTTTATTTAATTTAAGGTAAATTGATTTGTGTGGCCGACATTTCAAGTTCTAAAATTTAGAAAGATCATAAATTATACTACACATAAACTGCGAAATTATTTTTAAAAGTCATTGTAATTACATGTTTTTAATGTACATTATAAACGGTGGGACAATGAGAACACAACAATTTTTGTTAGCTCGTGTTTGGTTAGTATAGCAACAATAAATAATCAGATAGTTTTATAACCTCAATTAAATTACGCCATTTCAGTAAACATGGCTCAATGGCAAGATGAACGTCGTGCGTTTGCAGTAGAAACATTTTATAAAAGTAATGATTTCTATACAAAAACTATATAACAACACAAACTGTACAGAGATAATTTCAACTTTATCGAAATGGGTAAATTGTTCAACAATTGTTCAAGAATATCGAACTGGGTAACATTTTGAACTACTGCCTCGACACAGAAAACGATTGGAGGAATTTTAAAATATAACGCACGCCGAAAAATGTGAAGGGTAAGAGCTGATGTCACGCGTAGACCAAAAAGGTCTGCTAAGAAGCTTCTCATGGAACTGCAGATTTTCAGTGGGTCTCTGCGGAGGATTTTTCACCAAGTCCTCCATATCCATAAATACAAAATTTAAGTGGCCCAAAAATTGGTTTAACGTGATAACACTATAAAAGTTGATTTTTGTAATCCAATATCGGAATTCAAAAATCAAGAACAAAACTTTCATGAATGGTGGATTATGTTAGGCGAAGCACATTTTCATCTTTGCGGGCATGTCAATAAATAAAACATGCTCTTTGGAGTGACAGTAACTCTCAGAAACTTTATGCTATACCTCTTGATAGCAAGCGACTCACTGTTTGTGGTGGAGTTTCATCCGTTGGTGTATATGGACTGGACTTCTTTGAAGACGATAGTGTGAACTCAGACTAATATGTGGTTGATTTCGGTTGACACTGACTCGGTCTGGTTTCAGTAGGGTGGAGCTACTGTTCACACTGTGCAAAACACAATGGATGTATTGCGGCCTGTGTTCGAACATCGGTTGATCTAAAGAATTGGTGCAATAGTCTGGCCAGCGCGATCTCCAGACCTGTCTGCGTGTTTTGTTTTTGTAGAGCTATCTGAAGTTTAAGATTTCCCGGTCACGATTACGTGATTTAAGTCAACCCTGACAGCGCAGGATTTCAGAAATTTAGGCTATTCCGCAAGCCATGCTGCAGAGAGTCATGGATACCTTTGTTAATCGACTTCAGCAATATAAGCGTGTCAATGGCCGTCACATAAGGCATGTAGTTTTGAAACGATGAACGTAAATAAGTAAAATAACATCTAATTACCTTTGAATTTATACCATATTTAACTTTAAAATAATAAATGTATTCCGATTATGATAGTTTTAAATTGTTGTCTTCAGACAAGCGCGCGCACACATATAGAACATGTACATAAAATATGTATTTCAAGAATTCTATAGTTTTCATTTTTATAATAATAATAATAATAATAAAAGCACTTTTTTACATATTTCCTAACACACTTAATCAACAAAATTGTCTGTCCCTTTGGATAAAATTTGTTCCTATTTAAGAAATTTAAAGAAGTAAATCTGAATACATTATTATATTTTAAAGTTGTAGATTTATGATTTATCCTCTTCTTAAGTTTCCTACTTTCGTCAGTAAATTTTACACTTTGTTGTTTGATGGCCATCAGTCACCACCTTGTCCATTGCTCGTCTATACCCATGGAAGAGAGAGCTATTATCTTTTAGTTCTTCTAAACTTGTATATAATTTTCGTCTATCTATTTTTTTGGCACAGGTGTAACATACTACTGTAAACAAAAACTTGTTTATAAGCTAAAATTTTAAATCTTTTGACAACTTATTTTTGACCCTGTCACTTGCATTATTTCAGGTTTATGTTTTTGAAGTTTACAGTGCTATGTTTCATCATGGATTTTGGAAAGCGATTTTAGTACAGTTAATTAAATATTTCATTTTAGTTAACTAATTATTTCATTTAATACTAATTCTTGTTTTTTATAATTTAATTGAAATAAATGTAAATTGAACACACAGACACACGTGCGCGCCTTCGCATCCAAACTCAAGATATAAATTTTATGTAATTAATGTTTTAATTACGTTTGTTTACGTCTGTGCTCGAATCTGTGCGCGCGCGCGCGCGCGTGTGTGTGAATACATATAATATGTGCCTATTTATGTGAAAAAGTATCTTTTATGGTAGCCGGCAAGAAACACACTAATTCACATGATTGTAACATGGTCACTACGTTCAATACGGAATTTAAACAACTAGAGCATTACATATCGGTATTCCTGTTATTAAATGAATGTTAATATATTCAAGTACTTTTAATGAATTATTGTTGAAGCTGAATATGTGTTTTAAAACACAAGTATAAGTCAGAAAATGTAATTGAAAACTTTTGTTTATAATTACCGTTTTCTAAACATTAACATCGCAACACAACCATTATAGAATATAGTATGATGAAACCACTTTTCTCATTCATATTATTTTCGTCGCAAAAAGGTCAATATCTTAGTCTCATATCATTTCGTGTAGTTTCAAACCCCACCCCACGCACCTACTTCTTTCTTGGCTAATAATATTTGTATTGACATGTTCAGTTATAAACCAATTTGTTCTGAATCGTTTGAGCAGTCTCAATAAACTTAATAAAGTTACAGGTAGCTTTCACCGGCCAACGTCTACCAATTAAAGTGAATTCATCAAAACACAAAAAATCCTAGTAATTGTCTCTGCTTTTGTTGCAATCTTCATACTTGAGTGCGTTCAATGGTAGTATGTTTCTACCACTGTTTTCTTCAACTTTGTCGATATCTTGACATTCATTTAATATTTTATAACATACTTTTTTCTTCAAACTTTTTTCAGCGACTTCTCTTGCATGAAAGCGACTTCCATCATATGTGTCGCTGCATGAATTTCAGTTGGAATTTGCAGCAAGTAAAAGTTAAAAACACTTTACCGTAACAGAAAAAACCCTAACGCATGGCCTTATATTTATCTCATCTTCATCCAATATATTATGTCTTTTGTTCATTATGTCTTCAATTTTCAGTATCTTGTATTATTTGCAATATAAAAGCCTTTCCATTGTCAGGTTTCAAATGTCTCATTATGCCACTGGTGCTATTCAAGTTAGCGTGTCCACATTCAGGCTCCTTGTCGATCAATAGCAGAATTGAAATGAACAATTCGTTTTTAGTGTATGTGTATGGTGATTTAGAATTTAGTTACTTTTAATATAGTTATTAATTATAATATGATGTAGATATTGCGTGCAAATTGCATTGTATACGGTGTCATTATAAACGATATTATTTTGAAGTATAGACCTAAAATAGAGCTGGTTTTTAGCTACTAATCCAGCAGGATTTTAGTTACTATGACTGGTAGGTTTCCAAATCCGGTGTCTATATATGTTTCTCCTACTGTTATTACACAGAATACAAACAAGAGGTGTGACATTTATATCGACCAAAATTGAATAAATTTCATATTCAAGCAACATTTAATTTAATTTAATTTAATTTAAACACCATTTGGGCATTCTCGTAGATTCGCGGTCCCATTCATTAGACACAATTATGAACGTCAGTTTCATCTGAAGCCTTTACAAACAATATTCGTATTACGCGGGCGCGCACGTACGCATAATTGTATTGGCGTAAATGAATTAATATTTAAATAATACAATTTAATTATATTTAGTTAATTTCGCTTACTAAATAGCTTGTTGTATAACTTATTTATATTTAATTATCTTGAAAATATTTATTTAGAAAGAGGGAGATATCGATTAAAAAATGAGTAAAGAATAGCTAAATGGCTAAGATACTGGCTGAAGAACTCATTTTCCTTAGAACAAATGGCAAAAAAGATCTACATGAGTTTAAAGAGATAAAAAACACAATGAAGAAAATAACTTGCCGAATTTAAAATATGATCTCCCATCAACGTCTTGATTTCGTTTACATGGAAGAAAACGTTATACTAATTGTTACAAAAGTATACAGTGTCTCTCTCATTTTTATTCAGTCTCCCTCTCTCTCTGCATTACTCTTTCTGTTTATCTCTTTTTTGCACCTGTATGTGGACAAATTTCTAGATCTCGGAGAAAAAAATTTTACCGCTTCAGTAGATATAACCTGTCTCCGGACGAGCTGTTTATTATGGCTCGTTAGTCTGCAGCCTTTTCACCTTACCAATCGTTTCGTAATACAATTTTATGATTTCTCTACAAAAACGGACACAATTTTAGGACTTACTTTTTGCGCGATTGAATACTTGCAAACGCGCGCGTGTGCGTACACACACAAAACGAACATCCATAAAGTCTATCATTCATGGCACTGTCGGTTTCTGTGATAGCACACACACACACACACACACACACACACACACACACACACACATATATATATTGCGACAGTACAAATAAGTGATGTACTGAGCATTGAATATAAAAATTTAAATATACCTAATAAACTGTAAATAATTAATAATGTATTAGAAATAAGCACGTCAGGAATTGCAAGCTTGGCTCAGACAAAAATATGAACAGGTGTTTCGACCTGAATCGACGTGCACACACAAATAAATGTAACCGAAAGTGTGTACGCCAGTATTTTGATAGTGTGTGAGAACGCAGGTCTATGCAGGCGAGTCTACCACCCCAAAATGAATAATTGCATAATAACTGTTTTTCCGTAATTATTCATAAACTATAATTAAGGAGTAAAATCCAAAAACACAATAAAATGTAATAAAATGTACTAAATACTGTGTACAAAAACCACGTGAAAGTGACACACCGTACGAGTGTAGTAGTGAAATAGCTGGGTACAAATCGAAAGGGTTAAGTTGCAATGTCCAAAATTACAGTGAACATGTGTTATGAAAATAGTTATAAGATGAGTATAAGAGTATACTTACAGGACTCTGCGATTCGCAGAAATATAAGAAATAGCGAAATTGACAAAGAGTGGGGGAACTGAACCCAGAGACAGTTTCTGACATGTCGATTTCGTACAAATGCAGGTGTTGACCAAGACATGGGTATAAATAGAACACACACGCTACAGTGGTTCTCTTTCTTAAATCACCCACAGTGCAGCGGGAGTTTCTGCCCGTCCGCACAGAATATTTAAATTTTTGTAAATAGTTTCATCCTTCCAGTTACATACAGTTATGTAACTGGATTGTAAAACAAACATTTTTTATGTAATAACAAAATTACATAAGAAGATCCACATAAGAAGATCAACTAACGTCCGAAACAGCACGAGGAGGAGTTCCAGAGACCGATACGACACTGGACAGAGACAGAGTCGACGCTGGACAAGAGGACAAGAGAGAGACGACGCTGGACAAGAGGAGAAGAGCGAAACGACGCTGGACTCTAGAGGAGCGACGCCGGACAAGAGGAGAAGAGCGAGGCGACGCTGGACAAAAGGGAGGCGACGCTGGACAAGAGGAAGTGATGCTGAAGTTCGAGACGAGGACGATTACAGAGGGATCCAACGATTGAGTATAATTGACGACAATAAGGTGATAAACAACTTATTTATCTCTTAATCGAACAATTAACTCAAAGACAATTAAAGACATTCTTGTTCTATTTAAAGGTAAGAGCCAATGTTTATTGTAAATTAGAATTAAAATCATAGATGTTATTGAAGTAAGATTAACGTAAACAAGAGCTCAAATTAGTATTGCTATGAAAAGAATACAAAGCATTTAAGTAAAAATTAGCGTTTTATATAAATCAGTACTGAGAAACAAAAGATAAATTCAGTAACTATTGATATTTTTGAGTTACATTACAATATATAAGAAGATATTGAAATGTTGATATTTTGAAACACACTAATTGACTGAGTAGTCTGGAAATAAGATTTTTCTTTAATACAATAATTAGTAGAATAGAATATTTAGTCAGTAATGATGTATATAGCATAAGCCTTACCGCATAATAACAAAATAATAACGAATGTTTTAAGTCGAAGTAAGTGCCATGTGCACAATTTTATTAATATCAAATAAATTTGAAATACCGTTACAAGTTACATAGAGTTCTTATTACAGATACACCTGAAACCCAAATTAAATTATATTTATTGTTACATAAATTATCGCTTCCAACGTGGAGCATCACAAATTTATATTATATTATATTTGCAATGTTGTATTGATACATAATTTTGTCGCCCTGGACTTGGGGCACGACATGCCTAAATTTATGTACAAAGATTTGTTACATTTATTTGGTCCCAAAGAACGTGGGGCCCATTCAAATAAAAAAAGTATTGTTACGTATATTTGGCCCTGAACGTGGGGCCACCCAAATCAATTTATATTAAACAATTATGTACTGTTACATTTATTTGTCGCCCATGAACGTATGGCCCGATCCCCACCCTTTAACTATTAAAATTTTTTATGTAGCTAAATGGTTGCTCTAAAATATAAGAGTGTGTTAAATAAAAAATGTATTATATATAATAATTATTTATATTAAACAGTAACTGAATGTAATGTTAATTGTTGTGTAATAACACAGCTGGCGCCCACAAATAATATTGTTTGTCTATGTAACAGGTGTAACTGTAATGAGTATTAATAATAACTATTAATAAAAATAAAGGAATAAATAAATAAGTAGGGAAATAAATTAAATTAGATGTACGATATTATTTTGAAAGATTGAAAGTTAGACGGCGTTCTTACTGTATAATTTGATAGCCTCTGGTGAGCTCTATAGCAGTGTAGCATGCAGAATTGCTAACAAGAAATAAATAGTATTAAAATGACTTACCGTAATCTCACGACTGGGTTGATCCAGACACTCAGGCAGGATAGACTGGTTGGGAAGAGGATAGGTTACATGCAAGGATTTCTACCTGCCGAGGAGTCCCGACTCGTGGATGTTAACACTAAGATGGTTGGCGTACGACAAAGGCTTCAGGTCCACTGCATGAATGGACCCTACAAACGTCATAGTGCCAACTTCGAAAAAATGAAAATTGTTGACCGGTTCGATCCGAAATATCGAACACCGGCCCCCGTTGACCGCAATGGGTAAACCACCAACTACACCAAAAGACATGGCCAAAATACATTACAAAAAATTTGGCTTTTGGTGAACAGGAACACTCTGAAAATTACCCTCCAACATAGGAGGAGGGGGTCACATGCAAACACAAGAAAATACAAACATACAGAAAATCACGCAAAACGTGCAATTAATTAGAAAACCATGCCGAATAACTCCGCCGCGGGCGCATCGACCAGGCGAGCAATCCGAAAGGTTCGGGTAGAGCAGACAAAACCCAACAACATGCAATAAACAATGGCCCAGCCAAACACAATGTAAAACTCAGCAAATCAACTTAGTTAGTATTCCCTAGTTTTTACATTTATTTTCCTTTTTTTATTTTTTGTTCCCTTTATTTTCTTTTTTTATCATTTTTTTTTACTTTTTTTTTTATTGTTGATTTGTTAAACATCCATAATAAAATAATAATAAATAAACCTCCGCTCAACAGTCCGTCAAGGACCAAGGCGTACCGCGCGGCTTTTGTGTTAGTGTGACGGTGTATGGCTAGTACTACGCGCCACCAGCCGCTAGTTGCGGTATTCACAGCCAGGAGGCGGCGCTGTTATCTCAGCGCCTACTCAGTTTGCCTCACGACGCTGAGTGCACGCCGTACGGAACCTCCGCCGGGAATTGAACCCGGGACCACGAGCGCATCAATCGCCCGCGTTAGCCACTAGACCACCTGGAGGCTCTGTTGAACATCCATAACTCCCAATAAACTGGGACAACGCCATGCCAGGAACATCCCACAATGTAAACTTCACTGCGGACAACAGCTGGAAGGAATCACCTGGGAAATCCCAGAAAAGTGTCAAGTAAGTCCACAACACAATCATTGAAACTAATTCTGCTCACCCGAAAAACAAGACAAACCCAATCAAGAAGATATAGGCAACCTGTATAATTTAGGTCACCCCCACCTCTAAGAGCCACGAGAACAAGTGATCGAACAATTCCACCCGGGGCTCCTGAGTGAGAAACGAAGAGACCTTGGTCTCCAAGGCAACATCTTGCACGTCGTGATTCGGGCGATAATTAATAGGGGGCCAGTGCAGAGCATCAAGCTTTAACCAATCTGGCCCTGACCACCACAATGACGACGACTGGAGGCTGGAGAGTGACGTACCTCTAGAGGCTAAATCAGCGGGGTTAGAGACACCATGAACATGACGCCAAGATTTAGTATCGGTCCACTCGGTAATGGCAGCCACCGATTAGCAATAAACGTCTTCAATTTAAAAGTAGGCATATTCAGCCAATCCAAAACAATCGTCGAGTCCGTCCATAAGAAAACTTGACTCAATAGAATACATGACGAGAATAAGCCAACATAATGACGAACAAGTTTAGCTAAAAGATAAGCTCCCAACAACTCCAAACGTGGGATTGATAAAGTTTTAAGAGGTGCCACTTCAGTTTTAGAAGACACCAACGAAACCACCGGAGGACCAGAGTCAGTATAAATGGACACGTAGAGGACGGCCGCGTAACCCAACTGGGAAGCATCACAGAAACCATGTAATATAACCCTTTCAATATGCCCACCGTTAGGGAGGAATGGCCGGGAAATAGTAATTACCGAAATGATGATTCAAAGAGGACAGGAATTGACTCCAATAATCATTTAAGTCATTATTGAGAGGAGCATCCCATTACAAGCCCTCAGCCCAGAGTTTCTTGAAAAAAGCCTTGGCCCTGAAAATCACTGGCAAAAGCCAACCACATGGGTCAAATAATTGTGCCAGCTGGGATAACACGACACATTTGGTAAATTGAACCTCAGCATTGCTGCAACAGGCCAAAGGAGGAAATGAGAAGCAATCGGTTGAATGGTCCCAACTTAAACACAGAATATCCTTAGCAACGACGGAATCACTCGGAGCGGCTGATTCAGGTAGGCAGTCGGGTTGATTAGTACACCATTTTTTCAAATTAAACCCTCCTGACGACAACAACAGAATTAGTTCCTGTTGTAATTTGCAAAGCTCTGATTTTGAATCAGCACCAGCAGCAATATCATCAACAAAAATATTACGGCTAAGTACCGCCGCTCCCGCAGGAAAATTAATTGCCTCATCCTGAGCCAGCCGCTGCAAGGTTCGCAACGCCTGAAAAGGGGCGCAAGCCAGCCCGTAAGTAACGGTACGCAAAGCGGAAACCCTGAGTGGGGCGGTAACCTCCTCACGCCATAAAATACACAGATACGCCGAGTTATCAGGATGCATAGCAATTTGGCGATACATCTGTTCGATGTCGCACGTGAAAACATGGCTAAACCGCCGAAACAAAGTCAAAACGTCGGACAGTAAGGTCTGCAACTTAGGGCCGACACATAACACGTCATTTAAGGAAATCCCGGAGGACGTCTTCATGCTGGCGTCAAACACCACGCTTATTTTTGAAGTATCACCTCTAACTTTAAAGATACCATGATGAGGGATGAAATATTTTGGAAAATTGGGGTCAGACACCAACGACATATGCCCCTGAGCGACATAATCCGTTATAAATTGCACATACTGGCTCTTAAACTGACTGTTAGACGCAAATTTCCTTTCAAACGCAAAAAGCCGAGACATGGCTCCCTTAAGGGAATTTCCCAAAGTATGAGAAGAGTTTTTGAAGAACGGCAAGCGCACCTGGTAACGACCCGACGGCAACCGACTTGTTGACTCCATATAAAACCTTTCAGCAAAGTGATCCTCTTCAGATAATTGGTGGGGCACAGCTGGAGGCTCTTCGACCTCCCAAAACCGATGAACTTGCTCAAGTAGGTTTGTTGTATCCGTTGATAATGTTGTGACGGAAGGATAAAAGTGGTGGAAATGACAGTAAAGCTGATGTGCAGATACTAGATCCAAAGGAAGGCCAGTGAGACCGCTAGCACAAGTCAATGCACAATTAAGTGAAATTGGGGCTCTACCCATAATCACAAACCCAAAACGTGTCCTAACTGCAACAGGCAAACCTGCACCCAAGGGAATAGTCTCTCCCAAAAGAATAGCCGCTACAATATCGGCTCCAAACAAAGCATCAATTGGGGCTGCTACATCGAAGGTAGGGTCAGCTAACAAAAGGTCTTTTGTAGCCTGCTTAACTTCAGGCAACACCTGGAACCTAGGTGAGTCCGACGAAATCTTAGACAGAATTATGAAAGAAGCATGGTTAGACGCCACAACCTAGCGTTTTAAAGTTTCCAAGGACGGATGGCACACCTTTTTTGCTTTGGTGGCAATATCACCTACCCCATTGACACTTATTGAAGCGTCAAAACAAGCGCACTTTAAGCGAGATGCACATGCTTCAGTGATGAAAGAAGCATGGGACGCGCTATCCAGGATGGCCCTAACCACAATGCAACCACCATTGGGAGACGACAAGGCTGCTAGACATGTGGCTAACAGAACCCCTGCAGGATGGGGCAGAGACACGGTCAGAGTAGTGCTAGACAGATCAACATGGTCAGCAAGCGATGACCCCGAAGACTTGAGTTCAGCTGTTTCAGAAATCTGTGAACGAGACGGAGACGGACGGGCACTTTTGAAATGAAGTAAAGTGTGGTGGTATTTAGAGCCACACGTTTTGCACCTATTTTTGCACCATCCCGAATGTTTATGTTGGAGGCACGAAAGACAATATTTTTTATTTTTAAGACTTTGAAATCGTGCCCTAGGGTCCTTACTCAGCCACGCCGGACACTTGAGAAGCACATGGGTCCGGGAATCGCAATGAAGGCAACGTGAGCTATATGCATCCCGTTGCGTAACCTCCGCAGATAACGTAGGCACAGCAAGAGGAGTAGCCTTAGAAAAGGAAACCTTCTGGGTTTTCTGGTGGCTAGTGCTAGGAAGAGCAGGTAAAGCCGATTCCAAAGATGCCTGTTCTTTCTGTTCCGCCATGGCGGTTAAAAATGTGATAATTTCTGTTAGGGCAGGGAGATTCTCTTTGTCCGTAACAGACGCCTCAAAGCGTTCACGCAATGATAGATCCAGCCTTGACAATACAAAAGACGCATATATTGCTTGATATATATCAGCAATGTTTAGATCTGACAACGCTGAAAAGTTACCATTGAAGCTGTCCACCAATTTTCTAATAGACGCAGCTGATCGCATAGAAGCGGCTGGTAACTGAAGCAGATTGGTACAATAGACCCGGGCGGCTAAACGAGGATTGTGATAACGGCTTTTAAGAGTTGACAGTGCAAGCGAATAACTATCGTCAACTATGGGAAGCGCGGCAACCTTCTCATAAGCCTCACCATTAAGATGAGTCAGTAAATATAACAATTTTTGCTTTGGAGTGAGGGCAGGACTTTCGTCCACTAATGTGGTGAACTTTGACCAAAACTCGGACCAACATTTGGCCTGGCTATCAAAACAAGGTAAAGAAAGCTTCGGCAACTCATGAACGAGAATACCTGAGTGCCCACCACTTGCCGATGAAAACCGACCGGAACCCACCGGTATCTCTGGTTTAGTTAGTTTTTACGCTAAAATGCTACCCCGGACATAAATATCCTTAATTTGAGCTACCACCGAAAAAATGTGGTCCTCGTCCAACCCCTGGGGCAATGACTCGGCCGATAGGTAAGGATCTAGCTTACCTAGAAGGTCCTGATATTCTTCGGACAACCTGGAGGCCAAGATACCGGCTTCATGTTGATCCACGACCGTCAATTACGGCAGCCCTTCTAACCTATTTATTAAATGTTGCAACGCAAGTATTCCCACCGAAGTGGTCCGGTCAAAAGCTGCCAGCGACAATGTAGCAGGCATACTGAATAAAAAAATATCGCGCAACCGACAACCACCCTTAATGAGAGAATTAGAACTTGAACAATAATCACGACCAGACCTAGCCTAACAGTGATCGAGATAACTAGGCGTCTGACACAACTACTTTTCATAAACAATACCGAGCAAGATAAATACAAAAGTAAATTAGTGCAAGGCAAAATACAACTTACACAATCCAACCGGCGAATAGTACCAAACACAATAAATTACATACTCAAAAAACACGCAACAAATTGATTTACACAGTGCAAAAGCACGACAAAGAAACACAAGTTGCACAAGATTACAGCACATACGGTGCATAATACTGGTACACAAAAGTGTACCCAAAAAACATGTATAATACCAAATAGAATAAATACACACAAAACACAGCAAAGTACAATGTACAACAATTCACCAGTTACCGAACCAAACACAATAACTTGGACACATTAAATGCAAAAATTGATTATCAACGCGGCGTGTATGGACAGGATATCGCATATGCAAAATATAAACCGCACCAAAAGGTAATAGTCAATGCCAAAAAAATTGAATTCAAAGGCAGGCTATACCGAAACCCGGATAACCTAAAACCAAACCGTTCCCTTTACGCCTGACAGTCGCAAACACGTAACGCGCAATTTCACGTGGAAAGCAGACCTTAACAGGACGGAAACAAACTTCACAAGACTTGACCCAGTAATCAAACGATTACCGACAAAACAAGGTGCAAAATTTTGAAACAATATTTGCCCAACTGGCCATGCACACGCGACGAAACTGCTGTACACAACCAACAGCAATAAACGCAAACTCGTAGTTCACATGCGTATTATACTAACGTGCTTCCGTGCCATAGCATGCAAATGACGAACATTCATGTAATTTAAAAATTAACGGCATGCAAAACAACCACGAGCAGGCACAAAAAACGAAACGGCACGCCACGTTGGTAATTAAAAAAAATCGCGCAGCCAAAACTGGCTTATAACCATTTATTCAAACTCGAACCACCAGCAGCAACATGCACAAAATTACGAAACACGTGCTCCCAGTCGTGACGGCAAGCAATTTAATGGAAAAGCTAGCAACCTCATGAATCCTCTGGTAGTAAATTGGATGTACGATATTATTTTGAAAGATTGAAAGTAAGACGGCGTTCTTACTGTATAATTTGATAGCAGTGTAGCATGCAGAATTGCTACCAAGAAATAAATAATATTAAAATGACTTACCGTAATCTCACGACTGGGTTGATGCAGACACTCAGGCAGGATAGACTGGTTGGGAATAGGATAGGTTACATGCAAGGATTTCTACCTGCCGAGGAGTCCCGAATCGTGGATGTCAACATTAAGATGGTTGGCGTACGACAAAGGCTTCAGGTCCAGTGCATGAATGGACCCTACAAACGTCATAGTGCCAACTTCGAAAAAATGAAAATTGTTGACCGGTTCGATCCGAAATATCGAACAGTTATCAATAATAATTGTTAAAGAATTACTACTAAATAAATAATTTAATAATACTTCAACATGACGACTCCAGGAAATTTAGACTTAGAGGCATTCCAGACGATGATGCGTGCCTGGGTCGATGAAATAAGCATAAAACAAACGGAAAATATAAATACTAAAATAGACCAATTAAAAGAATCTAATAAGAAACAATTAGAAGAACAAACTGAAAATTTTAGACAAGACATCATAAAAATCGCAGAGAGTCTAGAACAGTTAAAAATTGATAATCTCCAGTTGAAACAAGACAACATAGAAATCAAACAAAGTATAATCGACAGTAATGCACAGTTAACCGAACAAAATTGGTGACACCAACATACGTATTGATACTTTAGAGGATAATTTTAAACAAGCCTTACATGAGCAAGTTGTACGGATTGAAAATAAACAAAAAGAATTACGTCTCGAGTGGAGAAAAGATTTAAAAGAATCGCATAAACAAATAAATGATACTTTAACTACTATAACACGAGAGCAGGATGATAAAATTCAAACTATTAATAATGTATCGCAAGCAAATACCAGTAAACTTAGAGAAATAGAAACACGTACTGTAGTTATTGAGAATAAAATTGAAGAAACTACGAAAGACCGTTCGGGAGACGTATCACATATGAAAGAAGAAATTCAAGAGGAAATGAACCAGCTACGAAGTGAGTTAAGAAGACGACAGAACCAAATAACCATATTTCCTACACCAACGGAAGAAAGGAGCAGACTTAAGTTCTCAGGTGGTAAAGGAGAGAACAGTATGGAATTCCTAGCTAGAGTAGAGAAGGAAATAGAAAAAATTGGGAGTGCTATAAATGACGACGAGAAGATAGACTTCGTCACGCGATATCTTAGAGATTCAGCCAGCCAATGGTACTTTATTATTAGAGATAACGTCAGTACATATCAGCAGTTTCGTGAGGCATTCGAGAACCGATTCTGGAATCTACATACCCAACGACAAGTACGGGATCAACTCGAATATGGAAAGTTCAATGCACAAGGACAGCAGAGTATTGAACAATACACAATTGCGCAAAGAGAACGTGTAAAGCATCTTAAACCTAAATTCTCAGAATACGAAATTGTTTCAAAGTTATCTTACCATTTTCAGCGAGATATCCAGTTAGCAGTTTATACGCAGGGAATTAAAACCATAAAAGAATTTTTAATCCTTGTAACACAGTCAGAGAATATCAATAAAGGTAAGAACACACAATACTGGGAACAAAAACACGCTAATCACCACCATAATTATCACAGACATGACAAGGAAGCAATACAAAATACTACACCGCACCGTGATAATTACAAAATAAATTATTCGCCACCAATGTACAACACTACAACACGCACAGCTACAGAGACTGAACAAAAAAATACAGCTAAACGACAAGGGGACGTTGTATGGTCGTCCAATCGTAAACAGTTTTCAAAACCAGCTGACAAACGCGTTGCCGCAGTACGAAAGTACGACGAAAAAAACTGAAGAGAGATAGCCAAGAACTGAATGAGATGGAGACAGTAACATTCCACAGCCGACCGTATACATCAAAGGCGTCATAATGACTGAATAGACGGAAGTAAAATTATAAAATAAACAACATATACCCCTGCGATATTAGGGAGGAATTATTAAGCAATGAACAGGATATAAAGCGAGACGCGCAGCAAACACAATGCCCTATTGTGACAGTGAGTATAAACAGGTGTAAAATACGGATGCTAGTTGACACCGGCAGCCAACTGTCAGTTCTTAACGCTGCATGGGTTCAACGCAATAAGAAATATTTTAAAAATACTGCAATTTTGCCCGTAAATAATTTAAATATTACAACCGCTACCAATAAAAAAGAAAGAGTTAAACAACAAGCATATGTAACTCTAACATATAAAAATCTAGAATTAGAAGACCCCATGATAATTATGCATAAATTGATTTATGATGGAATTTTAGGTATCGATATACTAAATGCAATAAATGCTAAGATTAATGTTAATGATAATACAATTGTGTGTAATTATAAAAATGTTCAATATGAATTAATTATGAACAGCGAGGAAGAAGAGTGCAAGGTAAGTGAAACACCTATTACTTTGTACAAGCCACAGATACAGTATTTTCCAACTCGACGTGTGAATGCGGTAGAGGAAGGGATGACGACAAGGGAAGAAGAGAAACTGCACGAATTAATAGAAGAATACAGTGATGTATTTAGTGAAGTACCGACGCAGACGACAGTATACGAGCACTCTATAGTTGTGTCAGACCCTACGAAAGTCATTAGGAAGACATACCCTATCCAAATGCGATATGAGGAAGAGGTTGAACTGGAAATTCGGCGTATGATTTAAAGTGGAGTCATAGAGCGATCGAACAGCAACTTCCTGAATCCTCTAGTGGTAGTGAAGAAGAAAAATGGTGAAATACGTCTATGCCTTGACATGAGGGAGCTGAACAGCATTGTATTAAAGGAGTATGACTGTGCACCAACTGCGGACGAATTATTTACTAAGTGTGAAGGAGCAAGGTATCTGACGAAGCTAGATTAACGCTCAAGTTTCTGGCAGATTCCAATTCGTGAAGAGGATAGAAAGTACACTGCTTTCCTGTATAAAAATAAATGCTACCAACACAGAGTAGTACCCTTCGGATTAAGCACGAGTTTGGCAGCCATCGTAAAGTGTCTAGAAAGAGCACTAGAACCTGAAGTGGAACCCTACACCATGGTATTTGTAGATGATATCTTAGTTGTATCTAAAACGTTAGACGAACATATAAAACATCTAAGCACGATATTCCACAAGTTTAGGCAAGCGAACATATCCCTTAACCTAGACAAATGTGAATTTATCAAATCCTCTATCCAATTCCTAGGTCACATTATTTCATCCTCTGGTATTCAACCCGATCCTATCAAAATTTCCAGCATAACTAATTTCCCTATACCCGGAAATCTCAAAGAGTTAAGAGCATTCTTAGGACTAACAGGATACTACAGAAGATTCTCACCGTTATATGCAAGGTATACGCAACCGCTTATAGAGCTGACGTAGAAAGAAAAAAAATGGAAATGGAAGAAGAAACATCAAGATGCCTTTAACCAAGTGAAAGAGTTGTTCATCGAAAATAGTATTATGTTACATCATCCTCAACGAGAAGGAAAATTCGTAATATACTCCGATGCTAGTGACTACGCAGTAGGAAGTGTATTGTATCAACAAGATACTACGGGAGAGCACCGAGTTATTGCCTACGCCAGTAGAGTCTTCAAAGGAGCTGAAAAACACTACTCCACATCAGAAAAAGAAATACTTGCTATAGTACACGCTCTTAAGCAATTCAGATATTATATTTATGGTACTTATTTTGAGATACATACTGACCACCAAGGATTATCATTTCTATTGAAATGCAAAGTAACAAATGCCCGATTATTAAGATGGATTTTAGCCATTAGCGAATACTCATTCACCATTAAATACTGTAAAGGTAAAGACAATATTATAGCTGATACAATAAGCCGATACATTAAAGAAGAATGTGAAGAAGTTTATGAGAGCGAAAAGAAAGAAGTACGATTGTTATCAATTAAATTCAAAGAGAATGATGAAGTAAAACAAATGCTGAAAAATTTAGCACAACAACAAGATTTGGACATGACAATAAGGGAGATGAAGGACCAAGAAAAGCTATCAAATCATTAAAAGGTACTTAATGGAATTCTTTTCAGGTTAGTAAGACAAGACTGGAAGATAGTACTAACGAATGACATGTTACAAAAATTAATTCGACCAGCACATGAGATTTTAGCACATGCTGCCGCTCTAAAATGTTATCTGAGTCTAAGAGAGGATTTTACGATTAATAATATGTATCGAAAAATAAAGAAGGAGGTAAAGAAGTGTTATGAGTGTCAAACGGCGAAAGGACCGAATTTACACACATACGTAGAAATGAAGAGCATCCAGAAGGAGAACAAGGGAGAGCTAATTGCAGTGGATTTTCTGCGACCACTACCACGATCAAGTCGAGGTGTGAAGCACATACTGGTATGTATCGATGTGTTTTCCAAGGCAGTCCGACTGTACCCAATTATGCGACCCACAACCAAAGTTGTTCTAAAGATACTACTGCAGAAATATATTCCGTCATATGGAAAAATTAAGAAGGTACTCAGTGATCAAGGTGTACAATTCCAGAGTGAAAAATGGGAGAGGACGTTAAGGGAAAATGGAATACAACCTGTACTCACATCCATAAGACATCCTCAAGGAAACCTTGCTGAGAGAGTTAACAAAGAATTAGGTAAATATTTACGAATATACTGCCATGATCAACACAATAAATGGGCAGAATATTTACCATTTCTTGAAAAAGCCATCAACGAAAATTATAGTGAAGCAACAGGATATACTCCAATGGAATTGGAAGAAGATAAGAAGCCAAACAGATTTTGGACCAAGTATATAAACAAACCTAATAACCAGAATGTACCTGTGCCAATAAGTGTGAAAATTAAATATGCAAAGCAACGGATAATAGAAAGAGGTAACAAGAGAGTAGAGAGAATTAATCTAACTCACAAGCTACAACAATTCAACGTGGGAGAAATTGTACTACTCAAAGCTAATCCAGTGGGAAAACGAAGTGATAATACGGCGAAGAAATTCTTCATACTTTATAACGGACCGTATACGTTAAGACAGCGAGTAGGACAACACACTTTCATCGTATATGATGAGATACAGAAGAAAGAAATTGGTAAATTCCACGCAACGTCATTTAGGAAGTTCTACACATAAAAACAACGAGGTCAATGAAACCAGTCAGATCAGCTGTTGTTAAAGCCACCCTACTACAAGGTCACGAGCAGTGATCGTGTGAAGAGGGGAGGTAAGACATTTGTATACACTCCAATTAAGGGTGAAATGACAAATATTATTCTCTATTATTTGTTACAATTTTTTTCAATTGTAATAATAATAATAATAATAACAAAAAAGTTTTAATAGATAAATTTATTAAATTTTTGTTTATTACCAAGCAGAGGGATAATGCGACAGTACAAATAAGTGATGTACTGAGCATTGAATATAAAAATTTAAATATACCTAATAAACTGTAAATAATTAATAATTTATTAGAAATAAGCATGTCAGGGGTTGCAAGCTTGGCTCAGACAAAAATATGAACAGGTGTTTCGACCTGAATCGACGTGCACACACACACACACAAATGTAACCGAAAGTGTGTACACCAGTATTTTGCTAGTGTGTGTGAACGCAGGTCTATGCAGGCGAGTTTACCACCCCAAGATGAATAATTGCATAATTACAGTTTTCCGTAATTATTCATAAACTATAATTAAGGAGTAAAATCCAAAACACAATAAAATGTAATAAAATGTACTAAATACTGTGTACAAAAACCACGTGAAAGTGACACACCGTACGAGTGTAGTAGTGAAATAACTGGGTACAAATCGAAAGGGTTAAGTTGCAATGTCCAAAATTACAGTGAACATGTGTTGTGAAAATAGTTATAAGATGAGTATAAGAGTATACTTACAGGACTCTGCAATTCGCAGAAATATAAGAAATAGCGAAATTGACAAAGAGTGGGGGAACTGAACCCAGAGACAGTTTCTGACATGTCGATTTCGTACAAATGCAGGTGTTGACCAAGACATGGGTATAAATAGGACACACACGCTACAGTGGTTCTCTTTCTTAAATCACCCACAGTGCAGCGGGAGCTTCTGCCTGTCCGCACAGAATATTAAAATTTTTGTAAACAGTTTCATCCTTCCAGTTACATACAGTTATGTAACTGGATTGTAAGAAAAACAATTTTTAAGTAATAACAAAATTACATAAGAAGATCCACATAAGAAGATCAACTAACGTCCGAAACAGCACGAGGAAAAGTTCCAGAGAGCGATACGACACTGGACAGAGACAGAGTCGACGCTGGACAAGAGGACAAGAGAGAGACGACGCTGGACAAGAGGAGAAGAGCGAAACGACGCTGGACTCTAGAGGAGCGACGCCGGACAAGAGGCGAAGAGCGAGGCGACGCTGGACAAGAGGAAGTGATGCTGAAGTTCGAGACGAGGACGATTACAGAGGGATCCAACGATTGAGTATGATTGACGACAATAAGGTGATAAACAACTTATTTATCTCTTAATCGAACAATTAACTCAAAGACAATTAAAGACATTCTTGTTCTATTTAAAGGTAAGAGCCAATGTTTATTGTAAATTAGAATTAAAATCATAGATGTTATTGAAGTAAGATTAACGTAAACAAGAGCTCAAATTAGTATTGCAATGAAAAGAATACAAAGCATTTAAGTAAAAATTAGTGTTTTATATAAATCAGTACTGAGAAAATAAAGATAAATTCAATAACTATTAATATTTTTGAGTTACATTACAATATAAAAAGATATTTAAACATTGATATTTTGAAACACTAATTGACTGAGTAGTCTAGAAATGAGATATTTTTTAATACAATAATTAGTAGAATAGAATATTTAGACAGTAAGGATGCATATAGCATAAGCCTTACGGCATAATAACAAAATAATAACGAATGTTTTAAGTCGAAGTAAGTGCCATATGCACAATTTTATTAATATCAAATAAATTTGAAATACCGTTACAAGTTACATAGAGTTCTTATTACAGATACACCTGAAACCCAAATTAAATTATATTTATTGTTACATAAATTGTCGCTTCCAACGTGGAGGATCACAAATTTAAATTATATTATATTAGCTATGTTGTATTGATACATAATTTTGTCGCCCTGGACTTGGGCACGACATGCCTAAATTTATGTACAAAAATTTGAAGGGTCGCGCGGAAGAACGATCAAAGTCCATTTTTTTGCCAAACTGAGTTTGCATGTGAACAGGTAGCTTATTACGGACAGAATGCATCTGTGATACCATTGGGGCAAGAAAAATCGTAGTCACCAAGTTAATAAGGGGAAAAGATATAGGGTAACGGTCAAGAACGATCAGTGTCCAAGCGTAGACGGGGAAGGGAGATCAAGGTCCACGTTGGTTCCCCTCCACTCATCCCTTACTCCATTACAATGAGATTGTTGTTCTGTTTTGTTGATGTATTGACCACAAACGTAACCTCAATCGTCGTGCGTGTGACTTTCTTTTGCTGTTTTTAAACTACTTTACGTTTAAAAGTCGTCATGTCGAGTGATTTTAGTGACACAGACAGTGTAGAAGGTACTAGCGTGCAAAGTAATATAAAAAAGAGAAAGAATACAGGTAGGATGAGTGACGTGATGAAGAAACTGCGTGCTACAACTCATGAGATCGGCGAGGATTGTAAGTGCTTCCGCTTTAAGTGTTTTGCAGTAGTTTCACCCGAAGAACGACAATGAATTATCTCCAATTTCTATCAACTGGGTGAATATAATGCACAGAACCAGTATTTGAGTGGGTTCATCAGTGTTGTACCTGTTCAGCGGCGGCGCAACCGAAAGGAGGATTCTGAGGCAAGTTTCCATTGTTCTTCCTATTGCTATCGTGTTCATGCCCATGTAGGTGGCATATTTCATGATGTTAATGTTTGTCACAAAGCCTTCGTATCTTTACACGGCATTTCCAATAGTCGTGTACAAACTTTAAAGAAATGTTTGACTGATTTTGGTGAATCTCGGGCAGATGGCCGAGGTAAATACGCCAACAGACCAAATAAACTTTCTGAAGAAACTAAATCAAAAGTTTTAAGTTTCATAAAATCTCTTAAAGGAAGGAAATCTCACTATTCTTTAAAAGACACATCCAAAGTGTACTTACCTGAAGAGCTAGATAAATCTAAACTTCACCGAATGTATAGTGAGTCTAACGAAGAGAACCCTGTTAGTTTGACAACTTTCCGTAACATTTTTGACAGTAACTTTAATATTTCGTTTGGTTACCCTAGGAAAGACACTTGCAGCAGTTGTGACTTATTGAAAGCTGATATATCAGTTTTAGAAGAAACAATTGCAAGGGCTACAGATGAAGAAACTAAAGAATTATTAAAGCAAGCACTGTTGAAGAAGGAGAAGGAAAAGAAAGTTCACTTAGCGAGAAGCACAAAGTTTTATTCAATAAAAAGAAAGTCCAGAACAGAATCCAGAAAGAAGGAAGAAATTGAGGCCGTAACTGTGGATTTTCAAAAGAATCTACCCACTCCCAATATAACTACATCTGAGGTGTACTACCGTCGCCAACTGAATTTCATTTCTTTCTATGTTCATGTTTTGTCAGACTCAACCTCAGTGTTTTCACATATGATGAAAGTGTTGCTCGAAAGGGGGCTGACGACGTATGCTCAATGCTTAAATACTTTTTTGATAAAGTACTCAGCTCAACAGTAAAACATATCATTATTTTCTGCGACTCATGTGCTGGCCAAAACAAGAATTTCACGGTAATGCGCTTTTTGCATTACATGCTTCACAACCTGAAACGCTTTGATAGCGTGAAAGTGGTTTTCCCAATAAGGGGTCACTGTTATATGGAGGGAGATAAAGATATGAGCCTAGTAAATTCAAAATCTTACACTGAGACACCAGATGATTGGAGGGATGTACTTAGGAATAGCAGAATCAAACCTTCACCTTTCACAGTAGTAAATTGTGCTACTGAGGTCAACTTTCAAACGTAGACAGGGTTTGTCAGGGAAAGTGCCCAATGCCAACACGACCTGTTAGAATTTAAAAAATTGATAAGAAGGAGCCAAGGTTCATTTTATACAAGGCTAACTACTTTGGAAGTTACTTAAAAGCTGTTTTTGTCAAAAATCAAGATAAAGAAGGCAAGGAATCAAAGAAAACCAGAACAAAAACAAATAGGCCTAAGAAGAAAAGTGAAACCAAAGATCTAAAAAAACTCTACAATAGAAAATTGCCTCTCAAACCTGCAAGGATCTATTACACCTGAATTCTTGACCAATCCTAATTCTCAAGCTTTCTACGAAGCGCTGATTCCTGACCATGAATTGCACGAAGGAGATGACAACGACATCGAGTATGCAGACGACCCACGCATTGATGATGCTCCGTGACTGGCAAAAACGATCAATGTCCTGACAGTTTTTTTTTTTAAGGTTCCTTTTCAACTTTTATTTTGTAAATGTATTTGTTTTATAACACAATCTGTCATAAATGAAGTACTACAATGTAAAGAGTTCAAGTAATTTATTTTTTTCCCCATTTTTAAGTTACATAATCGACTTGAAACTTTAAAAACTTAATTCTAAAACTTTAGAGAAATGTGACTTTGTTCGTTCTTACCCGCGACCCGACATTTGTTATTTGGTCCCAAAAAACGTGGGGACCATTCAAATAAAAAAAGTATTGTTACATATATTTGACCCTGAACGTGGGGCCACCCAAATCAATAAATATTAAACAATTATGTACTCTTACAATATATATATTGTAACCACACATAATTGTCCCTTATCACTATCTTCTAATTCCCACTGTTGTGAGCGCCAATCTATTACCCTTCAGGAATTACAGGTTCTTTATGCCTCACTTTGGATGCGTCAATTTATTACAAGACGGGTTTTAACTTAATTTATCCCCCTCTTTGTGTTCATCAATTAGTAACACTTGCTAATTTTATTTCTATATAAATAAAAACACATGGAATGGTATTTGGTAATAATAATAATAATAATATTGTAATTTTATTCAAAAATTGATATAGTCTATTTTGTAACTATTAATATAATTCAGAAATCTCAGGGTCGATTCTCTTCTCTTTGTTTATATTATTGTTAGGTTCTTTTGGCTGATATAAAGGTTCAGTAATTATAAAGAAAAAACAAGTACAGAAAGTACATTACATTACAAACAATAATAATAATGAATAATATAAATTGAGTATTAATTATAATAATATATATACGTTACACAATGTTTATCAGTTCAGTTTGGTTTCACACAGCCTTCTGGTCTCAGTGATGAAGCATTTCCAATATCAGTTTGTTTATGTTGTCCAAATGAAGGAATCCACTTCTTTTGGTGATCAATAAATGTTTATCTTGTCACTTTCGTGGTCTGAAGCCTTCTGTTGGAATATTGTGATTGAAGTCCAGTGTCTTGTTATTAATTCAATCCAAGTGCAGTTGTTCCTTCTGGTTGTTGGATCAGTAATGTTTTAAAGGCTGGTTTGTTAAGCTGTTTCTTTAATTACTTGAATCTTATATTCTGTTATAGTTTGATATAAGGTTTTTTTACTTTCTATTATATTATTTTTTAATAATATTCATATGTTTCTTGTATAAATATTTAGCTTGTTTTCAGAATTTACACTCAACTCTCCTTCTTGGCTTATTATTTTTCAATAATAATCAACAACATTCTTTTTCTCTCTTTTGGTTTCCTGGATACACATAAATACTCTGGTCAAATCTGTTCAAATTGAGATTTAGTTGTCATAGGATATTATTTTTATACATTACATTATTTTACCTTCTACATACAAGTTGCTTTTTAGTTATTACATCATAATACTTAATACATTTACATATTATTTTATCTGACAAAACTATGAACAATTTTAATATCAAATATTATAGTTATTTGTAATTTGACAAATATTTTTGAATATTTTATTATTTACTGAACATAATTATCTAGGCCTATGTTGACTGATTATATTTTTATATTGGAAGATTCATAATCGATCCAGCTTACACTTGTTTTATATTAATTAATTTCTTTAAATATAAACAAATTATTAATTGACAATTATATTTTAATTACTATAATTCCCTTCAGGGCTTAACTGAATGCACACTTTTAAACCATTGCCTGTGTGATTAATATCTATTAAACTTATATAACTCAAACACTAATAAAGAAAAAACTAAATGCTAATATCAGTATCATCTGCTACTATGGATTAGTAGTTCATTACATTAAATAATTGTTTATAATTACTATCCACTCACAGTTCTTCTTAATTGAATACCACTGTATCTCACATCCTCTTACCAATTAATTACACTTGTTTTATATTACATTTGTAGCACATCTTAATTACATTTTACATTTACTTCTAAACTTGTATTGTACTTTATATGACATTCTATTTGATTCATTCATTATTCATTAAATTTATTATCATTATTTATTTGTTTATGGACTACTCCAAATCTAACTGGGTACTGTCTATATAGTATAGTATTCTGTCATAGTAATGTCTGTTGTAGGACTTTTAGTTTTGAAATAGGTTCACACTTTTATTTATTTTGTTTCTTCTTTTAAATTATTTTGATTTCGATGTGTTTAGATAACTTGTTGTTATTGCTTGCTGATGTCTTCAACAGTTGAAGTGTATGATATTATGGTATTAATATTGCTTGGTGATAAGATTGACATTTATTAAACAAATTCTTCATTATCATAGGCAAATTGAAACCTACCTTTCTTATCGATACCAATTATTTTCTTCTTTATCTCTGGAGTTTGTTTATTTGTATTGGTGGCTTTAACGAATTGTAATTCTTGAGTTTTCTCTTGGTTCATTGTATATTCTATTTATGTATTACATTCTTTTATTCACATTGATTCCATACTATTGTTAAATGATTCCCCCTATATTAAAATGAATATCAGCGTTGAGTGGCCCTTTTACGTCCAATTGCTCATCCGAACATTCATATACTTGGTACAGTGCACTTTGGCTGCTGCCCATAAAATAATTCTAGAGTGGTGCCTTAACTTTCTACACTCTATAAATAAAAATAATTAAAAATCCTATCATTATACACATCCTTGGAATCTTTTATCTTCTGAACATTTTTTCTTATTCTACCTTGCCTTCCAATAACCCCATTTATTTATTATATTCAATATTACTGTTGGTATATTTCTTAAGTAGATTTCTTTCTCTTTTATATAACTTCACTTCAGAGTTCAATGATTTATTAGCCTTAATGTCATTCACCTTTGTTATTCAATACCTCTTGTAATATACTAGTTTTAATTATACTTCTATTCTTTCTATCTGTTTTTATACTGCAACTCTTCTTCAGCAAGTTCATTTTCTAATTAGTTTATTAAATTTCTCTTAGGCTTTTGTCATTAATATTGTGCTCCAATATTATTATTATATTACTATATATATTATTTATACTTGATTTAAATAGATGCGCTTATTTCTTTTAGAATTTTGGTGTCGTTACAATATATATATATACGTACTTACTTATCTCTAAAGACAAAGACTTGTCGCTGCAGCCACACATTCCTGTACAACACAGTGTGCCGGAGTTGCCTAACCCGGCTGTTGAAGGTTTTATAAAATTGTATTTAATATTACGCGAGCACACCTGTCGGGGTCCGCAACGATTCGGCCGGCACTGGTGAACGATGGCGCCGTCTGGCGGTGTAATTTTGCAGTGGCTTGCGCTGTGAGTGCAGAAGTCAGTCACACAGCTGCAGTCACCAGAAAAGCAACCGACTCCCGCGATCCGAACAGATTTTACTCCGCAGTTATTTCTTCTACTCTAATGGCAGGCTGAACTTACGAGACTTCCCGGTAAGTGATCATAGCATCTTATTGTATGCGTCAAAAATAATTAAATTTGATTAACGAAATGTATGCAGCCGTATGAGAGATACGAATGTATGTGGGGCGACCCGGCAGTGTGTATATTAACAGATTTATTTAATGTTCAGTATGTACAGCTTAGGTTCTTTTTATTATTATTATAATATGGTAAGAGTCACTGTAATCGTTTCATAGAATGTTATATAAATTATAAGCTAAAGTCAATGCGTAGGCATGAAGTGAATTGTGCACGTACATGCGCCAGATTGCTGGCGGGTTCTCTTTAATTAACTATGGCAGTATAAATACCTTGTGGCTTCTCTTTAAAAAAAAAATATAAATACAAAAAAAAAATAAAATTAAAAAAAAAATTTATATACAACATAAAAAGGAAAGAGGGGTCACAAATGGTAGCAGAGAGCGTGGTTCATTCTAGGGTTGAACCCTTGGGTCCTTGGGTGTGACGGGGCTTGCAGACTCGGAAATACTATGCTATTGTTATGACATTGTTTTTTTTAGGTATATACCCGTGTAGGCTAGTTAGGTCATATAATTTGTGAGTCTGGTCGCACCACTGGGGCGGGTATTTGTGTTCGGAAAATGTGATAGCTTGAACTGCCGGGGAGTCTCAAGCGTGGCCTGGGTGATAGAATGTTGCGGATTCAGGGTCGTAGTTTAGCGTGTGACATTAGCGGGATGCGGTATGGCCCGATCGGAAGTCGGTACCGTCACCGACTTAATTCGTGTTAACTTTTGATTACTAGTTCCCGAATTATGAATTCTGATTGCTAGTTAGTTTCTGTGAGTTATGTGTTGGTGAGACGTGTGTGTCGAATTGATGTTGGATGTTATGTGTGTTCAGTATTTTTGGTTGTTGCTTGTCTCCTTCTGTGGTGTGAGTAGATGGTTCCGAAGTAGGCCAGGTCTCCGCAGCGCTAGAGAACCCGGGGGTCGCTCAAAGGAAGGACAGTACTTGGGTTTTTCCTAAATGTTTGTGATTATGTTTCATTGTTATGTTTGGTGTATTGTGTGATTCTGGCGGGGGTAGGTTACCAGAGACTACCCAACGCTATTTCCGGCATTCTCCAGAGACTTCCGGTGGTGGATGGAGAAGATGAGGGCAAGTTGTTGGTTTTCCTGGACATCGTCCTGCAGTTGGCGGATTTTCCGGGGCTGTCCGATGAGGTCCTCTTGTCCGTTATATATCCGTACTGCCGGGGTTCACTGGTTGAGCTGGTCACCGACACTCTGCGTCGTGGTGGCAGTATCGACTCTCTCCATGGGGAGGTGTTGGACTCTTTCATACCCCGTCGGCAGCGTGAGCATTTGAAACATAATCGATTCTATCGTGCACAGGCCAACGGAGAGGCGTTGGGGGACTTTGTGCAAGATATCCGTAAAATTGCCCGGATTTTGAGGTTGGGGTTGCCCGAGAAGAAGATCGTTCGAATTATTTTAGAAGGGGTGACGCCCCAAGAGAGATCCCGTTTGGTGTTCGCGGACCGTCCATGTTGTTTTGCGGACCTCGAACGGCTGTGTGTGGTTTCTAGAACGGTCCAGGGGATTGACGAGTCCCGTGAGCACGTAGCCCATGATAAGGTAAGACACGAGAGGCATGGGGGGCGAATTGTTCCATCCTCATGCGGTGCTGAAATTAAAATTATAAACTCTTGTAGCGAGAGGCGCCGTCGTTCGCCTAATGTGACTTGTTTTCAGTGTGGTAGGTTGGGCCACATCAGATGATTTTGTACCGGGGTGGGGTCGAGTCCAACGTCCCTCCCCAAGGCGCCCAAGGTCATTCAGAAAAGGGTCAATGAGGGGAAGATATGTCGGAGGTCTTCCCCTACCTGTCGCGGGTCTTCTAAGGTACGCGCCTCCAGGCCAGTTGTAGATCCCAGTTCTTTGGGCATCAAGGTCCTCCAAACCATCTCTAGGCCCACTTCCGTATGCCCCTTCTTGCTGTTGGAGTTGAAAAAGAGTCAACTCAGAGCATTAGTTGACTCCGGATCAGCAAGATCAATCATTTCATCCAAAGTGTGCGAGGACCTTGAACGACAGGGTGTAATTAAAAGGTCGGAACAGTCTTCCGTGGTATGCTGGACGGCATCCCAGGAAATTCTTCCCATTTCCCGGGTAGTTTCATTTAAGTTTAAAATCGAGGGATTTTCTTGGGTGTGGAGCTTTCTGGTTTCTCCTGCTCTGGGAGTTGAATGCACTATTGGTGCCGATTTCATCTGCAAAAGTGGTCTCGTTATTGACATCCAAGAGCACCAATGTTACTTTAAATTTAATCGGGGAGTTGTAATCCCTTTCCTTGGATATCAGGGGACCAGGCAAGATATCCGAGAGGTTAAGTGCCCCGACACATCTAGAGACCACCTCTCCCAGTCCCAGCGGTCCGCATTAGATCAGTTGTGTGAGCGTTTCCCCACTGTATTAACTCCGGCCCTTGGGCTCACACATCTCTTGGAGTATAAGATCCGCCTAACGGACTCCAAGGTGGTGGCGCTCCCTTATAAATTTGCCCCTCCGAAAATGAGCATCATGAGGGAGAAGGTACAAGAGTTATTAGATCAAGGGGTGATTGAACCTTCTCAGTCCAGTTATGCCAGTCCAGCGTTCCTAGTGCCCAAGCCTGGAGGTAAGCATAGTATGGTCATCGACTACCGCATGCTCAACGCCAACATTGAGGTAGATTCGGTCCCACTTCCTGACCTTCATTTCGCGTTCGATTGGTTCAGTGAGGCGAGGTATTTTACCATCATTGACCTCAACTCTGCATATCACCAGATTCCGTAGACGAAGGAAAGTAGGCCCTACACGGCATTCTGTGTTCCGTGGGACCTCTATCAGTACACTAGGGTTCCCATGGGTCTAGCGGTAGGGGCCCAAACACTCACCCGTTTACTTGACACCGTTTTTCACTATGTCAAGTTCAAGTACGTCTTCAATTATCTTGACGACTTGCTGGTGTACAGCAAGGGGTACGAGGAGCATTTGGGTCATCTTGAAGAGGTGATGTGCAGGTTGAGGGGTGCTGGCCTCACTGTCAACCCCGAAAAGGTGAAGTTTGCCCAGACACAAATTTCTTTCCTGGGCCACCTGATTTCCCATAGAGGTGTCACTGTGGATCCTGAGCGAACACAGGGAATCAGGGGCTTTCCCCCACCAAAGGATGCCAAAGGCATCGCGAGATTTGTGGGGATGGTCAATTTCTATCGGCGTTTTATTCCAAACGCGGCGGAGATCGCGGCACCGCTGAATGAACTCCGGAAAAAGGGCGCCAAGTTTGTATGGGGGGAAAAACAACAGAAGGTTTTCGGGACACTGAAGGAAGCCATCATTTCCCCTCCAGTACTGAGAATGCCAGACTTCTCGAAGTCGTTCATACTCCAGACGGATGCGAGTTCGATTGCGCTCGGGGCGGTTCTGTCCCAAGTCGTTGATGGCGCTAGGCAGCCTGTGGCTTTCATTTCCCGAACGTTGACCCAGCAAGATCAAAAGTCTTCAGTCTATGAGCTAGAGTGTTTAGCTGTTGTATACGCTCTAGATAAGTTCAGGCGTTTTCTGGAACACGCTGAGTTCCTGCTCGAGACCGACAATCAGGCTCTCTCTTGGCTTCTTGCTCATCCCCGGCTACTGGGTAAAATTGGTAGATGGTGGGTCAAGATCTCATCCTTCAAGTTCAAAGTGCAACACATTAGGGGAACTCAAAATGTGGTTGCAGATGCTTTGTCACGCATGTTTTCCCAACCCAGTGAAGTCCAATCTGAGCAACCCTGTTCTGTTCTGCTAGACTTTCCGTTAGCCTTCACTGATGTGTTACCCGATCAGTTGAACGATGAAGAGCTGGGTCCTATCATCCAAAATATAAAGGAGGGTAACGTGCAGGCCCCTTACTTCTTGTCCAAGGGCGTCCTGTGTTGTCGAGAAAGAAAGGGACGTGCCCCTAAGATCGTGCTGCCTAGCAAGTTAGTGCCCATGGTCTTCAGCTATTATCACAATTCCCCAGTAGGAGGCCACAAGGGAATTTCGAAGACCATTTCCAGTATTAGGAAACACTTCATCTGGAAGGGCATGGATAGGAACATCGCAACCAGGGTCAAGAGTTGTCATCTGTGCGGCTTGAGCAAGCCTGCCCAGAACATAAAGTTGGGGTTGTTGTCATCGTACGTGGCGACCAGACCGATGGAGAAGCTATTCATAGACTACGTGGAACCTCTCCCGCGTAGCAAGTCAGGTAATTCTTACCTGCTTGTTTGCGTGGTTGCTTTTTCGAAGTTTGCCTGGCTACTGCCCTTACGGCAGGCAACAGCTCGTTTGACCATAAGCGCGCTTCAAAACCACATTTTTCAGCATTTCGGTCTTCCGACCATCATTGTCTCCGACAATGGTCCCCAGTTTATTTCGAGCGAGTTTCGGCGGATGTGTTTCGCCAGCGGAATCAGACATGTAACCACTTCTCCGTATTACCCACAGCCGTCCCATGCGGAGAGATTCAATAGGAATCTCAGGTCCGCACTCATTGCTTATCATGCAGAGCAACAGACAACCTGGGACCAGAATCTGAAATGGTTACAGCTAGCCTTTAACACGGCCCTGCATGACAGTCATAAGGCCGTCCCCTTTGAAATCATGTTTGGATTCTCGCCCGCACTCCCGTTGACTAACTTGTGGAATATTGATGATCTTCTGCCACGGGAGCCAGATAACGGAACTGCGGAGAGATGGAAGGAGGCTCGGAGGAATTTGCTGAGAGCGCACGAGCGCGTCCGTAGTCGGTATAATCAGGGGCGAATTCCAAATCCCTTTAAAGTAGGAGATTTGGTCTACTGCCAGAGCCACCCGATCAGCTCAGCTGCCGATAAAAGAGCCGCTAAATTGTGTTATCGCTGGTCGGGGCCATATCGTATCCTGGGGTTCGCGTCGCCAGTGACGGCTCGGTTGGAAGAGCCGGGTAGTAATCCTAAAGAGATTACTATACATATTTCAAAATTGAAACTGTGTAGAAGAGGGTAAACGGGGTGACAAGGGGGGGAATGATGGTGGTCTCTGTGTGAGTAGGAATGTTGTCAATTTTAAAAGGGTGTGCTCCGGGGGGCGGTATTGAGAATGATAGGGAAGCGGGTAGATGTTTCCCACAGTCCCAGTGGGGTTCGTCTACTTCAGGGATGCGCCCCTGCCTGCGCGAGCCTTGGCTTCCCCCCAATTGTCCTTATGTCCGGAGGGAGCCATGTCCTTACCTTTAGTCCCAGCTCATGACCTTTCAATGATCCCTGACCTTCCACCTTCCAATTTTCCTAACCTTCCCCTTTTGAAAAAAAAAAAAACTTTTAGAAAAGCAAAAAAAAAAAAGGAGTTGGAGAGAGGATAGGCAGGAAGGAGGTGCTCAGGGGCGGTTGTGCTCTTTGGGGGCCTGCTTCCTGCTGACGTGCCCTTAGAGCACACATGTATTGGGTTATAGGAATGTATAGATGTATGGAAATTGGATTATTGTATCGTGGAGACCATCCTCCCCCCCTAGTCCTGGGGATGTAGGTTGTATTTTGAGATAATGTGGTTGTTTTGTTTTGGGTTAGACCCTCCCGTGTAAATATGGGGCAGAGGCCCTGTTAAGGTGGCATTCGTGTTCTGGGTTGAGTGGACAAGCCTCAGGAGGTCGGAACTCAGGGAGCTCCCGAACTTTCTTTTGTCTTTCTTCTCTGTCCCTCTTTGCTGTGGGCTGGCCCTGATCAGGTCAGCGTGCAGCACCCGCACACTTACACACTACACGTCTTCTTTCGTCTCTTTCGTTTTCCCTTCTGAGCCTCTGTTCTCCTGAGAGCAAGTGCTGCTGGGCCACCATAACCACGAAGTCCACGAGCTTGTTTTGGGAAGGGGGTACACTGCAGCGTACTCTCCTGAGTTTAAGTGTGGGGCAACCGAGTTGCCCTTTCGGGGTGGGGGTGTGCCGGAGTTGCCTAACCCGGCTGTTGAAGGTTTTATAAAATTGTATTTAATATTACGCGAGCACACATGTCGGGGTCCGCAACGATTCGGACGGTACTGGTGAACGATGGCGCCGTCTGGCGGTGTAATTTTGCAGTGGCTTGCGCTGTGAGTTCAGAAGTCAGTCACACAGCTGCAGTCACCAGAAAAGCAACCGACTCCCGGGATCCGAACAGATTTTACTCCGCAGTTATTTCTTCTACTCTAATGGCAGGCTGAATTTACGAGACTTCCCGGTAAGTGATCATAGCATCTTATTGTATGCGTCAAAAATAATTAAATTTGATTAACGGAATGTATGCAGCCGTATGAGAGATACGAATGTATGTGGGGCGACCCGGCAGTGTGTATATTAACAGATTTATTTAATGTTCAGTATGTACAGCTTAGGTTCTTTTTATTATTATTATAATATGGTAAGAGTCACTGTAATCGTTTCATAGAATGTTATATAAATTATAAGCTAAAGTCAGTGCGTAGGCATGAAGTGAATTGTGCACGTACATGCTCCAGATTGCTCGCGGGTTCTCTTTAATTAACTATGGCAGTAAAAATAACTTGTGGCTTCTCTTTCAAAAAAAAAAATATAAACACAAAAAAAATAAAATACAAAAAAAAAATTTATATACAACATAAAAAGGAAAGAGGGGTCACAACAGGGTGGTCGCGCCCAGAATTCTCACGCCGGAAGAAAGGTGCTTATAGTTTCTGCTCAAACGCCAGTAATTTTTCCTAACACACAAACATTTAGTACCATGTGGTGTCAAGGAAAACTTCATTATTTGCAAAACTAATTTTCCACATCAAAACAAATAGGCTCACGTCACACGTATTATGAGGACAAAATAGCAGTCGTCAGTATAGCCTAGTATTACGGAACACAGTTGCGCAAACTAATGTTTGCAAGTTAGAAAGTAGTTTGTTTGCGTCACACCAATTCCGTTTCTCATGTGTGAGAATAATTTGCGGGACTATACAGTACAGTTCTTTTAATTTTTACACTAGAACCACATCTAACTCTATCTACCACATCTTACTTCCCACGTACGACAAACTAGGCCACCCTTGCAATTTCTTACCTCAAAAATTTCCTTCAAGAATCTTTTACAAAAACACGTTATGCATTGGACAAACTTCTGGTTACGTCTATATCTGAAATGTCTCATTACCCTTACTGTCCACCCAACTTGTTTGGTGAGTCTCCTGTCAAATTACTTGTCCGCAGCGTTCAAGCTCTCTTGTCTTTTGCTCTCCTCCCACCAAAAATTCAAGACTCACACCCGTACATCAGAATTCAAAATAAAGTATTTGTAAAAAATATATGTTAATTATATTAATATAAAATCTTTATCCATGTAGTTGTTTTATGTATTCCGACTTTTTTGTCATTCTTATTTGTCAATGTCACAATTGTTTCACGTGTATCGTTTCATACCTTTACAACTTCTGTCTTCATCTATTTCTTATTCTACTTTTCTTCGTCTTCTTCTTGTTTTTCTTTCTTTTATCCTTCTCAGAGTGCTGTAAGCGGATCGATTCTACGTCTTCATGAATCGGTGGTAAACGTAATTACAAATTTTGTCACAGGCCGTATGTTAATGAAAATATGAAATGTTTAACAGTCTCCTTCAGTAGGAATGGAACCGAGGGCAGGGTTTGCAGCGAGTCAGTCCTCTACTAACTACTGGTATCTGGACTAAGTACTCTACTAAGTATCTGGACAATTATGTTTGTGTTTAACATCTGAAAAGTGTAACAACGAGTGCTGTAAACCATCTTGACATATGTAAAGACACGATTCCTTAATAACGTCTTCTATGTGTCTGAAACATGGGCACAACATTATTATAAAATCGCTATGCAGCATTATTAATATACTACGAAAAGAGTGTAAGGGACTGAATAACGACATGTTTACAAGTTAATAATTTTTAACGGGTTCTATATTATAATTTTCTCAATAATTAGAAATGTGGATACACGCGAAAACTATATATATGTGCAAGAAATACAGCAAAAACGGTAACTAATACAATGGATTTTACTGAATTTAAATTAAAATTGTAAATATAATGTAAAGAGACGTTGTTTTTGAACGTATGATCAGGCGGTACTATTCTGTTGTACCGTAGCATACTTATTAAATCTTTATCCTTATCAAGAATTTTTTGTAAAAGCTTTCATGTATTCATGAAAACTACTTTATGTTCCAATGATTACAAAACGTGACTATATCGTAAAATTAGGTTAATTCTACAAAACTGCTTATCATATACTGATTTTCTATTTCTATATCTATATCAGTTTATAGATAACGATTCATTTTGTTTATTAAATTTTTACACTGTTCTATATCCCTGACTATACCCCCAGTTAGAAATTAATTTCTGCCACGCATTAAAAGAAATAGTAAAGTTGTACTTAGCATTTCGTTATAGTAACTAATACTACAGTTGTAATATTTCAACAGTGTAACTTAATGGCGTAACTTCTTAACAACTATAACAAAGCCACTCTTAGCGCCTGTTAGATTTATACACAAATAAAAGTTCTGATAATCTTCTAAATGTTTACATGTAATTGGTTTATATTGACACTACAAATATTCTTACAGACGTTCGCATGATCGACCAAGCAGACAATCCGGAGGGTAAAGAATCTAGTCCACGTTATGGTGATGCTGATACTCATGACGATGATGGTGGTGGTGAGGGTAGCATAAAAACATGGTCAATAAGAAAGGAAGTTTCGAAGATTCGAAGATGTTGAGAATACTGTGATGATGTTGATTTCGTTTTTTATCATGATTACGATGCTGAAGAAGTCGATGAAAGAACAGACAGTAAAAATTAAGTGCATGATAATATAAACATGTCTTTAAACAGTATGAATACAACTTTCGTAAATAACAAGTGAAAACAATTTCTTACCAAAGTACCAAAGTAAGTTCTGAGACTTAGCGGATTCCTTAATTGTACGTTTCAATGTATAGGTGCGCACTGTTGGTATGCAATGTTATATTGTTCAGTATTCCGTGTAGTAAGAAGTACACATTTTATTACTTTTTTACTACGGTCCGCGCTTTGTAAGATGTCATTATATGCTAATGTAGAAAACGAGGAAAACTGGTTACAGGCGTACATAGAGAGACGGAAACCGACATTCTTTTGTCAATAGAAACCAATCTCTTTTCAATTTAGTTAGCTTAAAAGCTCGTTTCTTTTGTTAACAAAAAATTACATTTTCTTTCAAATTTGTGAATATTATATTATATCGTCGTTGCGGTTGGTGTCTGCAACACGAAATTAATAACCTTTTTTACAGTAATCCTTATATGTTTCCTCAATCCTTACGTTTTTAAAATTTACGATGTAATGCGAGTTACTACAATTAGATAGTAATACAGTATTTATTTGCAGCAGTTACCTATCCGGGTCTTATTTTTTCTTGTTGTTTATAGTTAAAACAGTAAAGTGATATTATTAAAGGAATCTTGCTTCATAATTATCATTTGACTCTTTCTTTGCCACCTTAAAGTACACCACTGATGTGCTCTAAATTTATACACCATAACGTTTTTATAATACAGAATCATTAGTAGTAGCTACTAATACGAATCATCATAATTTCTTCACGACTTAAACAAAAATGGCAGGGATTCAGTTAATAGATGTTTGCTTAGGTGGATGGCCAAGTATTTTACAGAGTCGGTTACATATTGGTTCCACCTTTCAGTAACTTTTATTTACGTTTACAACGGTTGAATTGACAGAGTGCTAGTAATTGGCAATTTAGAACAAAAACCACACTGATAGAAGAACCAAAGTTTAAAAGTACAGAAAAAATGAATAATTCTCACGACCTTTACATGGAAGAAAATACTTTTATTTGTTTAAAATGAAAATTACAACTACACATCTTGCATGTCGTCAGCATTTTTTGTCGCATTTTTTAAAACGTAGGAGCTTGAATAATAACAATATTAGGCTTATAATTGTACTTGGGCAATTAATAAATCATAGCGATGCAGTATTTTAAACTGTTGTGCTGTGAATGTAAAATCGTTCAAGGTTATTTTAAACTACACATACATCTCAGCTGTAATTTAGGATAAGAGAAAGAAAGGACAGAAACATGTGTAGGTGAAATAAGCGATTAAAGGAGGAGACAATCGAACAGTGGGGTAATGTGAGCTGCTCCTGGGGGAGATGAGACTACCCGAGTAAACCGACATGAAGTATATTGAAAATATTTACGTTATTTACAAAACGTTGATTGTCATTATTATGGAACTCTAACATTATTTTATTAATTTTAAACAATTGTTATTACTTCTATTTCAACATTTATTTTTAAGCCGTATTTTAACAAACATAACTGACTTAGAAAGAGGCGTATATTATATGATTCAAGATTTTATTCTCAATGAAATTTTTAATAGTTCCGCCAATGGGAATTATGTCTTTGATCACTCTCTATTTTACACCACTCCATTCAAAATTAACGATAGCATGATAAAACACGTCTTGGCGCTATGGGTCGCAATAGCATATATAAGAATTACGCTATGGCGCTTCTTCAATTTCAGAATCATGCTACTTTGTCTGCGGCGATAAAGATCCTATCAATCTGTTGGTGAATTTAATAGGTAATTCTTGACCTATATGCGTTGCACATAGGCCTATATATGTTGATTTTAGCAGTATCTAATGCTATAATAAAATGAGAAATGATTTCTAGTTATTCATTTGTAATTGATACTGCAAACTGTGTGCCTATCTCGCCTATCATTTGCCTTTACTTATACAATTTTTTCGCTTTTGATATTTGACATGTTTCACAAATATCTTTACAGAAGCTTGCATCATGTTAGGATTTAGTCTTTGAATGTCTAAGTTTTAATATATACTGTTGCTCTGTTATTAATTAATTCCTAATACATCCGTTTTCTTACAGATGGTATACTTGACATATCTATATTAATTTGTTAACGTATAGGATACAAATTACATTACATTGAAAAACACGTAGAAAGTTACTATTCTACGCTGTGACGGTTGACTAGAATAGTAGGTACAGTTACGAAGTGCTGTACTGTGTAACTCTTGTTTCAAACGATAACCTTCCTGCGTTAGCCGAGCAGTGACAAAACACCTTACTTTTAGTTTTTATATGTAACCTATGGGCACTTTATAAAATTGATTCTTCTTGTAGCTCAAAGTCTAGGAAAGCTTAGAGATTATTACTGGAATTTGTCTTCTAATGCAGGAGCTCTATATAGTTGATTGAAAGTCAATCAGAACAACCTGCTTAAGGACCTAAGCAATTGTTGCCTTGTTTGATTTAATTGTACAGCCTCATTCTACATAACACTTTAAAGCGATTCCGGACTGGGTGATGAAGGAATCAAGTGTAATACTCTCCTCACCTTTGTACTCAAATGCGAAAACGAATGAAAAGCTATGTAATTCTTTTATGTGACTATTAACTGAAAAAGTTATTGGCATCTAATAACGAAACCAATCATTAAGCGAATAACGATAGCATATAAATATAGAAACTTTACTTTAGTGATGTGAATAAAGATAAACGAGTGTGTAGGAGTATATAATTTAATTCTGAGGCTTCCTCTGCCTAACTTTAGAAACCACAAGTATATTCATCAACAAAACCACTGATTAGTACACTGATCAGTAGTACACTGATTGATATAAGCAATACACTGATTGACGGTAGTGGGCATGGTTAATCATAAATGGAGAACTAGCCAGCAGGAAGGGATGTGACACCTGCTGGCATGAACATAATCAATCCGCATGTATATTACACCGTTCAATTATAATCCCTGCAATTATAATCACTGCAATTAGAGGCAGTTAATTACGCACACTGCTGTTATTAATTACGACTATACAAACAGAAGGGTCATAACAACACGCTCTATAGCCTTCCTGGCTTTCTAGCCGCTTGTTAATGTATCTATCTTTCTTCTTTATGCTCATTTTAATATTCTTCCCATATGCCTTATCAGGTATTCTGTAGTATATCTACAGAATTCAAGGTTTCTCTATTTCGTAAGCCTGTATTTTCTACTGACGTTGTTTGCTTGATGCCAACACGTTTTCTTCTATAAAGTAGAGATGCTGTAAAATAATATGACATTGCTACGCGGAAAGAACTTTCTTTGTTCGAGTATTAATTTACGCAGTAAATAATCTTCGCATGTATAGGCTAATGTTTCGTAAACACTCGAGTGTCATTTCATTTGGTTTTTGTTCTGTATTAATTTGTTACTTCAACTCGCAAGCAATATTCCTAATTTCAATTGTAGGGATTTAAATCTTTCATTAATAACAACATTGTTTTTAGGTTTAACACACGCCGTTTTATTTCTCTTGGCACCCAACGTTTCGCCCGTACTGCAATAAGGCATCCACAACGGCTCGCTGAATTAAGCCACTGAGGATGCCCCATCGTAATATGAGACAAACGATTGGTTTTAAGAGAAATAAAACAGCGTTTTAGAAAAAAATTACAAGTAAACATTTTTGTTTTAACAGATATTTTCTCCCCAAATTTCCTATTCTTTCTAGATTTATTCATTTATTCTTATTTCTATTCTTGTAAAAATTCTCAAAAAAAGATTTTACCCGCTTTTGAACATCTAAATCTTTATACAAATAGGACTATAATGAGTGGTTGCAAAATACATTTTCTTAAAACACAAAATAGGTTTTATTAATGGATGAATAATTGTAACTGGATTTTTAAGACGAAGTAACGACATTACTATTAAGCCTAAAACCTGGAACGTATTAAGCCTTGAAAAATTATGGTAATTTAAAATAAATTCTTGAAGGAAGTGAGAAACACAAACCTTTACATAAGTTAACTTTAGATCTATTATCATTATTATCGGTTTTCAGCGTCAACAGGAAAAAACGTATTTCTTGAAGCTTATGAATAATATTTTAAAATATGTATTTATTCAGTTAGCGCCGTTATAGGGATACTACATTACGACGGATCACTTATCCTATGAATTCTGTTAAATGTGTTATTTGTCGTTTACGGTTGTTGCTATTTTATGGATGGCTTGAACTAACTAAGACATAAAAAGAAAAATATAAATTTCATAAACGAAGTAACACTAGCGTCAAAAGAAAAGCAACAATTAGCGAAGGCGTGCACATAAGGAATACAAGTAAATAATGTAAATTAGTCTGGTAAAGTAATCTAAAAATAACGGTATGGAGTTACGACTTCCATGTTATAAGATTTATATTTAAAACCATTTTCAAAATGAAATATTTAGATAGAAACTACTTCTTTCTTCAGCCTTAACCACAGTACTGTGGTCACTAACGTATACCACCTCACGTTAGCGCACTCGATTTTCACGGATGATGGCAGTCGATAGCACTGCCGAAACGTCTGGTTTTTTACAAAATATTGGACCACGGCCAAACGGCCCGGGAAGGAGTTTTAACAACAAACTACTTCTTTTCCTGGATAACGTAGTACACATGACATATAAATCAAAATTATCCCCTCCCACTACAACTATCATTTTCATTTATAGACAATTATCCCACTCCTTCAACTAGCCTCTCCATTTATAGATATTCCATCGACGTTTCTACAGTGGATTATTATGATCTTCTTATCAGGATACTTTATTTACCAAAATTAAGTACTTTACTCTTGCTAAAACATAAAATGTTTCATGTAAACTACCCTTTCACCGTAACCGATCTTCACCAAAATCAATAGGCCTTGAGTTTTATACAATTCAGGAACGTACACAAAAAATATTTGATTCTGTTTGAATGTGCGGCAGTTATCGTTCGTCACAGAAAAAATTACCGTTGTTAAAACATAAAGTGTTGCTGGTAACCTACCCCTTTCCATTAACCGATCTTCACCAAAATGAGCAAATCTTGAGTACTTAACAATTAAGGAACATATGCAACAAAATATTTGATTCTGTTTGAATGTGCGGCAGTTATCATTCGTCATAAGAAAAATTACCCTTGTTAAACCATAAAATGTTGCAGGTAAACTACCCCTTTTCCTTAACCGATCTTGAACAGAAACAACAGACCTTGAGTACTCTACAACTCAGGGCGGTATGCAAAAAATTATTCAATTCTGTTTGAATTTGCGGCTGTTATCGTTCGTTATGGAAACAATGACCGTTGTTAAAACATAAAGTGCTGCTGGTAAACTACCCCTTTCCCTTAACCGATCTTCACCAAAATCAACAAACCTTAAGTACTTAACAATTCAGGAACGTATGCAAAAAAATGTTTGATTCTGTTTGAATGTGCGGCAGTTATCATTCGTCATAAGAAAAATTACCATTGTTAAAACATAAAACGTTGCAGGTAAACTACCCCTTTTCCTTAACCGATCTTCAACAAAAACAACAGACGTTGAGTACTTAAAAATTCAGGAGCGTAAGCAAAAAATTATTTGATTCTCTTTTAATATGCGGCAGTTATCATTCGTCATAAAAAATTACCCTTTTAAAACATAAAACGTTCCTAGTAAACTACCCTTTTATCTTAACCAATCTTCACCAAAATCAAGAGACCTTGAGTTCTCTATAATTCAGGAAGGTATACAAAAACGTATTTGATTCTGTGTGAATTGACGGCAGTTATCGTTCGTAAAAAAAATTACCCTTGTTAAAACATAAAACGTTGCCGGTAAACTACCCCTTTCCCTTAACCGATCTTCACCAAAAACCATAGGTCTTGAGTACTCAACAATTCAGGGCTGTATGCAAAAATTATTTTATTCTGTTTGAATTTGCGGCTCTTATCTTTTGCCATAGAAAAAGAAATTACACACAGACACTCGGGCACACTTTATGAAAACAGACAGTTTTCGAAAAATGACTTTTTTTTCTTGTTTTGAGGGTAGTACAATCAGAATCTGCAATTATCTCGAACACGATTTTTTTTGCCATCCATTTCCTTATGGAACATGAAAGTAATTAATGAGGGAAACAATGTTACAACACAATGTGCACTATCATAATTACTAGGTGTCGTTATGTTACGTTCCCATTTTACTATTTGTATTATTCACTTAATAAAATACTAAATATTGGTACATAACCTCTTATATTTTAGGTTAACATATTTTTATAAAACCTATCATTTGCAGGGGTTGAATTCTAACCGGAAAAATGAAAAATTATGAGTTAAGCCGGCTTTATTGTTATGAAACAAACTTTTGGATTTTATTGAAGGCTCCAACGAAAACCCATATTCTGAAGTCATAAGGTCAGAACGATTTTTTGAAGACCTGTGAGGTCTGTGATTGGAGAGGAATTAACGGCTGTCCTAGATCCAATTTCCAGCACTGGTTAAATGGGCTACACTGTTGCCAGATTTCGTGTGTGGCGGTAGTGCGTTTCGCGCGTCGATTTACTGTTACACGGAGTGAACATTTGTCAGTGAAGGACTAAAAATTATTGTACAATTTTCTTAGTGTTTTACTTATGATGTAAATACTTATGTGTTAGTAGATCCATGAAGTAGTATCACTAAGTTCTTTATATGAAAATAATATGACGTTAATCACAGAAAAAGTGCTTTTCCTATAATTGGAAGTGTGTTCATATTATTTTATAAATAAGCGGTATAAGCAATCAATATAAAGTATCAGGTAACTGACATGAAGAGCAATGACGAAATATTTATAGAATGATAAAAGTAATTATGTAAATTACGACTATGCAGGCTGACAAGCATTTTCTCAGTCGGCAAGTTTTGCCTGGGAAAGCGTTCTGCATAAAGTTACTGTGCGTTTTTCCAGTTGCGGTTTAAAAGTTCATACGTACGTGAAACTCATGTCTGACATTTCAGCAAAACTGTAATTAGCCAGTCTAGACAATTACATGATAAACAGTAAGTAAAATAACACAAGCAAATGAATTTAAGAATTTTTTTGAAAGTAATTTACAGTATTACTTATTTAACTGTGTATGTTATAACTGAACTCAATAAAGCAAACAGATGAGTTACAAATTAATATATGTCATTATTATTTTCTATTAATTGAAAATAATTTTAGCTGTTGCTATTCAAATTATGATGTATACTTTTAGCTGAATTTGTTAAACGTTATTAATTTAATTATTTAAAAGCGATCTTTTAGTTTGTTATAAATTATTGTTACCGAGTTAATTTGAAAACAACAATAACTTTAAATATATTTTTCCTATAGAGGAAGAATCGAAGTCTGGTACAAAACAAAAAATCTAGTAGTCAGAATTTATGGATAAACTGTTTTCTGATATGATTCGGTGATTTATTAACTGAGTAAAACATTCAAGTGTTTATAAAGCTATTAGTGACAAACAAATTAAAGAAACGTTGAAAGCTGACATAGCAAAATAACCGTGATTTATTAATTTATTACGGAACATTAGTGTAAACACCTGCACTAAATTTCACTACGATATCTATATTGCCTCTTTAGACATTAAGTTTTGTTTAAAAAACGCAAAGTGGCGGGCAGGAAAATGACACGTTTTTAGACTTATGATTATAGGAACGTTTTTCTTATGCTGACGCATAGAATTCGAATATGTATATCGAGAACACTTTTACGTTAAATCCTGTGTAAACACACACACACACACACACACACACACACACACACACACACACACACACACACACACACACACACACACACAAGAACAAACATATAATACTATAGTAATGTAATGTAAAATGTGAAATATAAAGGTAATGTTAGAAAGCACGATTTAAAACGAAAATATGAGCTTTAATATTCTATCACATATTACTGTAGTATTAAATAAACAACATTTTATAGGGCACAATATTTTGATATAGTAAATTTATATATAGTCTACTATAAAAAGAAAGTTTTACTAATAAAAGAAAAATTTTCGACAACTGTAAAAATTTGCATTATTTTTTTTTTTGCGATTCACCTTGTTTAAGAATGTATTCTCCCGAACAGAGATTTAGCGAACTGTGAAACGTTCATAGTAATTGTAAGAGAAATAGCTGTCTCCCGTAAATACGAAGATTGTATATAAAAGCTGCATATGAAATTTGTATAAACTTTTGCATTATTAACGGAAAAAGTTTATAAACAAAACGAGTTAACACGACGTCGTGATAAGTCTTGGCGCCAATGGCTTGCTGCTCTCCAGAAGAATCCAGTATAAACATTACAAATACTTATACGTATGGTATAAACTATCTTTATATTGAATATTAAAATTAGCATTAATGGTAACTTTAGACTATTTATAACAACTTTCACAGTTTTACTACGTGCCAATCTCAAGAAATAAAAAACTTGCTCACAGACCAAAAACTTTAATACACACATTGATGGCCTTAATTAAGTAAATAGATAAAGAATCAATAAAAATTTATTTATTGTGTTTTCGTTATTAAAATGTGTTTGCAACAAAGGAAATATATTGTAAATAAAACGTGGTAAAATTTTTATTTATTTTTTTTTTTTATTGGAGATCTGTAATCTGTTCGCCTGAGAGAACATTTAACAAATTGGCTGACAACACACACAGGATTATGAAGAGCTGACCATTGACAGCTCTTCTTGTTCTTGATAATAGATTAAAGAGGTACACAAAATACAAAACTAAATGATAAAACATGTAAACAAATGAACAAAATTCACTTCCATTTCCTGCTGGCATGATACTATAAGTTAAAATATTAAACACTGGGCCCATAAGGCCCATACAGGTTGACATTAACACGTATGAATGACACGAATACAAAAACATACAGAACAGATATCACAGACAGTACAATACAGAAAATACAGAGAATACATTATTAGTTGAACCTGAATGGTAAGTCTAATAGTTTGTGTCTTTTTAGTCTATAAATATCTTCACTGTTGTCTAACAAGTTAATTGCCAGGTGGTTAGGATGCTGTTCTAGTTTGGAGACGTGAGTCCTGCCGAGGCGCATGATTTCTTCTCTCACGGTTGGGACTTTGAGGTCGCGGTGTATAGAGTTGTTGGAGACAAACCATGGAGCGTCGAATATTGATCTTAGTGTTTTGGACTGAAAGCGATGGATTAAGTCCATACCGGTTTAAGAACTGCTTTATAGATCAAGAGTTTGTTGACGAGACTTAACCGTGATTTTCTGCCTATAAGCCAATAGATGTTTCTGACAATGTGATTAAGTTCAATCTTTTTAGATGTTATATGTTTTTTCCATGTTAGTCTCCTGACCAGGTGCATCCCAAGGTATTTAGCACTTTCAGCTTGCGGTACTGGTTGACTGTTGATTGTTACTGGAGGGCAGTTTGCCTTACGTGTGGTGAAGGTAACGTGGACTGACTTGGATGAATTGATTTTTATGAGCCAATTATCAAGCCATAACTGAACGCTGTTTAATGATTCATGTAGTATAAGAGATGCTATTGAGGCGTCGGAGTGTGTCGCTAGGATTGCTGTGTCATCGGCGTAGGTAGCAACAGTTGTTTCATTTGCTGACGGTAAGTCCGAGGTGAACAGAAGGTAGAGCAGAGGACCCAGGACACTACCCTACGGAACACCTGACCCCACTGGTAATAGGGGAGAAGTAGCATCCGATTACTTGACTTGAAACACTCTGCCCACTAAGTAGGAATGTAGAATACGGTAACAATTATGTGGCAGAATTTTCTTTATTTTATATAAGAGTCCAAGATGCCAGACTTTGTCAAATGCCTGGAAAACGTCGAGAAACACACCTGAGCAGAACATCTTCGATTCCAGCAATTTATTGATAACATTTGTTAGTCTGTGTATTTGATCTACCGTAGAGAGATTTTCTCGAAAACCAAATTGGTGATCCGGAATTTGTTTGTTTTCTACAATTGTTGGCATAAGTCGTTTTACAAACAGTTTCTCAAAGATCTTACCAAGTATCGGTAGAAGGCTTATGGGTCGATAAGAAGAGGGTGCTTGAGGGTTTTTACCAGGTTTTAAGACCATGATAACTTTAGCCGATTTCCAGAGAAGAGGAAAGTATTCAATTCTGAGTATGGCATTGAAAACGTATGTTATTATTACAACGCCTTCGTGAGGCAGCTCCTTTAGAACTTTCCCCGTTAGCAAATCAATGCCGGGAGCCTTTTTACTTTTCAAATTAGACAGGATTATTTCCTTGATTTCCTTAACTTTAAAAGGCTTAATAGGTAGAGTCAGTTGGAGCGGGGAGTGTAAATAACTTTGTACCTTTTCATCGAAAGAGACGTTCTTCCTGGCTTCAGGTTGAAAAACGTTGACCGAATGTTCGGGAAAAATCTGGGATTTCTCTGTATTGCTGCGCGCCCAGCTACCATCTGGTTTATGTATTGGTGGTATTTGTAATTGTGGCCTTTTTAATCGTTTAGTTGCCTTCACAGAGAATAATCAGTACTTTAATTTGGTGACAGATTTTCTAGGTAATCCTGAATCCCTTCATTCTTTAGATTTTCTAACAATCGTTTTAGTTGTCTGGCCGCGGAATTCCACTTTCTTTAATCATCCGGATGATGAGTATTTTGCCAAATTCGTCGCAATCTACGCTTCTCAGCTAATTTCTTCCGGACAACCAAAGGAAGGTTTAAGTGCATATTCTTCCCTATATTGCAAGGTGTAGCTTCCCGGGCTGATTTTTGAAAAGTACTGGTGAGATAATTTACAGCCACATCCAATTCAGCAGGCGTGTGGATTGGAAGTTCTGGCGAGATATTATCATTTATAAGCTCTCTAAAGTAATCCCAGTCAGTATGACGATTTGTGAGTGTTAGTAGACTTTCAGACTCAATTATAGTATTGCTAATAGTGGCAATAATTGGAGTGTGGTCAGAGGGCAAATCAAGGCAATATTCAACTGTGTAGTATTTATGAGACAAGCCTCGTATTAAAAAGAAATTAATTAGGTCAGGTATTTTATTTGTGTCAGGTTGGTTGACCAGTGAACAGAAAGAATAGGGATCCTTGTCATTCTTGTCTAATGACGTTATATAAAACGTTATAATGACGTTATATTCTACCTAATTAATTAGCTAATCTCGAACCCCATTGCGGGTGTTTTGCATTAAAGTCACCTCCCACCAAAAAACGTGCAACAAGAGTTCCAAGAAAAGAGCTGAAGTCAGTTTCATTGATTCTGTGTTTTGGGGGACAGTAAACTGCAGAAAAAATTAGAGGGCCTCTTTGATCTTCAATTAAAACGTTTGTCGCCTGTAGGTGAGCAGTTCTGACGTTAGAGAAGAGATCATGTTTTATATTGTTTCGGATTAACAGAGCGGTTCCGCCACGAGCTGTACCGTCAGGATGTTGGTTATCATAAACAGTAAAACCTGGAATCCTAATATGGCTTCTGTCTGTGAAGTGTGTCTAAGATATAAGCATTACGTCTAACCTTTGTTCAATAAGAAAAGCTTTGAGTTCTAGGGTGCGTTGAGAGAGTCCATTGGCGTTCCATAATCCAATCCTGTAATTGTTATTCATTATTAATTAGAAAGTTTATTGAGAAGTGTTGTAAGGAGATTAAGCATGACGCTATTTTGCTGCATGAGTTGACTGGACGTAGTCTCGAATTTTGTCAGGAAGTGTGAAAGAGTGATGTCCTCGTTTGCTGTCTGTTTGAGATTGCTGTCATAAGGGGGCGATGATTCTGAGTGTTGCGGTAGTCCTGCAATTTGAGCGTAAGTGGGAAAAAAGACGTTACGGGTATTCATGTTCTGTTCCGTGTTCATAGTCCTAAACATTGAAGGCGTTCTCCTATGTGTGGTGTTAGGTACGGCGCTTTTTCTGGTGTGACGATTTCATTAATGAAAATATGTTAATTAATTAAGTTGATAATATATAGGCGGAGAAATTTTAAATTCTTAATAAAATCTCACATTGTAAACTAAATCTTATGGCAATCATTTAATAATAATGATATTTAATATAAGTCTAATAATAAAATTAAAAGGGAATGGAATTGTACAGAAAGGGTAAAGCTTATTAATTTATTCCTGCATAAACAAGAACTGACCAGAATTAACTTGTTTTCTGACCCCTAAATAAACTAAGTATTATTGTAAATTTGTTATTATTTAAATAATTAATTAAGACCATTGTTACGTACTTTGATAACTTCTGCAACTAAGAATATAACGATTTAATTATTTAATCAACCGTAGTCCTTTAATTAAAATTAGAAAAACGGAACTACTTTTATGTTGCCTAGTAATTGTCTTGAGATTACTACGCTCCCCTTAACTATTTTCTTCCACTTGTAATGGAGCGCTCACGCCGTAAGCAGCGTAAAACGTTGTTTCGCTACGTGTATATATAAAAATGTGAAAGGGTTGATACAATGACTATTTAAATAAGTAATTTGTGTGGTGATGACATCTCTCTATATTATAAACTAACGGAGTATGTAGATAATACAGTATTACAACCTAGAAGGTGATAGTCAACTAATCTATCATCATGTGAAGTGTATAACAGTGAAACAAACTTTCTATCTATGTATTCTAACTACAAGAATTACTAAGAATAACTACAGTCGCCGGAGATGAATGTACCACACCAGGAATGATTTCACATACTTCTAGAACTTCACCAGCACAGTATGATAAGGTAACGACTGAACTTCAAGAAACATCAGGAGGACCGAAGGACGAATTCTGCAGCAACTTCAGGAAACACACAGGTGACATGGAGGCTTGTCTTCCATGGTTAAGAGTTACAAAATTATAAACCCAAAAAGACAATTTATATTATCATATTAAAGACTTGAAAACTTATGTTTAAATGTAATAACATTAAAGACTTTAGAAACCTGACCTTTTTGGTAACATGTAGTATAAAATCTAGTAACGCTAGTTATAGCAAAAAGGTAAAGTTTAAACTAAAAGTTTTGTTGTTTTAGAAGATTAGTAAAAACAAAAAAACCATTCTTCAATGGTTAGAGTTTCAATATTGTACATGGCAAGGTGACCATAATTCATTTAATATATTTAATCCCGGATCCGTGGAATTAATCAATAAGATGTACATCATATTTTGAGGCCCCTTTGTAAAGTAGTAATTTATATATTTAATCATATAGTAAACTATATTGTTTGAGAACTTTCAATAGAGAACTTAATCACCAAATGTAATAAAGAGATGTCATCTAAGTACCGAGTAAAATGAGTGCATAAATCAACAGTCTCCCCTTCCTAATATCCTGCTATATAAATTGTTTATTTGTTGTGATTATTTTCAGTGCTTCACAACGAAGGCAGCCGGTATAATTGGCACATCCAATTATTACTGGTTCCCTAGGTTATAACTCAAGAGATGAGGTTATACTGGCCTGCAGGTTTTGATAAACTTCACAGCCCTTATAATTAGCTGTATGAGGACCATCGCGTAATGCACATGTGGCTGGTGTATCCTTAGATTTGGAACAAGTTGCGGAGTTGTGTTCACCTCCGCACTAGACACACTGGAAAGGTTTCCTACAGTACGTCTTACTTTGACCGTATGACTGACGAGTGCACTGTATTATGAAGTTTTTTCTCCGAGGTGGTTCTACAGCAATCTGCATGTTACCTAAAGACCTTAGGTTATATATTTGTTTATTGTTTGCTGCAGGTTCAAGATAAACAAAGAAGAGAGGGAGGGGTATTTTCTCGACTCTGTGTCGAACGTTGATTGTTTCTGACTGTGTCCTTTTTCTTTTAGTGCTTCTTTAAGTGTACACCGATGCCAGGATGAATGTTTCTTATGACAACCCGGTATGTTCGCTGGTCTTTAATTTGATATGTATGGTAAATAATTTTTTCGTCCTCGAGGTGACGGATTAATTTTCAATAGGAATCAGGTGCAAAAGTGTTGATTTACACCGTATTGTCATCGAACGATTTAGTACTGTACTGTTCTGATTCCAAAATTTTTGTAAGGTTATTGATCATTTCATTGTAATTGACGACACCATGAAGGTATACAGGAGGAGGTCTAGGTACTTTCGGCTGAGCTAAGACTTGAGTAGGTTGGACGTCATCAGGGTCATCTATAGGTAGCACCGTAAATCTATTGTGGTCATTACGCTGAGTGTGTCTTTCAGATGTGTTTTCTGAAGATTGACGACTTCTTTTTCGTTTTTTCACCACTTGCCAGCTGTGGGATCCGTGTTGTGTGAAATCAACATTAACATTTCTGCCTGGCTGTTGACTGTTATAGGATTGAGGAGCATTTTGCGACATTGGAGGTAATGTAGTTCCTGAGTGGACTGTAGGAACAGGTTCAACGTTAGTTGACAGGCCTGGTTGCTGATTATTCATTATTGTCGATAATTACAGTAGACAGATAAATTAAAAGACGCGTGTACTTCCAGATGGGTAATTTCTGGCCTTCTGTTTATGTTTTGTAGATAAACAGGTACAAACAACCACAAGCCGCAGACAGACACACAGTCCTACACGGACGAACAGACGCACGCGCGGCCCCCTGGCCGGCTGCTTGGATTTGTTCGAGTAATCAGATAAACCTTTTGTTGACATTTCTTGTTGCAGTATTACTTACACATACAAGTCTATTTAGTAAGGAAGATAGCGATAATATTAAGTTACCGCACACGACAGCACAACCGCACCGAACAGCTGCTCATACAGCTGAGTGGTAAAAATTAACTCCATAAATTTTATATTAGTGCGGCAGTCACTGGTTCATTGAGACATTGCTCTAACTTTCACAAATGAACAAAAATTAATGACATATATTTTATGAAGAAGATAATTGTGTTACAAACATATAATTTATATATAAATTTGCAGCACAGCATGTAGAACATCAATAAAATTTAAGTCTCTGTAAATTAGTTATTCAGATTTAGTACGAATAGCATAATTGAAAAGACAGAAAAGGAAAGAAGTATAGGAGAAACACGAGGGTAAGAGAGATTGTGACAGGTCTCATAAGAGCCAATGCTGAAAATTGAACCTGGGATGGCCATTAATAAGTATATGAAAATTAAACGTTCTTTTTTTTAAAGATTGCTAAAATAAATTGAGGAATATGTGCCGTGAGGCCTCACATATCAAGAGACTTGATAAAAGTTGACGTGTTAATTGAAAATAAATGTTATTGCCTAAGCCTGTACATTGATCTTGCTGTTGATGATCTGATGACGATTTAGACCACCTATTTACATAACCGAATTTTAGTTATAAACGTTTCTGTAAAGACGATGTATTTTACTATTCAGTTTCTCTGTTCCGCTGATTGTTTATTCACGTTGTTTAGTTTGTTTTGTTATTAATTATATACACTATTCACTACCTCACCATTAATGTACGTTGGTGATTTGCACTCAAAACGCTGACGTCTTCGTTTTAACAATTGAATGTTTTCAGTAAAACAATTACTATAAAAATTAACATTTATTTGCCAGTTTTAAAAACACTTTTTTAAAATAAATTACGTCTTTTTAAGAAGACGTTTTTTCCGTCGTCTCTTTGCTGCAGGAAGATTCGCCAGAGACAGGGCCGGTGTGCATTTTATTGATACAGTGAGGGAAGAAAGACGGAATTTCTGTCACCAATGGGATTTCTGGTCCCAAATGCAAACTGCTGTATACAGTTGTATCCGATGTGAATTCGCCCGACAGTGTACTCCGAGGAATTTATTAAAAAAAAATTCAAAGTGTCTTTAAAAATCTACTTGTTTCTTGTTAAAGGTCAACTACATAATATAGATTCCAACCTCTAAAAGGAAATATACAGTCTTGGGAAAGGATTGTTTAGACGAGATAAATGCAAGAATACTTCTGGATTAGTACAGTTTATTACAGTGTAAACGGAAACCAGGATTTGAGGTGCACTGACAGACTTCTCATAGTGCGGTCTTCTTTAATATTGTCATTAAACACATAAAAATGGAATCCTTTAGCTGTAATAAATTGTGTTTATTACTAAAGGTGTATGATACCAATGTCACGTGATTATCTGACGTCCTGAGTGTCAGATGAGATGTTTACATACATTTATTCAACATCACAATATAGGTTAATAGAAACCAGTTTTAACGGATGATCTAAATAAATTTCTCTGCGTCCTGATAGACGAAGTATATGTAAGTATATGTAACTCAAGTATAACTTGAGTATAACTCAAGTATATGTAACTCGATATACCAATAAATTTTATAATACAGAAGTGCTTATGTCGCAGTTAAGGACATAATCTTTACTAGTATAATTTGCTTACTTAATTGACAAAATATTTCATGAGGAACTTAAATACTTTATGATTAGATTCGACTCCAGTACATTTTCACCATTATACAAGTAATACGGTGATCTATAATTACTGAACCTAGAGATTGGTAGACTGAGATAAACAAGTGCGCCTAATTATTTATAAAATATGTATTGCTTACGTATTGTTTATGTAATTATTTGTATATTGGTTTGATTTGTTAACACATGATTCCTCAAATGATTGACCTGTTCTGATAGAAATATTAAATCTAAATCTGACAAAAGTAAAGAATGCTACGCCACTATCTTAACGGGGGGGGGGGGTATGTTCCAAAAGTGTTCCACTGTTTGCTAAATAACTAAAATATAAAAGTTTTAATTATTATTATTGTTATTGTTGATACTGTTGCTATAGATTTTTACTGTTCTGAGGACTTGACCACTAAGGCTTTGAGCCCAACTTTGTTAACCAGAAGGGTTTTTTGGTTCTCACGCATCTTCTAGCTCCACAATAAAAGTACACAGAAAGATGCAAAACAATCTTTACGAAGCCGATAAAGTATACTGGCGGATTTTAAGAAGGCCGGTTCATTTTCGAGGGCTTCTTTCAGGCTACATTTTCCTTTATTTTCTGAGTTTAGAAAGAGCACTTCAATTATATGTTTTACTGTAAGACTGTAAGTGCTCCGGCACAAGTGAACAACCGCAAGTTTTTTGTTTGTAGGTAGCGAGACGCTGAATTCTCAGTTTCGTGATGCAAACTTGTTTCCGATTATTGCAGTCACCTGCCATTTGCCATCTGTTTCACGGCAGAAAATTTGCTCCACCGGGCATTGCACATCTGCTGCTAAACGTTAATAGTGGTGGTTGTAGCAGCTGTTTTTGCGTCGCGAGTTCGTATGCAAATTGCAATAACTTTTAGGCTGTCTGCAGCATGTCTCGCTGCAGTGTCAGCTTTTCTATTACCTTAAGTACCTACATGACCCGGATACTATCCAAAAGTAAAGGAAGAACCAACTTCGTCTAACAGATGCTATAACGGCATTATATGTTGCAATAAAGCATCGACTGTGCCCGGAGTGTCCAAAGTAGTTGACAAAACTCAATAAATCCATACAGATAACACATTTTCTCTCACCTCGCTGTTTATAGAATTGAAAAGGTTGCCATACTGCATACAGTTCAGTGGTGCATAATGTCGCCGTCTTGAGCAATGTGTAGGAGTGGGAGGCGCAATCGATGACAAACGCACTACCAACACCGCTCTCCGTCTTCGAACTACCAGTGTACACAATGATACGTTCTGCAAAGTTTTTCTCCGAGAGTAATATAAAAAGGAATTTTATTTCAGATGGGTGGCACAATTTTTTGCTTCTATTGGCGACATCCAACCGGCAATTTGGTCTGCGAAGCAGCAAAAGGGCACCTCCCACGGAACGTGCGCTTGGACTATTGGCGCGTTGATGTTGTACCTATTGATGTTGTGCCTATTTAGACAGCACAGATGACCGCTCGTCGAGTAAACATATAATATTCCCGCAAAGCTGTTGTTTTCAATCGACACGTGGCTTATGCGACATGGTAGTGTGCAAAACCTTTAGCCCCACAGCTTACCTAATCAACAGTATTTGACGTCGGAGATACAATGATGTCGTTCCTGATTCAGAATGTAAGCTTTATTCTGGGCTAATGCGGAGTGCCCCTATGGCATTGTGAAGATGATTCAGCTTATTCAACCAAGACTTCCAAGCTAAAGAGTACACCGGGCATCCATAATGAATTTTGGAAAACAGTGCGGTTTATGGGTGCAATAAGAGTGCTAACGGCTGCCAAGTTCATATAGGAGACGCAGTTAATAGCATATACCAGAATTTACATCTCGCAACCAAGTTGTTTACATGCGCATTTCATGTTAAGTTCTGTTGAAAGTTAAGCCCGAAAAGTTTATTTCGAACTTAGAGTGCAGCCGGACAGCGTTTACGGTCAGGTCAGGTCAGGTCCTTGCTTTCGACAGAAGCGGACGTAGGACGTCTTTGTTGTCAAGATAAAAACCCTACTGTGTTGGCATTTCAAATTGTGTCTATATCGCCTTGCATCTTGCGTTTTAATCTATGCCGTTGCTTTAGCTAAGTAAAATAGTGCAAGTTCGTTAACGTATAAGCACTTTCCTATACACTCAAGAATCACGTTTGTGGCTACAGTAAAACCCGTTCCGCTCAACTGAGATCCTTACGATAGTTTTCCATCTCGAATGGGGCCCATAGAGATTGCCCAACACGCAATGTGTCTCTGAGAAAGGTGGAGATACATTTCGGCAGTTTACATTTGAACCCCGAATCATGTTTCATTGTATCTCCATGGTTTTCCAAGTGCCTTCTCCAGTTCAAAGAATAGAGCAACTGTGTTTTCTTTCTACGAAGCTGTTCTGAACTGCGTTCTCCAGCCAAATCAGTTGATTTGTAGTAGAATAGTGCTTCCGATACACACACTGGTGCGCGGGCAGTTGGCAGTGTTTTTCGAGACAGAAGGTTGTTAACCAACTTCTCCAATAATTTTCCAAACAGCACATTAAGGATACTGGACAATGGTTGTCTGGTTTAAGGAAATCCTTCCTAGCCATTAGAAACTAGATACTATTTGCTATTTTGAATCGATTAAGATAATCCATTTCCGTTCAGATGGTGTTATGAAGTGCTATTAGTATAGCTTTAGGAATGTCCGGCAATTGACCTGTAATGATAAAAAAGCATTATATTGTTCGGTACGGGTACAGTGTCGCCAGCAGCGCAGATAGCGAACTGTACTTCCTCATCGTGAAAGGCACTTTGTAAGTTGTATGTCCATCAAGATTCGAATTCAAGATCTTGTAAGTTTCAAATTCAAGATTTCCTTCGATTTCAGCTCTTCTTGCAAGGAAGTTGTGAGAATAGCCTTTTGTGTTACTGACCTAGACATATTGTGCCGAAAGATATCACTAATTTCAAATGGATTTGCATGTCAATTCACCGTCGTGCTCTGTACATGTGATAGGCTTAAACACTGATGTCTCAGCGATTGCTCTGAACTTCTTCAAGCGGTTGCCCTTGTAATAGTCGAGATGTAATTTTCCAGGTTTAGTGTTTCAAAAGGAGTATTGTTCTACGGGTGCCGACTCGAAGTCGCTTAAAAGCGATGCAATTGCCTTCGGTTGGCACTCGTTTCTACCTGTTTAAGGCTCTTCGTGTTTCTCTTATTGCAGTCACAAAGGTGTTCCACCACGTTACCGTTGTTCTGGATGAACGACCACCGGTCAGAGAGAAATGATCTGCAATTAATGAAGTTATAGTAGTAGTAAAACCGCATACATCTGCTTCTACATTTTTGCTAAGATTTGTAGGTGTCAAATCTGCCATGAAACGTTTTCAATCGTCATGGTTGACGCATTAATTTTTTGGCATGCGTATAACGCTTTTGGCGTTGTTATGAGCTCTAAGAAGTTGTCGCTTCGCTCCCGTGAAGGTCTACGGGCACTATCCGCGTCAGACGTTGGGCAAGAATTGGGTTACAGGTCGTAAGTTTAGTAATAGAAGAAGTTCAATTTATAACATAAAAATTTGTGCTCTGTGTCAGTGATTTTATCTGTCCTAGCAGAATTAAAAATAGCTCATATTGTTTACTTTCTTATAAACGACAAGCCCGTTCATGAGATCAGCAGTTTCCGCTAATGTGTTTTAGTAGTGTAGTTGGAAAAGTAATGGAACGTATGGTATCTGCAAGACTAAACAGGTATCTGGAGATACCATCACTTGTAACGCTGGTAATGGGAGACAGTACTGGTATTTTTATTGATTTTAAGATCTACTGTGATTCTATATAAACATGTGTATTGCATGAAAAGTTACAGAACATAGAAGAAAGATGACGTGGCTTTTACAGTTCATATCACAACGACTATGTGCAAAAATACGCAGTAACATCAAATTTATGCAGTTCGCAGAATTTCAAAATGAGCAGTTCTGAACACTACACTCTCCAGTGTTTTAAGCAAACGGCCTGCCTAGGTCATAAGTATACCGAAGCAGTCTGCAATGAACGATGATGATCTTGTCGTGTGGTCGTATGAAATACATACAAATGTTAAAAAAATACTTAAATGCAGTATAAAAATCAGCTTAAAAATTTATAGGATAAACACTGTTTGAGAAAGAACAAAATTTCAAGTTCTTAGCGTTGAGTAAAAAGGAAGACAACTGCGTCAATTTACAACCCAGTAGCCCTTGAAACAACCAAATTTAGCAAATACGTAGGAACTAGACTAAACTGCAAGCTCTCATATAAAATTCATGGTCAGTGATGTAACTTAAATAAGTTTAGAAAGATGATATTAACAGAAATGGAGCTGCTCTAAAAAAAGTTTATTATTCCTTACAAGACATACGTTAGATCTATACTGCGATACTACTCCTACTTTATGGTGATGAGATTTTATTACTGCAGGTAGAACGATCGGGTAAATAGAAACTGAACAATATTGCTTTTCTAATAATCACTGGAGCAACAGATTCAACGCCAATAAAAGCTACAAGAACTCTAACACAGGAATATCCTATTACTTTATTACAAGAAGAGAAAACTGTCATAAGCAGTACGAAAAACTTATGAGGTTACCAAAAACTAATGCGGTGAAATTAAACATTAAATACGAAGTACTGGGGCCAAGAACGATAATGCCTTTGTTGCCAAACAAAGCATACTAAACAACAAAAAATTTCTGTTTAAAATGAAGAAAATCAATTAATAATTGTTATTGTCAATTAATAATCTTCTAATTGTTAATTCAGGTCTATTGATAAAAGAAACTAGTTGAACATTTATCGAAAAATCAAGAAAACTTACTGCACAATCATGCCTTGGCAAGGCAGATGTCTTATAACCACTGAACCACGCGTTACACAACATGATATGAAGATTCAATGTGTGATACGGCATTTACTGATTATTTCTTAGATGAATTTGAATTAGTAAATTCAATAATTAATTCATTATTACAGATGATTGAAATAGAAAATATTAAATTGCAAATATTAGAACACATATTAATTTATTGTCTTCTTAAAATAGCCTCTTTGAAACAAGCAAGAGATTGATAAGAATATAAATCAAATTTCTTAATAAATCTTAAACTTCTTTTCTAAGGTCGGGAATACTGTCTCCTACGCCATCAGTACCACCTATAGCAGTATACATAACAATATTAAGACCCAAAAGGTTGCTTCCTTCGCAACATAAACACACCACAATAATTTATTTAACATATATTACCTTTCTTCAGTTTCGTCTTGTGACTTTATCTAACTTTGTGACGCGTTTCGAAACCAGTGTTTGATCGCCTGACATATATGTCAGTTACATGAGATTGTTAAAAATTAAAATTATTATTGAAGTTCAACACGTATCAACCGCAGAATATGTTATACACGCTACTTGAAAGGTGTTCACCTTTCAAGTTTTGAACCGGCAATGACTTAAGAAACAGAAGTTTTATTAGAAAGACCATTTTAGGCCTATGATTAAAAACGGAGTGACGAACAAATGCTTTGCACTTAGTAGCCTATATGTAAACATGTAGTTTAATTTAAATATAAATCTAAATCTGAAAATAACATGCACACGTTTTATTATTTTTTATCGTAGGTTACGTTCAAAAATATTTATCCAGCATTTGCTGTTTACAGTTTACTAACATATTAAAGTAATTTAAGTTAATTTTGCTATAAACTGTCCATTTTATAATAAAAGTGTGTCAATATTCTATCTTGTGTGTAATTGTGCATACGTGCGTGGGCGAGGTGGATTCTTAATAACTAAATTAAAGATGGTTTATTAGAGGGTTTACAGAAGGTAAGCCTACTCAAAGTAATGTTAGCGGAAAAACGTAATATGTACAAAAGAAATTACAACAGAAAAATAAGTTGCGATATCTGTGTTTAGAAGATTAGTACTAGTCTGTTACCAAAACTTGTACACCATTCCATTTTGCGGCCAATATTTCGCAATCAGACAAGACAATTATATTACGGGCTGAAAGCGCGTTGGTACGAATCACTAAAATTGAAGTGACAGTACAGTGGTTAATCCTATCTTATGGCCAGTAGTAAAACAATTGTGGATAAACAATAGTGTCTGTGAAACACGGCTCTACAAATATGTGGTCAGAAAATGGACAATAGTTATTCCATGTAATACGTTTAGTACTTGTGTTGCTAACTACAGTCTTACTTTATCTTGTTTTCGATTCTGTTATTTTAACGCATTGCTATCGTAACAAGAGACTACTAGTTTTAACACTGTGTCAAATGTAAAGATACGCTACTTTTAATCTTGACGGGTCTAGCAGAGATGTATGACAGCGTGTAGGAAGACGACGCGGTGTGACGTCATCATTTACTCTATTATTGTATTCTTATTCTAAAATTTAATGTGCTAACAAGCCGTTTGGTAGCTTGTCAATGTCAACATGTGCTTATGCAACGTGATTTGTTACCTTATGCGACGTAACAAAGAGCTATGGGTACGACGACGAATACTACGCAGCGACATCTCGTTCACCAAACTACTTGAATTACCATGTCTTTCTATGCCCTGAGTCTTCTTCTGGCGCATCACCTTTTAATTTTTATGATATTTGCAGTTTGTGTCACGCATTTAAAATAAATACACTTACAACTGTTAGTACCTTCTAAAAAAAATTTCATGTATAACTTTGTTTCAAAATATATGAGTATATCTCTACAGGAATTTCTGATGATCTGTCTAAAAATAAAAAAAATTGCTACGCCAAGGAAATAAATAGTACCACATCTACCACGACGACCACCACCAGCACTAGCGCTATGTTCTTCCGAACATTTCAATATACTCTTAAATTGTCACCATATGGCCATAGAGTATATTTCGGAAGTAAGAATCCGTAGTTCCATCTGTTTATGCAGTTGTGTATGGACTAAAAAAATACAGAATTTCAGATACCGCATTTGATTTATTACATCACTAACTGCAAGATGAAAACTAAAGAATTAACAGAAAGAGAGTTCTTAAAAAGATAATTAGTTTAGGACCATTCTGATTGCCAACAGAGTCATAGAGCGTGTTGAATTAAACTCCAGAAAGATGTAGAACGGACCCAGTTGGTCACGAGACATAGTCTACTTTCTCTGCTCTCTAACTATACCGAGATCAGAGGCGGTACTGGCGTTCCAAATCCCCGAAAGCCTGGGAGAAATTAGGTGCAAACGTAACATCAACAGCCAAACAAGGTTTCCATATGATAGAATTTCGGACTATTTATACTCGCCAACAGCAGAGAAGAGGATAATAATTTATATCGCATTAATATTACATATAAACATATTTCAAACATGTTTTAAGACAATGTATTATAAAGTCTCTAAAATCATAAAATGTTTAATTTTTTTGAAAGTGTCTAACTCTACATAGAGTTATTACTCAAATGTAAATTCAGTCAAAACAAATGGTTTTTATTGTATTATTTTTATTTTATGACCATATTTATAACTAGCTGAAGTACCCGTTCTACTCCCGGGTGGCGAGCATTTTTATTGGCACATATTGATAAAGCCACGGCTGGCTATGAAGTTTAATTATTGTGCGAAAACTTCTTTGTAGACCACATTTTTTGTGTAAATTCTGTGGTCTTTCTTTAAAGTTGCCTTGTTGGTCAGTTCCTAAGACTTTTACCTTGACATGCTGAAAGGACTTTGTTCTTGAAAATGCAACATAAAGTTGTCCATGACCGAATACTGGAGATGGTAAATAAATACCAAATAAATCACCAGTGTTTGTCCTTGGCTTTTGTTGATGGTCATAGCAAAAGCAAGTCTAAATGGAAACTGTTTTCGTCTTAATGTAAAGGGAAGGTCAGGATCACTGGGTCCAAGAATAACTCTTGGAATAAATATCCAGGTACCTTTAAAAGATCCGGTCAGGATTTCACAGTCAATGACTTTTGACATCATTTGCTTGACGACCATTCTGGTGCCATTGCAAAGACCTCTTGTTGAGTCAAGGTTTCGTAGCGACATTACTACTGCACCAACTTTCAAGTTAAGTCTATGAGGAGGAATACCTCCAGATGTTAAGCTGTTCAAAACCTCCATTGGATAGTTTGCTGCCTCCTCGGCATTTGCACTGTCTTGCTGAATAGAGTCTATGCTGGTATAGCATTTCAATTCAAATTGAATTCGTCTAAGGACATTTTCATTAAGTTCAAGTGACTCGTGGACATTTTCATTACATTCGCGGACAATCATTGGATCATCAGAAATACGTATAAACAGAAATTTTACAACTAAAACATATACAGAAATATAGGACAATTACAAAATATATAGACGTATCTGTATACAAAATTACAAAACATATCAATACAATCGCATAGTAAAAACATTAAAAACTATAGGAACGGATAAAGGTATACATTCGATGCCGGTAAATATCGTTTGTTTATTTACTTGTTACTATGGTAACATACCAATCACTGACACACTACCTAGCGCGTTATATTATAGATAAGATTGTACTCAGACAAATATTTAATCAGTAGGCCTATATCTGTTTAAAGGAATTCGAAAGCTTATAATTTTTAATATATTTAAAGCACGCTATTTCATGAAGTCATATTATAATTACTAAGACACAATTTAAATAAATTTTTAAATGATAAAATAAAAATAATTTGGTTATGTCATTTTTGAATAAACGTGTTAATAACTCGCCTGGAAAGCATTGCATTTTTATTGATAGCACTCAAACTGACGTTGCAGCAGATTATTTATATAAGTCAGACAAAAATAATTCAGTAAGAATAATTTAAACGGTATTAAACACAAAGAGGAAGTCTCTCCACAATCGTATGGAATAAATAAAACATTGTTTTTTTGTTAAGTAATGTTTACTGGTGAAAAGCAGTTATTAATGAAAACTTTTTTTTGTAAAAACAAGTTATGTGACGCTGGTTTAACAAAACCCTAACTGAAAACAAATTCTGATGTTGATACAATATCATGTGTACTTTGTTAAAATGAAAGTAATTAGTAATATACTTCTGATTTAAGAGCACAATTGGCGATAGATATTAAATTTATTATGTTAATGTTTTTTAAGTTTATTGGAGGACTTTTGGCATTTATTACTAAATAATACTACTTATTTTCGTCTTAAAAAATTAACATTGGCACATTATTCTGTCTCTAAACACAAAGCACCCATCTGTGGGATACTGAATTATGAAACAACACGTTTCGGGTAGAAGCGTGATTAGTAAAGGTAATTTGTTATTATGAAAATTCATATATACTTTTTAACGCTGCAACATTTTATACTATTTTTTTATGCAACATGTTGACCGACTTTCCTCCTTACGTTTTAAAATACTTGAATCCCTTCATTCTACTATAACCTTTTATTATCTTGTGACTTTTAACGAATAAAGTGAAACTAACATCTACGTAATCTACATAAGTGTCTTTTGCATGGTCTACATTCCAATGTAGCACTAGCAATTCCAATTTATTGTGAGAACTACCCTTTGAATCATTATTACAACTGGGCTTCAAATTTCCTAATGTTGGATATGTTTTGTATCGTAAGCAAAATGATTACCATAGATTGTTTTTAAGTCAACAAAAATATATTGTTACGACGGTATCACTGATCGTCGTATGATACAGTGGAAACAAAAAACAGACATCAATGAAGTCACTAATTACCATCTTTAAATAACCACAATTAATTGTTGTAATCAACTCGTACAATAATTGAAGTTAAATTTATCCACACGCAATAGTAGTGCCAAGTAATAGAGTTTCACACTAATCATAACACAGTAAGCACTATCCACTAATCTTCAACCACCACTCGATCCGCACTAAGGAAATCGCTCAACATCACTGACTGACAAAGCCAGACGGTCTTGGTTTTATAGGTAGCACAGACGAATTCAGTCTCGTGTGATCCGAACATCAAGTTCCTAGGGGGACGGATCTTCCCCTCAACCACTAGTTTTGCGTCCATTTGCTCGTATACTGATGACCTATACCCCATTAGCTGGACCAAGGCTGTTTGGTTCTCGTCAACAACGTCTTGCGTAACTTCACCTTTAGCAACTTCCATTAACTCAGACATAAGCAAGGACCTTCCCTCGACACCCATAGTTAGCTTTCCAATCACTTCTTTTGTCCTTACACACGTTGGTATTAACTCTGTTAGTCCTTCAATTTCCGTTTGCAATATGAAGGGTTCCTCTTAACCGCTCTTGATAACTTATTCTTGACTAATGCCACTCGCTTGATCGAATGGTTGGCGGACCCCGTCAATTTAGCCATGCAAAGCTTTATCTTCTTCTAGCCAACCCTCACGACATTATCTCTTAAGTCCATAACGAATTCGTAGGCATTCATAATATCTGCGCCAAGAATTACTTCATCGACAATGTTTGTTACGAGCACTTGGTAGCTGAACTCGAGGAGACCCAGGCGTACACGTACACTTTCCTAAAACTTTCCAGGTGTATCTTTCCTAACACTTTGACGAGGCTTCCAGTCAGAGTCTGAATTGTACAAGGGCTAAACTGAAGCGGTTGCTGACCAAGTGAGGGAGCACAATGTATACTCTTGCACCCAATTCAACTGCAAATGATGTTGGTTTACCTTCCGCAAATCCATTAATGAGTAAGTTTCCACTGATCTTATGTAGTGCAGCAACTGTGTACTGTTCTCGAGCTTTATTTCTCCAACTGGTGCGATCAGACCCTTCTTTCGGTATTTTATTCTTCCAACAGTCTACCTGTAGATGACCCACGTTTTCGACAGTTGCAAAATTTCAGTCTTCTGTCTATTTCCCATCATTCAAATTGTTGTAGCGCTCTTGAACCTCTGAATTGATTGTCCAGCAAAATTGTTTTCTGCACCCATCGTAACGGCAATGTGATACTGGGATTTTTTGACTACAGTGTAATGACCTAAATTTATTAATATAGCGGGACGCTGACTTAGCAGTTTCAAACTCGAGGGCGTGAACTAGAGCTTTTGAGTTATTTCGGTGTCTTGCAATTCGTAACACTTGCTGAAGTTCACAATCTCTGACGCCATCAATAAATGTTTCTACCGGAAACCTGAATCGAAAATCTTCTGGTGCTTCAGAATAAGCCTGTCTAATCAGTCTGCCGATGCTTGCTTCAAACTCTTGAAGACTCACCCTGGAATGCTCCCCTTGTGCTCAACTGAGCGTACTACACTTTTCGCAAATGTTTATCACCATACCGTAATTCTAGAGCATTTATCAATTCGGCATAGGTGTTCTGACTAACAGGTGGCACTTTCTGTGGCAGCTCTGCGGCAGGTCCTTTTAGAGTGAAAATGAGTGAAACTGCCTTGTCTTTCTCTGTCAAATTATTTGCGCATACAGCGGCTTCAAATTGCCGAAGATACGTCGCCCAGTTAGTACTTCTATCAAAGGTTGGGACTTTAACATGAACTGTGCTAGCTGCAGGCAAAGTGACTTTCTCTATTGTCTTATCTCCTGTGTCTTCTTGTATCCTTAGCATTGGTACAGTATGTTCAGAAATTTATTTTGGAACGCATGGTTTTATTTTCACAAACTGCTTAACTTTATTTTTAATGTACTCTTTTATGTTTGCAATTGAGTCTTCTACTACAGACGTTTTTGTTTAAAATATCTGCAGATCACTGGACGATTCACCCAGATCGCCAAGTACGAGACCCACCTCTGCGGTTATAAGTTTTTCAAATGTTTTTCCAAAGCTTCAAAAATAGCTTTCGTTTTATCTGCTACCTGCTTACGTTTCTCGTCTTGTCGTTCTTCTGATTCTTGTCTTTTCTGTCTGCGTTTCTCATCGTGTCGTTTCTCTGCTTCTCCTGCCTCCTGCCGTCGTCGTCGTCGTTCCTCTGTCTGCTACAGCAGCACATATTAATTTTCCATATCTGACTGGTATCCATGTTTGCAGATGAATTTCAAATTCCAATAGTCTTGTTCAAGGTAGCCTCTGTTTCCACAGTTAAAGATTCTGTCCCACTTCTGACCCACTGTTACGACACACTGTACCATACCCACTGTTATGATTGTCATATGGTAGGTAAAGTGGAATCATAACATAGACACCAACGAAATCACCAGCTTTAATGAATCACAAATAACAATTTGAAATCAACAAGATACTCTTATATTGTATAGTAATTCAAGTTAAATTTATCCAAACGCAATAATACATCTAAAGAATTCCGCAAAATAATCACTTTTAACAAACCACTTGATATCCGCACTTGTTAAATCGCCTAACGTAAACTAAGTACTAAGCAGCAGCTGTCGCTATATATACTATGCAGATGTTCTAGACTAGTGTTCCATAATTTGCACCTACATGCACTCGTAAAGTCTAGAGGGTACTTGGACTAAGTAGTTAGTACTTAGGCCTTGAGAGAGACACGCACCTACTCAGCTATCCGAGAAATGTGTAGAAAGACACTCTCGACTGTTCGAGAGCGTTCCGTCGTTACAATATTGTTTTTTTTTTTTTTTTAAGAAAACGTCGACCACTTTGCATTAGAGTTTGGGGCACAAAAACAAAATACACTCCTGTGTAACACAAAATTTATAATACAATATTTCAATGCTTGCCGCCATCATAATGCTATAAATGATGTTTAAATATGACTTTCCAAATTTTAGTATTATAATATCATATCTTAAATGTTGTAAACAAAGTTTATGTTCATTAAACAATTTACAATCTATTAAACATTATAGCTCATCGAGAACAGTATTGCACTCGAATCGAGAGAGTCTCTTTTTCTGAGCTCATCTAGTTCAAGATTGTTTTTTTCTACATCTCTTCATGTGCTCATAGTGGTGAGTGATTGCAGATTCTCTAAAAGTACTTATAGTTTAAGTCAGCCTGTAACCGCTAAATAGAGAAGTAATTTAGGCAGGATCCCACTTGCCTGGTTACGAGACTTTGCGTGAGGAGACTGACCGTATAAAAGCTAGACATTATTTTTCCTACGTCTAAATACAATCAAAAGGCGCGTGGTGTGGCGAGTCAACACAATACCGGGTACATCACGGTCGTCGCCGCTGTCTCTCATTGCCCACTTGTGGTGAGTGTGTTTACAGATTATCTGTAGCATATTTCTAAGGCGTATAATTTAACGCCGGCTTCCAGAGTCTTAGTAAAGAAGTGTTACCCACCGTTAGTATTGTTACGCGTGAGTAATAACCGTCTAAACGCCAACGTTTGCTTTTGCCTGCAGGTTGGGGTGAGTTAAATTTAACCACGACGCAAACCAACATATATCGTTGAGACATACATTGTAGATTATAATAATTAAAGGTAACTAATGTTCAAATATACAAAGTTGTTTTAACGGTTAAGCTATCCGTTATTTGTGTTTAGTTTGATAAAAATTTAGTAATTAGTTTATTCGTATGCGCCTTCTGGTAAAAACCGTAATCATGTTGATCGAATGCACAGCTGTGTATGTTTAAACGATTTGTGATAAGGTAATGTAGACTTTCGTGAGTCAACTCAAGTTCTTTAAATTAAATTGTCTGCTAATTACCTGTTGCAGACAGGTAATTAATCTCAGCGTAGCTATTTTTAAAACTAAAGTTAGTCATTTTCCTAACCAAACACGAAACAACATGCAGTTCTAAAAATAATTATATACAATCTCTGCAAATATTCCCATATTTTAAATCCAATTTTCTCAACATACAGTAATTATTAACAACAGTAAATTTTCTAGAAATAGAAATATAAAAGTGAAAGCTAATTATCTACTAAAATGGGAAATATGTAGACAATACAATTTATAGAAACGTACTAGCACGTGCGTGCGGGCACGCGCGCGCGCACGCAACTCTCTCACACACACAGCAGCGAGATGTATAAATAAAGACTACAACTACAGTAATCTTTTAATTTCTTTAGAATTGAATGCCTGTTATGTACCCGAAGATAAAGTTATAATGTTTACCGTAACAATGTGGTTACCTGACAATAAAATTTGCAGTATCCACAGATGGATGTTTCGATTTTGGGTAGAAAAAATGTTGAGCTTATATACGCTATCCTTGATGTTATAAATAGCGCGTTTCAGTACACTCGGAAAACAAATGATATTTATCTAACAGAAAATTTCGTGTCACGTACCCTGCGTCACAGATTACGTGACTGGATACCCTATAAACACAGCTTAGGCGAATGATAGGACGGCTAGGGCGTCAGCTGTCTTATAAACAATTAGCCTAATCTGTAACTAGAGAGTAGCATATTAAATGTTAGATAATGTTTAATAGACATTGTTTACTGTTAAAGTTATGCCTATTGTTTATTATGAACATTCCAAAATGTGTTCTGTAATTATGCAGAAGATTTGTTGAATTACGCATGTTTGGTTGGTGTCATCCTGACTGTCCAGATTGAGTGCATTTAGGCTTGCCTGGAAAGAATCAGATAATTTTTACATTGAGTGATGTTGCAGTCTGTAAACAATTCACAAATATTACCTGTTTTATTCATTCTAACATATTTGGTATCAAGGTACTGTATTAAGTAAAATAAAAAAGTATTTTTAAACCACAATTTAACTGACAGAAATTGCAAATGTCCGTTTTAGTACTAGCCAGGACGATGTGCCCTTTTCTCAGTGGACCCCTCGCTTATTTTTTAGGTGGTCCGTGAAGCATTGCATAATGTTTGCAAGATAATGCTTTACAACAGGGGACCAAGAGGCTCAACGACCTAACGGACTGCATTCGGCCTTTCAGTGTAAGGCTTAGTCCCAGCAGTAGCTTTATATTACCTTAATTTATATATTCTACTTTTTCGTTAGTTACTTCTTTACTTTCTGTATTTCTCAGTATAACCTAATAAACGTATAGGCCTGTAACAGAGACTACGTACAGTCTCAGTTTAACTTTTAAATTTATTTTATTTATTCTTTTTACTTTTTGTGCTCTGCACAGTATTTATTCGTTATTCTTATTGTGTAGGGCTATGTGTATGTTTGTACTAATACACATATACATAAATTAATAATGTAGATGCACATAGGTTTGTCACTTTAGGTTATTTACTGTTTATTCTTTATTCTATACAGTATAAGCTAATGAGCTATACGATTTCTGTGTGTTTAATGTAGGTTATGTAGTTGGTCTGATACGTTAATAAATCAGATTTCGTTTGTTCACTTTGGTTTTTGCATAACGCCATATGGTCTTTATAAAAATGTCCGTTTTAATACTAGCCAGGACGATGTGCCCTTTTCTCAGTGGACCCCTCGCTTATTTTTTAGGTGGTCCGGGAAGCATTGCATAATGTTTGCAAGATAATGCTTTACAACAGGGGACCAAGAGGCTCACCGATCTAACGGCCAATGATTTATAGATTTTGGTATCCTCTGATTGCAGTATTTTTTAAAACTCCATTTTGTGTTCGTTTTGTTATTTAATTAGTTCTTGAAACATGTGCATCATCTCGGATTGTTCAGCCGCCATTTTTTTAATAAACCTTTACTATTAGCGTTCTTATTTACGCTCTCTACACACTTCATTATTGTTATAATTATTAATAAGACTAGTTTTTCTATAAATTTGTATAACTGCCATAAATGTTTGTCTGTCCCTACACTAACACACACATGTATAAAGGTCTCAAGCTAACACACACAAAATGTTAAAGTCAATAAAGTTATTAATCACTCTCACTAAGTTATGAACAGTCTTTCAGTGTTTGTTAATTTTATTTATCGGGCTCACTTACAGGAGCCACACGTTACGGGTGCCATTTTTTCCGAAGATAAATGGTTTGTAGGTGATTGCGCTTGCAGAAATAAATTTTGCTTAGGTGGGTAAATACATTTAGTGTTTTATATAACACATTTAATTTAGTTATGATAATTATAAATTTCTAAATAAGTAAATTTTGATATATTTTAGAGTTTGTAATTTAATAAAGAAAGTGTTTACTTGTTTCATGTTTTATAAAATATAAGTCTCTTTTTTATATAATTCCACTTTTCTGTATTTGTTAGGTTAAGTCGCAGAAGTCTAAACTACATCGCAAGCCTGCGATCTCAGGGTTTTCTCGTGGGCGCTGTGTCCGTCCTAGTTGTTCCTGACGTGGTACTCGTTGGCAGTCGTCGGTCGTTGACTATCTCTAACGCCGTGCCTGAATACATAGTACTAATTCGATCGCTCCATTGACAATAGACTGTGGCTTCCTAAGGACTGGCTGGAACTCGAATTGTCTACCGCAAACTTCAGAATGAATTTGAGAGACTGCCTAACTCAAGACATGCCAATGCTTTTATAAGCCTACTCATATGACGTCATTTTTAGAGTGCTTATCCTAAAACCAACAGCGTGTTATCACAGTCACACCCCTTGGTACAGTTCACCAACTAAGGCTTATTACAAATATAACTACACACACACACACACACGTACATAATATCAATATATTAATTTCAATTAACATAATACATAATTAAATCCTTAAATTTTTAAATTTTTTGTGACCGTCAATCAATGAATGTTTTAGTGGATGGGTAGTGAGGATCGGTCAATAATACAAATTTTAGCTATTTTGCGTCGACGTTTCGACAATATTTATTGTCATCTTCAGGACCTGTGTATGAAATACAATAGAAATATCAAACTTAACGAAACAATTAAATATTTGGGTGAACGTGTTGGTGATGTGAGTGTGTGCGTGAATATGTATGTATCATTTTATATGTGAAGACTTATGATAGTTTGTTTACATCTCCAAATTATCTTTAAGAAAACGAGCAAATTATAGTATGAGAGAACTTAATTTATACAGTATTACAATTTAAATTACTAAATGTAATGTTATTTTAATTAATTAAACAAACAGTAATCAACAATTGGATATTAGATTGGTACATAAATTGTTTATACCTACAACAGTCAACATATAGCAAAGTAATATATTACCTATAACTAAAACAGATTAGGGGATGTTCACTACGTAATTATTAAAAGTTATTTTTACCATGTTTCACTTCCCTACTGGTGTTAACAAACAATCATAATTTAGAAACATACAATTTACACAATACTGTAAAACATTACGACTTAAATTAGATAGTTGACAAAGGTTACAAACAAAAATTTCTGGTAAATTTTACTAACAGGTAAACTTGGATAATAATTGTAATCATATTATAAAATATAGTTAAGAGTACTATAGAATAATGTAATTTATGTATGTGTCCACAATCACCCTTCTCTCTCACCCATTCTCCCCCTGCCAGTCCTTCTCACAGCCTCTCGCTCTAACCTGAAATCGATCTATCACTCACTATCACCCCATTCACTCGCTCTCTCTCTCTCTCTCTTCTACATCACACTCACTGTCTCCCTTCTCCCCTCTCTCACTCTTCCACCCTACGCGCTCTCATTCTCTCTCTCTCTCTCTCCCTCTCATTATCTCTCTTCATTCTCTCTGTCTGTCTGTCTGTCTGTCTGTCTGTCTCTCTCTCTCTCTCTCTCTCTCTCTCTCTCTCTCTCTCTCTCTCTCTCTCTCTCTCTCTCTCCTCTCTCTCTCTCTCTCTCTCTCTCTCTCTCTCTCTCTCTCTCTCTCTCTCTCTCTCTCCCTCTCACTTGTCATTATCCACGATTGGCACTCTAAAACACTCACCATTTTTATTACACTATCATCCTCATATAAAATAGAGAATTATGCACACGATAACAGAAATGATTTACCCAACTTGTATTAAAGGGTTACATACTTTATATCACAACATTATAGATAACATATCTATTATATGAAAATGGTTATTACTTAATATTTACATTTTGTATAATGTTATTTACCTGGATCTTGGTCTATACAGAGTACCATAGTCGTTGTAGTTCGTATAAATATCGGTCATAATCTCTCTCACATGCGCCCACTATGCTCTCTCTCTCTCTCTCTCTCTCTCTCTCTCTCTCCCTCTCTCTCTCTATTTCTCTCTCAGTCTTGTATCTTACTGACTATAGCTAAGAAGCATATAACTTTTCTTATAGACACATATTCGATCAATTTTAAACTCAGTACAGTGGGCATCTCGTTGTGCATAATTTACACTTAGATGATAAAAAGAAGAGAATAAAATAGTGTTATATTTATGTATGGATTCTCGAATGTGTAGCTGGCTTGTGAGGTTGTTTTGTTGTGTGTGTGTGTATGCATGTGTAGTGCTGGCGTGTGTGTATGTACACGTCTACGTGTTAGATTTGTGGTATATATCTGTTTAGAATAGAGTGAGAGAGAGACAGAGCGCCCGAGTGGTTAACATGAGTGTGCAGGTGCTGTATGAGTCAGTAAGATACAAGACTGAGAGAGAGAGAGAGAGAGAGAGAGAGAGAGAAAGAGAGAGAGAGAGAGAGAGACGAGAGAGAGAGAGAGAGAGAGAAGAGAGAGAGAGAGAGAGAGAGAGAGAGCATAGTGGGCACATGTGAGAGAGATTATGACCGACATATATACGAACCACATCGACTATGGTACTCTGTATAAAACCAAGTTCCAGGTAAATAACATTGTACAAAATGTAAATATTAAGTAATAACCATTTTCATATAATAGATCTGTTATCTATAATGTTGTGTTATAAAGTATGTAACCCTTTAATACAGTTGGTAAATCATTTCTCTTATCGTGTGCATAATTCTCTATTTTATAAGAGGATGATAGTCTAATAAAAATGGTGAGTGTTTTAGAGTGCCAATCGTGGACAATGACAAGTGAGAGGAAGAGAGAGAGAGAGGGGGAGAGAGAGAGAGAGAGGGAGAGAGAGCGAAGGGTGGAAGAGTGAGAGAGGGAGGAAGGGAGACATTGAGTGTGATGTAGAAGAGAGAGAGAGAGAGAGAGAGAGAGAGAGAGAGAGAGAGAGAGAGAGAGAGAGAGAGAGAGAGAGCGAGTGAATGGGGTGATAGTGAGTGATAGATCGATTTCAGGTTAGAGCGAGAGGCTGTGAGAAGGACTGGCAGGGGGAGAATGGGTGAGACAGAAGGGTGATTGTGGACACATACATAAATTACATTAATCTATAGTACTCTTGACTATATTTTATAATATGATTACAATTATTGTCCGAGTTTACCTGTTAGTAAAATTAACCAGAAACTTTTGTTTGTAACCTTTGTCAACTATCTAATTTAAGTCGTAATGTTTTACAGTATTGTGTAAATTGTATGTTTCTAAATTATGATTGTTTGTTAACACCAGTAGGGAGTGAAACATGGTAAAAATAACTTTTAATAATTACGTAGTGAACATCCCCTAATCTGTTTTAGTTATAGGTAATATATTACTTTGCTATATGTTGACTTTTGTAGGTATAAACAATTTATGTACCAATCTAATATCCAATTGTTGATTACTGTTTGTTTAATTAATTAAAATAACATTACATTTAGTAATTTAAATTGTAATACTGTATAAATTAAGTTCTCTCATACTATAATTTGCTCATTTTCTTAAAGATAATTTGAAGATGTAAACAAACTATCATAAGTCTTCACATATAAAATGATACATACATATGCACGCACACACTCACATCACCAACACGTTCACCCAAATATTTAATTGTTTCGTTATGTTTGATATTTCTATTATATTTCATACACAGGTCCTGAAGATGACAATAAATATTGTCGAAACGTCGACGCAAAATAGCTAAAATTTGTATTATTGACCGATCCTCACTAACCATCCACTAAAACATTCATAATACATAATATTAATGAATAATTTCTAAATATATTATTTGATATATTTTAATAGGCCTACATTAGTTAGTTTAAACTGGAAAATATAACAAAAATGTACATAGTGTACACACAAACATTTACGCTCTCGCGCGAGCACACACACACACCCAACGCACGTACAAGCACTGTAATACATTAAAATTATTCAACACAGTTAATTAAATTAACGTAACATATAATTCCATTGCATTTCATTATAATAAAAATAAATATTTGCGAAAATAATTACTTTATGAAAGAAGTCGTAAACGGGTAAGTAGTCGTTGATATTGAAATAAGGGGCTAAAATAATGCGTTCAAAAGATTACGAAATTGTCAACGGCGAAGCAACCAATCTGTTGAATTTAGAATAGAGCCCCCATCAGTCACTGGATTTAGTTGATAAGGAAGGCATAGTCTACGAAAGAAATTTACCTGTCTCTCTCTCTTTTTACTCAATCATTATCTTTCTGTTTATCTCTTACCCGCATTTCTACAAGAATACATTTTTTACATCCAGGAGAACACAATTGTATCGCTTCAGTAATCTTTACCTGCCTCTAGTAAAGCAAACCGTAATGCTTTATTGGTTGCTCTGGATCACAGATTTAAAGTTTCCCACCATTTCCAATCACATCGCAATTCAGTTTAACGATTTTTCTATATTAACGGGTAAAATTTATAGAACTGTCTGTTTCGAGCGACCGAACACACGCACACGAATATTAATCGTACATCTATAAAATATATTGTTTATGCAACTGGCGTTTTTCTATTACTACAGTGGTTTACTCTAAGCGCACATACATTTTTCTTATTTATTACTACTGTCTAAGCTTTGTTGCTGCCGTGGAATATACAAGTCCCACTCAGTCATCTTTATCTTCACATAATAATCACATCATCCAATGTCTCTAGGTTGCCTCCGAAATCTGTTAAACAAAACCTTTCCTTGAAGCAATGTATATACACCTTCAGAGGTTTGTTCTCGTGATGCCTGCGACGTTTACAGAGACTTTTTTCTGCCTAAGTGTATTTTGAATCCCCATCTTATTCTTTCACAATAGTTTTGGCGAGTCTCCTTCAAAACCAGGTTTCCGCAGCTTCTAGACTTCTCCTTTCCTTCACCCCCCCCCTCACAATCGAGACAGCTTAGACATCAAATGACTCCAGATACAGTACTTATTGACAGTCTGTAGTATTCTAGTTTTAAAATATATAATGTTTATAGATGCGACTGTGTTTATATATTTTAATTTCCATAATTTTTGTTCGACAGTGTCACATTCGTCGTACACCTGTGGATTTATATATTGTAGCATGACAGATAATGCCCATAGTTCTGAATGGAAAGAAAGATCATAAAATATAATAAAAACAAATTTAAATCCAAGAAAGCAACATTTTAAATCCAACAAAGCAACATTAAAAATTAATTAAGAACCACCGTAAAGCACAATCATAGTTTGAAGTAAGAATTTCATTAAAACCAGATATACATGAATGATGAGTAATAAAAATAAACCAAAAAACTAAAAATAAAGTAAGGAAATACCCAGGTAGGATAGGAGGAATTAAGGAAGAAACCATAACAAGACAACATCCACAATAATAAGGGAATACTTTTGTAAGAAACAGGTAGAATAGGAGGAATTAAGGAAGAAACAAGAACAAGACAACATCCACGATAAAAGGAATGCTCTTGAAAAAAATAAAAACGAAACCCCAAAAGAAAAGAAAAATAACAAATGAAAGTGTAACAAAAAACCCAAATTTAGAAAACCATGTAAAATAAATATAAACAAAACTGTATAAAGTAGAATTAAAAGTGAACCAATGTGAATTAGTAATATAATAGAAAAAACAAACCTTCATTATCCTCTATAAACAAACTTATTGATTTTAAAAAGACTATAAAACTATTTAAAAATAAAATCAAAGAATAAAAAGGGGACCAGTACAAGTTTCTGTATTATATTAAATCAGCTTAATGTGTCAACGTTGGAGTTCATAAACTAAGTAAATTGTGCATTTATACAACTTTAAAGTTTTTATATTGTGTCAATAAATAATATTTAATTGAGTATTATAATGACAAAAGATACAAGTGTTTCTAAATAATAACTGCCACTCTCTTAATACACAATATTCATTAGAATGACAGTAATAAAACAAGAGCAGGCCAATAAAAAAGTGAAGTGACCAAGAATCAAATACCCAAAAATCAGACAAGAACAGCTAAGACTGAAAATAAAACTAGGTATAAGAAATAGTGTAAATGATGGAAGGACAGATATTTATTTTTAATAATTTCAAATAGCTCAAGGATAAAATGTCTAAGAGTACAATCATTTTAGTATAAAACTTTTATTGTAAAATATTTATTATGTGTTAATAGTGATAATCAAGACTAAATGTCTGAGTTTAAATACCATAGTTAATTTCAATTATTTGTTATGAATTAATAGTTTGAATTCTATACTAAATGTTCTATTGTTAAAGTAAGGAAATGTTAATTAATATTGTATCAGCATAGAAAGTCAGAAGGGGTATAAACAAGCTGTATTATTAAACAACTTTGTATGTAAAAACAGATAAAATCTAGGCCAAACGGTAAATCTAAACAGCATTATAATTGTTGAATTAAGTACAGAATAATAGTTAAACTGATGGAATTTGTATAAGGTAAATCAGTCACAGAGTCATATAACTGGAAATATAATTAAGAAAGATATTGTAAAAAGATAGTAAGAATTATTGTTAAAAATGCAAATGTAAAAACTGAAAATTCAAAGAGGGGAGTCACAAATTATTGAATAATATTTTAAAAGATAACCAATTAATAAAATTACAAGAAATTAAGGGAAGATAAACCTTTTATGTCAAACTGAGGTTTAGTACAATCATAAACATAATATATAAAAAGGCAAACATTTTGAGAAGGACAGGAAGTAAATTTTAAGACTTACAATATCAAAATGAAGTAAATATAGCATTGTAGATAAAAAACTTAGTAAAACTATCTTATTTGGTATCAAATCAAGCAGAATGAACTAAACAAGGAGATTATGTATTTAGTATTTAATAAATTTATATAATAGCAAAAATATATTCAGTAATATAATGTAAAATTTATACATGTAACGGAAGCAAAATAGATTTGAAACAATGTATTGCTAATATTAAATTGGCTAAGACGTTTTTAGAAGACGAAGGAAGTTAGAACAGTTGATTATTAGACTTTTGTCGAGCCTTAGACTTTTGCCGTATGCTTAAATGAAAAAGACTACAATGAAGAGGTTAATACCATCAAGTACATAGCAGCGGCTAACGGATATAAAAGTTCATTAGTGGATAAATTAATAAGTAAACACAAAGAGAAGAAATTAAAAAAGTCGAACAATGATAACACACTTCCAGTTAATAAATACATATCTGCAGATTACACAAATATTTTACCAAATATTTTAGTTAACGAACTCAAGAAACACCATGTAATTGTAACTTTCCGTACAAATAACAGCATTCAGAGAATTCTTAGCCGGAAGAACAGTATACCAGAAAGAAAAAGAACCGGCGTATACAAGATGAATTGCAGCTCATGCGATATGTTCTACATAGGCCAAACAGGCAGACCGTTTGAAGAAAGATATAACGAACATCTTCCCAGAAGGGAATTGCATAAAACAACATCTAATTTTGCCAGACACCTGATGCTATGTAATCATAACTACAGTGATTTTGAGACAAATTTTCAGCCCTTGCATTGCTGCAGGAAAGGAAAATACATGGACGCACTTGAGGAATATGAAATATATAAAGCCGTCAAAATCAACAGTGATTATGTCTTGAACGATAAACTTACATTTTCACATAACATATTGTACGACACTGCAATACTTGCACATGGGCGCCGGTAAATAGAAAGTTACAGTACACACGGGCTATAATAAACAAAACAGGTTTATCAGTGGCTATATAAACAGTGAATCAATCGATCGATAATGTCCACGCGAGAAACGTAAAATTTCATGTTCGCGTATGTGATTTTCCACTGTCGTAAAAGTGCACTTTTACTGTAATGATTTTGGTGTTTTTAATTTTTGAACGATCTCTAATGAGTGATTAAGATTTCTGAAGATGGCAATTCGTTGCCGAAACGCGTCATAAGACAAGAAAAACGAAGTCGCACGACGGATATCTGGTAAATATCTATTATATTAATATAAGCGACTTGGAGACAACTAACCTAAAATGTATTATATTGAAGCCCGTCAGGCAAGTGTTGTCTATAAATATAAAAATGTTAAAATCAAAATGCTAAAAGTTGCACAAAACATTAAATTTAATAAAATGTGTATAAAAATGAATATCATACCAAAATATGCACGCATAAATATTAATTCAAGAACACCGGCGGCACTCAAGACGAAACAAATACCAGAAAAAACGTGGTTAACACAAGAAATTAGACAATTATACAAAAAGAAAAACAGGTTAAATACGGATCTTTATAAAGCGCATTTAGAAATGTTAAAGGAAATTCACCCTGCAGTTATAGATATTATCATGACCAAAATTAACGCTTTAATATCCAATTATTTTTATCATAAAGTATTAACCCATAATAAGAAAATACTAAATTTATATCGTATTCAGCATAAAAAAGAAAATAGACCAATATAATGTAAACATGTGTTTTATGAACGTGTAACGAATACAACCAACATAGATTTCACTACCCAAGAAATAAACAGACTTAATAAAGGTCGGAAATATAATGTACTAAGATTTATTACGACAAACGAAATTGTCCATGAGGTCGTTAACGCTGAAGCTGCAATTAAAAGATTAAATGGTTCCGTTGCACAGAATGAAGCAAGCGTTTTTATCAACAACAAACTCAATAACGTAATTAATAGTAATAAGTGTAAAAGTCAAAACAATTTTTTAAAAAGTAAATATAAGCAGGATATCATGAATCTTAAAACCATAAAAAGTAAACTTGAGAAAAATGATGCAATTATAAGTAAGGCAGATAAGGGTGACACATTGGTGGTCATACAGAAAAGAGAATATACTCAAAAGGTATTTAATTTCATAAATAATAATAATATTAAGAAAATAGACCGGGATCCCACAAAGGCTTATGTAAAAACTTTGAATAACACCATTACTCAATGTAATTTTTTGTTAGATGAGAAAACACGCAGATATTTAAAACCAATTAATGCCACGGCACCAAAATTCACAGGACTACCCAAAATTCACAAGGAAAGTACACCAATCAGACCAGTAATAAACTACACCACAGCTCCCGGATACAAAGCTGCTAAATTGTTAGAGACTTTAATTAAAAATAATATCAGCATAGCAAATAATTACAGTATAAAGAACAGTTATGAGTTTGTTGAAAAACTTTAAAAGATAGAAATACTACAACAATATAAATTGGTATCGTTAGACGTAATTAACTTGTACACTAATATCCCCGTGAGGGAAACTATAGAAATTGTAAATAACAATTTAAAGGAAGTAGCTCAACTTAGCATGCAAAAAATCAACGAACTTATAAAACTCCTTACAGTCGTCTTAGAACAAAATTACTTCACATTTGACAACGGGTTTTTTACACAAGATGACGGTCTGGCTATGGGTTCGCCACTGTCAGGACTATTAGCTGATATATATTTAAATTATTATGAGAATATAAACATAATATCTAATAAATTATACAAGAATAAAATCATTTTTTACTGTAGATACGTCGATGATACGTTTATGATATTTAATGGAACAAAAAGACAAATACAAAACTTAAATAGTTACATAAACAGCATACACCATAAGATTAAATTCACATCTGAAATAGAAGAAGAAAATCAATTAAATTTCTTAGATTCAACCATTTTAAAAAACGAAGGAAAACTTCAATTTAAAATCTATAGAAAGGCCACAACAACGGACATCACAATTCATGCCGATTCATATCATCCCACCTCGCATAAAATGGCAGCTTACAATAGTTTTGTGCACAGATTGCTAACTATACCGTTAAGTGAAAAAGACTACAATGAAGAGGTTAATACCATCAAGTACATAGCAGCGGCTAACGGATATAAAAGTTCATTAGTGGATAAATTAATAAGTAAACACAAAGAGAAGAAATTAAAAAAGTCGAACAATGATAACACACTTCCAGTTAATAAATACATATCTGCAGATTACACAAATATTTTACCAAATATTTTAGTTAACGAACTCAAGAAACACCATGTAATTGTAACTTTCCGTACAAATAACAGCATTCAGAGACTTCTTAGCCGGAAGAACAGTATACCAGAAAGAAAAAGAACCGGCGTATACAAGATGAATTGCAGCTCATGCGATATGTTCTACATAGGCCAAACAGGCAGACCGTTTGAAGAAAGATATAACGAACATCTTCCCAGAAGGGAATTGCATAAAACAACATCTAATTTTGCCAGACACCTGATGCTATGTAATCATAACTACAGTGATTTTGAGACAAATTTTCAGCCCTTGCATTGCTGCAGGAAAGGAAAATACATGGACGCACTTGAGGAATATGAAATATATAAAGCCGTCAAAATCAACAGTGATTATGTCTTGAACGATAAACTTACATTTTCACATAACATATTGTACGACACGCCAATACTTGCACATGGGCGCCGGTAAATAGAAAGTTACAGTACACACGGGCTATAATAAACAAAACAGGTTTATCTGTGGCTATATAAACAGTGAATCAATCGATCGATAATGTCCACGCGAGAAACGTAAAATTTCATGTTCGCGTATGTGATTTTCCACTGTCGTAAAAGTGCACTTTTACTGTAATGATTTTGGTGTTTTTAATTTTTGAACGATCTCTAATGAGTGATTAAGATTTCTGAAGATGGCAATTCGTTGCCGAAACGCGTCATAAGACAAGAAAAACGAAGTCGCACGACGGATATCTGGTAAATATCTATTATATTAATATAAGCGACTTGGAGACAACTAACCTAAAATGTATTATATTGAAGCCCGTCAGGCAAGTGTTGTCTATAAATATAAAAATGTTAAAATCAAAATCCTAAAAGTTGCACAAAACATTAAATTTAATAAAATATGTATAAAAATGAATATCATACCAAAATATGCACTCATAAATATTAATTCAAGAACACCGGCGGCACTCAAGACGAAACAAATACCAGAAAAAACGTGGTTAACACAAGAAATTAGACAATTATACAAAAAGAAAAACAGGTTAAATACGGATCTTTATAAAGCGCATTTAGAAATGTTAAAGGAAATTCACCCTGCAGTTATAGATATTATCATGACCAAAATTAACGCTTTAATATCCAATTATTTTTATCATAAAGTATTAACCCATAATAAGAAAATACTAAATTTATATCGTATTCAGCATAAAAAAGAAAATAGACCAATATAATGTAAACATGTGTTTTATGAACGTGTAACGAATACAACCAACATAGATTTCACTACCCAAGAAATAAACAGACTTAATAAAGGTCGGAAATATAATGTACTAAGATTTAATACGACAAACGAAATTGTCCATGAGGTCGTTAACGCTGAAGCTGCATTTAAAAGATTAAATGGTTCCGTTGCACAGAATGAAGCAAGCGTTTTTATCAACAACAAACTCAATAACGTAATTAATAGTAATAAGTGTAAAAGTCAAAACAATTTTTTAAAAAGTAAATATAAGCAGGATATCATGAATCTTAAAACCATAAAAAGTAAACTTGAGAAAAATGATGCAATTATAAGTAAGGCAGATAAGGGTGAGACATTGGTGGTCATACAGAAAAGAGAATATACTCAAAAGGTATTTGATTTCATAAATAATAATAATATTAAGAAAATAGACCGGGATCCCACAAAGGCTTATGTGAAAACTTTGAATAACACCATTAATCAATGTAATTTTTTGTTAGATGAGAAAACACGCAGATATTTAAAACCAATTAATGCCACGGCACCAAAATTCACAGGACTACCCAAAATTCACAAGGAAAGTACACCAATCAGACCAGTAATAAACTACACCACAGCTCCCGGATACAAAGCTGCTAAATTGTTAGAGACTTTAATTAAAAATAATATCAGGATAGCAAATAATTACAGTATAAAGAACAGTTATGAGTTTGTTGAAAAACTTAAAATGATAGAAATACTACAACAATATAAATTGGTATCGTTAGACGTAACTAACTTGTACACTAATATCCCCGTGAGGGAAACTATAGAAATTGTAAATAACAATTTAAAGGAAGTAGCTCAACTTAGCATGCAAAAAATCAACGAACTTATAAAACTCCTTACAGTCGTCTTAGAACAAAATTACTTCACATTTGACAACGGGTTTTTTACACAAGATGACGGTCTGGCTATGGGTTCGCCACTGTCAGGACTATTAGCTGATATATATTTAAATTATTATGAGAATATAAACATAATATCTAATAAATTATACAAGAATAAAATCATTTTTTACTGTAGATACGTCGATGATACGTTTATGATATTTAATGGAACAAAAAGACAAATACAAAACTTAATAGTTACATAAACAGCATACACCATAAGATTAAATTCACATCTGAAATAGAAGAAGAAAATCAATTAAATTTCTTAGATTCAACCATTTTAAAAAACGAAGGAAAACTTCAATTTAAAATCTATAGAAAGGCCACAACAACGGACATCACAATTCATGCCGATTCATATCATCCCACCTCGCATAAAATGGCAGCTTACAATAGTTTTGTGCACAGATTGCTAACTATACCGTTAAGTGAAAAAGACTACAATGAAGAGGTTAATACCATCAAGTACAAAGCAGCGGCTAACGGATATAAAAGTTCATTAGTGGATAAATTAAAAAGTAAACACAAAGAGAAGAAATTAAAAAAGTCGAACAATGATAACACACTTCCAGTTAATAAATACATATCTGCAGATTACACAAATATTTTACCAAATATTTTAGTTAACGAACTCAAGAAACACCATGTAATTGTAACTTTCCGTACAAATAACAGCATTCAGAGACTTCTTAGCCGGAAGAACAGTATACCAGAAAGAAAAAGAACCGGCGTATACAAGATGAATTGCAGCTCGTGCGATATGTTCTACATAGGCCACACAGGCAGACCGTTTGAAGAAAGATATAACGAACATCTTTCCAGAAGGGAATTGCATAAAACAACATCTAATTTTGCCAGACACCTGATGCTATGTAATCATAACTACAGTGATTTTGAGACAAATTTTCAGCCCTTGCATTGCTGCAGGAAAGGAAAATACATGGACGCACTTGAGGAATATGAAATATATAAAGCCGTCAAAATCAACAGTGATTATGTCTTGAACGATAAACTTACATTTTCACATAACATATTGTACGACACGGCAATACTTGCACATGGGCGCCGGTAAATAGAAAGTTACAGTACACACGGGCTATAATAAACAAAACAGGTTTATCTGTGGCTATATAAACAGTGAATCAATCGATCGATAATGTCCACGCGAGAAACGTAAAATTTCATGTTCGCGTATGTGATTTTCCACTGTCGTAAAAGTGCACTTTTACTGTAATGATTTTGGTGTTTTTAATTTTTGAACGATCTCTAATGAGTGATTAAGATTTCTGAAGATGGCAATTCGTTGCCGAAACGCGTCATAAGACAAGAAAAACGAAGTCGCACGACGGATATCTGGTAAATATCTATTATATTAATATAAGCGACTTGGAGACAACTAACCTAAAATGTATTATATTGAAGCCCGTCAGGCAAGTGTTGTCTATAAATATAAAAATGTTAAAATCAAAATGCTAAAAGTTGCACAAAACATTAAATTTAATAAAATATGTATAAAAATGAATATCATACCAAAATATGCACTCATAAATATTAATTCAAGAACACCGGCGGCACTCAAGACGAAACAAATACCAGAAAAAACGTGGTTAACACAAGAAATTAGACAATTATACAAAAAGAAAAACAGGTTAAATACGGATCTTTATAAAGCGCATTTAGAAATGTTAAAGGAAATTCACCCTGCAGTTATAGATATTATCATGACCAAAATTAACGCTTTAATATCCAATTATTTTTATCATAAAGTATTAACCCATAATAAGAAAATACTAAATTTATATCGTATTCAGCATAAAAAAGAAAATAGACCAATATAATGTAAACATGTGTTTTATGAACGTGTAACGAATACAACCAACATAGATTTCACTACCCAAGAAATAAACAGACTTAATAAAGGTCGGAAATATAATGTACTAAGATTTAATACGACAAACGAAATTGTCCATGAGGTCGTTAACGCTGAAGCTGCATTTAAAAGATTAAATGGTTCCGTTGCACAGAATGAAGCAAGCGTTTTTATCAACAACAAACTCAATAACGTAATTAATAGTAATAAGTGTAAAAGTCAAAACAATTTTTTAAAAAGTAAATATAAGCAGGATATCATGAATCTTAAAACCATAAAAAGTAAACTTGAGAAAAATGATGCAATTATAAGTAAGGCAGATAAGGGTGAGACATTGGTGGTCATACAGAAAAGAGAATATACTCAAAAGGTATTTGATTTCATAAATAATAATAATATTAAGAAAATAGACCGGGATCCCACAAAGGCTTATGTAAAAACTTTGAATAACACCATTAATCAATGTAATTTTTTGTTAGATGAGAAAACACGCAGATATTTAAAACCAATTAATGCCACGGCACCAAAATTCACAGGACTACCCAAAATTCACAAGGAAAGTACACCAATCAGACCAGTAATAAACTACACCACAGCTCCCGGATACAAAGCTGCTAAATTGTTAGAGACTTTAATTAAAAATAATATCAGGATAGCAAATAATTACAGTATAAAGAACAGTTATGAGTTTGTTGAAAAACTTAAAATGATAGAAATACTACAACAATATAAATTGGTATCGTTAGACGTAACTAACTTGTACACTAATATCCCCGTGAGGGAAACTATAGAAATTGTAAATAACAATTTAAAGGAAGTAGCTCAACTTAGCATGCAAAAAATCAACGAACTTATAAAACTCCTTACAGTCGTCTTAGAACAAAATTACTTCACATTTGACAACGGGTTTTTTACACAAGATGACGGTCTGGCTATGGGTTCGCCACTGTCAGGACTATTAGCTGATATATATTTAAATTATTATGAGAATATAAACATAATATCTAATAAATTATACAAGAATAAAATCATTTTTTACTGTAGATACGTCGATGATACGTTTATGATATTTAATGGAACAAAAAGACAAATACAAAACTTAATAGTTACATAAACAGCATACACCATAAGATTAAATTCACATCTGAAATAGAAGAAGAAAATCAATTAAATTTCTTAGATTCAACCATTTTAAAAAACGAAGGAAAACTTCAATTTAAAATCTATAGAAAGGCCACAACAACGGACATCACAATTCATGCCGATTCATATCATCCCACCTCGCATAAAATGGCAGCTTACAATAGTTTTGTGCACAGATTGCTAACTATACCGTTAAGTGAAAAAGACTACAATGAAGAGGTTAATACCATCAAGTACAAAGCAGCGGCTAACGGATATAAAAGTTCATTAGTGGATAAATTAAAAAGTAAACACAAAGAGAAGAAATTAAAAAAGTCGAACAATGATAACACACTTCCAGTTAATAAATACATATCTGCAGATTACACAAATATTTTACCAAATATTTTAGTTAACGAACTCAAGAAACACCATGTAATTGTAACTTTCCGTACAAATAACAGCATTCAGAGACTTCTTAGCCGGAAGAACAGTATACCAGAAAGAAAAAGAACCGGCGTATACAAGATGAATTGCAGCTCGTGCGATATGTTCTACATAGGCCACACAGGCAGACCGTTTGAAGAAAGATATAACGAACATCTTTCCAGAAGGGAATTGCATAAAACAACATCTAATTTTGCCAGACACCTGATGCTATGTAATCATAACTACAGTGATTTTGAGACAAATTTTCAGCCCTTGCATTGCTGCAGGAAAGGAAAATACATGGACGCACTTGAGGAATATGAAATATATAAAGCCGTCAAAATCAACAGTGATTATGTCTTGAACGATAAACTTACATTTTCACATAACATATTGTACGACACGGCAATACTTGCACATGGGCGCCGGTAAATAGAAAGTTACAGTACACACGGGCTATAATAAACAAAACAGGTTTATCTGTGGCTATATAAACAGTGAATCAATCGATCGATAATGTCCACGCGAGAAACGTAAAATTTCATGTTCGCGTATGTGATTTTCCACTGTCGTAAAAGTGCACTTTTACTGTAATGATTTTGGTGTTTTTAATTTTTGAACGATCTCTAATGAGTGATTAAGATTTCTGAAGATGGCAATTCGTTGCCGAAACGCGTCATAAGACAAGAAAAACGAAGTCGCACGACGGATATCTGGTAAATATCTATTATATTAATATAAGCGACTTGGAGACAACTAACCTAAAATGTATTATATTGAAGCCCGTCAGGCAAGTGTTGTCTATAAATATAAAAATGTTAAAATCAAAATGCTAAAAGTTGCACAAAACATTAAATTTAATAAAATATGTATAAAAATGAATATCATACCAAAATATGCACTCATAAATATTAATTCAAGAACACCGGCGGCACTCAAGACGAAACAAATACCAGAAAAAACGTGGTTAACACAAGAAATTAGACAATTATACAAAAAGAAAAACAGGTTAAATACGGATCTTTATAAAGCGCATTTAGAAATGTTAAAGGAAATTCACCCTGCAGTTATAGATATTATCATGACCAAAATTAACGCTTTAATATCCAATTATTTTTATCATAAAGTATTAACCCATAATAAGAAAATACTAAATTTATATCGTATTCAGCATAAAAAAGAAAATAGACCAATATAATGTAAACATGTGTTTTATGAACGTGTAACGAATACAACCAACATAGATTTCACTACCCAAGAAATAAACAGACTTAATAAAGGTCGGAAATATAATGTACTAAGATTTAATACGACAAACGAAATTGTCCATGAGGTCGTTAACGCTGAAGCTGCAATTAAAAGATTAAATGGTTCCGTTGCACAGAATGAAGCAAGCGTTTTTATCAACAACAAACTCAATAACGTAATTAATAGTAATAAGTGTAAAAGTCAAAACAATTTTTTAAAAAGTAAATATAAGCAGGATATCATGAATCTTAAAACCATAAAAAGTAAACTTGAGAAAAATGATGCAATTATAAGTAAGGCAGATAAGGGTGAGACATTGGTGGTCATACAGAAAAGAGAATATACTCAAAAGGTATTTGATTTCATAAATAATAATAATATTAAGAAAATAGACCGGGATCCCACAAAGGCTTATGTAAAAACTTTGAATAACACCATTAATCAATGTAATTTTTTGTTAGATGAGAAAACACGCAGATATTTAAAACCAATTAATGCCACGGCACCAAAATTCACAGGACTACCCAAAATTCACAAGGAAAGTACACCAATCAGACCAGTAATAAACTACACCACAGCTCCCGGATACAAAGCTGCTAAATTGTTAGAGACTTTAATTAAAAATAATATCAGGATAGCAAATAATTACAGTATAAAGAACAGTTATGAGTTTGTTGAAAAACTTAAAATGATAGAAATACTACAACAATATAAATTGGTATCGTTAGACGTAACTAACTTGTACACTAATATCCCCGTGAGGGAAACTATAGAAATTGTAAATAACAATTTAAAGGAAGTAGCTCAACTTAGCATGCAAAAAATCAACGAACTTATAAAACTCCTTACAGTCGTCTTAGAACAAAATTACTTCACATTTGACAACGGGTTTTTTACACAAGATGACGGTCTGGCTATGGGTTCGCCACTGTCAGGACTATTAGCTGATATATATTTAAATTATTATGAGAATATAAACATAATATCTAATAAATTATACAAGAATAAAATCATTTTTTACTGTAGATACGTCGATGATACGTTTATGATATTTAATGGAACAAAAAGACAAATACAAAACTTAATAGTTACATAAACAGCATACACCATAAGATTAAATTCACATCTGAAATAGAAGAAGAAAATCAATTAAATTTCTTAGATTCAACCATTTTAAAAAACGAAGGAAAACTTCAATTTAAAATCTATAGAAAGGCCACAACAACGGACATCACAATTCATGCCGATTCATATCATCCCACCTCGCATAAAATGGCAGCTTACAATAGTTTTGTGCACAGATTGCTAACTATACCGTTAAGTGAAAAAGACTACAATGAAGAGGTTAATACCATCAAGTACAAAGCAGCGGCTAACGGATATAAAAGTTCATTAGTGGATAAATTAAAAAGTAAACACAAAGAGAAGAAATTAAAAAAGTCGAACAATGATAACACACTTCCAGTTAATAAATACATATCTGCAGATTACACAAATATTTTACCAAATATTTTAGTTAACGAACTCAAGAAACACCATGTAATTGTAACTTTCCGTACAAATAACAGCATTCAGAGACTTCTTAGCCGGAAGAACAGTATACCAGAAAGAAAAAGAACCGGCGTATACAAGATGAATTGCAGCTCGTGCGATATGTTCTACATAGGCCAAACAGGCAGACCGTTTGAAGAAAGATATAACGAACATCTTTCCAGAAGGGAATTGCATAAAACAACATCTAATTTTGCCAGACACCTGATGCTATGTAATCATAACTACAGTGATTTTGAGACAAATTTTCAGCCCTTGCATTGCTGCAGGAAAGGAAAATACATGGACGCACTTGAGGAATATGAAATATATAAAGCCGTCAAAATCAACAGTGATTATGTCTTGAACGATAAACTTACATTTTCACATAACATATTGTACGACACGGCAATACTTGCACATGGGCGCCGGTAAATAGAAAGTTACAGTACACACGGGCTATAATAAACAAAACAGGTTTATCTGTGGCTATATAAACAGTGAATCAATCGATCGATAATGTCCACGCGAGAAACGTAAAATTTCATGTTCGCGTATGTGATTTTCCACTGTCGTAAAAGTGCACTTTTACTGTAATGATTTTGGTGTTTTTAATTTTTGAACGATCTCTAATGAGTGATTAAGATTTCTGAAGATGGCAATTCGTTGCCGAAACGCGTCATAAGACAAGAAAAACGAAGTCGCACGACGGATATCTGGTAAATATCTATTATATTAATATAAGCGACTTGGAGACAACTAACCTAAAATGTATTATATTGAAGCCCGTCAGGCAAGTGTTGTCTATAAATATAAAAATGTTAAAATCAAAATCCTAAAAGTTGCACAAAACATTAAATTTAATAAAATATGTATAAAAATGAATATCATACCAAAATATGCACTCATAAATATTAATTCAAGAACACCGGCGGCACTCAAGACGAAACAAATACCAGAAAAAACGTGGTTAACACAAGAAATTAGACAATTATACAAAAAGAAAAACAGGTTAAATACGGATCTTTATAAAGCGCATTTAGAAATGTTAAAGGAAATTCACCCTGCAGTTATAGATATTATCATGACCAAAATTAACGCTTTAATATCCAATTATTTTTATCATAAAGTATTAACCCATAATAAGAAAATACTAAATTTATATCGTATTCAGCATAAAAAAGAAAATAGACCAATATAATGTAAACATGTGTTTTATGAACGTGTAACGAATACAACCAACATAGATTTCACTACCCAAGAAATAAACAGACTTAATAAAGGTCGGAAATATAATGTACTAAGATTTAATACGACAAACGAAATTGTCCATGAGGTCGTTAACGCTGAAGCTGCAATTAAAAGATTAAATGGTTCCGTTGCACAGAATGAAGCAAGCGTTTTTATCAACAACAAACTCAATAACGTAATTAATAGTAATAAGTGTAAAAGTCAAAACAATTTTTTAAAAAGTAAATATAAGCAGGATATCATGAATCTTAAAACCATAAAAAGTAAACTTGAGAAAAATGATGCAATTATAAGTAAGGCAGATAAGGGTGACACATTGGTGGTCATACAGAAAAGAGAATATACTCAAAAGGTATTTGATTTCATAAATAATAATAATATTAAGAAAATAGACCGGGATCCCACAAAGGCTTATGTAAAAACTTTGAATAACACCATTAATCAATGTAATTTTTTGTTAGATGAGAAAACACGCAGATATTTAAAACCAATTAATGCCACGGCACCAAAATTCACAGGGCTACCCAAAATTCACGAGGAAAGTACACCAATCAGACCAGTAATAAACTACACCACAGCTCCCGGATACAAAGCTGCTAAATTGTTAGAGACTTTAATTAAAAATAATATCAGGATAGCAAATAATTACAGTATAAAGAACAGTTATGAGTTTGTTGAAAAACTTAAAATGATAGAAATACTACAACAATATAAATTGGTATCGTTAGACGTAATTAACTTGTACACTAATATCCCCGTGAGGGAAACTATAGAAATTGTAAATAACAATTTAAAGGAAGTAGCTCAACTTAGCATGCAAAAAATCAACGAACTTATAAAACTCCTTACAGTCGTCTTAGAACAAAATTACTTCACATTTGACAACGGGTTTTTTACACAAGATGACGGTCTGGCTATGGGTTCGCCACTGTCAGGACTATTAGCTGATATATATTTAAATTATTATGAGAATATAAACATAATATCTAATAAATTATACAAGAATAAAATCATTTTTTACTGTAGATACGTCGATGATACGTTTATGATATTTAATGGAACAAAAAGACAAATACAAAACTTAAATAGTTACATAAACAGCATACACCATAAGATTAAATTCACATCTAAAATAGAAGAAGAAAATCAATTAAATTTCATAGATTCAACCATTTTAAAAAACGAAGGAAAACTTCAATTTAAAATTTATAGAAAGGCCACAACAACGGACATCACAATTCATGCCGATTCATATCATCCCACCTCGCATAAAATGGCAGCTTACAATAGTTTTGTGCACAGATTGCTAACTATACCGTTAAGTGAAAAAGACTACAATGAAGAGGTTAATACCATCAAGTACATAGCAGCGGCTAACGGATATAAAAGTTCATTAGTGGATAAATTAATAAGTAAACACAAAGAGAAGAAATTAAAAAAGTCGAACAATGATAACACACTTCCAGTTAATAAATACATATCTGCAGATTACACAAATATTTTACCAAATATTTTAGTTAACGAACTCAAGAAACACCATGTAACTGTAACTTTCCGTACAAATAACAGCATTCAGAGACTTCTCAGCCGGAAGAACAGTATACCAGAAAGAAAAAGAACCGGCGTATACAAGATGAATTGCAGCTCACGCGATATGTTCTACATAGGCCAAACAGGCAGACCGTTTGAAGAAAGATATAACGAACATCTTCCCAGAAGGGAATTGCATAAAACAACATCTAATTTTGCCAGACACCTGATGCTATGTAATCATAACTACAGTGATTTTGAGACAAATTTTCAGCCCTTGCATTGCTGCAGGAAAGGAAAATACATGGACGCACTTGAGGAATATGAAATATATAAAGCCGTCAAAATCAACAGTGATTATGTCTTGAACGATAAACTTACATTTTCACATAACATATTGTACGACACGGCAATCCTTGCACATGGGCGCCGGTAAATAGAAAGTTACAGTACACACGGGCTATAATAAACAAAACAGGTTTATCTGTGGCTATATAAACAGTGAATCAATCGATCGATAATGTCCACGCGAGAAACGTAAAATTTCATGTTCGCGTATGTGATTTTCCACTGTCGTAAAAGTGCACTTTTACTGTAATGATTTTGGTGTTTTTAATTTTTGAACGATCTCTAATGAGTGATTAAGATTTCTGAAGATGGCAATTCGTTGCCGAAACGCGTCATAAGACAAGAAAAACGAAGTCGCACGACGGATATCTGGTAAATATCTATTATATTAATATAAGCGACTTGGAGACAACTAACCTAAAATGTATTATATTGAAGCCCGTCAGGCAAGTGTTGTCTATAAATATAAAAATGTTAAAATCAAAATGCTAAAAGTTGCACAAAACATTATATTTAATAAAATATGTATAAAAATGAATATCATACCAAAATATGCACTCATAAATATTAATTCAAGAACACCGGCGGCACTCAAGACGAAACAAATACCAGAAAAAACGTGGTTAACACAAGAAATTAGACAATTATACAAAAAGAAAAACAGGTTAAATACGGATCTTTATAAAGCGCATTTAGAAATGTTAAAGGAAATTCACCCTGCAGTTATAGATATTATCATGACCAAAATTAACGCTTTAATATCCAATTATTTTTATCATAAAGTATTAACCCATAATAAGAAAATACTAAATTTATATCGTATTCAGCATAAAAAAGAAAATAGACCAATATAATGTAAACATGTGTTTTATGAACGTGTAACGAATACAACCAACATAGATTTCACTACCCAAGAAATAAACAGACTTAATAAAGGTCGGAAATATAATGTACTAAGATTTAATACGACAAACGAAATTGTCCATGAGGTCGTTAACGCTGAAGCTGCAATTAAAAGATTAAATGGTTCCGTTGCACAGAATGAAGCAAGCGTTTTTATCAACAACAAACTCAATAACGTAATTAATAGTAATAAGTGTAAAAGTCAAAACAATTTTTTAAAAAGTAAATATAAGCAGGATATCATGAATCTTAAAACCATAAAAAGTAAACTTGAGAAAAATGATGCAATTATAAGTAAGGCAGATAAGGGTGAGACATTGGTGGTCATACAGAAAAGAGAATATACTCAAAAGGTATTTGATTTCATAAATAATAATAATATTAAGAAAATAGACCGGGATCCCACAAAGGCTTATGTAAAAACTTTGAATAACACCATTAATCAATGTAATTTTTTGTTAGATGAGAAAACACGCAGATATTTAAAACCAATTAATGCCACGGCACCAAAATTCACAGGACTACCCAAAATTCACAAGGAAAGTACACCAATCAGACCAGTAATAAACTACACCACAGCTCCCGGATACAAAGCTGCTAAATTGTTAGAGACTTTAATTAAAAATAATATCAGGATAGCAAATAATTACAGTATAAAGAACAGTTATGAGTTTGTTGAAAAACTTAAAATGATAGAAATACTACAACAATATAAATTGGTATCGTTAGACGTAACTAACTTGTACACTAATATCCCCGTGAGGGAAACTATAGAAATTGTAAATAACAATTTAAAGGAAGTAGCTCAACTTAGCATGCAAAAAATCAACGAACTTATAAAACTCCTTACAGTCGTCTTAGAACAAAATTACTTCACATTTGACAACGGGTTTTTTACACAAGATGACGGTCTGGCTATGGGTTCGCCACTGTCAGGACTATTAGCTGATATATATTTAAATTATTATGAGAATATAAACATAATATCTAATAAATTATACAAGAATAAAATCAATTTTTACTGTAGATACGTCGATGATACGTTTATGGTATTTAATGGAACAAAAAGACAAATACAAAACTTAAATAGTTACATAAACAGCATACACCATAAGATTAAATTCACATCTGAAATAGAAGAAGAAAATCAATTAAATTTCTTAGATTCAACCATTTTAAAAAACGAAGGAAAACTTCAATTTAAAATCTATAGAAAGGCCACAACAATGGACATCACAATTCATGCCGATTCATATCATCCCACCTCGCATAAAATGGCAGCTTACAATAGTTTTGTGCACAGATTGCTAACTATACCGTTAAGTGAAAAAGACTACAATGAAGAGGTTAATACCATCAAGTACATAGCAGCGGCTAACGGATATAAAAGTTCATTAGTGGTTAAATTAATAAGTAAACACAAAGAGAAGAAATTAAAAAAGTCGAACAATGATAACACACTTCCAGTTAATAAATACATATCTGCAGATTACACAAATATTTTACCAAATATTTTAGTTAACGAACTCAAGAAACACCATGTAATTGTAACTTTCCGTACAAATAACAGCATTCAGAGACTTCTCAGCCGGAAGAACAGTATACCAGAAAGAAAAAGAACCGGCGTATACAAGATGAATTGCAGCTCACGCGATATGTTCTACATAGGCCAAACAGGCAGACCGTTTGAAGAAAGATATAACGAACATCTTTCCAGAAGGGAATTGCATAAAACAACGTCTAATTTTGCCAGACACCTGATGCTATGTAATCATAACTACAGTGATTTTGAGACAAATTTTCAGCCCTTGCATTGCTGCAGGAAAGGAAAATACATGGACGCACTTGAGGAATATGAAATATATAAAGCCGTCAAAATCAACAGTGATTATGTCTTGAACGATAAACTTACATTTTCACATAACATATTGTACGACACGGCAATACTTGCACATGGGCGCCGGTAAATAGAAAGTTACAGTACACACGGGCTATAATAAACAAAACAGGTTTATCAGTGGCTATATAAACAGTGAATCAATCGATCGATAATGTCCACGCGAGAAACGTAAAATTTCATGTTCGCGTATGTGATTTTCCACTGTCGTAAAAGTGCACTTTTACTGTAATGATTTTGGTGTTTTTAATTTTTGAACGATCTCTAATGAGTGATTAAGATTTCTGAAGATGGCAATTCGTTGCCGAAACGCGTCATAAGACAAGAAAAACGAAGTCGCACGACGGATATCTGGTAAATATCTATTATATTAATATAAGCGACTTGGAGACAACTAACCTAAAATGTATTATATTGAAGCCCGTCAGGCAAGTGTTGTCTATAAATATAAAAATGTTAAAATCAAAATGCTAAAAGTTGCACAAAACATTAGATTTAATAAAATGTGTATAAAAATGAATATCATACCAAAATATGCACTCATAAATATTAATTCAAGAACACCGGCGGCACTCAAGACGAAACAAATACCAGAAAAAACGTGGTTAACACAAGAAATTAGACAATTATACAAAAAGAAAAACAGGTTAAATACGGATCTTTATAAAGCGCATTTAGAAATGTTAAAGGAAATTCACCCTGCAGTTATAGATATTATCATGACCAAAATTAACGCTTTAATATCCAATTATTTTTATCATAAAGTATTAACCCATAATAAGAAAATACTAAATTTATATCGTATTCAGCATAAAAAAGAAAATAGACCAATATAATGTAAACATGTGTTTTATGAACGTGTAACGAATACAACCAACATAGATTTCACTACCCAAGAAATAAACAGACTTAATAAAGGTCGGAAATATAATGTACTAAGATTTAATACGACAAACGAAATTGTCCATGAGGTCGTTAACGCTGAAGCTGCAATTAAAAGATTAAATGGTTCCGTTGCACAGAATGAAGCAAGCGTTTTTATCAACAACAAACTCAATAACGTAATTAATAGTAATAAGTGTAAAAGTCAAAACAATTTTTTAAAAAGTAAATATAAGCAGGATATCATGAATCTTAAAACCATAAAAAGTAAACTTGAGAAAAATGATGCAATTATAAGTAAGGCAGATAAGGGTGACACATTGGTGGTCATACAGAAAAGAGAATATACTCAAAAGGTATTTGATTTCATAAATAATAATAATATTAAGAAAATAGACCGGGATCCCACAAAGGCTTATGTAAAAACTTTGAATAACACCATTAATCAATGTAATTTTTTGTTAGATGAGAAAACACGCAGATATTTAAAACCAATTAATGCCACGGCACCAAAATTCACAGGGCTACCCAAAATTCACGAGGAAAGTACACCAATCAGACCAGTAATAAAATACACCACAGCTCCCGGATACAAAGCTGCTAAATTGTTAGAGACTTTAATTAAAAATAATATCAGGATAGCAAATAATTACAGTATAAAGAACAGTTATGAGTTTGTTGAAAAACTTAAAAAGATAGAAATACTACAACAATATAAATTGGTATCGTTAGACGTAACTAACTTGTACACTAATATCCCCGTGAGGGAAACTATAGAAATTGTAAATAACAATTTAAAGGAAGTAGCTCAACTTAGCATGCAAAAAATCAACGAACTTATAAAACTCCTTACAGTCGTCTTAGAACAAAATTACTTCACATTTGACAACGGGTTTTTTACACAAGATGACGGTCTGGCTATGGGTTCGCCACTGTCAGGACTATTAGCTGATATATATTTAAATTATTATGAGAATATAAACATAATATCTAATAAATTATACAAGAATAAAATCATTTTTTACTGTAGATACGTCGATGATACGTTTATGATATTTAATGGAACAAAAAGACAAATACAAAACTTTAATAGTTACATAAACAGCATACACCATAAGATTAAATTCACATCTGAAATTGAAGAAGAAAATCAATTAAATTTCTTAGATTCAACCATTTTAAAAAACGAAGGAAAACTTCAATTTAAAATCTATAGAAAGGCCACAACAACGGACATCACAATTCATGCCGATTCATATCATCCCACCTCGCATAAAATGGCAGCTTACAATAGTTTTGTGCACAGATTGCTAACTATACCGTTAAGTGAAAAAGACTACAATGAAGAGGTTAATACCATCAAGTACATAGCAGCGGCTAACGGATATAAAAGTTCATTAGTGGATAAATTAATAAGTAAACACAAAGAGAAGAAATTAAAAAAGTCGAACAATGATAACACACTTCCAGTTAATAAATACATATCTGCAGATTACACAAATATTTTACCAAATATTTTAGTTAACGAACTCAAGAAACACCATGTAATTGTAACTTTCCGTACAAATAACAGCATTCAGAGACTTCTCAGCCGGAAGAACAGTATACCAGAAAGAAAAAGAACCGGCGTATACAAGATGAATTGCAGCTCACGCGATATGTTCTACATAGGCCAAACAGGCAGACCGTTTGAAGAAAGATATAACGAACATCTTTCCAGAAGGGAATTGCATAAAACAACGTCTAATTTTGCCAGACACCTGATGCTATGTAATCATAACTACAGTGATTTTGAGACAAATTTTCAGCCCTTGCATTGCTGCAGGAAAGGAAAATACATGGACGCACTTGAGGAATATGAAATATATAAAGCCGTCAAAATCAACAGTGATTATGTCTTGAACGATAAACTTACATTTTCACATAACATATTGTACGACACGGCAATACTTGCACATGGGCGCCGGTAAATAGAAAGTTACAGTACACACGGGCTATAATAAACAAAACAGGTTTATCAGTGGCTATATAAACAGTGAATCAATCGATCGATAATGTCCACGCGAGAAACGTAAAATTTCATGTTCGCGTATGTGATTTTCCACTGTCGTAAAAGTGCACTTTTACTGTAATGATTTTGGTGTTTTTAATTTTTGAACGATCTCTAATGAGTGATTAAGATTTCTGAAGATGGCAATTCGTTGCCGAAACGCGTCATAAGACAAGAAAAACGAAGTCGCACGACGGATATCTGGTAAATATCTATTATATTAATATAAGCGACTTGGAGACAACTAACCTAAAATGTATTATATTGAAGCCCGTCAGGCAAGTGTTGTCTATAAATATAAAAATGTTAAAATCAAAATGCTAAAAGTTGCACAAAACATTAGATTTAATAAAATGTGTATAAAAATGAATATCATACCAAAATATGCACTCATAAATATTAATTCAAGAACACCGGCGGCACTCAAGACGAAACAAATACCAGAAAAAACGTGGTTAACACAAGAAATTAGACAATTATACAAAAAGAAAAACAGGTTAAATACGGATCTTTATAAAGCGCATTTAGAAATGTTAAAGGAAATTCACCCTGCAGTTATAGATATTATCACGACCAAAATTAACGCTTTAATATCCAATTATTTTTATCATAAAGTATTAACCCATAATAAGAAAATACTAAATTTATATCGTATTCAGCATAAAAAAGAAAATAGACCAATATAATGTAAACATGTGTTTTATGAACGTGTAACGAATACAACCAACATAGATTTCACTACCCAAGAAATAAACAGACTTAATAAAGGTCGGAAATATAATGTACTAAGATTTAATACGACAAACGAAATTGTCCATGAGGTCGTTAACGCTGAAGCTGCAATTAAAAGATTAAATGGTTCCGTTGCACAGAATGAAGCAAGCGTTTTTATCAACAACAAACTCAATAACGTAATTAATAGTAATAAGTGTAAAAGTCAAAACAATTTTTTAAAAAGTAAATATAAGCAGGATATCATGAATCTTAAAACCATAAAAAGTAAACTTGAGAAAAATGATGCAATTATAAGTAAGGCAGATAAGGGTGACACATTGGTGGTCATACAGAAAAGAGAATATACTCAAAAGGTATTTGATTTCATAAATAATAATAATATTAAGAAAATAGACCGGGATCCCACAAAGGCTTATGTAAAAACTTTGAATAACACCATTAATCAATGTAATTTTTTGTTAGATGAGAAAACACGCAGATATTTAAAACCAATTAATGCCACGGCACCAAAATTCACAGGGCTACCCAAAATTCACGAGGAAAGTACACCAATCAGACCAGTAATAAAATACACCACAGCTCCCGGATACAAAGCTGCTAAATTGTTAGAGACTTTAATTAAAAATAATATCAGGATAGCAAATAATTACAGTATAAAGAACAGTTATGAGTTTGTTGAAAAACTTAAAAAGATAGAAATACTACAACAATATAAATTGGTATCGTTAGACGTAACTAACTTGTACACTAATATCCCCGTGAGGGAAACTATAGAAATTGTAAATAACAATTTAAAGGAAGTAGCTCAACTTAGCATGCAAAAAATCAACGAACTTATAAAACTCCTTACAGTCGTCTTAGAACAAAATTACTTCACATTTGACAACGGGTTTTTTACACAAGATGACGGTCTGGCTATGGGTTCGCCACTGTCAGGACTATTAGCTGATATATATTTAAATTATTATGAGAATATAAACATAATATCTAATAAATTATACAAGAATAAAATCATTTTTTACTGTAGATACGTCGATGATACGTTTATGATATTTAATGGAACAAAAAGACAAATACAAAACTTAAATAGTTACATAAACAGCATACACCATAAGATTAAATTCACATCTGAAATAGAAGAAGAAAATCAATTAAATTTCTTAGATTCAACCATTTTAAAAAACGAAGGAAAACTTCAATTTAAAATCTATAGAAAGGCCACAACAACGGACATCACAATTCATGCCGATTCATATCATCCCACCTCGCATAAAATGGCAGCTTACAATAGTTTTGTGCACAGATTGCTAACTATACCGTTAAGTGAAAAAGACTACAATGAAGAGGTTAATACAATCAAGTACATAGCAGCGGCTAACGGATATAAAAGTTCATTAGTGGATAAATTAATAAGTAAACACAAAGAGAAGAAATTAAAAAAGTCGAACAATGATAACACACTTCCAGTTAATAAATACATATCTGCAGATTACACAAATATTTTACCAAATATTTTAGTTAACGAACTCAAGAAACACCATGCAATTGTAACTTTCCGTACAAATAACAGCATTCAGAGACTTCTCAGCCGGAAGAACAGTATACCAGAAAGAAAAAAAACCGGCGTATACAAGATGAATTGCAGCTCATGCGATATGTTCTACATAGGCCAAACAGGCAGACCGTTTGAAGAAAGATATAACGAACATCTTTCCAGAAGGGAATTGCATAAAACAACATCTAATTTTGCCAGACACCTGATGCTATGTAATCATAACTACAGTGATTTTGAGACAAATTTTCAGCCCTTGCATTGCTGCAGGAAAGGAAAATACATGGACGCACTTGAGGAATATGAAATATATAAAGCCGTCAAAATCAACAGTGATTATGTCTTGAACGATAAACTTACATTTTCACATAACATATTGTACGACACGGCAATACTTGCACATGGGCGCCGGTAAATAGAAAGTTACAGTACACACGGGCTATAATAAACAAAACAGGTTTATCAGTGGCTATATAAACAGTGAATCAATCGATCGATAATGTCCACGCGAGAAACGTAAAATTTCATGTTCGCTTATGTGATTTTCCACTGTCGTAAAAGTGCACTTTTACTGTAATGATTTTGGTGTTTTTAATTTTTGAACGATCTCTAATGAGTGATTAAGATTTCTGAAGATGGCAATTCGTTTCCGAAACGCGTCATAAGACAAGAAAAACGAAGTCGCACGACGGATATCTGGTAAATATCTATTATATTAATATAAGCGACTTGGAGACAACTAACCTAAAATGTATTATATTGAAGCCCGTCAGGCAAGTGTTTTATATAAATATAAAAATGTTAGAATCAAAATGCTAAAAGTTGCACAAAACATTAAATTTAATAAAATGTGTATAAAAATGAATATCATACCAAAATATGCACTCATAAATATTAATTCAAGAACACCGGCGGCACTCAAGACGAAACAAATACCAGAAAAAACGTGGTTAACACAAGAAATTAGACAATTATACAAAAAGAAAAACAGGTTAAATACGGATCTTTATAAAGCGCATTTAGAAATGTTAAAGGAAATTCACCCTGCAGTTATAGATATTATCATGACCAAAATTAACGCTTTAATATCCAATTATTTTTATCATAAAGTATTAACCCATAATAAGAAAATACTAAATTTATATCGTATTCAGCATAAAAAAGAAAATAGACCAATATAATGTAAACATGTGTTTTATGAACGTGTAACGAATACAACCAACATAGATTTCACTACCCAAGAAATAAACAGACTTAATAAAGGTCGGAAATATAATGTACTAAGATTTAATACGACAAACGAAATTGTCCATGAGGTCGTTAACGCTGAAGCTGCAATTAAAAGATTAAATGGTTCCGTTGCACAGAATGAAGCAAGCGTTTTTATCAACAACAAACTCAATAACGTAATTAATAGTAATAAGTGTAAAAGTCAAAACAATTTTTTAAAAAGTAAATATAAGCAGGATATCATGAATCTTAAAACCATAAAAAGTAAACTTGAGAAAAATGATGCAATTATAAGTAAGGCAGATAAGGGTGACACATTGGTGGTCATACAGAAAAGAGAATATACTCAAAAGGTATTTGATTTCATAAATAATAATAATATTAAGAAAATAGACCGGGATCCCACAAAGGCTTATGTAAAAACTTTGAATAACACCATTAATCAATGTAATTTTTTGTTAGATGAGAAAACACGCAGATATTTAAAACCAATTAATGCCACGGCACCAAACTTCTCAGGGCTACCCAAAATTCACGAGGAAAGTACACCAATCAGACCAGTAATAAAATACACCACAGCTCCCGGATACAAAGCTGCTAAATTGTTAGAGACTTTAATTAAAAATAATATCAGGATAGCAAATAATTACAGTATAAAGAACAGTTATGAGTTTGTTGGAAAACTTAAAAAGATAGAAATACTACAACAATATAAATTGGTATCGTTAGAAGTAATTAACTTGTACACTAATATCCCCGTGAGGGAAACTATAGAAATTGTAAATAACAATTTAAAGGAAGTAGCTCAACTTAGTATGCAAAAAATCAACGAACTTATAAAACTCCTTACAGTCGTCTTAGAACAAAATTACTTCACATTTGACAACGGGTTTTTTACACAAGATGACGGTCTGGCTATGGGTTCGCCACTGTCAGGACTATTAGCTGATATATATTTAAATTATTATGAGAATATAAACATAATATCTAATAAATTATACAAGAATAAAATCATTTTTTACTGTAGATACGTCGATGATACGTTTATGATATTTAATGGAACAAAAAGACAAATACAAAACTTAAATAGTTACATAAACAGCATACACCATAAGATTAAATTCACATCTGAAATAGAAGAAGAAAATCAATTAAATTTCTTAGATTCAACCATTTTAAAAAACGAAGGAAAACTTCAATTTAAAATCTATAGAAAGGCCACAACAACGGACATCACAATTCATGCCGATTCATATCATCCCACCTCGCATAAAATGGCAGCTGACAATAGTTTTGTGCACAGATTGCTAACTATACCGTTAAGTGAAAAAGACTACAATGAAGAGGTTAATACTATCAAGTACATAGCAGCGGCTAACGGATATAAAAGTTCATTAGTGGATAAATTAATAAGTAAACACAAAGAGAAGAAATTAAAAAAGTCGAACAATGATAACACACTTCCAGTTAATAAATACATATCTGCAGATTACACAAATATTTTACCAAATATTTTAGTTAACGAACTCAAGAAACACCATGTAATTGTAACTTTCCGTACAAATAACAGCATTCAGAGACTTCTCAGCCGGAAGAACAGTATACCAGAAAGAAAAAGAACAGCGTATACAAGATGAATTGCAGCTCATGCGATATGTTCTACATAGGCCAAACAGGCTGACCGTTTGAAGAAAGATATAACGAACATCTTTCCAGAAGGGAATTGCATAAAACAACATCTAATTTTGCCAGACACCTGATGCTATGTAATCATAACTACAGTGATTTTGAGACAAATTTTCAGCCCTTGCATTGCTGCAGGAAAGGAAAATACATGGACGCACTTGAGGAATATGAAATATATAAAGCCGTCAAAATCAACAGTGATTATGTCTTGAACGATAAACTTACATTTTCACATAACATATTGTACGACACGGCAATACTTGCACATGGGCGCCGGTAAATAGAAAGTTACAGTACACACGGGCTATAATAAACAAAACAGGTTTATCAGTGGCTATATAAACAGTGAATCAATCGATCGATAATGTCCACGCGAGAAACGTAAAATTTCATGTTCGCGTATGTGATTTTCCACTGTCGTAAAAGTGCACTTTTACTGTAATGATTTTGGTGTTTTTAATTTTTGAACGATCTCTAATGAGTGATTAAGATTTCTGAAGATGGCAATTCGTTGCCGAAACGCGTCATAAGACAAGAAAAACGAAGTCGCACGACGGATATCTGGTAAATATCTATTATATTAATATAAGCGACTTGGAGACAACTAACCTAAAATGTATTATATTGAAGCCCGTCAGGAAAGTGTTGTCTATAAATATAAAAATGTTAAAATCAAAATGCTAAAAGTTGCACAAAACATTAGATTTAATAAAATGTGTATAAAAATGAATATCATACCAAAATATGCACTCATAAATATTAATTCAAGAACACCGGCGGCACTCAAGACGAAACAAATACCAGAAAAAACGTGGTTAACACAAGAAATTAGACAATTATACAAAAAGAAAAACAGGCTAAATACGGATCTTTATAAAGCGCATTTAGAAATGTTAAAGGAAATTCACCCTGCAGTTATAGATATTATCATGACCAAAATTAACGCTTTAATATCCAATTATTTTTATCATAAAGTATTAACCCATAATAAGAAAATAGTAAATTTATATCGTATTCAGCATAAAAAAGAAAAAAGACCAATATAATGTAAACATGTGTTTTATGAACGTGTAACGAATACAACCAACATAGATTTCACTACCCAAGAAATAAACAGACTTAATAAAGGTCGGAAATATAATGTACTAAGATTTAATACGACAAACGAAATTGTCCATGAGGTCGTTAACGCTGAAGCTGCAATTAAAAGATTAAATGGTTCCGTTGCACAGAATGAAGCAAGCGTTTTTATCAACAACAAACTCAATAACGTAATTAATAGTAATAAGTGTAAAAGTCAAAACAATTTTTTAAAAAGTAAATATAAGCAGGATATCATGAATCTTAAAACCATAAAAAGTAAACTTGAGAAAAATGATGCAATTATAAGTAAGGCAGATAAGGGTGACACATTGGTGGTCATACAGAAAAGAGAATATACTCAAAAGGTATTTGATTTCATAAATAATAATAATATTAAGAAAATAGACCGGGATCCCACAAAGGCTTATGTAAAAACTTTGAATAACACCATTAATCAATGTAATTTTTTGTTAGATGAGAAAACACGCAGATATTTAAAACCAATTAATGCCACGGCACCAAAATTCACAGGACTACCCAAAATTCACAAGGAAAGTACACCAATCAGACCAGTAATAAACTACACCACAGCTCCCGGATACAAAGCTGCTAAATTGTTAGAGACTTTAATTAAAAATAATATCAGGATAGCAAATAATTACAGTATAAAGAACAGTTATGAGTTTGTTGAAAAACTTAAAAAGATAGAAATACTACAACAATATAAATTGGTATCGTTAGACGTAACTAACTTGTACACTAATATCCCCGTGAGGGAAACTATAGAAATTGTAAATAACAATTTAAAGGAAGTAGCTCAACTTAGCATGCAAAAAATCAACGAACTTATAAAACTCCTTACAGTCGTCTTAGAACAAAATTACTTCACATTTGACAACGGGTTTTTTACACAAGATGACGGTCTGGCTATGGGTTCGCCACTGTCAGGACTATTAGCTGATATATATTTAAATTATTATGAGAATATAAACATAATATCTAATAAATTATACAAGAATAAAATCATTTTTTACTGTAGATACGTCGATGATACGTTTATGATATTTAATGGAACAAAAAGACAAATACAAAACTTAAATAGTTACATAAACAGCATACACCATAAGATTAAATTCACATCTGAAATAGAAGAAGAAAATCAATTAAATTTCTTAGATTCAACCATTTTAAAAAACGAAGGAAAACTTCAATTTAAAATCTATAGAAAGGCCACAACAACGGACATCACAATTCATGCCGATTCATATCATCCCACCTCGCATAAAATGGCAGCTTACAATAGTTTTGTGCACAGATTGCTAACTATACCGTTAAGTGAAAAAGACTACAATGAAGAGGTTAATACCATCAAGTACATAGCAGCGGCTAACGGATATAAAAGTTCATTAGTGGATAAATTAATAAGTAAACACAAAGAGAAGAAATTAAAAAAGTCGAACAATGATAACACACTTCCAGTTAATAAATACATATCTGCAGATTACACAAATATTTTACCAAATATTTTAGTTAACGAACTCAAGAAACACCATGTAATTGTAACTTTCCGTACAAATAACAGCATTCAGAGACTTCTCAGCCGGACGAACAGTATACCAGAAAGAAAAAGAGCCGGCGTATACAAGATGAATTGCAGCTCATGCGATATGTTCTACATAGGCCAAACAGGCAGACCGTTTGAAGGAAGATATAACGAACATTTTCCCAGAAGGGAATTGCATAAAACAACATCTAATTTTGCCAGACACCTGATGCTATGTAATCATAACTACAGTGATTTTGAGACAAATTTTCAGCCCTTGCATTGCTGCAGGAAAGGAAAATACATGGACGCACTTGAGGAATATGAAATATATAAAGCCGTCAAAATCAACAGTGATTATGTCTTGAACGATAAACTTACATTTTCACATAACATATTGTACGACACGGCAATACTTGCACATGGGCGCCGGTAAATAGAAAGTTACAGTACACACGGGCTATAATAAACAAAACAGGTTTATCAGTGGCTATATAAACAGTGAATCAATCGATCGATAATGTCCACGCGAGAAACGTAAAATTTCATGTTCGCGTATGTGATTTTCCACTGTCGTAAAAGTGCACTTTTACTGTAATGATTTTGGTGTTTTTAATTTTTGAACGATCTCTAATGAGTGATTAAGATTTCTGAAGATGGCAATTCGTTGCCGAAACGCGTCATAAGACAAGAAAAACGAAGTCGCACGACGGATATCTCTTAAATATCTATTATATTAATATAAGCGACTTGGAGACAACTAACCTAAAATGTATTATATTGAAGCCCGTCAGGCAAGTGTTGTCTATAAATATAAAAATGTTAAAATCAAAATGCTAAAAGTTGCACAAAACATTAGATTTAATAAAATGTGTATAAAAATGAATATCATACCAAAATATGCACTCATAAATATTAATTCAAGAACACCGGCGGCACTCAAGACGAAACAAATACCAGAAAAAACGTGGTTAACACAAGAAATTAGACAATTATACAAAAAGAAAAACAGGCTAAATACGGATCTTTATAAAGCGCATTTAGAAATGTTAAAGGAAATTCACCCTGCAGTTATAGATATTATCATGACCAAAATTAACGCTTTAATATCCAATTATTTTTATCATAAAGTATTAACCCATAATAAGAAAATAGTAAATTTATATCGTATTCAGCATAAAAAAGAAAAAAGACCAATATAATGTAAACATGTGTTTTATGAACGTGTAACGAATACAACCAACATAGATTTCACTACCCAAGAAATAAACAGACTTAATAAAGGTCGGAAATATAATGTACTAAGATTTAATACGACAAACGAAATTGTCCATGAGGTCGTTAACGCTGAAGCTGCAATTAAAAGATTAAATGGTTCCGTTGCACAGAATGAAGCAAGCGTTTTTATCAACAACAAACTCAATAACGTAATTAATAGTAATAAGTGTAAAAGTCAAAACAATTTTTTAAAAAGTAAATATAAGCAGGATATCATGAATCTTAAAACCATAAAAAGTAAACTTGTGAAAAATGATGCAATTATAAGTAAGGCAGATAAGGGTGACACATTGGTGGTCATACAGAAAAGAGAATATACTCAAAAGGTATTTGATTTCATAAATAATAATAATATTAAGAAAATAGACCGGGATCCCACAAAGGCTTATGTAAAAACTTTGAATAACACCATTAATCAATGTAATTTTTTGTTAGATGAGAAAACACGCAGATATTTAAAACCAATTAATGCCACGGCACCAAAATTCACAGGACTACCCAAAATTCACAAGGAAAGTACACCAATCAGACCAGTAATAAACTACACCACAGCTCCCGGATACAAAGCTGCTAAATTGTTAGAGACTTTAATTAAAAATAATATCAGGATAGCAAATAATTACAGTATAAAGAACAGTTATGAGTTTGTTGAAAAACTTAAAAAGATAGAAATACTACAACAATATAAATTGGTATCGTTAGACGTAACTAACTTGTACACTAATATCCCCGTGAGGGAAACTATAGAAATTGTAAATAACAATTTAAAGGAAGTAGCTCAACTTAGCATGCAAAAAATCAACGAACTTATAAAACTCCTTACAGTCGTCTTAGAACAAAATTACTTCACATTTGACAACGGGTTTTTTACACAAGATGACGGTCTGGCTATGGGTTCGCCACTGTCAGGACTATTAGCTGATATATATTTAAATTATTATGAGAATATAAACATAATATCTAATAAATTATACAAGAATAAAATCATTTTTTACTGTAGATACGTCGATGATACGTTTATGATATTTAATGGAACAAAAAGACAAATACAAAACTTAAATAGTTACATAAACAGCATACACCATAAGATTAAATTCACATCTGAAATAGAAGAAGAAAATCAATTAAATTTCTTAGATTCAACCATTTTAAAAAACGAAGGAAAACTTCAATTTAAAATCTATAGAAAGGCCACAACAACGGACATCACAATTCATGCCGATTCATATCATCCCACCTCGCATAAAATGGCAGCTTACAATAGTTTTGTGCACAGATTGCTAACTATACCGTTAAGTGAAAAAGACTACAATGAAGAGGTTAATACCATCAAGTACATAGCAGCGGCTAACGGATATAAAAGTTCATTAGTGGATAAATTAATAAGTAAACACAAAGAGAAGAAATTAAAAAAGTTGAACAATGATAACACACTTCCAGTTAATAAATACATATCTGCAGATTACACAAATATTTTACCAAATATTTTAGTTAACGAACTCAAGAAACACCATGTAATTGTAACTTTCCGTACAAATAACAGCATTCAGAGACTTCTCAGCCGGAAGAACAGTATACCAGAAAGAAAAAGAGCCGGCGTATACAAGATGAATTGCAGCTCATGCGATATGTTCTACATAGGCCAAACAGGCAGACCGTTTGAAGAAAGATATAACGAACATCTTCCCAGAAGGGAATTGCATAAAACAACATCTAATTTTTCCAGACACCTGATGCTATGTAATCATAACTACAGTGATTTTGAGACAAATTTTCAGCCCTTGCATTGCTGCAGGAAAGGAAAATACATGGACGCACTTGAGGAATATGAAATATATAAAGCCGTCAAAATCAACAGTGATTATGTCTTGAACGATAAACTTACATTTTCACATAACATATTGTACGACACGGCAATACTTGCACATGGGCGCCGGTAAATAGAAAGTTACAGTACACACGGGCTATAATAAACAAAACAGGTTTATCAGTGGCTATATAAACAGTGAATCAATCGTTCGATAATGTCCACGCGAGAAACGTAATATTTCATGTTCGCGTATGTGATTTTCCACTGTCGTAAAAGTGCACTTTTACTGTAATGATTTTGGTGTTTTTAATTTTTGAACGATCTCTAATGAGTGATTAAGATTTCTGAAGATGGCAATTCGTTGCCGAAACGCGTCATAAGACAAGAAAAACGAAGTCGCACGACGGATATCTGGTAAATATCTATTATATTAATATAAGCGACTTGGAGACAACTAACCTAAAATGTATTATATTGAAGCCCGTCAGGCAAGTGTTGTCTATAAATATAAAAATGTTAAAATCAAAATGCTAAAAGTTGCACAAAACATTAAATTTAATAAAATGTGTATAAAAATGAATATCATACCAAAATATGCACGCATAAATATTAATTCAAGAACACCGGCGGCACTCAAGACGAAACAAATACCAGAAAAAACGTGGTTAACACAAGAAATTAGACAATTATACAAAAAGAAAAACAGGTTAAATACGGATCTTTATAAAGCGCATTTAGAAATGTTAAAGGAAATTCACCCTGCAGTTATAGATATTATCATGACCAAAATTAACGCTTTAATAACCAATTATTTTTATCATAAAGTATTAACCCATAATAAGAAAATAGTAAATTTATATCGTATTCAGCATAAAAAAGAAAATAGACCAATATAATGTAAACATGTGTTTTATGAACGTGTAACGAATACAACCAACATAGATTTCACTACCCAAGAAATAAACAGACTTAATAAAGGTCGGAAATATAATGTACTAAGATTTAATACGACAAACGAAATTGTCCATGAGGTCGTTAACGCTGAAGATGCAATTAAAAGATTAAATGGTTCCGTTGCACAGAATGAAGCAAGCGTTTTTATCAACAACAAACTCAATAACGTAATTAATAGTAATAAGTGTAAAAGTCAAAACAATTTTTTAAAAAGTAAATATAAGCAGGATATCATGAATCTTAAAACCATAAAAAGTAAACTTGAGAAAAATGATGCAATTATAAGTAAGGCAGATAAGGGTGACACATTGGTGGTCATACAGAAAAGAGAATATACTCAAAAGGTATTTGATTTCATAAATAATAATAATATTAAGAAAATAGACCGGGATCCCACAAAGGCTTATGTAAAAACTTTGAATAACACCATTAATCAATGTAATTTTTTGTTAGATGAGAAAACACGCAGATATTTAAAACCAATTAATGCCACGGCACCAAAATTCACAGGACTACCCAAAATTCACAAGGAAAGTACACCAATCAGACCAGTAATAAACTACACCACAGCTCCCGGATACAAAGCTGCTAAATTGTTAGAGACTTTAATTAAAAATAATATCAGGATAGCAAATAATTACAGTATAAAGAACAGTTATGAGTTTGTTGAAAAACTTAAAAAGATAGAAATACTACAACAATATAAATTGGTATCGTTAGACGTAACTAACTTGTACACTAATATCCCCGTGAGGGAAACTATAGATATTGTAAATAACAATTTAAAGGAAGTAGCTCAACTTAGCATGCAAAAAATCAACGAACTTATAAAACTCCTTACAGTCGTCTTAGAACAAAATTACTTCACATTTGACAACGGGTTTTTTACACAAGATGACGGTCTGGCTATGGGTTTGCCACTGTCAGGACTATTAGCTGATATATATTTAAATTATTATGAGAATATAAACATAATATCTAATAAATTAGACAAGAATAAAATCATTTTTTACTGTAGATACGTCGATGATACGTTTATGATATTTAATGGAACAAAAAGACAAATACAAAACTTAAATAGTTACATAAACAGCATACACCATAAGATTAAATTCACATCTGAAATAGAAGAAGAAAATCAATTAAATTTCTTAGATTCAACCATTTTAAAAAACGAAGGAAATCTTCAATTTAAAATCTATAGAAAGGCCACAACAACGGACATCACAATTCATGCCGATTCATATCATCCCACCTCGCATAAAATGGCAGCTTACAATAGTTTTGTGCACAGATTGCTAACTATACCGTTAAGTGAAAAAGACTACAATGAAGAGGTTAATACCATCAAGTACATAGCAGCGGCTAACGGATATAAAAGTTCATTAGTGGATAAATTAATAAGTAAACACAAAGAGAAGAAATTAAAAAAGTCGAACAATGATAACACCCTTCCAGTTAATAAATACATATCTGCAGATTACACAAATATTTTACCAAATATTTTAGTTAACGAACTCAAGAAACACCATGTAATTGTAACTTTCCGTACAAATAACAGCATTCAGAGACTTCTTAGCCGGAAGAACAGTATACCAGAAAGAAAAAGAACCGGCGTATACAAGATGAATTGCAGCTCATGCGATATGTTCTACATAGGCCAAACAGGCTGACCGTTTGAAGAAAGATATAACGAACATCTTCCCAGAAGGGAATTGCATAAAACAACATCTAATTTTGCCAGACACCTGATGCTATGTAATCATAACTACAGTGATTTTGAGACAAATTTTCAGCCCTTGCATTGCTGCAGGAAAGGAAAATACATGGACGCACTTGAGGAATATGAAATATATAAAGCCGTCAAAATCAACAGTGATTATGTCTTGAACGATAAACTTACATTTTCACATAACATATTGTACGACACGGCAATACTTGCACATGGGCGCCGGTAAATAGAAAGTTACAGTACACACGGGCTATAATAAACAAAACAGGTTTATCAGTGGCTATATAAACAGTGAATCAATCGATCGATAATGTCCACGCGAGAAACGTAAAATTTCATGTTCGCGTATGTGATTTTCCACTGTCGTAAAAGTGCACTTTTACTGTAATGATTTTGGTGTTTTTAATTTTTGAACGATCTCTAATGAGTGATTAAGATTTCTGAAGATGGCAATTCGTTGCCGAAACGCGTCATAAGACAAGAAAAACGAAGTCGCACGACGGATATCTGGTAAATATCTATTATATTAATATAAGCGACTTGGAGACAACTAACCTAAAATGTATTATATTGAAGCCCGTCAGGCAAGTGTTGTCTATAAATATAAAAATGTTAAAATCAAAATGCTAAAAGTTGCACAAAACATTAGATTTAATAAAATGTGTAAAAAATGAATATCATACCAAAATATGCACTCATAAATATTAATTCAAGAACACCGGCGGCACTCAAGACGAAACAAATACCAGAAAAAACGTGGTTAACACAAGAAATTAGACAATTATACAAAAAGAAAAACAGGCTAAATACGGATCTTTATAAAGCGCATTTAGAAATGTTAAAGGAAATTCACCCTGCAGTTATAGATATTATCATGACCAAAATTAACGCTTTAATATCCAATTATTTTTATCATAAAGTATTAACCCATAATAAGAAAATAGTAAATTTATATCGTATTCAGCATAAAAAAGAAAAAAGACCAATATAATGTAAACATGTGTTTTATGAACGTGTAACGAATACAACCAACATAGATTTCACTACCCAAGAAATAAACAGACTTAATAAAGGTCGGAAATATAATGTACTAAGATTTAATACGACAAACGAAATTGTCCATGAGGTCGTTAACGCTGAAGCTGCAATTAAAAGATTAAATGGTTCCGTTGCACAGAATGAAGCAAGCGTTTTTATCAACAACAAACTCAATAACGTAATTAATAGTAATAAGTGTAAAAGTCAAAACAATTTTTTAAAAAGTAAATATAAGCAGGATATCATGAATCTTAAAACCATAAAAAGTAAACTTGTGAAAAATGATGCAATTATAAGTAAGGCAGATAAGGGTGACACATTGGTGGTCATACAGAAAAGAGAATATACTCAAAAGGTATTTGATTTCATAAATAATAATAATATTAAGAAAATAGACCGGGATCCCACAAAGGCTTATGTAAAAACTTTGAATAACACCATTAATCAATGTAATTTTTTGTTAGATGAGAAAACACGCAGATATTTAAAACCAATTAATGCCACGGCACCAAAATTCACAGGACTACCCAAAATTCACAAGGAAAGTACACCAATCAGACCAGTAATAAACTACACCACAGCTCCCGGATACAAAGCTGCTAAATTGTTAGAGACTTTAATTAAAAATAATATCAGGATAGCAAATAATTACAGTATAAAGAACAGTTATGAGTTTGTTGAAAAACTTAAAAAGATAGAAATACTACAACAATATAAATTGGTATCGTTAGACGTAACTAACTTGTACACTAATATCCCCGTGAGGGAAACTATAGAAATTGTAAATAACAATTTAAAGGAAGTAGCTCAACTTAGCATGCAAAAAATCAACGAACTTATAAAACTCCTTACAGTCGTCTTAGAACAAAATTACTTCACATTTGACAACGGGTTTTTTACACAAGATGACGGTCTGGCTATGGGTTCGCCACTGTCAGGACTATTAGCTGATATATATTTAAATTATTATGAGAATATAAACATAATATCTAATAAATTAGACAAGAATAAAATCATTTTTTACTGTAGATACGTCGATGATACGTTTATGATATTTAATGGAACAAAAAGACAAATACAAAACTTAAATAGTTACATAAACAGCATACACCATAAGATTAAATTCACATCTGAAATAGAAGAAGAAAATCAATTAAATTTCTTAGATTCAACCATTTTAAAAAACGAAGGAAAACTTCAATTTAAAATCTATAGAAAGGCCACAACAACGGACATCACAATTCATGCCGATTCATATCATCCCACCTCGCATAAAATGGCAGCTTACAATAGTTTTGTGCACAGATTGCTAACTATACCGTTAAGTGAAAAAGACTACAATGAAGAGGTTAATACCATCAAGTACATAGCAGCGGCTAACGGATATAAAAGTTCATTAGTGGATAAATTAATAAGTAAACACAAAGAGAAGAAATTAAAAAAGTTGAACAATGATAACACACTTCCAGTTAATAAATACATATCTGCAGATTACACAAATATTTTACCAAATATTTTAGTTAACGAACTCAAGAAACACCATGTAATTGTAACTTTCCGTACAAATAACAGCATTCAGAGACTTCTCAGCCGGAAGAACAGTATACCAGAAAGAAAAAGAGCCGGCGTATACAAGATGAATTGCAGCTCATGCGATATGTTCTACATAGGCCAAACAGGCAGACCGTTTGAAGAAAGATATAACGAACATCTTCCCAGAAGGGAATTGTATAAAACAACATCTAATTTTTCCAGACACCTGATGCTATGTAATCATAACTACAGTGATTTTGAGACAAATTTTCAGCCCTTGCATTGCTGCAGGAAAGGAAAATACATGGACGCACTTGAGGAATATGAAATATATAAAGCCGTCAAAATCAACAGTGATTATGTCTTGAACGATAAACTTACATTTTCACATAACATATTGTACGACACGGCAATACTTGCACATGGGCGCCGGTAAATAGAAAGTTACAGTACACACGGGCTATAATAAACAAAACAGGTTTATCAGTGGCTATATAAACAGTGAATCAATCGTTCGATAATGTCCACGCGAGAAACGTAATATTTCATGTTCGCGTATGTGATTTTCCACTGTCGTAAAAGTGCACTTTTACTGTAATGATTTTGGTGTTTTTAATTTTTGAACGATCTCTAATGAGTGATTAAGATTTCTGAAGATGGCAATTCGTTGCCGAAACGCGTCATAAGACAAGAAAAACGAAGTCGCACGACGGATATCTGGTAAATATCTATTATATTAATATAAGCGACTTGGAGACAACTAACCTAAAATGTATTATATTGAAGCCCGTCAGGCAAGTGTTGTCTATAAATATAAAAATGTTAAAATCAAAATGCTAAAAGTTGCACAAAACATTAAATTTAATAAAATGTGTATAAAAATGAATATCATACCAAAATATGCACGCATAAATATTAATTCAAGAACACCGGCGGCACTCAAGACGAAACAAATACCAGAAAAAACGTGGTTAACACAAGAAATTAGACAATTATACAAAAAGAAAAACAGGTTAAATACGGATCTTTATAAAGCGCATTTAGAAATGTTAAAGGAAATTCACCCTGCAGTTATAGATATTATCATGACCAAAATTAACGCTTTAATAACCAATTATTTTTATCATAAAGTATTAACCCATAATAAGAAAATAGTAAATTTATATCGTATTCAGCATAAAAAAGAAAATAGACCAATATAATGTAAACATGTGTTTTATGAACGTGTAACGAATACAACCAACATAGATTTCACTACCCAAGAAATAAACAGACTTAATAAAGGTCGGAAATATAATGTACTAAGATTTAATACGACAAACGAAATTGTCCATGAGGTCGTTAACGCTGAAGATGCAATTAAAAGATTAAATGGTTCCGTTGCACAGAATGAAGCAAGCGTTTTTATCAACAACAAACTCAATAACGTAATTAATAGTAATAAGTGTAAAAGTCAAAACAATTTTTTAAAAAGTAAATATAAGCAGGATATCATGAATCTTAAAACCATAAAAAGTAAACTTGAGAAAAATGATGCAATTATAAGTAAGGCAGATAAGGGTGACACATTGGTGGTCATACAGAAAAGAGAATATACTCAAAAGGTATTTGATTTCATAAATAATAATAATATTAAGAAAATAGACCGGGATCCCACAAAGGCTTATGTAAAAACTTTGAATAACACCATTAATCAATGTAATTTTTTGTTAGATGAGAAAACACGCAGATATTTAAAACCAATTAATGCCACGGCACCAAAATTCACAGGACTACCCAAAATTCACAAGGAAAGTACACCAATCAGACCAGTAATAAACTACACCACAGCTCCCGGATACAAAGCTGCTAAATTGTTAGAGACTTTAATTAAAAATAATATCAGGATAGCAAATAATTACAGTATAAAGAACAGTTATGAGTTTGTTGAAAAACTTAAAAAGATAGAAATACTACAACAATATAAATTGGTATCGTTAGACGTAACTAACTTGTACACTAATATCCCCGTGAGGGAAACTATAGAAATTGTAAATAACAATTTAAAGGAAGTAGCTCAACTTAGCATGCAAAAAATCAACGAACTTATAAAACTCCTTACAGTCGTCTTAGAACAAAATTACTTCACATTTGACAACGGGTTTTTTACACAAGATGACGGTCTGGCTATGGGTTCGCCACTGTCAGGACTATTAGCTGATATATATTTAAATTATTATGAGAATATAAACATAATATCTAATAAATTAGACAAGAATAAAATCATTTTTTACTGTAGATACGTCGATGATACGTTTATGATATTTAATGGAACAAAAAGACAAATACAAAACTTAAATAGTTACATAAACAGCATACACCATAAGATTAAATTCACATCTGAAATAGAAGAAGAAAATCAATTAAATTTCTTAGATTCAACCATTTTAAAAAACGAAGGAAATCTTCAATTTAAAATCTATAGAAAGGCCACAACAACGGACATCACAATTCATGCCGATTCATATCATCCCACCTCGCATAAAATGGCAGCTTACAATAGTTTTGTGCACAGATTGCTAACTATACCGTTAAGTGAAAAAGACTACAATGAAGAGGTTAATACCATCAAGTACATAGCAGCGGCTAACGGATATAAAAGTTCATTAGTGGATAAATTAATAAGTAAACACAAAGAGAAGAAATTAAAAAAGTCGAACAATGATAACACCCTTCCAGTTAATAAATACATATCTGCAGATTACACAAATATTTTACCAAATATTTTAGTTAACGAACTCAAGAAACACCATGTAATTGTAACTTTCCGTACAAATAACAGCATTCAGAGACTTCTTAGCCGGAAGAACAGTATACCAGAAAGAAAAAGAACCGGCGTATACAAGATGAATTGCAGCTCATGCGATATGTTCTACATAGGCCAAACAGGCTGACCGTTTGAAGAAAGATATAACGAACATCTTCCCAGAAGGGAATTGCATAAAACAACATCTAATTTTGCCAGACACCTGATGCTATGTAATCATAACTACAGTGATTTTGAGACAAATTTTCAGCCCTTGCATTGCTGCAGGAAAGGAAAATACATGGACGCACTTGAGGAATATGAATATATAAAGCCGTCAAAATCAACAGTGATTATGTCTTGAACGATAAACTTACATTTTCACATAACATATTGTACGACACGGCAATACTTGCACATGGGCGCCGGTAAATAGAAAGTTACAGTACACATGGGCTATAATAAACAAAATAGGTTTATCAGTGGCTATATAAACAGTGAATCAATCGATCGATAATGTCCACGCGAGAAACGTAAAATTTCATGTTCGCGTATGTGATTTTCCACTGTCGTAAAAGTGCGCTTTTACTGTAATGATTTTGGTGTTTTTAATTTTTGAACGATCGCTAATGAGTGATTAAGATTTCTGAAGATGGCAATTCGTTGCCGAAACGCGTCATAAGACAAGAAAAACGAAGTCGCACGACGGATATCTGGTAAATATCTATTATATTAATATAAGCGACTTGGAGACAACTAACCTAAAATGTATTGTATTGAAACCCGTCAGGCAAGTGTTGTCTATAAATATAAAAATGTTAAAATCAAAATGCTAAAAGTTGCACAAAACATTAAATTTAATAAAATGTGTATAAAAATGAATATCATACCAAAATATGCACGCATAAATATTAATTCAAGAACACCGGCGGCACTCAAGACGAAACAAATACCAGAAAAAACGTGGTTAACACAAGAAATTAGACAATTATACAAAAAGAAAAACAGGTTAAATACGGATCTATATAAAGCGCATTTAGAAATGTTAAAGGAAATTCACCCTGCAGTTATAGATATTATCATGACCAAAATTAACGCTTTAATATCCAATTATTTTTATCATAAAGTATTAACCCATAATAAGAAAATACTAAATTTACATCGTATTCAGCATAAAAAAGAAAATAGTCTAATATAATGTAAACATGTGTTTTATGAACGTGTAACGAATACAACCAACATAGATTTCACTACCCAGGAAATAAACAGACTTAATAAAGGTCGGAAATATAATGTACTAAGATTTAATACGACAAACGAAATTGTCCATGAGGTCGTTAACGCTGAAGCTGCAATTAAAAGATTAAATGGTCCCGTTGCACAGAATGAAGCAAGCGTTTTTATCAACAACAAACTCAATAACGTAATTAATAGTAATAAGTGTAAAAGTCAAAACAATTTTTTAAAAAGTAAATATAAGCAGGATATCATGAATCTTAAAACCATAAAAAGTAAACTTGAGAAAAATGATGCAATTATAAGTAAGGCAGATAAGGGTGACACATTGGTGGTCATACAGAAAAGAGAATATACTCAAAAGGTATTTGATTTCATAAATAATAATAATATTAAGAAAATAGACCGGGATCCCACAAAGGCTTATGTAAAAACTTTGAATAACACCATTAATCAATGTAATTTTTTGTTAGATGAGAAAACACGCAGATATTTAAAACCAATTAATGCCACGGCACCAAAATTCACAGGACTACCCAAAATTCACAAGGAAAGTACACCAATCAGACCAGTAATAAACTACACCACAGCTCCCGGATACAAAGCTGCTAAATTGTTAGAGACTTTAATTAAAAATAATATCAGGATAGCAAATAATTACAGTATAAAGAACAGTTATGAGTTTGTTGAAAAACTTAAAAAGATAGAAATACTACAACAATATAAATTGGTATCGTTAGACGTAACTAACTTGTACACTAATATCCCCGTGAGGGAAACTATAGAAATTGTAAATAACAATTTAAAGGAAGTAGCTCAACTTAGCATGCAAAAAATCAACGAACTTATAAAACTCCTTACAGTCGTCTTAGAACAAAATTACTTCACATTTGACAACGGGTTTTTTACACAAGATGACGGTCTGGCTATGGGTTCGCCACTGTCAGGACTATTAGCTGATATGTATTTAAATTATTATGAGAATATAAACATAATATCTAATAAATTATACAAGAATAAAATCATTTTTTACTGTAGATACGTCGATGATACGTTTATGATATTTAATGGAACAAAAAGACAAATACAAAACTTAAATAGTTACATAAACAGCATACACCATAAGATTAAATTCACATCTGAAATAGAAGAAGAAAATCAATTAAATTTCTTAGATTCAACCATTTTAAAAAACGAAGGAAAACTTCAATTTAAAATCTATAGAAAGGCCACAACAACGGACATCACAATTCATGCCGATTCATATCATCCCACCTCGCATAAAATGGCAGCTTACAATAGTTTTGTGCACAGATTGCTAACTATACCGTTAAGTGAAAAAGACTACAATGAAGAGGTTAATACCATCAAGTACATAGCAGCGGCTAACGGATATAAAAGTTCATTAGTGGATAAATGAATAAGTAAACACAAAGAGAAGAAATTAAAAAAGTCGAACAATGATAACACACTTCCAGTTAATAAATACATATCTGCAGATTACACAAATATTTTACCAAATATTTTAGTTAACGAACTCAAGAAACACCATGTAATTGTAACTTTCCGTACAAATAACAGCATTCAGAGACTTCTTAGCCGGAAGAACAGTATACCAGAAAGAAAAAGAACAGCGTATACAAGATGAATTGCAGCTCATGCGATATGTTCTACATAGGCCAAACAGGCAGACCGTTTGAAGAAAGATATAACGAACATCTTCCCAGAAGGGAATTGCATAAAACAACATCTAATTTTGCCAGACACCTGATGCTATGTAATCATAACTACAGTGATTTTGAGACAAATTTTCAGCCCTTGCATTGCTGCAGGAAAGGAAAATACATGGACGCACTTGAGGAATATGAAATATATAAAGCCGTCAAAATCAACAGTGATTATGTCTTGAACGATAAACTTACATTTTCACATAACATATTGTACGACACGGCAATACTTGCACATGGGCGCCGGTAAATGGAAAGTTACAGTACACACGGGCTATAATAAACAAAACAGGTTTATCAGTGGCTATATAACCAGTGAATCAATCGATCGATAATGTCCACGCGAGAAACGTAAAATTTCATGTTCGCGTATGTGATTTTCCACTGTCGTAAAAGTGCACTTTTACTGTAATGATTTTGGTGTTTTTAATTTTTGAACGACCTCTAATGAGTGATTAAGATTTCTGAAGATGGCAATTCGTTGCCGAAACGCGTCATAAGACAAGAAAAACGAAGTCGCACGACGGATATCTGGTAAATATCTATTATATTAATATAAGCGACTTGGAGACAACTAACCTAAAATGTATTATATTGAAGCCCGTCAGGCAAGTGTTGTCTATAAATATAAAAATGTTAAAATCAAAATGCTAAAAGTTGCACAAAACATTAAATTTAATAAAATGTGTATAAAAATGAATATCATACCAAAATATGCACGCATAAATATTAATTCAAGAACACCGGCGGCACTCAAGACGAAACAAATACCAGAAAAAACGTGGTTAACACAAGAAATTAGACAATTATACAAAAAGAAAAACAGGTTAAATACGGAACTTTATAAAGCGCATTTAGAAATATTAAAGGAAATTCACCCTGCAGTTATAGATATTATCATGACCAAAATTAACGCTTTAATATCCAATTATTTTTATCATAAAGTATTAACCCATAATAAGAAAATACTAAATTTATATCGTATTCAGCATAAAAAAGAAAGTAGACCAATATAATGTAAACATGTGTTTTATGAACGTGTAACGAATACAACCAACATAGATTTCACTACCCAAGAAATAAACAGACTTAATAAAGGTCGGAAATATAATGTACTAAGATTTAATACGACAAACGAAATTGTCCATGAGGTCGTTAACGCTGAAGCTGCAATTAAAAGATTCAATGGTCCCGTTGCACAGAATGAAGCAAGCGTTTTTATCAACAACAAACTCAATAACGTAATTAATAGTAATAAGTGTAAAAGTCAAAAGAATTTTTAAAAAGTAAATATAAGCAGGATATCATGAATCTTAAAACCATAAAAAGTAAACTTGAGAAAAATGATGCAATTATAAGTAAGGCAGATAAGGGTGACACATTGGTGGTCATACAGATAAGAGAATATACTCAAAAGGTATTTGATTTCATAAATAATAATAATATTAAGAAAATAGACCGGGATCCCATAAAGGCTTATGTAAAAACTTTGAATAACACCATTAATCAATGTAATTTTTTGTTAGATGAGAAAACACGCAGATATTTAAAACCAATTAATGCCACGGCACCAAAATTCACAGGACTACCCAAAATTCACAAGGAAAGTACACCAATCAGACCAGTAATAAACTACACCACAGCTCCCGGATACAAAGCTGCTAAATTGTTAGAGACTTTAATTAAAAATAATATCAGGATAGCAAATAATTACAGTATAAAGAACAGTTATGAGTTTGTTGAAAAACTTAAAAAGATAGAAATACTACAACAATATAAATTGGTATCGTTAGACGTAACTAACTTGTACACTAATATCCCCGTGAGGGAAACTATAGAAATTGTAAATAACAATTTAAAGGAAGTAGCTCAACTTAGCATGCAAAAAATCAACGAACTTATAAAACTCCTTACAGTCGTCTTAGAACAAAATTACTTCACATTTGACAACGGGTTTTTTACACAAGATGACGGTCTGGCTATGGGTTCGCCACTGTCAGGACTATTAGCTGATATGTATTTAAATTATTATGAGAATATAAACATAATATCTAATAAATTATACAAGAATAAAATCATGTTTTACTGTAGATACGTCGATGATACGTTTATGATATTTAATGGAACAAAAAGACAAATACAAAACTTAAATAGTTACATAAACAGCATACACCATAAGATTAAATTCACATCTGAAATAGAAGAAGAAAATCAATTAAATTTCTTAGATTCAACCATTTTAAAAAACGAAGGAAAACTTCAATTTAAAATCTATAGAAAGGCCACAACAACGGACATCACAATTCATGCCGATTCATATCATCCCACCTCGCATAAAATGGCAGCTTACAATAGTTTTGTGCACAGATTGCTAACTATACCGTTAAGTGAAAAAGACTACAATGAAGAGGTTAATACCATCAAGTACATAGCAGCGGCTAACGGATATAAAAGTTCATTAATGGATAAATTAATAAGTAAACACAAAGAGAAGAAATTAAAAAAGTCGAACAATGATAACACACTTCCAGTTAATAAATACATATCTGCAGATTACACAAATATTTTACCAAATATTTTAGTTAACGAACTCAAGAAACACCATGTAATTGTAACTTTCCGTACAAATAACAGCATTCAGAGACTTCTTAGCCGGAAGAACAGTATACCAGAAAGAAAAAGAACCGGCGTATACAAGATGAATTGCTGCTCATGCGATATGTTCTACATAGGCCAAACAGGCAGACCGTTTGAAGAAAGATATAACGAACATCTTCCCAGAAGGGAATTGCATAAAACAACATCTAATTTTGCCAGACACCTGATGCTATGTAATCATAACTACAGTGATTTTGAGACAAATTTTCAGCCCTTGCATTGCTGCAGGAAAGGAAAATACATGGACGCACTTGAGGAATATGAAATATATAAAGCCGTCAAAATCAACAGTGATTATGTCTTGAACGATAAACTTACATTTTCACATAACATATTGTACGACACGGCAATACTTGCACATGGGCGCCGGTAAATAGAAAGTTACAGTACACACGGGCTATAATAAACAAAACAGGTTTATCAGTGGCTATATAAACAGTGAATCAATCGATCGATAATGTCCACGCGAGAAACGTAAAATTTCATGTTCGCGTATGTGATTTTCCACTGTCGTAAAAGTGCACTTTTACTGTAATGATTTTGGTGTTTTTAATTTTTGAACGATCTCTAATGAGTGATTAAGATTTCTGAAGATGGCAATTCGTTGCCGAAACGCGTCATAAGACAAGAAAAACGAAGTCGCACGACGGATATCTGGTAAATATCTATTATATTAATGTGTTGTGTCTGAAACATAGGTAATAGTGATTGCTAAAATATTGTGATAGCCGATGAAAAGACAATTTAAGGCATTGCATAACAATGTGTCTATATTAACAATTACAGCTTCATCGTATAATTCCGTTTATTTAAATTAATATATACATTATTAAAATATATAATAAAGAACTTAAGCTTACACTGCCGTTATGTGACTGGTAAACTATTGCCAAGCGCTTAGGCCGTGGTCCATCATTATTAAGATTACGTTGTTATCGCAAATTTGAACCATGATAATGAGTCCAAGTTGGTTAAAGGTAACAGGTCTCTCGAGAGGCTGAGTTTGTGAACTGTTTAAACTTGGTCTTTCGGTGGATCTGTTACTTCTTTTCCTGTGCCACTGAGCAAGGCGTTAGTGGAATCGGCTGCGATATCTGGTTTATGTTTTATTGTGAATCTTGGTAAGTTAGTCATATATTTGTGTATAGTGTTGTTTTCATGGACCGCCTTTATAATAACAACTTTATTTTGAATAATGTTGGGCCACGGCCCAAAAACCCTGAAATTATTTTCCAATTAATTATTTTATTTAACTAACAAATTGCAAATATGAATATACCCGCAGATGTGGATATAGAAAAACCGTAAATATACACTGTAATTTGTAAAATTTAAAATGGAAATGTGCAACTATAATTAGAGACGTGCGAGTGATTGGACAGAGGGAATGCAAATTTGGAACTGTGAAGAACTTGATCCACATCATGGTGCTGTTAATATTGATGATCCCTGTTGGCCGCGGTAATGATCAGAATGAAATGGCAAATATGGAAGCGAACACTAGTGATTCACGTACGTTAAAAACAGTGAGATGCTTTAGATTCGAATGACGGTGTTGAAGAATTCAATGTTGATGAAGACAATTTTGGTGTTGGTGTTAATGAAGTTAATTACAGCGGTGGTTACTTTTCTGACAACTGTGGCAGAACTGTGACGGCGGGAGACTGCATGAGCTGATGACGATTTTGGGAGTAGCTGTGGCAATGGTGATGAAAGTTTTAAAGATATTGATGATAATGAGTAAATAATAATTAGTGTAATTAATAATTAAATGCAAACATTAATTTAAAAAAAGGCGAATATAGCTGTAAAATTTCTTCTAAAGGAATAAGTGGAAACAATTATCTAGGAAAGTAAAAAATAAACTCTTTGACTTGACGCACTTTCTAGTTATATATGTTTATTATATAACATATAATTATATCATTGTAATATATAATTTGTTTTTAATATATGTATATATATATATATATATATATATATATATAGCAACTTTAAAATTATTATTGTTAAGAACCACGCACTAGATCGTGGGACTTTTGTGTATTCGTTTGCGCTAAGTATTATTGTTGCTCAATAACCTTGTTTTCTTTAACATATACTGAAGCGGGACTTTGATACCATGAAATAACTAATTAATTATTGAAAAGAATATATCATTGAATTGTCACTTAAAAAATTAATTTAAAAATAAAAGTATGAATTCAGAATATTTCCTTTTATAAGAAGCTACAATAAAAAATAGTATGTATCTTATGTATTACACAAGAATAACACACAAACATCAAAACATAAAACAAATATACAGAAAATTTATTGAATTATTTAAATTGCTTGTGCGACTGACATGAGTGTCAAATTTGAATAATTAAATTTTTCTACACCATAGCACATTATTTACAAATCTACTATTATATTAACTAAATAAAATTAAAAATGTGCAATTAATATTTTAATAAAATTTTAATATTTTTTAATAAAAAAATATTTACTTCAAGTCAAAAAGGATTATTTACAACAGAGTACTAATATTTAATGAAATAAAAAAATCAATTTCAATAAAAACTTAAAATTACATATTACTTACTTCAATTTAATATTTACAATTTTTAAAAATAATTGTTCATTTTCCACCTGCATATCTGGTATGTTATCGATGCATGGTGTGTGTGTGTGTGTGTGTGTGTGTGTGTGTGTGTGTGTGTGTGTGTGTGTGTGTGTGTGTGAAGGCGTGCTTCTCCTAAATGTTGATGATGAGTATGATGATGGTGTGCTTATTCCCACGTAGATTGTTGGTTTTCTGCGTTCCTACTGCATGATGATGGTAGTCTTGGTGCTCCACCGTCAGTCGTTATTGTATGATAGTTTCGGCTTCTTATGATGCTGATATTTACTTATGATGCTATGTCTTGGAGCTGATCGACCCGTGTTTCCATGAGGTATTTATAGTCTTATGTAAATCAACATGTTAGGTATGGCAAAATTCCGACTCTAATCTGTTTAACTTGGATCCAGCCTGCAAAGCGTAACTTTTCAGACACATCACTTTTTGTCTGTTTCTGCGATAACGGCATGATTGATATTCAAACCAGCGATGACACTGCGCAGTTTTCCACACGCTTTGTTACGTACATTTCACTGAACTCTTTGTCACTTAATAATTACAGATATAATTAATATCAGTTTATATAACTCCCTTATTTTTCCAACTATTACAATAATTTTAGTCAACACACGCGTCGACCAGCGTGTCTTTCAATGTTTTTGTCTGATTTGTGATGTGTATTTTGGAATTTACAAATTCCGTTAAATAAACATACATAATTATTTTCATTCGTTCATGTTTAAACCACAGTTCACTAATACACAGAGATCTCCCATTCCGTTACACGAAACAATTATGGATTGACAGAACACACGCGGGTTGAATACCGCACGCGCGCGCGCGCACGCACACACACACACACAGAGTTTGAAATCGACAGGTGTTTACAACGACATGTTACAGATTGCTATTGCCTGCCTGTACCTGTTCACACCACTTAAAATTATTTACAACAGTTTCTATATTAAGTGTATACTAAACACATTGCCCTGAATAAATGTGCAAACATGTGTATTGGTGTGCATTTATATGATTATAATCACTATTATTATTTTCTGTATTCTAAATAATATGTAGCAAAAAATACTAACCTTTTATTTAAATCTGCGCTGTATGAGCCATCGGTATACTTTAGTGTAAAATAGGAGAAGGCTGGTTGTAAAAAGAGAGACCGTAACAGGCATTCTTTCATCGATAAAAATACAATCCTTTTCAATTTCGTTAGCTTAGGGAACTTGTTTCCTTTGTTGAGAGAAAGACGTTTTCCTTTCAAATCGTAAATAATATATTATTTCGTCTTCACTGAGGTAGTTGTCTCTAACACTAACACAAAATTATTTTTTCAGTGAGTTGTTAATATTTCCTAACTCGTAACGTTGCCTTATAAATTCCTTCTGTGCTTTATAAAATAGTTTGACTTTTGTTATTATCCGTGTCTCAAAATTTCCAATAAATGAGTCAAAACGTTATAAATATTTGTAGTAATAAATTTGTTGACTTACAAGCTGTCCAGTTGTAAATTCTTCTTTTAAATAAGTGGTTATTCTCATATGAATTTTACAAGAATGTTCAATTTGTTCTAAGTTGCAAATTTTTAATATTTTGTTAATTAAACCGTTGTAAACACAAGTAAAAATTGATTATTTCGTTTATTAAAAATTGATGGATATGTTTTTTTGTTTGATTAATTTGACTCGGACAGGAAGTAATTATCTCTTTATCTAGTTGGGGTAATTGTTTTCATCTAATTTTTAGGAAACATCTTTATTGGCTCACATCACTTGTTGCTCTGTCTGCCCATTTAATTTTCGTAATTTCTTCCACAGTCACATTTAAAATTGTTTATTATTTTTTATATTTCTAACTATGCGTCTTTCTGTACCGTAGATAGCAACACTCCCGAAAAGACGTTCGAAAATATATTTTCTATGCCATATATCTTTTTTTTTAGGAACACATGTATCAATCTTATACACAAACACTTCCATTTTGTATACTGGTACCTACTTGTTGTAGTATACGACATGTATACTATAGCCTATTAGTAATGGACTAAAATATTATGTGAGAGCTTCTTCTTCTGATAGTTCCTATCCACTTCGGATGTTGGATATCATACAGGCTACTTTAACTTTCTGCACTGCTGTACGGAATAAGTCAGTTGTATTCATGCCAAACCAGGCCCTTAAATTTTTCAGCCATGATATTCTCAGTCGCCCAGCTCCTCTCTTTCCAAGTACTTTCCCCTGTAATATGAGTAAGTAAAATCTCTGTTGTAAAATCTGCAGTAAGTAAAATCTCTGTTGATTTCTCATGATATGTCCCAGATACTAAAGCTTTCTTATCTTCACTGTATTAATAAATTCTCTATCTCTCTTCATCTTTCTAAAAACTTCAACAATACGTGCTGTCCATTAAATGCTCAGCATTCTACGGTAGAGCCACATTTTGAAAGATTCCAATTTCTTAGTTGTGGCTTCAGTCAAAGTCCAAGATTATGTGAGATACTACCATCATATTATGGAAATGTTAGAGGGAAGGTCCAATATTTAAAGACAATCTACGTATGTTAATACAAACTGATTATATTTTTTCTTATCGTTAAACGTTAGCAATATAGAAATATATGCGTTTAAGTTTAAAAAGTCGACATTAGTTATCACTGATTTAATTTTATAAAACACCGAAACGTTTTGGTTACAGTAGAAATCAGTAGCAGTTTTCACGCAAATAATTCCAAAAGTACAAGTTACACAAAACCTATCCGTCGACAGAGAGTCAGAAGGAAACAACAGTTAAACAAGATACAGGAAACTACATACAAATAAGTGAAACGGCAGAATCCAGTTACCACGTAGTTGAACGAAATACCCACGTTGAAATTTTACAAGGTATTTGGTATCACTTGGTATCAGCAATTTATTAGATATAATTGATAGTGATACTTTTAATAATAATATAGTTTTAATATTTTGTACATATATTGGCTGTTAACAACACGCCAAGTGATAAATTAAAGTAAACACAACAATTTCTAACTTGATGTATTACGGCTTTTTACATGGTGTAGTATCAGCAATGAATGCCAGTATTCATTTGAATAAGCGTCAACAAGTATTTAGAAACATGATAAAGTCTACTTGAATGTTTTTGTTCAGTTCTGAACCAATTTTTAGTTCAATTCACTTATGAAAGAAGCAGATAAATTGAGTACACTCTACTCTTAAAAGTACAATTGTTTTACTTTATGTCGTGTATCTGAAAGCAACACATGTACGAAAAATTTAGAACATATATAGCTTCATTTAGTTTGCATAAACTACCGTATATATGCAAACTGCGTAAATTAATATATTCCACCAAGTCTCATAACATTTAAAAATCTGTATGTAATAGAAAGAGTGTCTCTTCGTCTACAGAAATGCGTTTTCTCCTACGATTTTTTTTCCTTTTACCAATATTTCTTCTTCATTACGTTTATACTTGAGTTTATATTAGAGTTTCCTACTCAATTCCATAATTCTTACCTTTAAGATGTTTCTGTCACCGATCAGTTTGCTTACTATACTGAATGTGGCAGAAAGGCCGGTCGTTTCATTTTCTAGAAGATATCAACGTTTCTACTGACGTCTATGTAAACCACTTAATTTTTAATAATAAATCAAACCAATGATACAGGCTTGTAATGTTAGTGCAACACGTTTACCAAACTAATGTAATGGGATTCCTACTATAAAACAATAATAAATTGTTTTTGCAGGCAAGTTTCAGTCAATGAATTAATACCTAATATGATTTAATAATTAGTTTTAATGCTACAAAAAATGTACATGTACTTTAGGAAATACATAATAATACTTAAATAAATATTTGAGAATATTTGGTTTGTTGTATTCTACGAACAAATTAATCAGCAAGGTTTATTACAAAACGTTTACAATTTATGAAATTTATAAGAATTTATTCTGAAGTTTCTAAGAATAATTTTTGCGACTGTAATATATTGCATATATGTGCGGGCGCACCTTGTGTGTGTGTGTGTGCGCGCGCGTGTACACATACCTGCATTGAAAGTTGGTACTAACAGACGTTGCCGAATCCTAGTGCTTGACCAAATTCTCCCTATCACAAAGAGAAACGTGTTTCCAAAAAAATTCTATATCCAGATATGTAGGGACACTTTTTCAAAGGATTTGAGATCCGTTACAATATTTGAACGTTCTACAAAAACTTAAATGGACAAAATTGTTTGTAAGCTTTGCTATACTTGTCACGAAAGGAAAGTTTGATCCTGTAAGCGATGGGTTCGTTTCATCAGTATTTTAGATTAAGCACGGGAGTACACTCACATTTACTCTTATATAAAAAAAAGATAATTGGCCCAGCGTATTAGATAGAGAGAGAAAGTTAGTAAACAGTTAGCACTAGATAAACGTTTTAGGAATATATTAACAAACGAATAAACAGTAGTAGAATAAATGGAAAAGTGAAATCGTCGTTACTAGAAACAAACAAAAATTAATGTTACAGTCCTTTTAATCAGCATTTATTAAAATTTGTTTTTTTCTTGAAAATCTATGTTATATAATTTTTACGATAAAAATAAATTTTTCAGAAAGATGTTTGAATAGAATAGACTGTTTGAAGGTACCTTATTATGAAAATCTACGTTACTACGGTGCATTACATTGGAAAACCAAAAGCAAAACTCTGGGTTGTAAAATAAAGATGAAAGTAAAAGGTTTTAAAATATGTATTACATGACATTTCGGTCACCCATTATGTAGGGGATATCAAAAGGATAAATGAAGTTTTACGGTGTACGTAAATAGATACTAAAGCAGCTACCAAGAAGACTACATACAAAATGTGTAGAATACTGTAGACGTAATGTGTGAAGTGTTCAGAATGTATAGAAAAATTAAGTTAATGAAGACTTCACAGACTACATCAACAATTAGAGTAAATTAAGCATTATATTTTAGCTATTGCTTGTAGTTAGGTTGTCAGATGAATTATTTGTGTAGAGCAACTCCTTAAGATTTTTTTTGACTTATTGCCTTCTTTCTAAAAGTACTATTTTCAGCCCCCACGGAAACTTTTCAGAATTTCAAAAAGCGTCAGTCTATTTGTGACCGTGTTCACGCAGTGCTGGTTTATAACTATAAACGCTTATAGGTGTTTCAACAATGAAGTTTCATTGTAATATATGTAAACAACTATGTACGTAGCTGATCACAATTACATGAATGCTTTATTTATGCTTTACCGCTACATATGTAAAGAAAATTGTTTTATATAAGACATGTACGGTTTATACGATATTTTAAAATCAGACAGTACTGAAAGGCACAAGTCTCAGACTCACATCTGTACCACGTGATCACGTCATCAATTCACGGTAATATAACGATGTCTACTGTAATTTGGGACTGGTTGACTTTAAAATGTTTCTAACAATGTTGAAGTTAAACATTATTTTGGCTCATACGGAATATTCATATTTAAAAAGATCCATGGTACGGGACGCGTTCTCACACCGAGTACTGTTTAGACCGAATAGTTATTGTGACAACAAATACTAATCAAATAAAGGTATTTGAGCTGGTGATACAGTCTCAAACTGTAGTTTCCGGCAGACATCCTGACAATCAGAATTAACTTAGGAAAGGAATATTGGATGAATTTGGTGGTTTTGCTTACATGAAACAGACCTATTAACGTTTTAGCAATACAGTCACATCAACGTTTTAGGACATAGTACTAACAACCATTATTCATCTCATTAACCGCAGGCGTGCGCCTGTAATTATACGTCAGGCATACAAATATTTTTCTTGGAACAAAATTTTGCAATAATGCAAGATACAGTGGCATTTTAAGTGTCCTATCGTGTTTCCAATACAGTAGAACGTCATATTCCAGTAATCATTTTAACGTTATTTATGCAACACAGTAGAATTCTTTTAGTCACAATTAACAATTATTATTCTCCACATCACTTGATTCTGTTTCTGACTATTTCCGGTGGAGAGCGTACTCTTTTAATATCATTGTAGGGCCTACTGTACAGTGAACTATTAAGCAAAGATCGCTTCCAAACTTCTATGTTATCGTATTGTACGAAAGGCTGTACAGGATTACAAGTGAAACCAAAAAGCGATGCATCGTCACAGTTAATAAACAAGTCCGTCTTTGTGTAGGCCTACTTGTAAATACCGACATATTAAGACAACCAAATGTATAAAATTTCTCCGCCAGGATTGAAACCACAGAACAAGGTGTATGTGCGTGTGCGTGTGAGTGCGTGAGTGACCCATTGACAGAATATGTGTTTTAGTTCTAAAACTATTTCGACAGGTCAGTTTCGGGAGTGACTAAGACTCTTTCCTTAGCCTAATTAATAGCGTAATTTATTAGTAATTAAGTACTACTGGTACTTTGATACCCGTGAAGCAGCTTCCGTTTGAACCCTTAATTCACTGGTGTACAGTCTATTGCCCCGTTTTTATTTTACCATACAAATCGAACGAAGAAAACTCCCTGGTTCGATCTACTACGAATACATCTGTATATTCTCAATTATTTTTTTCTCACATGATTATATAGGCTACAAAACCAGCTGGCTGTGTATCCGCTTCTGTTTGCATTCAGCCCACATGTCGTATATCAATGACAGGTTCTAGACAGAAATATTAATAAGATCAGTCTTCATATAATGTCTGGACAATTAGCATGCCGCCTACACAATATTATTTTATTTTCTCTCTTTATTGTTTTGTAACATGACCATCATTCAAACGGCTCCTAACAAAAAGGGTAATGCTATACTGCAAAGAAAAGCGATGGAGACCTTAGAAAATTTTTGACAACTATTAAAAATTTGTAACTTAACAAAAATGTGTTTAATAACTTTATCATGTCATTTGCCAATTATGCAAAGTACCACTGCCAATCCAAACATCACTCATTATGCCTTCTGAAACGATTAAGTTACTTTGTCCAATACTACTACTACTACTACTACTACTACTACTACTACTACTACTACAACTACTACTACTACTACTACTACTACTACTACTACCACCACCACCACCAACACTACTGCTGCTGCTGCTGCTGCTGCTACTACTACTACTACTACTTACTACTACTGTCTGGCCACGATTCGATGATGGAGCATTGTGTAAGGTGGGAGAAGCATGGCCGGGTACTACGGTAGGCTAAGTGGGGATAAACCAAACGGCTAGTACACATATTCCACCCTACCTCGCTTACAAGCGGCCGCGTGGTGGGGGAGAGCTGCTTCGATCATCCAGTTGCGGCCAGACAGCACTACTACTACTGCTGCTGCTGCTGCTATTACTACTACCACCACTACTACTAATACTACTGTTACTACTACTACTACTACTACTACTACTACTACTACTACTACTACTACTACTACTACTACTAACAAATATAAGAAAATCGTATGACAGAATAGAGAAACAATTATACCCTTTGATAGCAGGAAAGTGGAATAATATTTATATTCCATTAATGTTACATATAAAGACTTTTTATAGGTGTTTACAGACAAAATATATTTTAAAACCACAATAAAGGAAGTTAGACATACCGCATGTTTTTAAAATGTGTTTGGAATTAAATAAAACATTGTTTATTTGTGTAAATACGTAGTATAAACAGGCATTGTTTATTTAGTCTCTCTAAATGGATTACAATTCTTCCATAGAAAAAATACTGAAATGCTTGCTCTACAAACGCCGAGTCAAAATATATGTGATTATGAGTGCGTAGCCTACGCAGCCACACTACAACAACACAACCTCTATGCGAAATATTGTTCGCGTAAATTAAATTTGCAACTGGCAGAATCAGGCAAAATATCGTCTCTATGATTAAATTGAAAGAAGGAATAGTTTTGCCAGGCGAAACATTTATTCAGTAGAGATGCCTGTTTCTGTGCAAACACAGACAAGTATTACTGACTACTGCACATTTGTTACTAAATAGTGGAAAACAAATAAACAAAACTATATAACGAAAGAATAGATATTTACGTATTTATTTAAAGAACTTTCATAATTGTCCGCTTTTCAGCCACTGGGCATATAAATCGTTTCAAATACAGAGGATTTTTATGTTATCTTTAGAACATTATACTGTATTATTACTGTTCTTTGTCTTAAACATTTTTGGGCGGAGCCTGATGAGCGTAGCGAAATCAGGCATAGCCTTCTGTCTACGACTCGGTGCACAATTTAGACCGCGAACTCCTCCGAAACTGCTCAACCGAATGTTATAAAATTTTGCGTACGTATCCGGACAGTACTGTAGAACGCACACATGTACTTTCCATTTCTCTAAATTATTTGGTTCAAAAGATATTACGCTTTTTTAAAATCTTAGCTTAAACGTGTGAGAGGAATAGAGATAGAGATATCGTGGCCCATCTGGCTGTCGCCCGATAAGATAAGATTTTGCTGTACACAAATGCCGGTGCGTGTGCGTGTGCGGCTCCCGCCGCCCGCGTTGGCTGTCGCTCGATAAGATAAGATTTTGCTGTATACACTTTGTATTCATGTCTCACATGTGTTTAATTCAAACAGTAGTAGAGCTTTGGTCTATGGTGTAGCCAGATGTACGGATTGGACTTAAGTGTTGAACAAGTGTCAATTTTTAGATGAGAATCTATGTAGTCGCTGACACAACTGCAACTTTCCATTACATATTGCAACGAATATTCTATACATTCTTATTCATCAATTTTTATATACGTATTATTTATAGTATGCTTCGACGGAGAAGAGGTCCAAATATTGGTCGTTTAACTACAAATCAAATACTGATGAGACAGCGACAACATGTTGCTGCAGCAACTGTTGAAGGCCCTATAACATGAATCATGTGTTATATGATCAAAACAACACAGGGTATAGGAATCTTCCGAATGAATTTGAAGACAGCTTACGATCTCTAGAATTCTATGAAAGTGTAAATTGTTCTCGAGTGTTGATGCAGCAAACCTTTTTTGGTATGTGCCCGCAGTGTAAGCTAATCCCAAATACGTTTACTGGACTTAATCCCACAGTACATCCTAAAGATGTACCTATAGAAATGATGGCTCTCACTTAGGCCTATGTAGAACAACTCTTAATAGCAAGAGTACAACCAGTGATGCGTGTGTATAGGGTGAAATCGAGAGGCTTTCCCGGTCAATATGCTTATAAGGGAAATATTATAAATATTGTTCAAAATATAACGGAGATAGTTAGTTCCTTGCCACCTACACACGCTTCGCTGAGCACTTTAGTTGTAAGAAAGGAAAGTGTTAATGGACATTCCATCGGGATTTTCATGTAAGACGTGACAAAATTTTAGAAGCACTCAATTTTTTTTAAATGAATCCATTTTATAGTGATATCATCATTGATATGGAAAAAATATCTCAACTTCCATTAAATGATAGTATTTATGGAATGTTACCCACTGTTGATTTACCTGAGGTGAATACAGATGAAGAGAACTTTTCTGAAGAAATTTTTGAAAGTATGATCCCGGAGAATATTAGAATCACAGAAGTTGATCGACTCCAATCTACAGTGAATAATGTAACTCCATGGCCACAAGGTACTGATATCATAAATAAATTCTCATGCGAAGGGTATGCAAGCATGGCATTTCCCGCTTTACTACCTTACGGATCTGCTGAACTAAACGATAATACTCGAGCAATTAGTATGAAACTTACAGCACTTGAATATTTTCAATTTTTGTTGCAATATAAAGACCGACTTTGGCACAAGATCCTAGGTTCAGATTTTGTCCATTGAACACTGTTCAGCGTCATCAAGCTATTCAACGAGGGGCAATATTTGCTAGAAAATCTGATTTCAACGGAACAATACAGCAACTGAGAAACACGCTGTCGAGTAATCCTCAAATAATAAGAAGTTTATATTACTGGTGTGGAGAAATAAGAGGATCAAAACCTTACTGGTTTGAAAGAAGGTGTGAACTTGAATCAATGATTGAGCTGTGTGATAATCTTCCTACGGGTTTTTTTACTTTAAGTGCAGCTGATATTTGGTGGCCTGATCTGGCACGACTCATGGGTTGGGTTGTAATGATAAACTCCTGAATCAGTATAATCCTGTCATCGCACAAACATGGAGAGCAAATACTGGTTTTAGTATAATCACCTGCTTATACCTCCTTATCACCTCTTTATGGTGGTTGAATATGTATCCAAATATGCTTCAAAGTCAGAACCTGCTTCGAAAAATTTGACGGTAATGTTTCAAGAAATCGTTGAATCGAGAGCCCCGGATGAAGAATCTCGTCGAGCATATACAAGTTTGATGATAACAGTGATCAGAGAAAGAGACATCGGGGCTTGCGAAATATGTCATTTACTCTATGGAATTCCATTGTATCAATGTACCAGAACTTTTAGAGTACTTGTCATAACAATAGAAAACTATGTTGCAATTAATGGAACCAATAGTGAAAATGACAGTAATTCATATATTCAGTAGTAGTATATTCATTCATATAATAGTAAGTAGGCCACTAAACATAGAAGAAATAACATTATCCGATTTTGTTAAAAGCTTTTCTAAGGGAAGAAATTAGCACTTTTCAATTAGCACAAACAGAAAAGAAAGAATTGTACAAGTTTTCCCTAAAGTAAACAAAAATAACAATGCAGTCAATACTGAATTATATTGTAAACAAAAGTTGATTTTACATAAGCATTGGCGTAATGAAAAAGACTTGAGAAGTACAGATGAAACATGGTTCATGGCTTACACTCAACAAAATTTTGGACAGCTTCACGAACAATTACACATGTCTTTAATTACAGAAAAAATTGAAAATTATCAGGATAATAATAACGAGTTTGATATTTTTGACGATAGAGACTGGATGGCTATAGCAGCAGTAATGCCTAATGCACTACCAACTCATGTTGGTCTAGGTAATCGTGATATCGATTTACTTCATAATTGGGAAGCAGCCTATTACAAATATCCAGATATAAATAATAAAACTTCTTTAATCGAAAGGAATCGAGAAACATTTGTGAATCAGTATGATTCTCATGAATCATACAATGTTATTTTCAATGACCAACAAAATAAGATATCGTACTTAGATTATCAGCTAAATTACTATGATGATTGCAATCAAAGACATGCAATTATTCAGGGAAAAGCTGGAACTGGTAAAAGCTGTGTAATTAATGAAATGGTTAGGACAATTAATTCATATTTTGTCTGCGATGCAACTCTTTTAATGGCTCCTACTGGTGTGGCAACTAACAATATTGCTGGTCAAACTATTCATTCAGCTCTAAGAATAAATGCTTTAAAGAGAAGGGGAGGAACTTTCAAAGATTTAGAAGGTGAATCCAAAATTGCTTTTGAGGAAGAATTAAAAGATATGATGTTCGTTATTATTGATAAAGCCAGTATGTTGGGTTTGAATTTGTTTTTCAAAGTGGATATGCGACTCAAACAAGCAAAGCAGCGTCCTTTTGGTGGCCTTTTCGTGTATTTAGTCGGTGATTGGTCCCAACTTCCGCCGGTTTGTGACAGGAGTCTTTACAATATTGGTAATAATGTTCAGACCATTCAATCGAATCTTTTATATAAACAGTTCAAAAAAGTTTTCTTTTTAACGGAGATTATGAGACAGCAAGGTGATGATCAAAAACATTTCAGAGAGACTTTAAATAGAGTCGCAAATGGAACAATCACTGAAAAAGATTATCAGCTCTGATCTAAAAGATTTTATGTAAACAATATCGGGGACAATTTTAAAGATACTGTTTGTATAATGTCGAAAAATGCTGAAATCGAACGCTTTAATTATGAAAAACTAGAAAGCAACAAACAACCCGTGGCTCTAAGCAATGCAATTCATAATTTCCCAGAAGCCTCTCTAGGAAAATTTGACGATGCTCAGGGATTATTTGCCCATTTACGTTTATGTAAAGGTACTCGAGTTATTCATAGAAGAAATCTTTGGGTCACAAAAGGACTAGCCAACGGTTCAGTTGGGACAGTAACTGATATTATTTATGACCCGGCAGTTGAGTGCGAAAATTATAACACTCACATGCCAATATGTATAGGCCCTACTTGTATCTTTCGAAAAGTATACAGGACCAGTTCTGTACGAGAATTCAATACCCATTGTACCAGTAGTGGCATTTTTCAAGAAAAATGAAATTTCTTGTACTCGCAAACAATTTCCTTTAATGTTAGCATATGGTGTTAGTATACATAGATCGCAAGGGATAACATTAGATAAGGCAATTGTTAATTTAGGTGACAATGAATTTCAGGTTGGTTTAACGTAAGTAGTTACGAATGCTCCGCCCATTTGTGTCAGTGACACTCCTAGTTATATTTGCCATATCACTTGCCATAAAATGTTATAATCACACAAAGGTGTGACGGTACAAGTAGTCACAGAAAACAAGGCATTATCCTCTTAATCTGTGAGTCTGATGTCAAAATGAACCACTATAACATGTCGGAGAAAAAGTTAGTCTTAAGCTCATTTTTGGGGTGACTGAAATTACTATTCCAATTTTTTATACGGTAAAGAAGTTCAATTATTTTGCCTATGATTGAGCTGATATCACTCGGTTTCCGTTAGATTTTGTGAACTCAAATTAAGTAAGCAAATTTCTATCACTATATGTTATAAAGACATGAAACGGGGTATTTGGAAGGTCACCAGCAAACACAAATTTTTTGCAGAAAGCACAAACAAAACTTATGCGTTGACGCATGAATTTAAAATAAATGTGAATGAATATAAGCAAACAAATAACAATTACAAATTTAAAATTTGTCTTACTGTAATCTTCAAGTTTAATAAAATTAATACGTATTAATGTAAAGGTATTTGGAACTTGAAAAAACGTCACAAATTACATTTTCGTATATAAATCTAATATTAGAACTTCGTATTCTGTGAGTAGCTTGATATATAATTTATACCAATTTAATGAGATATAATGTTACTTTAAAATTTCTAAAAACTATGTGTTATTCCAACATTATTGTTGTGCGGAACAGCTTAAAATCAACAAGTGTTTACGACGACAGGTTACAGATTACTATTGCCTGCCTGTACCTGTTAACACTACTCAAAATTATTTATAACAATTTCTATATCAAGTATATACAAAACACATTGCCCTGTGTAAATTTGCAAACATGTGTATTGGTGTGCATTTATATGATTATAATCACTACTATTATTCTCTGTATTCTAAATAATATGTAGTAAAAAATACTAACCTTTTATTTAAATCTGCGCTGTATGAGCCATCGGTATACGTTAGTGTAAAATAGGAGAAGGCTGGTTGCACAAAGAGAGACCGTAACAGGCATTCCTTCATCGATAAAAATACAATTCTTTTCAATTTCGTTAGCTTAGGAAACTTGCTTCCTTTGTTGAGAAGAAGATATTTTCCTTACAAATCGTAAATAATATATTATAACGTTTTTTTGTTGTCTGTATCGTTAACGAGCCACACGTTTGGTAGCCATTTATTTTTATAACGATTTTGTTGTTGTCTATATCGTTAACGAGCCACTCTTTTGGTAGCACAATTTATTTGCAACGATACTTACGTTATAACATTTACAATGAGTGTAATCTTAATAATAATAACAACGTGAATTGTTTAGAATCGTTCAAACATTTATTAATTAAAAAATCTCAAAAATATTGCGAGTTAAAACTTCATTATTATGTGCATGTGTGTATTTGTAGTACACATACTTGTTAATAAAATACAAGTAATGTCTTATATTAAGCATAAAACATAAAATACACTTATAACTATAAATAACATTGATTATGATATAATATTGCTCTCGAATTGCTCAACTTCTTTAATTCTTATTAAATTCTCTAATATTTCTTTTTTAAAATTATTATTGTTGTTGCATATGCATCTCTTATTTATGATATATTAATTACTTTAAACAAATTACTATTTACTTTCAATAGTAAATTAAATATCTTCGATAGATTATCATTTCAAAAATATACTTTCATAAATTCAAATATTACTATAAATTACTATACAGTAAACAGTTATATTTACAAATTATTAATTTCACTTTTTGAAATTATTTTGTCTTTCTTTTACATTGTTTTTTTGTCTTTAATTGAGTCTTTTGTTTTGATGAATACATGGCGTTATTTCACCTTCATCGTGGCAGTAATTACTCAGCGTATCCTCTTCTGGTCCTGAGTCCTTGCTCCTGGTTGATCCTTCGTAGTCGGTGTAGTCCTGGAGTCCGCTCCCCGTCCTCCGGATCCTCTCTGTAATCCGATGACTCGTACCGTACGGATGAAATCTATACCATGTAGTGGGATGCTCCCTCGTCTGCAGTAATAGCCTCTGGCTGCAGCGATGATCTCACGAAAGTGATGAAGTTGTCGGGCATAGCCTCCGGCTGCCGCTGTAGTTGAACGAGAAAGAGAAGTTGTCGGGCTTAGCCTCCGGCTGCCGCTGTGATTGAACGAGAAAGAGAAAAAGGCTAGTGTGTCTCACATATTTATACTCTAGGGCGCAAAAATCATGTCTCGACAATCCTCTGCATGAATCAGTCTGTCGTAGCGTCCTTTTATAAACATGATTATATACACACTTATTTCACTGGTCTTCGCAACATGCGAAGACTTTTGCAAATTACCCGAAATTCATCTGGTCGGTAATTTTTTTATGTACAACTGTGTGTTAACCGCTTTTCTCTATCTTAATTCTTATAGGCTTTATTTATATTTATTTGCACTGTATTTACACTTTTTATTGTTTTCGCACAATCTTCTGTATACGCGTGCGTCTTTATATTATTCACACTGTGGCGTATTTTGTTTTGTGAAATTTTACACACACTTATTACAATTTAAATAATTTATGTATTGATTAATGTTTATTTAGGAATTAACTAACGCTTTGCAGGAATTAACTGGCCGCACTCACACATGTAAGATACACGTGTACACAGACCCAGCTGTGTGTGGCGTGACAATCCTGTTCAAACAGGCAAATCCGTTGTTCTCATTTACAGCTTTCTATATGAATTATTATACTACTGACAATATTAATTATTCATTTTAATTTACATTAATTATCTTAACTAATTGTGCAATGCACAGTACCATATACGTACGTACTGTTGCAATATATTTCGTCTTCACTGCGGTAGTTGTCTTTAACACTAACAAAAACATATTTTTTCAGCGAGTTGTTAATATTTCCTAACGCGTAACGTTGCCTTATAAATTCCTTCTGTGCCTTATAAAATAGCGTTACGACGGTCTAACTGAACGTCGTATGGTACAGTGGAAAACAAAATACAAGACACCAATTAGCCTAAGTCGCTAATCAACAGCTTTAATTATCACAACTAAACAGTTTGTAATCAACAAGATAGTCTCTTACAATAAATCAAAAACAAAATCGAGATTTTAAATTTTGAGATGGAAACCATATGGTCGTAGGCGAAGAGGAAGACCTAGGTTCAGTTTTAGAGAAGACATCAATCGGGCAATGAGAGACCGGGAATTGGAAAGAAAAATCTTGGTTAGATCGAGACCAACTAGGGATCGGAAGACGTAGGATAACGATATGAACCGATTTATATATATATATATATATATATATATACATATATATATTGTAACGAATCTCCGTTTACAAATAATGTTTCTCGTTCGTGTACAAAAAATTAAAAAAATTTATTTTATTTAAAATTTTTCAAAAAAAATTTTTTATATGTTTGTTTTATTGTTCAATAATTTAATAAATAATTCTTGTAAGGGTGTAGTGTTGAAATTTTGAGTTTATTGGAGTTATTTGTGTCAATAATTTAGCTTATGGTTTTCTGTAACTAAATTCCAGTTAACAGGATTGTCTCAATTCAGTAATCGATTGGCGATATTTCTTTTCCTCCGTATATATTACTTTCCCTTGAGTAACGGTCGCCTTTCTGGTAGTCCTGTTGTTAACTAAAACTCTTTATTAAATTGAGAAATAAATTTAAAACCAAATTGTTGAATTACTATGTTTTTTATTGACAATTATTCAAAAGATCGATTGAAAATCGATTACCATATATAGCTCGACTCTTTCACAGGGGCAATCGATTGTTAATGCATCTGTTATTTTATATAAATATTTTCGAAAGGTTTCTTTTAACGGTTATAATTAATAGTCAGAGAAGGGGCAAGTATAGAAAGTATAACATTCACAATAAAATATCTTAATAGTTAGAAAATACACATTTTGATAATAATATATAATGTTTATTAAGTAAGAGTTTATACCAAATGACTTGTTGAATACGATTCGACGTAGGCGCTAGGCATGACGGGAGTTCCAAAATGGCCGCTTGCTCGCTACTGAAGATAAACAGGAATGGTGTAGCTGGATTTTTCTGTTAATAAAGATGCCTTCTCAACTGTTTCCTTGTCTCCGCAATATTGAATAATGTCTCTGGTGTTGTTAAGGTTGTCCCGGATAAGTGTTCTGTGTTCACTTCGATTAAATGTTTTGGATTAGGTGTATTCACTTCTGTCTATGTGTGTGTCGAAAATTGTGAAGTTCGTTTGGTTATGTATAATTAGCGTTTTATAGTTTTATTTCCTTATTTCACTTGTATTCGGTTCAATATTAATTGTTTTCAATGTTTGTAGTGGTTGTGTTCTCTGTTTTTAGGTTTAAGGTATAATTTCTGTAACTCTCGGTTTTTTATTGTAGGCTATGCTCATTTTTGATTCGCCATTTTTTGGTTTCGTTATATGTGTTATTAGCGAATTTTTATTCACTTCCGATGCATGTAATTTAAGTACATTATATCACAGGATATATTTTGGTTATTAATCAATTTCATGTAATAGTAAATACATAATCGATTTCTTTAACTCCTTCTGCTTAATTTGATATACAATAATCCATCTTTATAAAGTTTTTTATCAAAATTGCTATATTTCTGTCATTTTGGAAAAGTAGGCTCAATATTCTGTTTCCTGTCCTTGTCCAAAATTTAGCCATCTTATGTGTTATAATTATGATTATAATAAATCTCAGATTGACATAAATGTTTACCTTTCCTTAATTTCTTGCAAATTTATCCATTGATAATCCTTTTAAATATAATTCATGAATTTATAGTTTCCCCTCTGAAATTGTTATATATTACATTTGCAAAATTTTTAATAATTTTATACATCTTTTGATATTATCCTTTTAAAGTATAGTTTTAGTTATAGTATTTGGTGATTAATTCACCTTATATAAATTTCATCAATTTACTTGGTTCATTTAACTTAATTACTCAATTATAATGTTATTGAAATTTCCTATTTGGCCTAGATTTTCTGGTTTTACATATACTGGTTTTTTGAATAATACTATGTCTATACCCCTTCTGACTTTCTGAAGTTAATATAATATTTAATAAAATCTCCTTACATAACTATTAGAACATGTAGCATCTTATTCATGCTCATAATACAAAAACAATATTTAAATTAACTATTGGTCTTTAAAGTCAGACATTTTAGTTTTAACTATTACTAGTAACACATAACAAACATTTTATAAAATAGTATGTTATCCATACTGAGACATTTTAGTCTGTATTAACCCTGTGAGACATAATAAACATTTTTATAATAATAATAAATCTTATTCTATACACCACCTTGAAATATGGAGTTCATAGGCTTTAACACAAATACAATAAGTCATGTATTTTTATTTTTCTTAAATTTAATTTGGTTGCAGTCCTTTCTGTTTATTTCTTAGTATTACCTTTTAATCCCTCGTCACTGTATTTATTCCCCCCTGCTCTCTTTATCATTCACATTTTAAAGAATGTTTTTTGATAAAAAGTGGCATCTTCTTTGAAACATTAGTAATGTTTTCATAAGAATACTTCATAACATTTTATCTCTGTATTTATAGAAAACATTAAAGTTGTTTAATGGTACATAGTTGAAGTATCGGTTACACTTTTACTTGAAGTTTATTGGATATATTGAAATAACTTGCACTGTTTCACTGATACTTTTGGATATTATTTATACTTGAGTTTTACAATATTCCAATATCAAAATCTTAATTTATTTGTTTCGGGTTTTTTGTTATCTGTATTTAAGAAATAATTTTTGTTATTGCCTGGTGTAAAAATTTTAACTATATTATGGTTGATAGTGTTGTGATGTCACTTTCTATGAATAACTTCTAAGTTAATATGGTTAACTCCGGTACTGGTCGATAGACGGCTCTTCTTCTTCTTCAATATGCTCCTTATTTACGTAAATACCGCCTTTCGGTTGGTCCGTGTTCTTGAATTAACTTATTCTTTAATTATATTTAAAGTAAAATTCAACCAATTTGCAGAATTAGAGTGTTTATTAACAATTTATTAAAAATATCGATAGTAATCGATTGTTGACAACAGTATCGACTCGTTACTCAGGGCCGGTCGACAAAAACTTTACATTAATAGTCTATATAAAATATTGTTCTTTTAACGGTTATGCTAGAATAGCCAGAGAAGGGTAGGGCTTAGAAAGTATAACATTTACAATTAAAATGTCTTAAAATTAACAATTACAGTGTTATTAATTAATATAGAAAGTTTATATAGTATAATATTCGAACGAATGCAGACTAGACGTTCATTTGTTCCACCTCGAATAGAATGCTGGGAAAATCAAAATGGCCGACAGAAGTATGCGTAGTTGAATGTCAATCACCTCGACGAATATTTCTTGCAATAAAGATGTCCTTTTCGCCGTTTCCTCGTCTCAGCAATAGTGGATATTAGTTCTGGAGTTAAATGAGTGTTCTTGGTGCAGTGTTTATTAGTTCACTTGGTGTAAATGTGTGTTATTATGTCTGTTTCACTTTGGTTAAATGTGTCGTATATAACCCTTTTTGTTTCATCAGTAAAATTTATTTGTAGTGGTGTTAGTTCAATTATTTAGGCGTATGTGGTTCTGTTTATCTGTAGTTCACTGTTTATTGTTTGTTTTCACTGCTTCTCAAGTTAAAATTTCAAATTAAAAAAATTACAAAATTTGCACTGAACTCAATTTAAGTAACGCACGCCATTAATATAGGTTATACGGGGCAAAACCTCGTTTAAGTGTTCGCTTCAACGGATAATAATTAACTGTTCTCATTTCCTTCGACTCCTGAAATTCTTAGCCAATTTAATATAGATCATACATTGTTTCAAATTATCTTAGCTTCCGATACATTTTATTTGAATACATTATACACGGAAAATATTTTCGTTATTATTTAACTGTATGAAATACTAAATACATATTCGGTTTTTTAAATCTATTTTGCTTATTTTGATACTAATTAACATAGTTTTACAAAGTTTTTATTTAAAAAAGTTTATTTGGAAAAGTTTATTTCTTTCATGTTGGAAAAGTAGGCTTAAATTTGGGTTTCCTGTCCTTGTCCAGATAATAGCCATTTTCTCTGATATAATTATTATTATACTGAATCTAAGATTGATATAATTGTTTATCTTTCCTTAGTTTCTTGCAATTTTGTTCATTAGTTATTGTTTTTAGATATAATTCATTTATCTATGACTCCTCCTCTGAAATTTTAGTTAATACGTTTAATTTTTATTTATAATTTTACTTATCTTCTGACAATATCTTTATAAAGTATAAGTTACATTGTATTACTATATGGTGGGTTTATCTTACATAAATTTCATCAGTTTAGTTGGTTTATAGGACTAGATTTGTCAATTATAATGTAGTCTACATTTATTATCTGACCTAGATTTTATCTGTTGTTACTTACAAAGTTTTTAATAATACAGTTAGTTCATACCCTTTTCTGACCTTCTATTCTAATATAATATTCATTAATAATTTCTTCTTTTACTACTGTAACCTTTAGTACTGATTTTAAACAATTAAAACATAACAATTATTTGACATTAAATCTGGTATTTAGAATCATACCTTTTTTTGTCCTGATTACTTACAGTAACTTCTAAAAAACATTTTACTATATAGGAATGATATACACATTCAGATACGGCATTCCTAATTCAAACTACTAAACGAAATAACATTTTATAAGTACAAGGATTAATCTCTATTTCTAAATCTTATTTATAGAGTTCATATATTGAAATTGGAACCTAACATTTTGTTCCATTAAATTTTAAAACACTCCCATTAACACTCCCTTAAAACTATTTGGTTACAGTCTTATCTGTTTTTCTTAATTTTAGGGATGTATTCCCCGTCACTTTATGTACTAACTCCAAGCTATCTATTTATACTATTTATTCCATTGCATGTTCTCATATAAACAGTGGCATTTTATTAGAAAGAGTATTCATTGCTCCTTCACCACATTATTTGATTAAATATCATTCATGATACTATTAAAAAAAACACTTAAAGTTATTTAAATGTACAGTAATTTATGCACCTTCTCAAAGTTTATTTATGATAATCTAATAACTTGCACTTGTCCCTGGTTATTTCTTGATACTATCACTAGTCCTTTCATAGTTTTATAATATCAAATTGTTTAATCATGGGGAAACTGTTAAGATTTGTCTATTTAAATTATACAATAACTTTCTTGTGTGCACTTCTACTTAGCACTTTAAACACTTTTTGTTTTTATTAGTTTTACATGAGTTTATGGTTTGTTGGGGTGTTATACTTTCTATAGTGACATTTACTTTCTTTTGGGGTTTTTGTTTTCTCCCTATTGGGTTTCTTTTGGGTATTGGTCGTGTTCTACTTCCTCTATTCTATGTGATCTTCACTTGTCCCTGTTCATTAGGTATCTTTGTTTGTTTTGGATATCTTCCTTCTTCATTCTTGGTTTCTTCAGTACCATTTCGTTATTATTTACTTTTATTTATACTGGGCTGTTTACTTGGTCTGGGTAGCTTCCTTACCTACTCCTATCCTACCTGGGCATTATTGTTATTTTAATTTTAGTTTTCTGTGGTTTTATTTTGTTGTACATTCATATTAGTTGCAGATTTTTTTCTTTATGTTTACTTTTTCTTGTTATAATGGTAATTTATTGTGCTTTTTATTTAGTTTTCATTTGGATCTTTCTGGATATTCCATATACTTGATTTTTACTAATGATCATCTGGTAATTGATTTAAATGGATTATCTGTCATGCTACAATATATTGCAACGATACGTTTAGCACAAGTCTATGTATCAACCCCTGACTGAGGTATGATAACATACGAACGCACGTATTAGATGTAAAAGATGTAAATAATAAAAGTAATGTAATAATTAAGCGTTAGGTAGAAGAGATAATAAAAGAAATAAACGTATTAATTAATTTTAAGTAAATAAATAATTGTAAGTGAGAATGCATATGGAATTAAAAGCCTAGTTGATTTTTAAACGCAGCGAGGGGAGAAGAAAAACGCACCGACTGGCATGGGTGACGTCGTAGCGACAGGCAGCCGCGTGTGTATCAGTCTGTGTGTGTGTGTGTGTGTGTGTGTGTATGTGTGTGTGTGTGTGTGTGTAAATGAAGGACAAGTTGAATTATGTATACGATTGTGGAAAATTTTACACAGGTTTTTTATGTGCTGAACGGAAACCAGAAGTCACACGAATCAGAGACATATTGTCACAGGTCAAATGGCGCCAATCGTACACACTATCGTTTTTTAGGCCCTTAAAAGGACCGTTTGTCGGGTACGCTAAATCATTTGCGTACGCTGCCCGAGCCGCGCTGTGATGTTCGGCGGCTGCGTCCACTGTTCCTGGCGTGCAGCGGTTCTCATCTTTCGGCAGCGGTATGTAGAGCCCGCTGCTGTCCCAGTCAATGTCCATCACTGCTTCTCCTGTGTTCTCCATTCTTCCTTCTTCCTTTTCTTCCAGCTGGCTTCACGATGTCCAATGGAGTGCGCCAAAATACACAACTGGGGGTTGCGCGGCCCACGCGAAGCGCGGGTCGCGAGTGGTGCAGTGTCCCGGGTCTCAGAAAGGACTCCTGCCACTGGCATTGCATTGCATTATGGATGCGGGGTGTCTTTGCACCCGTGGCTTGATTGCAGCATCTGGATCGTGTCCAATGGCTGCCAGAAGTAAACATAGTGCTGATACATGTCGACTGGTTACCTAAAACTGGAAAAGGAAACCGCCAACCAGTTAACTGAGAAGGTGGGGGAGTATAACTTTTATTTGTTTAATGCACTGCCGCTGGTACCGATTCGAGCAACAGATGTTGCCCGTTTCAAGTCCAGTCAGCAGACGCCCTGAGGGTGTCGGTCGCTCCCCGCGAGGCGGAGAGCCTCCGTGCCAGTGAATGATGACAGCGACAAGCAGCCGGCTCAGCGTGCTAGGAGGGGGATAGGAAGGAAAGAAGGACAGTTTGGTGAAATACTCTGGTCTAGGACTGATGATTACTTGTTTTTGTTTAATTTAAAGAGGATGGCGTTATGGCGGGTCATCAAGAAGCGCCCGAGGGCGCTTGACCCGAATGGGCGGTGGTGGTTCTGATGCACTGATGGTTCGTAGGTACGGGAAGGTGGAGGTCGAGGCTTTAGCAAAGAGAGTTAGAGCCAACGACCGGACAAAGGAAGTCAAGGTAGGAACACGGAGACCCCTTCGAATCACGTCGTTCCTTACAAACCAAGGGGACCCCGTCAAGGATCGGAGTGTTCGGGACTGGAAAGCTTCCAGCCTACATCTGTTGGTGGTGGATAAAAGAGACCACCAGGCGGGTGCCGCATAGGTCAATACAGACCTGAGAAATAGTAGATAGATGGTAAGTTTCGTGCGCATGGCCAGGCGGCTGCGACACGAGAGGAAAGGAGATAATTTGGCTCGGACGCCGCGAGCCTTGGCAAGGGTTTCCGTCACGTGGGCGTTGAAGCAAAGGCGACGATATAGCCGAACGCCTAAATACTTCACCGATTCTTTGTAGGCGATGGGTCTCCCTGCTAGGGAGAGGGGCTGGCATCGGGAGATGGACTTACGGGTGAAGCAGATCGCCTCGGATTTCTCCGTGTTGATCGTCACCCGCCATTTCCGTAGCCAGTCCGGAAGCTGGTTCAACTGACGCTGCAGCTTTCTACTCGCAAATCGCGGGGACAGGGAGCTGCAGTGATACATAGCATCGTCAGCGAACAAAGACAACGTGACTCCGGGCAAGACAGGCAGGTCGTTCGTGTACACAAGGTACAGAACGGGGCCGAGGACAGATCCCTGAGGTACGCCGGCGGCGACGGGTCGAACTGTAGAACAGGACCCGTCGACGCTCACCCTAAAGGTTCGGTCGCTGAGATACGACCGGAGGAAAAACACTATGGTCGATGGTAGAGGGGAATTGGCAAGTTTGAAGAGAAGACCTTCGTGCCAGACTTTATCGAAGGCCTTGCTCACGTCCAACAGTACGGCGGCCGTAGCCGCTCGCCTGTTGGTGGCGTCTGACAAGTGCGTAACAACGCGGACCAATTGAAGCGTGGTCGAGTGCTCTCTGCGAAACCCGAACTGTTCGCTGCGGATGTAACCATCTAGCAGCGGCGAGATGCGAGCCAGCAGGAGACGCTCGAACACCTTCGAGATGACTGGCAAGAGAGAGATTGGACGATAGCTTTCAGGAAGCATGCGCGGCTTGCGAGGCTTCGGAATCATTACGATGTTGGCTGATTTCCACAGGCGGGGAAAGTACTGTAGCCGGAGACAGGAGTTAAACAGCTCAAGAACGAGGTCAACGCCTGAGGCCGGGAGATTTTGTAGAGCAGCGGCCCCGATCCGGTCAGGACCGGGGGCGCGACGGCGATTTAGTCGGCAGATAGATGAAACTAGTTCATCCCTGTCGAACGGGAGGGCTGGCATTTCGGGAGGGCGGGAAAAATGTCCAGATAGGAAGTCACGGACTTCTGCCGAGTCGGCAGGGTCCGAGACGCCTTGGTGAACAGTAAATTGCACCTCCATGCAGTCGGCGAAGACCTCGGCCATGCCTTCTGATGAAGATACAACCCCGTTCGGAGTTTCAAGTGGGTTGCGAGTTCTCTTCTCGCGGGTCAGTCTACTCGCCGCTCTCCAGACGGAGGCGTGGTCGACTTCAAGAGACTCAAGGTATGAGTCCCATCGATCAGAGTTTACGTCCCGCAGTAGCTGCTGGACGTAAAGAGACTGGGCCTGAAAGCGCCTTTTGACGCCGGGATCACGGGTTCTTTGCCATCTGCGGCGGAGATTGCGCCGTAGCCAGATGGCGTGGAGTACTTCCGCAGGTAAGGCCGACTTACGATGATTCACCTCGAGAGTATATGTGTGTCGATCCATGACACCTTGGACCAACTCCTGAAGATGAGTGGCTCGGAGATCCAAATCGTCACAAGTGACGATCGGGTCCGCGGGGAGTGATGGTAACCGCCGTGAGAGCTCATCATGATAGGAGCGCCAGTTGACTCTCCTAACAATCTGAGCGGGAGGTCGGGGTGAGGCCGAGAGCTCACGGGCAGTTATAAAAAGGGGATTGTGATCGGATGAGAGATCCGACACTGACGAGACCTGGATGTGATGGGTCACGTCCTTGGCTATGACAATGTCAAGGACGTCCGGTCGATGACCGGAAAAGGGGAAGTGAGTAGGGTCTTCTGGGCCGATGACTTGAAGTACCGGGTCGTCGGAGACGAACCGATACAGAGATTTTCCGTAGGCGTTGGCTACTCTGCTGTTCCAGGAGGGATGCTTGGCATTTAAGTCGCCGGCTACAATGGTTGGTAGGGGATAATCGAGGAGAGCGTCCCACTCCTCGGGCGGTGGAGGTAGCCGCAGGCCGGGCCGGAGATACGCCGCAACAACGCGCAACTCCGATCCGCCAGCGTCTATCGCCACCGCACAACCTTCAACTAGAGATGTATCTAAAGGGGGTAGTGGCCTGTGGGATATCCGCCTGTGGACTAAGACGGCTGTCCCCCCCCCGAGGAGCGACAGCCAGGCCGTTGGGGACGATCCTGACGAAAACAGATGTAAGATGGGAGGTTGAAGGTATGGTAGCGAGCCAGATGAGTCTCGCAAAGGAGGACGACATCAGCGTCGTACTCCGTTACGAAAGTCATCAGTTCAGATCGTCGAGGGACTACCCCATGGGCATTCCACGCAACGATCCTAAGACTCCTAGCCATTCAAAGGAAGAAGAGGAAAGAGGGTAGACAGTGATTGAAACACCAGGGAGAGAACCGTGGTTGTATCCGGAGCAGACCTGATGTTGTTTACCAAAGTTTCAGCCCAGGCAGTCAGGGGGTCCACCGGGGCCCGGGAAGATTCCCGAGATTCCGGAAGACGGACCTGGCTGGCCTCGGCCGGTGTTGCAGATGGCGCAGGGCTCGGGGACGGACGTGGGGTCTGCTCAGTTGGGAGCTTAGGTCGATGGCTGGGGGCGGGCGGGGCCCGCTGAGGTTTTACAGGCAAGGCCTGTGGAACTTGTCGCTGACGGCGACGAGTGCGCTTCTGTTTGGAGCTCCGAGGAGCGGAAGGCGGGACTGATGTAGCGGCCACAGCCGCGTACGAAGGACCGGGCGCTCCCTGCCACTGGGTCTGTTGGAGTTCATTTTATACTTTTTATCTACTTATGGGGGGGGGTCTGAAGCCACCTGCGATTGGTGGATTATACCACCGGGACTAGCAAACGAGGTCGCTCCCAGGACTCACCTGGTCGCGGGGTGTATTTACCAAGTCCGGCAATGAGGGAATTGTGGGTCACTCTGTCGGAACGAACATAGAATCTACGCGCCAGGCGTCTCACGGTGTCATCAAGAGAGCGGACACCGAGTCCTCTCCTCAAAAGGCGAGAAGAGTACCTCCGTGGGACTTTGAACGCGAGCTTCAGTCCCCGGTCGAGTACGCGCTGGAGCGTTGTTCTATGACCACGAGCCAGGTATCCCCAAACAGGCCAGGCGTAGGTAATCACGGGCAACACGTACGTGTTGACTATGAGCTTACCTAGCCGGAGGGTCATTGCCGGATTAGAAAGCACGGGCCAGAGTCTACTGAGTTGCGCCGAAGCGCGTTGTCGGATGTACTGTACATGGGTTCGCCAGGTGAGTCGGGAATCCACGTGGAGCCCGAGGTACTTGCCGCTATTGGTCCAGGGCACCTCGACGGGGCCTACTTTAAGCGGCCGGGGCCGCTTACGTTTTCGCGAGAATATTACCGCGGCGCTCTTGGAAGCGTTAACGGCAACTCTCCAGTCATCGGTCCACCCGACATACGCGTCGAGTTGGCGCTGGAGCTTAACTGCCGCATAACTCGCGTTCGGCTCTGAGGCAAAAGCCGCAGTGTCGTCCGCGAACAGCGACAATTTCACTCCAGGAACTCGGGGCGTGTCGTTGACAAACAACGAGAACAGGAGAGGCCCAAGTACACTTCCCTGAGGGACGCCAGCGGTAATACGCCTCTTCGAAGAGAGAGCGTGGTCTACTCTCACTCGGAAGCTACGGTCTCGCAGAAAGCTGCCGATCAAGTGAACGTAGCAGTCTGGGAGAAGGACTTCCGTGAGTTTGTACAGGACACCCTCGTGCCACACGCGGTCAAAGGCTTTCTCTACGTCTAGGAAGATCGCAGTCGTCTGTTTGCCCTGGCAGCCAGCCTCGGTAATGCATTCCACGAGTCTCATCAGCTGATGAGTCGAGGAGTGCAGCTCACGAAAGCCGAACTGTTCGGGGATCAGCACGTCTAGTCTTTCTAGATGGTCGCGGATCCTACGCTGGATCAGACGCTCAAAAACCTTGGACGTCGCGGACAAGAGGCTGATGGGCCTGAGGTTTTCCACGCGAGAAGAGTTCTTTCCCGGCTTGGGTATCACAATGACGGTAGCCGTTTTCCATTTCACCGGAAAATAGGCCAGTCTGAGGCATGAATTGAACATGCCCGGAAGGCGATGGAGGGCGGAATTCATGACTCCGTCTGGGCCAGGCGCCTTCCGGGGCTTGAGCTGAACAATCCTCTCAGAGACCTCCTCCGGGGAGATGGGCTCCGGCTGGACTGTGATATCGGCCGATAGAAAGCGCTCTACCTCGCGGCAGATTTGCTCAGTGAAGGCCGGGTTCTTGGATGGGTTGGGAGCGAACTGACGCTCTAAACTGTCAGCCAAGAACTCTGCCTTTTCGAGGGGGCGGCCAAGGAGTTGACCGCCGGGTCCGGCCAGTGCGGGGAGAGGCGCGCGTTTGCGCTTTCCCGTTAGGGCACTGGGAATCCGCCAGACATTACGGTCCTCGGCAGGGCCATCCATCTGTGTAACAGCTAGCTCCCAGTTGCGTCTACGGAACGCCAGCATGTCGCGACGCAACTTGCCGGACGCTCTGTTGAACGCAGCCTTGTCAGCCGGGTCACGAGTCCTCTGCCAGCGTCTCCGGAGGCGATTCCTCTCGCAAGCGAGCTGAGACACCTCTTCGGGGATCCGCTGATAGTCGGGCGTGAGCCCCGGCTTCATCCGGGAGGACACGTCTACCGCCGAGACTACGGCTGTGTCGAATAAGGCAACTGCCTCGTCGACATGCTGGGTAGTGTCGAGCAGGATGTGCTCTGGTAGGCGGCGACTGAACGCCGGGCCAAAGCGGTCCCACTCGATTACCCGCCGTTCGTCGCGGACGGTGGCGTGCTGGGTAGCTATATGCACACTGATAGGGCAATGGTTCGAGGACAGTTCCGAAATGACGGAGACGTGGACCGGGCAATAAACGCCCCTGACCGCGGCAATGTCCAGTACGTCAGGGCGGGAGTTAGCCCTCGAGGGATAGTATGTAGGCCCGGTAGGACCCATGACTGTGACCCGAGCCGCATCAGCATACCTGCGTAAGCGGGTCCCGTTTGGGTTCGCCAAGCGGCTCCCCCAATCGGGGTGCTTACAGTTCAGGTCGCCCGCCAGGACTACCCTCCTGTGTGCTCCAAAGACGGCCTCCAGATCGTTCGACAGGAGCTCCGTTTGTGGAGGCTTGTAAGCGGAAACCACGAGTAGACCGCCGAGAGCACCATGGAGCTCGACCGCGGTGCACTCGAGGTTCCGCCGCTGAGGCAGGACAACGCGGTGATGGCGAAGACTCGCCTTCACCGCGATGGCTGTGCCCCCTCCTGCGCGACCCGACCGGTCGTCCCGGTAGCACACGTAGTTGGGTAATCGGAAACGACGATGCGGGGTCAGGTGCGTCTCGCCAAGAAGAAGCACATCGGGCTTGTGACGGGCAACGAACTCTAAGAGCTCAGAATGCCGGGAATCGAGGCCGTTGGCGTTCCACGCCACGAGCTCGAGGTCTCGCTTGAGGGATTGCCGTGGTTGTCCGTTCATAACAGACCTGTAACACGGCAGGCTTCCACCAAGAGGAGGAACTTATCTTGGGGCGAGGCTGTTGCCAAGCGTTCCTTGATTTTAAGGAAAGTCTGGGCTACTTTCTGCAAGTCGTAGCTTGCCAGAAAGTCTGATACGACGGCGAGATCATCGGAAGATGAGGCCGGGGGAGAACGCTTGGCGGCAGCTGCATAGCTGCGGCGGGGCGAGACGGTGGAAGCCTTGGGGGCTGGTACTGGAGCGGGTGGCCGCTCTGGCTTTTGGTGGACGGGCTTGTGTCCAGTGGCAGGTGGTTTAGGCTGGCCCGTGTTCTTGGCCTGAGTCCTACCTTTCTTGCCTGATCTGGGGAATCTAGGCTTGGGTGGCGGCGGCAATGGAGGATCAATTTCCTCATCGTCCGGCAGCGGGACTTGGGTGTAGTGTGGAACTTCGCGTTCCGGTTCCGGGGGCGCGATGGTTGGTTTGGCCTTTGGAGCTTCGCTCGGGCTCACTGCACTGCTGGGTTTCGGAACCGGAGCAGACCTAGGGGCTGGTTTCCGGACCACAAGTTCAGCGGCTTTGGCCGGTTTTACTGGTTGGCTAGCAACATGTCGAGGCTTAGGCTGGACGGGTTTCTTAAGCTTGTCCAGCTGCTCGCTATAGACTGGGCAGCGCCTGTTATTAGCAGCATGGGCGCCGCCACAGTTAATACAATATCGGTGGTTGGCGGGGACAGCGCAGGCCTGCGTCAAGTGGTCGTTTCTACAGCCGATGCAGGTCGGCGCGTTCCGACAACCGAAGCTGCTGTGGCGGAACCGCTGGCACCTGTGGCACTGGGAAAGTCGCCCGGTCTGGCGGCAGGGCTCTACGCTCACGCAGAGCCCGAAAACCGTTTTAAATCTAACAAGGCCTGGGAGGAGTCGCCCTTCTCTACCAGGAGTCTGATTAGCGGGAGTGGTCGACGCGAGCCATAAGTAGTGTACAGCCGTGAGGCTCCCACAACCTTATAGCCCGCGTCGCGCAGTTCGTCTAGGACGACATGCGGATCCGCCTGTATGTCCAGGCCCCGAAGGACGAGGGCTACAGGCTTGACTCTGTTGAGCGTGTAGGTATGGAACTGGAACGATTCACGTTCCAGCCACTGGACAACTCCGAAGTGCTCGGATGCACTGCGGCAGGTAACGCGCACAGTCTCGCTCGCAAGGAGCTTGACCGATGCGTTATCTGCCAGCGCAACGACCTTGCGGAGCCGGCGAACAAAGCCGATTACATCCCTGACGTTCGTAACGAACACCGGCGGGATCCTTCATTCGGAGGTGCGACTAGGCGCAACCTCAGCGGAGGCTTGGAATGCCGCCGAGTCCGTGGCCGAACTCAAGGAGGTCAGGGAAGGAGACTTTCTCGGCTTGCCACCGTGCCCTACTACCACCCAGTCGGTGGAAGCCGAGGTCCCCATGGCTGGGGAGTCAGACTCCGGCAGAGGTATAGGGCTGCTTGGCCGACTGGCGGCCGTGCAGCCGGAAGGTCCGGCCTTTGCGGGCTTGGTCGGCCCTAATAAGGACCGATTATTGGGACGAGCTTGCGCGGGCTCAGCAGGGCTTCCCGCGCGAGTCGTAGGGTTCCCGACTGGCCCAAGTGGCCGGCCGGGGGGCTCGTTGCTGCCGCACAGTGCTTTAGGGACACTAGCAGCTGGGCTAATGTCGACTAACTCGGCTCTTTGTCCAGCGGGTACCCGGGGGCCGAACTGCGACACCGTCACAGTGGCGGCGCAACCCGCATCTCTATTAGTGAGTCCTACTCTCGGACTCCCCGGGTTTCGCTGGACAGCGCTACCTAAAACACTTACCGGCACTGTGCGACAGGTCCCAGTTGTGTTACGGCTGTCTTCGTCTTGCAGGCAAGGCGGCTGATCAATTTCCATCGCTGCAGCTGGATGGTGGCGCTGGCGAGGTGATTTCTGATGTTGATGTTCCGGCGGCTTTTTCTTGGCAGCCTCCGTCGGCTGCTGGCCGAGCCTCTTCATTGCAGTCCAGAGGTCGAGGCGATCCTCTTCTGCTTCTGCGATGTGCTGATGATGTCTTCACTCGTCGAAGTCAGAGTGCAGAGTGTCACCTGTCACTGTCACCTCGGTCACGAGTGAGCCAAAAGTGGTCAGAGCTGTTGGGTTGAGCGTCGTGAGACGACCCAATGGTATCCTAGTACCGAGCCTCCGGTAGGGGCTCCTGCCTAGTGGTCCTGTCCAGACGGAATATTGTTACTTAATTTTTAGTGGTCGCTACAACGACATGCTCGTACTAGGTCGACTAGTACAGTATTTGTCGAGGCCGTTTCCAAGATTCACCTGGACGTATTCGGTACTTGCCAAGGCCAGCTATGAGTGGGTTTGTCTGGGTCCTCGCAGCTCGGACGTAAAATTTACGTGCAAGTCGCCGTGCGGTGTCATCCAAGGAGCGGACACCGAGTCCTCTTCTCAGGAGACGAGAAGAAAACCGATAGGGGACTTTGGCCGCTAGCCGAAGCCCTCTATCGAGAACGCTTTGCAACCTTCTTTTATGAACGGTTGCGAGGTAACCCCAGACGGGAAGAGCGTAGGTAATGATCGGCAACAGATACGCGTTGACAATCAACTTACCCAGCTTGCGGGTCATAGCCTTGTTGGCAAGTATCGGAAACAGTTGACCGAGACGAGCGGACGCTTTCTTTCGCATCGTCTCAGCGTGGGTACGCCAGGTGAGCCGACGATCAAGGTGGACACCGAGGTACTTAACTTCCCTCGACCAGGGCAGGTACGTTCTACCGAGTCTCACTCGGCCTCGTGGTTCTTTCCGGCGCTTTGTGATAGCACCGCGGAGCTCTTGGTTTCGTGACGGCAACTCTCCAGCTTTCCGTCCACGTCGAATACGCATCGAGTGCGCGCTGAAGTCGTGGGATAGCAAAGTCTGCGTTCCGATCGGCGGTATAGACCGCCGTGTCGTCGGCAAACAAAGCCATCTGGACTCCAGGCTCTCTGGGTGCGCGTCGTTGACATACACTGAGAACAGGAGAGGCCCTAGCACGCTACCTTGAGGTACCCCGGCTGTGATACGTCTCTCGGAAGAGACGTGGTCGTCTATTCGAACGCAGAAAGTCCTCTCCGTCAGAAAGCTAGCAATCAAGCGAAGGTAGCAATCTGGGAGCTGGATTTCCCGGAGCTTGAACAAGAGCCCGTCATGCCAGACACTATCAAAGGCCTTTTCCACATCTAGGAAACAGGCGACAGTCTGCTCTTTCCGACACCCGGCGTCCGTGATGTATTCCACCAGTCTCATCAGCTGATGAGTGGTGGAATGCCCCACACGGAAGCCGAACTGTTCGGGGACCAGTACATCGAAATTTCGTAGATGATCTAGTACTCTCCGTTGTACGAGACGTTCGAGGACCTTTGACGTGGCTGACAGTAGACTAATGGGCCGGAGGTTGCCGGGACGGGAAGCGTCCTTTCCCTGCTTCGGGATCACTATAACCGTTGCCTTACGCCATTTCTGGGGAAAATAGGCCAGTCTAAGACACGCGTTGAACAGCGCGACCAAGAAAAGTACTCCTCGCTCCGGGAGTCGAGTAAGAGCGGCGTTCGAGACGCCGTCCGGGCCAGGAGCTTTTCTCGGCACGAGTTCAACGAGCCGATCTGTGACCTCTTCCCTAGTAATGGGTTCGGGCTCCGTAGTGATCGGAAGAGATAGAAAGTCTTCCACTTCGTTCTCGACTTCTTCGTCGAAGTCCCAGTCCATGGGCGGGTTAGGTGCGAACTGTCGCTCAAAACACGCGCCCAAGTACTCGGCCTTCGCCTCCGGGCGAGCCAGGAGTTGACCGAAAGGTCCAGCAATGGCCGGGATGCGAGGCCGGCGCCTCTTCCCTACCAACGCCGAAGGTATCCGGTAAGGGCTACTTTCGTCCGATCCGTCCCCTGCCTGGGCCACAGCGAGTTCCCAACAGCGTCTCCGGTAGGCCTGCATTTCACGACGTAAAATGCCGGTCGCCCGGTTGTACGCTGCCTTGTCGGCCGGGTCACGGGTCCGCTGCCAGCGTCTCCGGAGGCGATTTCTCTCGCAAGCGAGAGCACTCGTCTCCTCTGGGATCCGCTGCCAGTGGGGCGTGACACCAGGCTTCATCCTGGAAGACGCGTCGATCGCAGATACGACAGCCTCGTCAAACGCGGCAACTGCCTCGTCGACTTGGCGGACGGTTTCGAGTGGTCCCGCGTCTGGCAATCGGCGACTTAACGCCGGGCCATAGCGGTCCCATTCTACCACCTTCCTGACATCTCTGCGTACGACGTGCTGCGTAGCGACGTGTATCAGGATGGGGAGATGATCGGACGATAGTTCCGTTAGCGCGGACACATGGACCGGACAGTCAATTCCTTGAATCACCGCTATGTCCAAGACATCGGAAGCCGCGTTGCGTTGTGAGGGGTAGAACGTAGGTTGGGTAGGCCCAATCACTTGAATCCTGCGAGAATCGGCAAACCTGCGCAAACGTTTCCCGTTTGGGGCAGTCAAGCGACTGTTCCAATCGCGATGTTTGCAGTTCAGGTCGCCGGCCATGATGACCCTCCTGTGTGCATCGAACGCGACCGCTAGATCGGGGTGAAGGAGCTCTTTTTGCGGCGGTTTATACGCCGCGACCATCTGTACACCGCCTAGAGTGTTCAACAACTCCACAGCGGTGCCTTCGAGGTGAGTCATTGCAGGCAAGACGACTCGGTGATGCTCGAGAGTGAGCCTCACCGCGACGGCAGTACCGCCACCAGCAGTGCCCGGCCTGTCGTTTCGATAGCACACATAGTTGGCCAGTCGTAACCGACTCGCAGGAGTCAAGTGGGTCTCATTGAGAAGGACTACGTCGGGTTTGAGTCGGGCCAGTAATTCTTGGAGTTCCTGGATCTTGTTGGACAACCCGTTGGCGTTCCAGGAAAGAATTGAGAGATCTCGTTTGAGGACCCGACTCATAGAAAACCTACACAAGTGGCGGCTTCCACCAAGAGCATGAATCTCTCGGTTGTATCGGCAGTCTCCAAGCGGGAGCGGATGGACCTGAAGGTCTGGGCAACTTTGCGGAGGTCGAATTCCGCAAGGAAGTCTTTGACGACCTGATAGTCGTCAGGAACGGTTTTTGAGGCAGAGTGCCCGGAGACTGTTTGCGCGTAAGAGCGCCGAGGCTTGTCAATCGGGGGATTGGTGGAAGCCAGGGGTTTCTTAGGGCCAGGTGTAGCGCCTCTAGCGGAGGTGCTAGGAAGAGGGACAGATGCGATAACGTCGGTCTTCACGCGCTGCGCAGGCTGTCTGGACTGTGCGGCTGGGTTGGCAGGAGCCCGGGATCTAGCGCCACGGGGCTTACGTTGCCGCTTCTTTTTGCCTGCATTAGGAAACCGCGGGGGCGGGAGGTCAGGCGAGGCTGCTTCTAAAGCAGGGGCAGGATTCTCCGGTGCTGGGGAGGGTTGAGAATTCTCAGGCTCCACAACCGAGATGTTTGGCAGTGACTGGTCTGTCTCACTTTGTTTAGATGCCGCGAGGTTACGGCGCTTTTTCGCCTGAGGCGGGACAGGGGCTTGGGAAGGAGCCTGAGATGGAGATGCCTGAACTACAGGTGTCTGCTTCGGGCCTTTACTACGTTTCCGTTGCCTGTTAGCAACTGCAGCGAAAGTCACGGCAGCCGTAGCAGGAGGCGAAGGGCCTGGCTGCTAGGTAGCAGGTCTAGAACCAGCTTCCGGATGCCTCGGTGGTGGCAGGCGCCCTTTCGGCTTTCGCCGCTCGAGCTCCCGCTGAAACACCGGACATGCCCGGTAGTTGGCGGGGTGACTTCCGCCGCAGTTGATGCACCTTTTGAAAGCAGGGGCATCGCAGTGTTTACTAGCGTGAGGTAGAGAGCACCTCACGCACGCCGGAGCGTTTGAACAAGTCTCTGAATGGTGCCCGAAGCGTTGGCACTTGTAGCACTGAGGCAGAGCCCCGGGAGCGCGGCTTCTTTCCACTTTTACGCGGAAACCAAAAAGCCGCGTAAGAGAGAGTAGGCTTGCGCCTGCCTCGCTGTTCTCGACCATGATGCGAACCAGGGGAATTGGACGCCTTGGTCCGGCGGGAGCAAATACCCGATGTACCGCGCGAACCGGATAACCCAGCTCGCGCAGCTCATCGAGGATTTCCTCGAGAGGAGAGTCCACGTCTAAGCCTCTGAGCACGAGGGACAGAGGCTTCACGTGTTTCGGGGTAAAGGTGTGGTATTGCAGGTCGACTGATTCGACGAACGCCATGACGCTGCGGTACTCGTCCATTCCGCGGACAGCGATCTTGACAGTGTCGCCCCCAAGGAGCTTCAGGTCAACGCTGGCCGGGGAAAGTCCGGGAGCCACTATGAGTCGCCGGTAGAAACCGGTGACGTTGTTCACGCCGTGAACGAACACAGGCGGGATGCGACGAATGACCGGCGGTGCTTGGGCAGCGCCGGGCACAGTCGGCCCCGAGCCGGATTCGCCATCGGCGGGGACAACTTCCATGACGGACGCCGAGGAAGAGGTTGAGGAGGACCGGTTCCGCCTCGGTTTCTTAACCGGGCGCCCCCGTGGCCCAACCGCCACGAAAGCGTCGGTCTCGTCACCGGGCAGCGGAACCGTCCGGGGATCGACAACTTGGTCCGCATCCATAGCCGGAGAACACGGCGAATCGCTCGTGTGGGGTATGGAGGAGGCGAGCGACTGCGTGCTCGTTGACGCGCCCGGAGCGGGCATTTCCGCCAACGAGCGGGAGGTTTGCCGACCAGAGGCAGCCAGGCTGCCTCCGGTGGTAACCAGGGACCTAGGGTCCGGCCCGAGCCGGATCGCAAGCGGGACTGAAACGCTCAGGCTTACTACGAGCTGGGCAAATGACCGGCTTCGTTAGATACCTCCCCTTACCAAGAGAGGTGTCCACCGGCCTCTTTACCTAGGCGATATCCAAGCTCGCTTACCACTGGTGGGGGCTCGCAAGGATCGTCCTAGGCAGCGCTACCTAAGAGCCTGAGCGTCAGCGGGCTAGATGCGCTGCGCAACCAACAGCTCTGGCAGGCTGGAAATGCTTCCTTCCCACGGCGGTTGGTGGTCCTGAAAAGGGTCACTTGGCTGGTGGCCCTTAGAAGGTCCGACGAACGAACTCAGCTGTTGTGCTGGCTACTCAGTTCACCAGCCAGCTGAGTTGCAGTCTTCTTTCTTCAAGGCAAGGTGTTGTCCAGCAAGCAGGGCAGCAGATAAAGAATGTCTGTCCTCGGCAGTTCGAAGGCAGCAGGGCAGCAGCTGTAAACAGCGACAATCTTCTTCCGAAGTCGTCCAGAGAGAGCTGGTTCAAGAGAGCAGGTCCTTCCAGTACGAGCAGCTGAAGTGAAGTCTCCTGGACGAACGACCGTGAGCCAAAATTTCTAGCGGCACTCTTTTTATGCCCTGATAGGTCGTGTGCCATGAACCTATCAGAGTGCCGCTGGTCCCTGGTTGGCTCGCCTCGAGCACGTTAGATGGTCTCGTCGAGGCCAATCAAGCTGCTGCTGATCCTTGATTGGCTCGCCTCGCCTTCTCGTGTCACGTCTCGGCTGGCGCCGAGAGCAGATCTTCGCCTTGCTACGCCACAATATGTAAAATAAAGCTGGCGCCTGGCGCTACAATTAGACATTAAGTGGTCTATGATCGTGGGAACCGTTCAGCCACCGTGTGAAATTTTTGCCATAACTTCCATAGTTTACACACCTTAATGTTCATAATTTGCATATGTTAAGTTTTGTAAAATATTTGTCAAAGAATATTTATATAAATGTGTGCGCTTCATAGAAAGACGCGTAGGTTGTAATTAGTAATTAAATCGACGCGCGGACCTGTTCAACTTTGTCCAAACAGTTTCCAACAGGAATTGAACGACGGCAAAAGTATAAAACCCCAGCGAGCGACAGACGCTTTCTCAGATCATCAACGGACAGTACGTGAAATCGACGCATCTCGCAACCGCGAGTTTTACAAAGATAAGTAATGTTTTAAACCGTATTACGTAACTTGAAGTGCGATGGAACCGGCAGTACGTCGGTGAAAGTATTAGTGATACACGATTTATTTAAAAGACTATAATATCGTAATCTACGAGGAGTCGTAACGTCGATGAACTTCAAGAAGTCTACGTAGAACTTCGAGACATCCACGAGGGACAAGACGAGGAGAGGAGAGGAACCAGAGCAAAATACTAGAGGACGCAGGGACAGACACATGCAGCTACACCCAGCCGTACATCACCACGACCAGAGGTCCACGTCAGAACTCAGCATCCAGTAGACGGAGAGAGTAATTTCAACGACGCAGAGACAAATAAGGTGATACTCGAAGAGGATCCCAAACTCGAGGGTCCAGGTGACGGTAACGACAAAGTTAAATGGTTGCAGAAATATGCAGGTGAAGTCAGACATTTATTTAATATTATAAATGACCCTGAGGTCTATCGAAAGAAGGCTCTAAATTCCATATACAAGTTTACATAAACTTTATTATATTATTATTTTTCATAATGAATAATCAATAAATGTTCAAAGAATAATAATTGATAACAAACAATATAAATTTATTAATCTCATAAATAAATGGTCAGTATAGAAACCATATTTCACTATATTTTTATATTTTGTTATATAATTAAAATCAAGAAACGATAACGTAAACTCAAGTATGAGAGTTACTTTAATTGAAGATTGTTAATTAATTGAGACATTAGTAATATAATTAATTAAAATAATAGAATGGTCTCTATTAGAATTTTTAATAAACGTTTAATTAATTAATTTTTTATTTAAGTGGTATATAATAAAACCACACTTGCTAAGACAAGATGAATATTCAATTTCGTACGTGTTAATCAAAATTTAAATACTGGCCGCTAGATTATCATGCTGCCACTTTGGGAAACAATTGCTCCTTGAATGAACTTTCCTTGTGCCTATTTTGATAAAATAAATACGACTGATTCACAGGTAAGATAACTATTACTTTATTAACATTAAATTGATTTAAGTTGAATTCCTTTTAAAACAATGAATAGTCATTAAACAACAAAAAAGTTAATTATTTGATGAGAATCTTTCAGCTCAGGGCTGGTAACACTGCTACGATATACAATATTATGGTGAACCTTATTTGGTTAATTTTGGTTATTATTACCAAAGTTCATGAGTTCTTTTAATTGTCATGATACAAGTTACAAAGATGTTAATACTGAACAATATTACTTTATATAGAATAATTAATAATCAAACAAGATTTAACCTCAAATACGATTTAAAAACTATCGTATCATGGTACAACTGGTGTATTATCGTCAGCTATTCATACAGGTGTGATACGCGTTCATAAACGTTGCGTATCGAAATAATATTATTTGGTTAATTATTACCAATGAAAGGTATTTTATTGAATAGATAAGTTTTTATTACTTGAGTCTCTTCAAAATGATTATAAGTTTAAAATTGGACTCAGAGTTGACATAGAACGTTTGTTCTTTATAGGTTAACTCCACTGGTTACTCAGAGTAAGTTATTAAAATATTTTAATTCATATTATATAAATCTTAAAACTACATACATAACACATATTTGAAATGATAGTATTGTCCATTAATGACAATGATAGTTCTCGGAGGTTATTTTATAATTGACTTGGTTCAACGCTAGATGTAGTCAAGTTAGCGTCTATATTTATTCTTGGTATTCTCAATATTCGATATTATTTTGACTTCATGTATTATTTTTCTGTTAAAATTTCAATAATATTTTATTTAACTAATATAATTAATAAAATCGAGAACCTTTATTCATGTGCCTATCAATTGACAATTATTTACTAATTTAGCCATGTACAGTCCGTACTTGACAAGAGTAGTTTCAATATAAACTTTACCAATCGGTAATTATTATATTTCGTTTCTTTTTAAAATATTTTTAATGAATAGTACTCCCTGCATTTAACACTTCTCATCGCCCTTATTATACACTAGCGATGGTTCTTATTTATAACAATCACTCGTCGCACTTTCACACGTAAGAGGTTAGTTACACTGTTTAGGTTAGATTGGTAAACTATACTGGGTAACGCGCACAAATTTGAAAATATCTTGCTGACTGTCACACGTTCCGCTCGCCGTGATGGTTCCAGGACAATTTATGTTTCTCGGCGAAGTCGTCTCTGGCGTCTAGTAAAATTAGGTCATCTCATTGGTTGAAAAGTCTTTAATCTCAACCCCAAACGCTTTAGTTACATTAAAACTTTTAATTTTTGGCGTCCGTCTTTGGGTTAGAGGCTAGACTGTGACGCGTTCATTCCTTTTTGGAAATGATATGAAATTTGTTATTGTACATAACTTTCTTATGACTCGTCTGATTAATAAATGAATGGTCTCATTATTCTGCGAATACTTGGGTCTTTCTATTAAGTCCAAACAAGCTACAAATCCGTTCATAAATAACCTGATTCACTTCACAAAATTCACTTGTAGTGGTTCATATTATAAATACGTTTTTCCACTTTATTTCGATGTAATCCTATTCTAATATTTATAATTAGGTGTTTAGAGTCCATTTCTCTCACTAATTAATACTAAATATTAAGATATCAATGATTCTAGCAAAATGCATTCTTGGCGTGTAAGCCATACATGTCCTAGCATTTGTATTTGCTTATTTTAACATTATATCTTATCCTAATATACCCTTCCGGTATTCATATGGTACTTAATATATTTTTACATCTCTGTATATACTTTACTCCAGTAAATGGTGCTTCATTTATTCATATAATATTATTTATCTACACCATGCTATAATTTCGTTATTTTGACATCTTTATTTTGTCATTGTTAATATTTGATACATGTCTATTTATTTATTAAAATGTACCTAGACATTGTACATTGTCTGTCTAGTGTTTCTACTAACTTCTGGCTGGTTAAAATATCTTTAAATTTCAATAGAGTGGTTATTTGCATCTACTCCTACTGGTCAAGTATATTGGTTTATCATTAAATTGTTATTAATTTACTCATTTAATGGTTGTTAAGTATACCCATAGAGGAGTTGAGTATTCTACTTACTACTGGTAAACAATTTTCCTCTCTGTTATCAAGTTTGAATAGTGTTTTTCGTGTAACTCTAATAGCCACTTTGTGTTTATGCTGATTTTGCTATTGTTTGTAACAATAATTTGATTTATATAATTGAGTTTCTCAGCTTATACTGTATTCATTATCTTATTCATCTGTCCTTATTTGGTTTTTGCTTTGTACAATTACTTTTGATTGCTTTATCTAATTATCATGTTTGATTTTATGTTGTAGGTCCTGCTCAAATGAGGTTATGTGTTACTGATTTAACAACAATATGCATCTTAATTTGTTCAAAATTCTGCTTAAATATTATAATCTTATTAAAACATGTTATTACTATTGTCTATTACAATGTTCTACACTATTTGTACACATTTTATACTATCTGTTTATACAACAATACTTAATTTTTTACTTATCTATGTCACACAATTTATGGGTTTGTATTTTGGTTTGTATACATGGTTTTGTCTCTCTATTACAAATTGTTTTATTTACAACACATTAGTTATCATATTATTCATATTTTTTCCTGTGTTATTTTGACATTCAGGCATATTTATTATCAAGGATTTTAATATTTTATTTCAGTAGTCTTTTGAGCAATTATTTCTCTTTTTTATTCTCAACATATTGGTGGTCTTACTAAGTTTGTCTGTGTTACAATCTTGGTTTACAACTAGTACACTGAATGTTTGTGTAGTTTATTTGGTAATCACTGGTTTTATTTGTTAACACTCTTTTTATCTCCCTCTCCTATAAACATTTCACTTTCATTGTCTGTGGTGCTTATTTGGGGTAGTGTTATTATATTATGTATCGATGCACTCATATAAGGTATTCACTATCATTGTCTGTGGCTACTTAATAAGTTTTCGACACTTGATTCTCCGTCATTTGGTCTTCATTATATCTTTCCTTGTGGTATGGTGTTATAACAATTAATCTGACAGTTGTTACACTTATCTTATTCTTTCTTGTTCGTGATGCCTTCCTTACTTTGGGAATGCTGGTGTCTTGTTCTTGCTACATATTCTTCATTATTCATGACACACTTCTTCTTCTTCTTCTTCTTCTTCTTCTTCTTCTTTTTCTTCTTTACACTTCCTCTTCTAGTTATCTGATTTCTTCTTTTTCATATTTAATTTTTTATCACTTGCAGGGTACCTTTTGTTCCCTCACTTGTATGATAATGCATATCACATTTATAACATAATTATTTATACCATATTCATATTTATTTGTCACAATTCACATTTATTTTGTTTACTATGGTGATAATTTTTTTTCCTTAGTTAATATGTTTCATCACTTTTATGATAATATTTAATATGTCCCCTCACTATTATGATCTATTGGGCCTATGTTGCTAAGGTATTGGCTTGATCTTTTATCTTCTATTCTCCTCTCACTTTGATGATACTTTTATTACAGTTTTTCTTTCTTCTGCGTTGGCTTGCTTTGACATTATTCATATATAGATACACATTTGGCTTTATACTTCAGTTATTCTTTCTCACCTTTTGATTAAATATGTTCGTGGTACACTATTATTCGACGTTTTATATTATTTATATGTAACGACAATTTTGTTACGTTACAATATATATAATTAAGTCAATGTAATATTTGACATAATTTCTAATGTCTTCATGTCTGTAATTATACCAGAAATGTTTTATAATTCTTTTGACAGCCAACTGTTGCACGCTGGGAAGTGTAAGTCTACGCGATCGCTACAGTATGGAATGTTTGGCAGCCATGCGTAAATGCGTCTTAGATCGCATTGTTTTAGCCCTGGCTGTAATAATGTCGCTAACTGTGCTGAATAAGGGGCTTCATTGTTAACAAACGCAAAACTTGATACAAAACTTCACACAAATACCTACTCAAACGAACGCGTAGGTAGAACGAACACGTCTACAATAAAAGAAAAGTGAGCGATTGACAGCAACATATCGTATTATTTGAGTACATTTACATATTAATATTCTTTGTAGGTACTAAGTTAGGTGTTCCCATTTGTGTGCTGTTTCTGCTTATGCAAATTGAGTCAATGATTGTGTGCAGCACTAGGAAGTGGGTCACGCAGTTGTTTCTTGAAACATTAGACAGCTTGTTTGTTATTTGTGTCCGGAATGAACCACATACTTCATTTACCTTGATATTGAAGAAAGCACAGTCGTGTAAAAATTTGTAAATGTTTCTTCTGCTCATTTAACACGTTATATAACATCAATTATTATACAGCAGAATTACAAAATTTTTATACAAAATTTATACTGTTTATAGAAATGTGCCTAACGTGGTAATTAGCAATGTGTCTGAATGTCGATGCAGATTGATACACTCAACCTTGTAGGTGATATTTGAATGAAGCATTTTCTTTCGTATCAGCTTCTACAATACAGTCTTTAGATAACATTACTTGTGTGGTCGAAATCTGCTTGTTAAATCGCGATGAGTTTGATGGAATTTAGCAAACTTTAATTAACAAATTAGGCATAGGGTCATGACTTATAGGATGCTTAGAGAGGCCCTCATTTACTCATTTTCTTACCTGGATTCTTGGGAATAGGCCTACCGGCAGCATACATTCCTATTGACTGCAACACATGTGCATAGACACGTGTCTATCTTCCATAGTACTTCCGTTTACTATTAAAAACATCTGCCCATCCGGTTTTATGCGCCCCCCCCCACACACACACACACAGTGTAACATGGTGTTAAATAGTCGGTTGGACGAAGGCATTGCAATGTTTTATAATGTGATACAAATACCATCATTTAGATTATTAAATATATTATTATTTATTTGATTTAAATGATTTACGTAATTTGAAATAGGTGGAAACGACAAGCAAAACTAATCGCTTCTGGTAATTCCAAGGTAATGTTAAAATTACTAATGTGCAATTATGTTATTATTCACTGCATACCTGGTGGAGGTTCGATAACTAAGACTTCCAGTTGTACAACCACGACTCTTTAGTAACCTAGTACAAGTAACCGCTTTGATAAAAATACATAATGAATTAAAACAAAACTAATTATGCCGTAATCATATTGTCACGACTGTCTTCTCGATCTTCGTAGGTACAGTGGAAACAAAATAAGTACAAGATACCAATTAAGTCACTAATCACACCTTTAATTGTTACAGTAAAACAGTTCGTAATTAACAACACAGTCTCTACATCAAATCAAATGAAAATTGTTCACACTCAATAAAATGTCCACTAATATTAAAACTCAATTGTATTACAATTATACCGTCCGATTATAAAACGCAACACTTCACTAATAACTACTTCAACGTACACAGTACTAACTCGAACCGCTCTGGAAATATATCGCAGCTGTACTCTCGAACCGCACAGACAAAAATTCGCCTAATACTAAACTGAACGTCGTTGAGTACCGATATTTATAGCCAGTCGAATATTTGGACGATTCCTAATTGCGTCGTAGTGTGCGTATGAACTACGTAATTAACTGCGGCCTTGACACAGTCTGAGCGCCATAGCGAAGCCCGGCACAGTCGAGAAGATTCTCGCAAAATGCGTCTACAATAACGTACGCCACACGCTTACATTCTTGATCTCTCTGGAACGTTCGATAAACACGTACATTGTTCTGTGACGCCGTAACAATATTTATTTATTTTAACGATTATTTTACCGTTTCGGCTACATAGTGAGTTTAAAACACTACTTATGCAAATTGTAAATATGAATTTATTTTAATAATAAAAAATTTCCTCGAGAAACTCCATCGACTATTCAATTTCCAGTACATATATTGTTACAGAAAATTAGGGAAATCACGAAAACATTAATAGTCTTAGGGCATCGAAGATAGAAAAACCGTTGTAACGTTGCACGTGGAGTCATCCTGCTTTCTTTAAAGCAGTTGAGTATAAAACTGACTACCTTATAAGTCACACATTAAAACCGTAAGGGAACGCTGTACTGTCTTTCAAATATCAGATATCTTGGACCAAACCTGATGGACCAAAGTAATGGAAATGTTTAGGTCTTGTCTATTCAAAAACAAAGATCAGTCTCCGAAATTTGAATTTACTTGACGAAAAGCTCAGCTTTTGGTAAGAATATTTGAAGGGGAAATCAAATACTGTAGTTAAAAGAAATTATACTATTTCATTACAAAATTAAAAAAAGATAGCTTTCTTGCGAATTATATTTACAAAACAGAGAAAATAATATGTAGTGACGAATGTATATTCAGTTTAGACTGTCTAAAATAGAACGTAGGCCTATATGTTTCTGAATAAATAAAACTCAAAACAAACTCAGGTGAGGAACATGGTGATTCAATTGACAAATCACAGGCCAGGGAGACACATCATGTATTAAAACAAGTCAAATAGTAAATCTTCAACCTGGAGACCCAATAAGTAAAATAAAATAACACCTAATCAACAAACGTAACCAAACAAATAATATACGTATTTTAAGCCAAATCTAGAAGAGTCTACAAGGAACAGTTAATTTTTTAGTAAATAGAAGACGTTTTCATTAGACTCTTTATAATTTTGTTATAATCTTCTTAATGCTGAAGCAAGTTAATTCACTTCTGAAATTTTCAAAGATGACGCTCATATGTAGAAATTTATAATCCGAAACGCTGAATATTTATTTTAACCATGGCCGCTAAAACAAGCGCAGCATACATAAAATAAATATATTCCTGAAAGAGATTAATAGCTTTTCTTAGCCGATTCAGTCCCATTCTAACTGGTTTTGATTTCGGTTACTAGACGACGGGAATTCTTAATTTTTCTGACATTTCCGCTGCTGTCATATTTTTTTGTCTTCTTTGTTTTAATTTAGACGTCTGGAATTTTCCACTTTAATTGACATTGAAAACAACACTGACACTTAATATAACTCTGTTATATGAATGTGCGCTTGCATGAGAGTGGAATTAAATTTGTTCTGGAGAAAAAATTAATGTATTTTCTAACAGTATCTGGGTCGCAAGTGTAACTATAAATTACTATAATATAACGTTGGTTATAAAATATTTTTGAGGCAACAATTGTTTTTGTGATATTTACATTTGCGATACGTAAGATGTAGATTTTTTAAATTTTTGTTATCATAATTGTATTTTATATACTATTGTTACGACGGTCACTCGATCTTCGTAGGTACAGTGGACATAAAATAAGTACAAGACACCAATTATGTCACTAATCACACCTTTAATTTTTACAGTTAAACAGTTCGTAATTAACAACACAGTGTCTACAACAAATCAAATGAAAATTGTTCACACGCAATAAAGTGTTCACTAATATTAAAACTCAATTGTATTACAATTATACCGTCCGATTATAAAACGCAACACTTCACTAATAACTACTTCAACGTACACAGTACTAACTCGAACCGCTCTGGAAATATATCGCAGCTGTACTCTCGAACCGCACAGTCAAAAATTCGCCTAATACTAAACTGAACGTCGTTGAGTACCGGTATTTATAGCTAGTCGAATATCTAGACGATTCCTAATTGCGTCGTAGTGTGCTTATGAACTACGTAATTAACTGCGGCCTTGACACAGTCTGAGCGCCTGAGCGAAGCCCGGGACAGTCGAGAAGATTCTCGCAAAATGCGTCTACAATCACGTATGCCACACGCTTACATTCTGGATCCCTCTGGAACTTTCGATAAACACGTAGATTGTTCTGTGATGCCGTAACACTATGTATAATAAATTATGTATGTCCCTACTTGGTGTTCCATGTAGTATTGAATTAGAGTGTTCACCTTAGAAAATCGTGCAATTTCAGTGAATCTACATCATGTACCTGTTTCGGAACCACTATTCTAAGTACTCAAATTTGTTTTTCAATAAATACAAAGTAATCAATTCCAAATTAAAATAGCCAATTTGCAGTTCTATACTGAAGTTAGAACAGCCTTGCATTCAGACTTATCTAACTGTAAAATTGTGCTCGTAGGCCAGACGTAGACAGGAAAATTATATTATTTACTGAAAACTCTATGTTTGTCAGCCGTGATCGGTGTTAACAACAGTCTTTTCTTTACGTACTAATTTTCGACGGCTCCAGCAGCTGTCATTATCAGAGTAGGTATAGTTGTGATATCGAGAGGAAAATAATGATATACCGATGTCCCAAAAACTGATAAAAAAGAACTATTCCCAGTTACTAAATAACAAGGTTGACTCGGTTCGTGAAAGAGTACCTAACTACGAAACAACAGAATTGTTTTTTCTTTGCCGCGTTGATCCCATCGATGTTCAGCTTTTACTGTCATTTTGATTTTTTTAAATTGTAAACATACCTTTTAGTATTGAGAGTCTTTTGAGATTCTACTCAAAATTTGGGATTAAAGCCTTTTGGAGCAAATTTGTCTACTCAGTCATATTAGAGAACGCGTTATATTTTGCGTGAAATACTCAGGTTACAGATTGCGTATCGTACTCATATTATTCATATTGCATTTTATTATTCAATTACCATTTTGCATTCTGTGTTACAGGAATTATATATGTACACACACACACACACACACACACACTCGCGCGCGCGCGCACTCAGAGCCGTTTTGATATCGATCAAATCGTCATCATAAGACAGTAAAATCAATCGTTAAACAACAAAGTAACGTATAGTCACTTAGGTACAATTAAACTTAATATTTTCTAAAAAATGCTTGCTGTATACAGCATTTCTTTTTATTCTATATTTTTCCTACACAACTATATTTAACAAATAATGAATACACTAAGTTAATAAAATTTTGTCTTCTACACAATAAAACATTTGCTAATTATCACAAAAATAATGCTCACACTGTTACTTCATAAAATCACTTATACAAATTTAATACATTGTACACAAATTCCTGTAATTCCACAACTCCAACAAATTCCACATTTCACGTATGAGACAATGTAGACCTGAGACTTCCAAATGCTATTACATTAACTGCGGTGTTTTGGAGGGCGTAAGCATCTGCTCATTTAAAAAATAAGCTTGTCATTTTTGTTTTTGATCCGTTTGTTTAATGAGCCATGCGGCAAGATTCACGAAAGCAACTTGAGCTGGTCTAGACAGTCAACTTACCATTTCTCTTACCATTACGGTTATATTCTATAAATGCCATCATTTATTTACTTCTTTACAGGGTACGGGGGAGCGACTCCAAAGGACTTAGCGTTCAAAACCAAACATTGTCTCCTGTTAGTTTCTATAAACCCAGACTGTTGTTGTCGATACACTATAGAGTACTGTCACTGCCGGTGATTTTGTAATTGGCTATCTCGATCCGTTCCCTTATCAACAGACTTTCTGTTCTTCAGTCACAAGGAACAATTGTATAGAATTAGAATCTGTCTCTGAAGTCAGTGAACTTGAAAATCCCGTGGGGAACAAATTTCTCGCCCAAATACCTAGTTGCTAGTTATACCGGAGCCATACAAGTAGCATCGTGTAATCCTGGCGTGTAAGGTATTGGGAATATTGACCATTCTGACCCAGTCAGCCAGGGTTCCCACTCTGTTTGATTACCGTCGACAACATTCAGTTCTGTTCCTGTTCTATCTCTCAACAAAAGAGACAAAAACGCCACTTCTAAATTAATAGATATTACGAAATTAATATATTTGTTATTTTGTGTAATTCTCTACCAACACTTGCACTCTCTTGTAACTGTAATACGAGCAAAGCGCTAGGAAGTGGTGAATTTAGTGTTTGGCCTTTTAAATCAATTTTTACATATCTCTGCAATTACTGTAGCCATGGGTACATACCCTGATAAAATTAATTGACCGCATTTTTCCAGTGAAATGTAATGTACCTCTCCATTACGTTGCGCATGATGGATTCTGGTTGTATCTTGGTAGGGAGTTTATTTACATTTCACAGATAATCGACTATCAACAACAAAATCGTTATAGGACCAGCTTACGTTGTCAGGTAGACAACTCAATTTTGTAAGAATTACATGCATGTTAATGATAGTGTAACAGGGGATTTTTTAATGGTACGTACACTTAATAAGGCAGATTTACGTGTTATATGTAGTTATTGTAATACGCTACATAATTTATGTCATTTAATAACACCGGTATAGGCGAGAATCATTCTACAACAGTCCGTTTCCTTTTTGCTATTAAAAGTATTCACTGTAGTGGACATGCTGTATGCTGTGCGGTACAAAACTTTTATCACAGCTACAGAAAGGCAGTCTGCGTGACATAGAATTTATTCGTGTAGTGAACTGATTTATTACACAAGGAAAATTTATTAAGCAACAGAAAACTATTTTTAAAGCCATTTACGTAAGTACTGCATCTTGTTAACTCAAGTGTATAATGCCATTTATTAATTTGTGTCATGTTCTGTGCACGGGTGTGTTTTATGTTTTTGTAAGTTGCAGATTGTTTAAATTTACCTGGTGCTTTTGTCTATTCGCTTTTCCGTAATTCACAGTGTGCAGACCGTTTTACACTGGGACGGTAGGATTCGTCTACTGTTACGTGATAACTTTTTATAGCGTTGTTAAAGAAATGAACACCTAAAAAGTAGGCTAATTCATCAGACTTTTTTGCTATTATTGTAGAAATCATATATACTTTAGGAACCTTTTCACACACAATTTCAGTAACGCATTTCACATCTATAACACATTATTGCACATAAATTAAAGTTATTTAGTCGTAGTCAAAAAGATAACCACCAACAAAATAATTACAAATCCCACCTGCCCCTCCAGGAATTACATCCGACAGACTGCCAATCTATTTTTTATTATTTATCTCAGATAAACAAATTAATAAAATTACTAATTCTGGACGAATGAAAATTTATCCAACAGTCGCTTAATTCATACATCATTCATCGACATCAAACTACAGTACTTGCTAACTAATTGAAAATTAGTTCAGCTCTCTTTTTTAAGTTAGATAAGTTAGTTAACTTGCTCGCCTTTTAAAGTTACCTTCAAGATAGTTAATGTAAAATTAATCGAGTAAGTATGAGAATAGTTACTTGGACTTGCAGTGAAGTTCAACACCAGTCAGCATGAGGCATGTCCGCTCACAAGGGTAGTCGATTATTTGTGAGGACGTAACACACTAAATTGCAACGTGTTGCAGTAACAATATATTTATTATCAGATGGCCATTGGTTGTTTATGATTTTGACTCTGTGTGCAGGTGTGAGTATGTGTATGTCTGCTCAGTAAATAGAAACCTCATGAGAAGAAGAACTGTTAGATTAAGAGTTACACGTTAGTATTTACTATGATACGTTACCATATTAAATGATTATTTTAATTTAAAAACGGTCTTTTTTTCAGACAATTGTTTGATAAATGACTGCATCGATTCAATCATTATTTTTCATGGCTTTCCGTCACTCTGCTGTGCTGCTGTCTTTTATACTTTTCTCATTGAGTTCCTGGTTTCTTAGAAACGTTTGAAAAGAATTTAATTCTCGTACATTATTTCATGAACCGTAAAATAACGCTCATAAGCGTTTTTCCCAATACGCTTTTTATGAAGACACTTTTTAAACTAATTTTAAAATTGTCAATTAGTTTAGAGTTGCATGGAAAATAAATGCACTTCAATTAGTCTTAAAGACACATAGGCCTATAATATACGCACAAACTGACAAGAGAAAATAAAATAAAAAGAGGAAGGTTTTTTAAAATAACGCCAGTAAACATTTTTCCTGGTTCAGTAATGAAAGCTTAATTGTAAGAACAGAATTACTCGTATCACATGTACGAGTACTACGTTGAGGATCATCTCAGTACTAAAAACAAAATTTACGACTCACAAAGAAATATTGTGGAATTGTGTGAATACATATAAGTGCCCCTCCTATAAAAGCCAAAATTCACTTTTAAATATATCCTGTAGGAAACATGGGTTAAATAAGGGTATAACATTCGGTTTGTTATTCATGTCGAATTAGTTAAAGCATATTATAATAGTTCCTGATTAAAAACTAGCTCAGACATATAGTAGTGACCACCACTACAACGTTTAAACTCGCACATTCTGGCACAGAAATCGTCCACGGTAAGTCCTCAAGGGGAATGTCGCTGATTTGAGTGTGAATATTGCTTCTGAGCTCGGCAATTGTGCGTGGACATATTGCATACACCTCGTGGGTAAGTTCCGCCGACGGAACATAATCACAATCCAACATGTCTAGTCACCTTGAGGGGCACGAAGTGTTCCAATTCCTGGATACACAGCGGTTTCCGAAAAGCTGGTACATGACTTCCATTAAAAGTCTCGCTCACTGAAAGCAAAGAGGTTGAGGTGATACGAATACAGTCAGTACACAAAGCGTTACCTCGGTTACTTCTCGCACTTCTTAGAAAACGTACGTACTGATTCCTAGAAATTTCCATTAAACACAACCGCACACCGCTTTGTGCCTCTGCATATTTTAAATAACTACAAATTATGTACACACCTTACGTCCTAATATTTGGAGCGGTAATTAAACTCTAACGAAACCGTAGACAAGTAACATAAGATGCATTTCTGATTACTCAGAGTCAGAAAAGTTTGAACGACTGTCTGCAACTGTATAAAGACAACAGGATAATAAATAAATCTATGTGTTTGTGCACGTACGTGTGCGCATTTTGTGTGTTCCTAAGGATTTTAATACAGTTACGCCCTAAACAATCTATTTTTGTAAACTGAACGAACAAATGAAATTTTCTCGGTTATTAGTAAAATAATTTTCATATTTTTCATCTTAAACGTTTAGAAAGTATATCAACTAGGAACATTAATTTATTCTGTACATTGTCAATTTTAATTCACCATAATTACCAGTTCCTCTCAAAAATTGTTAAGGAATATTTGTTACTACTCTGGGTTGTAATTTACTTTCTAGTCACTCCTAAAACAACAGCTTTTCTAAATAATTTAAATAGGCTTACTGAGGATTTCCATCTTACACAGCAGTATTTCTTTCTACTCAGGTATATTTTTCACACAATTGTACAGACTTTTCTAAAACCTTTTGGCTTACCTATTACGAACAAGATATGCTCAATGATAAGTATACAGTTTTGTTAAAGAATTATTAAACTTATTTCACTTTAGTATTAATAGTAATAATAATAATAAGAATAATAAGTATGAGAACTTTATACAGCGTAACCAGTCCAGCAGTTATGCAGCGTAGGCTGCCATATGAGCCGTTGGGCACACAAGGTATGTAGTATGGTAGCCACCACGTTTCAGTCGCCAGCTATCGCAGGTCACCCGGGATGTTATCGCAGGTCACACTTCCACAGGATGAGTCATGATGGAGGTTGCAAATGCACTTTGATCTTATGATTCTCACAGTAATGAAACTTATGACGTCTAGATTAGTAGACAGGCATGGGTTGCTTAACCCATTAAGTTACTAAGCACCAAGTATAAACTTTTTCTTATAATTAGACTGACCTTTAGCACTTTATACTATTTTAAAACATTCTTGAGTTGTCTATAATCAAAGTATAGTTAATTTACTATTATTTAAGATACAAGATAATTTCTCTCGTATTTAATAACCAAGAGACACAGCAAGCAATATTCTTAATGTTGTACAAAAAAGGGTGGAGTTTAATAAAAATTTCTTCGTCCGACTGCTGTTAAAATTTCGACGTTTCGCAGGACCCTAAAAATAATATTTAATAATTAATTTCTTAGACTACTTTAACGGATACTTGGTATACTGCATGCACAACTGTATACAAAAACAGTGTAATTACAACTATATTTAATTAAGGATGACACTTGTCAGGTACTAGACAGTCGCTTGGCAAATGGATCTACTTTAATTTTCTTCACTTATTAAGTAACTCTGAAATTGTAAATTATTAATATTTTTGTTCGTTGAAGAAATAAATTGATATTTATTCTTCAGATCGTACATCGAAAATAAATTTATACATAATACCATAACTAATATATTTACCTAGTAGTAAAGCTACAAATTAAATATTCTCTGTTTTTTATAAATATTAGCACGGTGGTTTTAAAATGTAAAGTAATTCCGAAAATTGTGATAATGACGCCTGAGGCTTTACGTTTTAAATAAAGTGTGTAAAATATATTTAACTCTAAGTAAATAGATCTTAGACGCGTCAACGAAACGTTGATTGTAAACATATACGACAAGTTACATTTTACGAAAATAGTACCTTACATGTAGTATATAAAATGATTAATAAATAATCTCAGGCCTCAAAGAGTGTTAAATTTGCAGCAAAATATTTATTAAATCAACACACGTTTACATTTTTACTGACGTCAAACATATACCCAGACGTTAAGTACAAAGAAAAGAAAAGGTATTTTCAAATAGTGGATGAAATGCTGCGAAACGCTAGCAGCATTCATTTTTCATGAAATTTGAACAGAGCAAGTGTTGACAGCATTTATAATTCTGTATGTTTGTTGTAAAAATATATATTTTACAAAAAGAGATAAATAAATTGTGATGTGCTCCATAAAAATATTCTAAAATTCTGTTACTCTCTAAAGAGAGTTTTTTTTTTGGAATAACACAGTTGCTGACAAAAATGACTTTGTAAACATATAAAGTCGTTAGTTTAGATTTACATTACAGTCAATTTCGTTTATATTACTTGCAAAGAAAGAGAAACTTGGAGACTATAAAACTATCAGAGTCTCTTGCTAGTTTGTTTCGTATACTTTTATATCTATGTAGACCTACGTGTACAGTTTATGTTGCTTATTTGGTAATATAGATTTAAAAGTACTTCTCTTTTAGAGATGCTGTGCTACGTGTGCTATGTGTTCATGCAAATTAAGCATTATTGTATTGGCAAAGACACACAATTATGGTAATATAACATGCGTCTAATTGGGTTTCTCAGATGAAGAGGCGAGGAAACCATTTGGACTACGCACGTTACCTAAGGTAGACACTGCATCTTACTCACAAGTTAGTAACTACAGTATCTAGAGTTTTCAAATTTGAATACAACACCACGCAGTAAAATGAATCTTCCCGACTGTATTTACGCCATCGTATAACACAATTTTTCACAGTGTCAGTGTGTAAATGACAAAAACTTTCAAAATTTAAAAAGGTTATGGTCGGTCAAAGTAGCTCGTGGTTTCACTTTGTGTCGTCATGTTATGTATGTGTAACGGCTTTAATGAAATTTAGTAATTTTTAATTTATAAAATTCTGAGAAACTGAAATTAATAAAGAAAAGTCGTTAACAACTTCAGTGTCGCAGCATATTCTAAGCGATTTTATTTCGTACAGACTCAAGCCATGTGTTTATGATCGGTGTATTGTTAATTTATACTACGAAATTTCAGTGAAACATAATCAATAGCACGTGCCATATTGGGAGAGTCAAATTATATTTGGATGCATGAAATTTTGAACCTAATAACAGCTCTAATATTTTGTTAATTAAAATGCGCCTTTTGCCCCGTGTGCCCAATAAATCGGTATTTACTTTTTTATACAAAAACTTGTAATACCAGACGTAGGAGTTAGCCTTTCTTATCCTTTCCTTTTTGACTTTCCTTCTATTCTATCGCCAGAAACATTTTCTTTCTACACGTGTTCTACTAAGTTGACTTATTTTTTTCTATTACTTATTTTTTGTCTTTTATGTGGTGTAAATACTTTTCTTAGAAATGTTCCAGTAACGCGGTAACCCGATGTGGAAGTTGGCTTTTAAGAAAGTCTTATTACCCTGGAGCAAAAACAAGTCAATTGCTTCGTTCCCCAGCCGTAGTTCGTGACTTATGTGCCAAGAAGAACGATACATATCGTAACGGCTACGGAACGGTATCGTAGGGTTTCTGTTCACTTCACGATGCCGAACGGACACCGTTGAGGCTTTCCGGAGAAATAAAGTAATTCTCAACTCTTCGCACAAAAAAACCATGGAGGAGGCCTCTTATTATTGTATCTTTTCTTACTGTGTTTGATCAAGTTATACTCCGTATTCTTTACAAAGACAACATTTCGAAACTCCGCACATAATATTCTTTTTCAGATTTTAATGAAAAAGGATCTGTTATTACTAAGTATCTATCTCTGTGCTCCACTCTAGAGAAAGCGCATCATAAATATTTTTGCATAGTGCAATATCCCATAGTAGGGAGCCAAACATTAAACATTACTGGGCATATTTTGGTTTTATAAATACTAGTTTTTTCTTCGTGTGTAAGGTATTTATTATTCCACATAAGGTTATTCATGCATCCAGCAATTCTTCTTGCTTTCATTAATTGATGTTCTATTTATTCATCTCCCCTATTGTTACATGTAATCCTTGTTTGTAAGTAGCCTATATGCATTACTCATTCTATTATTTTGTTATTTATAACAAGCTTACATCTTAATGGATCATGTGAAATTGTAATCGATTTTGTTTTCTCTTCCTCTGTTTTCATGGTATATGTGTGGCATGTTTTGTTAAAATTATACACAACCCTTTGTAAGCAATTTTCATTTTTGAATATTAGAATAACGTCTTTTGCATAACATATAATATTAAAGACACCTCTACCCATCCTATATCTTCCCATATGCTTTACCTCCTTAATAATTTCATCCATAACTACATTGAAGAGTATGGAGCTTAGGAAATCCCGCTGTCTGATCTCTTTTGTAACAGATATATTATCTGATAATTCGCCATTTTCTAATCAGATACCATGACGTAGAACATTAAAGTGACGGCAGAATAGTCGCTGCATAATCATTACTGAATCGCTATATTTAAATTAATTTTCCACTGCGAACACACAGTGTATAGCAGTTTACTGCTCCATTATAACTTAAATGGCATACGGTATACCAGGCCACAGTCAGTCCGATTGCTGCTTACACGCCAGGGTTGCCAACCTATGTCACTTTGAAAATCGTCAGATCCCCGTGTACTACCTTGTATGTTGCACTGAAATTCCATTGCATAAGGAATGTAGGAGATAGTAAAGCATATGATAATATATAAAGACGCTGTAACAATAAGTAGAGATTGCAAGTTTAAACATTGTAAATTAGTTGATAAGAATCATTGAGAAAAGTGTTAGTTGTAAGTAGTTTTAGACTAGTAAAAAAAATTAAGAGCAGAGTCTTAAGAGATCTAATTGAGGAGTAGTACGCAGAAAATGAAACAGAAGAACAGAGTTCTTCTTGCTGGGAGATCTTGTATGGATAATACCTTCTGTCTTAAACAACTAATAGAAAAAGACTATCTGTAAATCAAGAAGTTCACCTTCTCTTCATAGAACTGTCTAAGGCTTACGATAATGTCCCCGTCTCTAAATTGTGGGAGGTTCTACAGAAGATATTTTCACATTACAATTCGCGGATGACCAGGTCTTAGTAGCACACGACAAAGAGGACTTGGAGTATATGACTCAGAAGATCAAAGATGAATACGAGAGCTGGGGAATGTCAATAAATCTAGAAAAAAACAAGTATTTATGCGTGGGAGGTACTGAAACCAACTTGCAATTGGAAAATAATGAAGAAATTGAAAATTGCCAGGCATATAAGTATTTGGGAGTTTAGATAAAGCAGGATGGCAGAGATACAGATGAAATAAAGGAGAGAGTAGGCATCGGACGGAGGGCTATGAAAAGGGTAAATATTATATGGTGGCATCACCAGATAACTAAAGGAAGGAAAGTACAGATATACAATACTATCGTAAATAGTATTCTGTTGTATGGTGCTGAGAGTTGGAGAATGACAGAAGCGGACAAAAGGAAAATACTGTCTGTAGATATGGATGCACTAAGGAGATCATGCAGAGTATCCAGGCGAGAGAAAATAAGAAATGAACAGATTAGAGAAATGATAAATGTGAAACATACAGCAGTAGACGAAATAGAAAGAATACAGTTAATTTGGTTTGGTCATGTTAAACGGATGGGAGGAGAAAAGGTGCCGAAAAAGATAATGGAATGGTGACCCCCGGCGAAGAGGAAAAGGGGGAGAGAGTATCCATTAAGCTCTAAGTGCGAGGAATCTGACAGAAGAACATTGTCAGGACAAAAAATATTAGAGAGGAAATCTGGAAATCGGACAGCTACGACAGGCGCTATAAACCGATGTTAAAAAAAAATTTAAGCGCAGTGAGACGGTGCGAAGGGATACTTAGCCGCGAGTGTAGTGGGCGTGTGCGAGTGTACGAAATTATTTTACGTAATATTCATAAACAACATGTTAATTTAAATAACTTACAGGATATGGAAATTTCTTTAGATGGGACTTGCATCAGAATACTTATAATAAAAGGTCTACCTAATGCGAATATTATATTAAAAGTCAGTAACTGAATATGCGTTATTTAAGAAAAAAATTTTATTGTCTAAAAGATCAGTCGTTTCCGAGGCCTTCTTGCATAGGAAATTTATTATCTGTAAGAAAACATGAGAAGGGGTTACAAAAGAACCAATCAGATTACAATAAATTTAGTTTCAAATAGAAAACTCCCATATTCAACTCAGTCTCTCTCAGTCGGAATCGATAACTAGAAAACGCGCACTAATACTGTACATGTCGATTAGGCTGTCAGTCGCGACGAACGCAAGTTAGAAAATTCGTGTTGAGTTACTGCGTGAAGTATAACAATTGTATTTTTCCGCGAAAGTGCAGCATATTCCGATCAGTATATCGACAATGCAAGCTCACACCACAGGCAGTAACAGTATCGGTTGGCGATGAAAGTTTATGTAACTGTGCTCGTGAGGAATACTACACGTCCGAAAGCGACCCGGGATATGGACAGAGTAAATCGACCTACGACAAGATAAACTAGTCGTCTGAAGGATCTGGAATCGAAATTAAAGGGGAGTGAACTTATATTATTTATGTACAATTATAAAAAAAGATTTATGGACTATATCACATTAGTAAAGACTTTATAGCAAATAAGACATAAACCTTTTTAAATATTAATTTATTTCATTGTCTAGTAAGTAAATTTTAGTTTGTGTTCCCATGGTCAACATACACAGGTTGATTAATTTTTATAATCTGTATAAAAATCACAGTAAATTGTCGCAAAACAAAAGCATTATTCAGAAGTCCACATAATTCTAATAACATACATCTGCATTAAATATTCTGCGACACCTGTACATGGCAATACACACACATACATATAGCGTATATACGCGCGCACATACATACACACAAACACACACACACATATATAAATTTTTTTCTTTTTAGGGAGAAAATAGAATTAGACAGACAACATAAAATAGAGGTAGGCAGAAGGTATTTGCGAAGAAGAAACATTTGTGTCGCGAATGAAATCACGAAGTTTGATAAGGCTACAGTTACAAATTATTACCACAATGAAGGTATAACTAGGGTAAATGTTGGAAAAGTTATGGAAACTATTGGCTAAAAATGAGGGTGATCATATGTTATAAAGGGTAATAACCTGAAGTATGTTATTAAAAATAAAACTTTGTCAGTTGACGTATATAAGCGTATGAAGTAGGACATGCCGCTTTACTAACAAGGGTAGAATATGTCATGTAGAAAATTTGTATGAAGTCATCTAGAAAATATTCAAGCATTGTGCAGACATGGAGACTAAGGCATGGCGGAATCATATGTGGACAATTTGTCAGCTGAACGTTATTACAGATATTTCTAGGATTCTTTACGCTATGGATAGTAAAAGAAATAGAAAGTATATTGGCTGAAATTTTTATGGTAGCTTAAAATGGATGAAATAATTAATTTTTTGTATTAAGTGTACCAATTAGTAGGCACAATTGAATAAATTTAATTAAAAATCGTGTATTCAAAATAAAGGGCAATATTTTAATGTAAACAATGACAACATAGTATTAAGCAATTCAGTTAAATATAGTGAAACAAATATTACAAGAATATGGTAAATATCATTTTGCAATAGTAATGTGAGACACAAAGTCCTATTGCTTCCCTTCTCAAGTAAAATTCGTTGGACTTTTTAGTTTTATTCTTTGTTATTCGTTGCCCCCTTCTTTGTGAATATTTTCAAAATTTTAAAGCTTACTTCGTTTTCAAATTTATGTAATGATATAAAGTAATATATACTTGTTGTCAACGTTTAGTAAAAATCAATTTTCATTTAAATTCTGCAGGAAATGTACGTCAGTTTGAAAAAATAAGCAGTGTCTTAAACGTGTCTCCTGTAACAAAGATAGTGTAATTGTTTCACACTATCTTTTAATTCTTTCGACCGTTCTGCTGTGTGTTCTTTAAATATATCATCGATTTTTAAAGCATGTTCATTCAGTGACTGTTCTACTCTAGTTTCTAATACTTCTATTCTGTTATTATTTCTTCAAGTTTTGTAGTAAATTGCTCTTTAAAGTCTTTAAATTCAGCTTCAAATTCGTCCTTATTTTTCGATAATTCAGATTTAAATTTGGCCCTGAATTCTTCATTAGACCTTTCTAATTCATTAAATTCAGCTTTGGATTCCTCATTATTTTTCGCTAATTCAGCTTTAGATTGCTCACTATTCTTTTGCATTTGTTCCTGGAGACATTTAAACATAGCTCCAAGATCAAATCCTTTCTGCGGTGTAGCCATTTCGTTGTATTATAAAGAAATTTAAATTTGTTGTTTTATATTACTGATTATTGGTAAACCGTGACGCTATTGTTTTTGTTTATTTAATATTATTTATTTACGTTTTTTCGTATCGGCCATCTAAGGACCACATGCCAATTTCAATTCCTTTTTTTTCTTTTCTTTTTAATTCCACATGCTCTTTGTTCTTTCCTTTTTTTCAATATTCTTTTATCTTCTCACTGTGTCTCTTCTTCCTGTCTTCAGTCCACTTTGAACCAGCGTTTTTCTCTCTCCTACCGTGGACTCTCTCCATTTTTAACACTTTTGCCCGAAAAACGTCTCCTTCAATTGCTTCTTCTGCATGTATATTATTTTTTTCTAAATCCTTTTAGACTTCTTTAATCCAACTTGATTTTGACTTCTTCCCCCACAGATATTTGAAGATTTGCTTTGTCAACCTATTGTCGTCCATTCTATATAAATGTCCAAAAAATAATAGTCTACTTTTCTTTATTCTTTCTGTTTATTCTTTATATTTTCTATATTTTGATATATTTCAACAGTACTTCTTAATTTCCAACCTTCTGAAGTTTTTCGTGGGCCTAATATGTTCCTAATAATTCGTCTTTCCAATATTTATAGTATTTCTAAATTCAGTGCTAGACATTCACTTGCATATAGGCATTCTGGCCTCACTACTGTACTGTAATGCCTTATTTCCGCATTTTTAGATACGCACTTTTTATTGTAAATATCTTTAGTTATACCATATGCCCTTTCCATCTTATGAAGCCTTTCTTCTATAGCAGATTTTTCCATGCTATTCTCTTGAATTATCTCTCCTAGATACTTAAATTTTCGAACCCTCTCTATTCGACCAATTATTTCTTTATTATTATTATAAATTATCTGATGACAACAATTTCTCTCCTCTTTAAATTTTATTGAGCGCCAGTGTTGAAATACACAACAATATTAAAATTATAATACAATGTTAAACGACAATAACAATAATATTAATAATAATAATAATAATAATAATAATAATAATAATAATAATAATAATAATAATAATAATACAATGTGCTAATTCTCATGCCCATTTATTATATTTCTTAATATTAAATATCGTTCCACACGTTGGCCGACGCCAATTTATTATGCATCGTTACAAGTATTATAAAATAAATGAATACATTTCTGGCCAAGCCCTCAGAACAGTAGGCTAAAAAAGCTATAGCAACAGTATCAACAATAAAAATTATAATTAATAATAATTAAAACTTTTAAATTTTAGTTATTTAGCGAACAATGGAACACTTATGGAAAATACCCCCCCCCCCAACATGTTAAGATAGTGGCGTAGCATTCTTTACTTTTGTCAAATTTAGATTTAATATTTCTATCAGAACAAGTCAATCATTTGAAGAATCATATATTAACAAATCAAACCAATATACAAATAATTACATAAACAATACGTAAGCAATATATATATATATATATATTACAAATAATTCAGCGCACTTGTTTATCACAGTCTACCAATCTCTAGGTTCAGTAATTATAGGTCAACGTATTACTTGTATAATGGTGAAAATGTACTGGAGTCGAATATAATCATAAAATATTTAAGTTCCTCATGAAATATTTTGTCAATTAAGTACGCAAGTATATTTTGTCAAATTATACTAGTAAAGATTATGTCCTTAACTGCGACATAATCATTTCTGTATTATAAAATTTATTGGTATATCGAGTTACATATAGGCTACTTTAGTTATACTCAAGTTATACTTGAGTTACATATATTTACATATACTTCGTCTATCAGGACGCAGAGAAATTTATTTAGATCATCCGTTAAAACTGGTTTCTATTAACCTATATTGTGATGTTGAATAAATGTATGTAAACATCTCATCTGACACTCAGGACGTCAGATAATCACGTAACATTGGTATCATGCACCTTTAGTAATAAACACAATTTATTACAGCTACAGAATTCCATTTTTATGTGTTTAATGACAATATTAAAGTAGACCGCACTATGAGAAGTCTGTCGGTGCAATTCAAATCCTGCTTTCCGTTTACACTGTAATAAACTGTACTAATCCAGAAGTATTCTTGCATTTATCTCGTCTAAATAATCCTTTCCCAAGACTGTTTTGTTACTTTTAGAGGTTGGAATCTATATTACGTAGTTGACCTTTAACAAGAAACAAGTAGTTTTTTAAAGACACTTTGAATTTTTTTTAGTCAAATTCCTCGGAGTACACAGTCGGGCGAATTCACGTCGGCTACAACTGTATACAGCAGTGTGCATTTGGGACCAGAAATGCTATTGGTGACAGAGATTCCGTCTTTCTTCCCTCACTGTATTAATAAAATGCACACCGGCCCTGTCTCTGGCGAATGTTTCTGCAGCAAAGAGACGACGGAAAAAACGTCTTCTTAAAAAGACGTATTTATTTTTAAAAAGTGTTCCTAAAAACTGGCAAATAAATGTTAATTTTTATAGTAATTGTTTTACTAAAAACATTCAATTGTTGAAACGAAGACGTCAGCGTTTTGAGTGCAAATCACCAACGTACATTAATGGTGAGGTAGTGAATAGTGTATATAATTAATTAATAACAAAACAAACTAAACAACGTAAATAAACAATCAGCGGAACAGAGAAACTGAATAGTAAAATACAACATCTTTACAGAAACGTTTATAACTAAAACTCGGTTATGTAAATAGGTAGTCTAAATCGTCATCAGATCATCAACAGCAAGATCAATGTACAGGCTTAGGCAATAACATTTATTTTCATTTAACACGTCAACTTTTACCAAGTCTCTTGATATGTGAGGCCTTATGGGACATATTCCTCAATTTATTTTAGCAATCTTTAAAAAAAAACGAACTTTTAATTTTCATATACTTATTAATGGCCATCCCACGTTTAATTTTCAGCATTGGCTCTTATGAGACCTGTCACAATCTCTCTTACCCTCGTGTTTCTCCTATACTTCCTTTTTTCTGTCTTTTCAATGTTGCTATTCGTATTAAATATGAATTACTAATTTACAGAGATTTAAGTTTTACTGATGTTCTACATGCTGTGCTGCACATTTATATAAAAATTATATGTTTGTAACACAATTATCTTCTTCATAAAATATATGTCATTTATTTTTGTTCATTTGTGCAAGTTAGCGCAATGTCTCAATGAACCAGTGACTGCTGCACTAATATAAAATTTATGAAGTTAATTTTTACCACGTTTTATTTACAATATATTTCCTTTGTTGAAAACACATTTTAATAACTAAAGGCCAATAAATAAAATTTTATTGATTCTTTATCTATTTACTTAATTAAGGCGAACAGTGTGTGTACGTATTAAAGTTTTTGGTCTGTGAGCGCGTTTTTTTATTTCTTGAGATTGGCACGTAGTAAAACAGTGAAAGTTGTTATAAATAGTCTAAAGTTACTTTTAATGCTAATTTTAATATTCAACATAAGATAGTTTATACCATACGTATAATTATTTGTAATGTCCGTACTGGAAAGTTCTGGAGAGCAGCAAGCCATTGGCGCCAAGATTTATCACGAGGTTATTTCGTGTTAACTCGTTTTGTTTATAAATGTTTTCCGTTAATAATGCAAAAGTTTATACAAATTTTATATCCAGCTTTTATATACAATCTTCGTATTTACGGGAGACAGCTATTTCTCTTACACTTACTATGAACATTTCACAATTCGCTAAATCTATGTTCGGGAGAATATATTCTTAAACAACGTGAATCGTAAACCAAACAAACTTAACGCAAATTTTTACAGTGTCGAAAATTTTTCTTTTATTAGTAAAACCTTATTTCTATAGTAGACTATATATAAATTTACTATATCAAAATATTGTGCCCTATATTAAAACTCAGAATATTAAAACTCAGAATATTAAAACTCATATTTTCCTTTTAAATCGTGCTTTCTAACATTACCTTTTATTTCACATTTTACATTATATTACTATAGTATTGTGTGTGTGTGTGTGTTTACAAAGGATGTAACGTAAAAGGTGTTCTCGATATACATATTGAAACTATCAAATAATATGGGTTAAAACCCACACATTGGTTGCGTCAATTTTGTAACTTACCCCTCTTTTTCCTTTTGGGTGTATGTAGTTTGCCCCAAGTTGCTGGTGCCAGATTTGTAAGTAGGCTCTTTGTGCTAAAATAAATACTCAACTCCCTATTCGTTCTTGTTTAAAATTCAATTATTTTTATGAATCTTTTTGAAACTCATTTCAGTTGTAGAGCATGTAAAATCTCAATCTCAGGATTCACGTATAAGCGATGTCATAGTATAGTACATAAGTCGTAAACATATTATAAAACATAATATTTATAAATTAATGTTTGGTAATTCGGTGTTGTTGATTTATGTTGTGTATCAGTAGGTTCTTTGGATCATACAAAAGTGCAAATGAACAATTGAAAAAAAACTCTTACTACTAATAATTATTTGTGTACAATTAGAATTCACTGTTCTAAAGTTTTTATTGTTTTACGATAGTATATTGCTGTGATTTGAACTTTAAATGTTAAGATGTTTTCAAATATCTTGGTTGACTATTGGAGAGATCTCACCCATCTGGTAGTTTTCTTTACGATCTTCGTTCTTGATCCTCTGCGTCTGGACTTCTAGTTTTCTGTACCATCGATTAAAACATCATTCTTCTATTTATTATCATAGTCTTTCAGTATCGTTTCGTCTCGTATCCTCCTTTAATTTGTGTAAAAACCAGCATTAAAATTCGACACATTCTGCCTGGTTTCAATATTTTTTCCAAACATTATCCTTTCTACTAAAACATTAATTTATTCAGTTAAGGTCTTGGCAATGATATATTTATGGGTCACAGGTTCAGTCTCCCAATTTATAATTAATATTATTCCGTAGAATCTTATTCTATCTTCGTCACTATTACATTATAAGTTTGTAACGGAAGATTCTTTATTTTTGAATTATTTCCGCTTGGTTTTATTGCACTATATGAGTTACCTTGTTGTTTCATATAAATTATATGATTCATGCAATGTTCATATTGTAAATATGTTTATTCAATTACACTATGCTCTGTTTTTACTTCTTAAAGTCTACACTGTTACACCCGCTAACTTTTATAATTATTGTTCAATATTATTATATTTGTAATTTTATATTAAATGACAGTCTGTAGTTCACTTATACACAATAATTGTTTGAGGTACGCAGACCTCCTCATAGTTTTAATCCAAGGCCTATACTCAATGTCTTATTTCTTACATGCTAAGTTTAATATTTGTACATTATAATTGTTTACTAATAACTATTTACATTTTTTGTCATTTGATCGTCTCTTCTGGGTATTTGTCATCGTCAGTTATTGTTTTGTCATGTTAATTGCATTATTTAATTCCTAAATTTGCATTCTCTTTTCTCTATTTCCCAATTATTCATTTATGATAATATTTCCCTTCTTGTTTCGATTTCTTTTTATTCCTTGAAAATATTAATTATCTTTAAGTAATATATTGTCTCTTTTTACTGTATTTATTAAGTTTATTTTATTCTTCTATTTCTTTTAATATTAATAAGATTGCGTTTCTGCATATTTCGCTACGAAATTTGATGTTATACTTGTCTTTCTTTGGAGGTGGATCTTGTTACCTTATATAATTCAAGAATGATTATTTCGGATGGCATTTTTATATAACTGAGGAAATTATCATTCATTCTTGTGTGGTATTTTCATAATACTTTTTCAGAGAAGCTTGGTGTTAGGTTCCTTTAAGTTGCTGATTGGTTGGGTCTGTTAATTCGTAGGTGTTATTTTATAATGTTTACCACTCTACCGGGAATGTCGGAGAAAATGTGTTTGTATTTGTTATAGATTGATATTAGTTTATTTCTTTGTTCCGCCTTTAGATTTAACTCCGTTTTTCTTTCCGGGAATCTCTGGATCTCTAATTTTTGTTCTGCCACATTTCATCATTATTATCTTGGTAATCTATGTTATTTGGTAATGATCTAATCTCATCCATTACATCCTCCCTAACATAATATAGCTGGCACGGATCTGAGGGGCACTCTTTTGGCTCCAAGTACTCAGCCGTCCATACTAAATCAATTATAGACGAATACTGCCTTAGTATATTAAATACCCGACTGACAAATTAAATGATAGGTCTTTTGCAACCAAAAATATTATGGGAATTATAGATCCATTACTTTTAACTTCTATTAATACCTGCTTCCTGACAGACTTGTTTTGGCGTCCAGTAGCTCCGATTAGAGTTATGTTATTAACGGGAAATGTTGATATTATATCTTGGCACTTTCTTTGTATCCTATCTAGCTCAATACTGTCAATTAATCAGACATTCGCCCCGGTATCTATCATGACTTCTGTTGGTATCCCATTTACGTCAGCTCTAATATATAAGATTTCATTATTATTATTATCATTTTCCCCATGGGTAGATTCTTCAGTCAATAATTCCTCGCGTATGTTTTTTAGATAGTTATTGTGAATTACAGTAATCGTCTGATTAGGTATGTATGTTAGTGGTCTATGTTGGTACCCAGAAGATCGGATCAGTGATGAGCCGTTAAGATTTCTCACTGTCGCCTCTCGTTTAAAGTCTGGTCAATGTCAGGGTCCCTAACGTCGTTGTTATGGTGAGTTTCATTGCTAGTCATATTATGCCTTTACTCGTTGTTATTCCCCACAGGATTATAATTATTTGATCTCCAGTTATCTTCATTGCTTTGGCTCCTTCTTGGATAATTCCTGTTGTAATTATTATTATTCTAGCCATTATCTCGATTGACATTTGGATTTGGGTGGTTGTTTTCTAGGCTCCTGCGTCCTTGATAGTTTGGCCTTCTATAACCACGGTTACCATCTCGATTGTTCGATCGTACATAATTCACTCTTGATCGATTATCCCTATTGCCATTATTGTTTTGATTATTATTCGCCGTAATATTTCTGTCTCTCAACTGATAGTCATTTCTCTGTCTACTTCGGCATTAGTAATTTTCGTGCTCATGACTTTCTAGTAATGCGGCCATGGACTGTATTGTTTTGATCTGTCCGTGTAGCCTTGCTCTGGCAATCCCCTCTTCGCAGTGGTATGCGAGTTTCGTTACCAGGCACTCCTCTGGTATCTTGGGTTCCAAACTCCTAGCTAGGCACACTTTTCCCAAGAAGTATGCCGTTGGTGATGTGCCTCTCTGTGGATCGTATTTACCATTACTCAGGTTGTCTCGCACTATGTGTTGAGTGGACTCGGACCAATACTTGGTTTTAAACAATGCCTTAAATTCCGAATAGTTGTTTATGTCCTGTCGTGTGGCTGTCCATCAGTTATCTGTCATTTCTTTAAAATGTTCGTCCAGTATACTTCTTATTACCGTCCATCTGGTTTCCCTATTTTTCGTAATATTTTCTTCGATCCTTTCTAAAAGTTCCATAGGATTCCTTCTATAGTTTTTGAAATTGATTATCTCTCTGTTGTCAGTAAATTGGAAGTTAGGTACATTAAATGGCCGGTTATTAATCCTCTCTATTTCTTCCCGTATATTCACCAATCCTCTCTGATTGATTTCTTCGATTTTTTCAGTATTACTGGTCACGCGGTACTGTATACTATTAACGTTGACTTCTGTGTGCCCTATTTTCTCATCTACCTTTCGTGCACATTTTCTATTTTCCCTTGTGTCTCTTTTTGCATTGAGTTTATTCTTTTTATGTTATTATTTTCTACGTGTTCAATCTGTATGCAGACATCATTTCTAAACTGATGTAGTTCCTGACTTGTTTGCTTTAGTTGTTCCTTGGTTTCGGAAATTTGCTGTTTGATAGTATTGTTGTACTGTTACATTTTCTGATTAATATCAGCAATTTCCCATATGATTTGCTGTTTCAAGTTTTCATTGCTTTCTTCTACCTTCTTACTATTCTCTTTTATTTCTTCTCTCAGCTGTTGGTTATTATTTTCCATTTTTTGACTTAATTCTTCCTTCAGCTGTTGGTTATTATTTTCCATTTTTTGACTTAATTCTTCCTTCAACTGTCGGTTATTATTTCCATTTTCTGACTTAATTCTTCCATTTTCTTACTATTATATTTTATTTCTTTATTGGTATCTTCCATTTTCTCTTCCATCCTCTTGCTATTGTCTTCCATTTTCTTACTATTCTCTTCCATTTTTTAAATCATTTGTTCCATAAGCCTTATCATTTCCTGCATGATTACGTTCTCCGGTTGTGCGGGTCTATCTGGTTGGTTTTCTAGTGTGTCACCTGCTATTACCTCCACTTCAGGTGCTGGTTGGGCCTCCTTCTCATCCAGATTCATATCAGTATCAGCTGTCCTGTTTCTTCTACATGATGTTCCTCTTTTGGCCATTTTGTTCACTTTTGTACGATCGCCAGCTAGAAGTGACAACTATAATTCTATTCAATCTTTACTTATTCCCTTTTTCTAGCCCTCAAGTTGGTCGCCATTTATGTAATATAATTTTCGAGAGTCGTACCCTTTTAAGCCCCGCGATGGAAGCCAATTATGTAATATCACCGCGTGTACACCTTTTTGTGTATGTTGTTTAGCCCAGGTTGCTGGTGCCAAATTTGTAAGTAGACGCTTTATGTTAAAATAAATAATCAAACTCCTTTTTGTTTAAAATTCAATTATTTTTATTTACTCTTTTCCTAGTGTATTTCAGTTGTAGAGCATGAAAAATCTCAATCTGAGGGTTATTGTCTAAGTAATGTCAAAGTTTAGTACAAATCGCAAACATATCATAAAACATATCATAAATAATGTTTGGTAATTAGGTGTTGTTGATGTATGTTGTGTATCAGTGGGTTCTTTGGATCATACAAAAGAACAAATGAACAATTGAAAAAGAAACTCTTAATACTAATAATTATTTGTGTACAATTAGAATTCACTATTATAAAGATTTTATTGTTTTTGTGATAGTATATCGCTGTGACTCGATCTTGAAATTTTAAATGTTTTCAAATATCTTGGTTGATTATTGGAGAGATCTCACCCATCTGGTAGTTTTCTTTACGAGCTTCTTTCTTGATCCTTCGCTCCTGGACTTCAAGTTTTTTGTACCTTCGATTAAAACATCATTCTTCTAGTTATTTCCATAGTTTTTCTGTATCATTTCGTCTCGTATCTGCCTTTAATTTGTATAAAATCCAGCAGTAAAATTGACATGTTCTTCCTGGTTTTAATATTTTTCCAACAATTACCTTCCTTTTTACTAAAACACTAAGTCATTCATTTAAGTTCTTGGCAATGATACGTTTATGGGTCACAGGTTCGATTTCACAATTTATAATTAATATGATTTCGAAGAATCTTATTTTATCTTTGTCACTATATTATATTATAAGTTTGTAACGGAAGATTATTTATTTGTTAATTATTTACCCTTGGTTTGATCTCACTATATGAGTTACCTTGTTGTTTCATATAAATTAAATGTTTCATACAATGTTCATATTGTAAATATGTTTATTCACTTACACTATACATTGTTTTTTCTTTTTAAAGTCTATCACCGTTGTTCTCACCTTCTTGCACTGTTACACCCCCTAACTTTTATGATTATTATTCAATATTATTATATTTGTAATTTTATATTACTCACAGTCTGTAGTTCACTTATACAAAATAACTGTTTGAGGTTCGCAGACCTCCTCATAGTTTTAAACTAAGGCTATACTCAATGTCTTGTTTCTTACATACTAAGTTTAACATTTGTACATTATAATTGTTTACTAATAACTATTTACATTTTTTGTCATTTGATCGTCTCTTCTGGGTATTTGTCATCGTCAGTTATTGTTTTGTCATGTTAATTGCATTATTTAATTCCTAAATTTGCATTCTCTATTTCCCTATTTGTTTCGATTTCTTTTTATTCCTTGAGAAAATTCATTATCTTTAAGTAATATATTGTCTCTTCATTTCTGTATTTAGTAAGTTTATTTTATTCTTCTATGTCTTTTTATTACTAATAAGATTGCGTTTATGCATATTTCACAGTGAATTTTGATGGTACACTTGTCTTTCTTTGGAGGTGGAATCTTGTTACCTTATAATGTACATAACTATATTAAAACTATTTAAAAATGCGGATAAGCAGGTGTTTCATAAAATTTACAGAGTGTACAACTGCAACTGTGCTGGTGCACAGTTAGACACTGCCTCAGAAATTTTGACGAATAAAATAAACTAAACAAATTTAAAAAATACTTTTTTATATTATAGAAATTTATGTTTTTCTCTTAAGAAAATATGTTTTCTCTTTTCAGTGGTGTATTTTTGTACTCGCGTTATAATTTTGTGATACACCCAGGGCTAATGGAAAACAATTCTGTAAGCAACTTTGATACCAGTTTGAATTTTTGCTTTAATTTCATTTAGAGTCGGGGAATTATTTTATGTCATTCAAAATGTCCAATAGGAAAATTACATAGAGATAAATACTGAAAATTCTAGGACATAGATTTGTATTGATAACTTTTTCCCCATAAAAGTTTTATTAAGGCAAATTGGTGTATTGCCAGTCGTGTGGCACTTTGTTTTGTCATTGTTGAAAAGAGCAATTTCGCGTTCCACAACAGTCAGACGGCTAAGGAAATCATTAGAGATTGTATGTCTATACCCTTGTCAAAAAACGTTATGTCTTGAATACTTGGTCTATGCGACACCTATACATCGCAACACACACGCACACTCGTGCACTCAAAACACACGCGCACGCGCGCGCGCACACACAGAAAATACAAACACATATATACAAACACAAAATAAACTAATACCTGTACAAATACAAATAAATACACAATTTTCAAAGAACACATCATCGAAAATCCACAAAAATCGTATATGTACACAACAATCACACACAATAATACTAGCTTAAAATACAAAAAAACAACAGGAAACCATAACAAGAAACAACGAAAACACTAGTACTCCACAAGATTCAAAATTAAGAAGGTTGATAATGGAAACAATATGTTTCCCGAAACATGTCCCACATAATGGAAAAACATCTAGAGGTAAATTTATTATAAATATTATATATATTGCGACAGTACAAATAAGTGATGTACTGAGCATTGGATATAAAAATTTAAATATACCTAATAAACTGTAAATAATTAATAATGTATTAGAAATAAGCATGTCAGGGATTGCAAGTTTGGCTCAGAGAAAAATATGAACAGGTGTTCCGACCTGAATCGACGTGCACACACACACAAATGTAACTGAAAGTGTGTATACCAGTATTTTACTAGTGTGTGTGAACGCAGGTCTATGCAGCCGAGTTTACCACCACAAGATGAATAATTGCATAATTACTGTTTTTCCGTAATTATTCATAAACTATAATTAAGGAGTAAAATCCAAAAACACAATAAAACGTAATAAAATTTACTAAATACTGTGTACAAAAACCACGTGAAAAGGACACACCGTACGAGTGTAGTAGTGAAATAACTGTATACAAATCGAAAGGGTTAAGTTGCAATGTCCAAAAATACAGTAAACATGTGTAGTGAAAATAGTTATAAGATGAGTATAAGAGTATACTTACAGGACTCTGCAATTCGCAGAAATATAAGAAGTAGCGAAATTGACAAAGAGTGGGGGAACTGAACCCAAAGACACTTTCTCACATGTCGATTTCGTGCAACTGCAGGTGTTGACCAAGACATGGGTAAATAGGACACACAAGCTACAGTTGTTCTCTTTCTTCAATCACCCACAGTGCAGCGGGAGCTTCTGCCCGTCCGCACAGAATATTTAAATTTTTGTAAATAGTTTCATCCTTCCATTTACATACAGTTATGTAACTGGATTGTAAAACAAACAATTTTTAAGTAGTAACAAAATTACATAAGAAAATCCACATAAGAAGATCAACTGACGTCCGAAACAGCACGAGGAGAAGTTCCAGAGAGCGATACGACGCTGGACAGAGAGAGAGTCAACTCTGGACAAGAAAGGAGCGACGCTGGACAAGAGGAGAAGAGCGAGGCGACTCTGGACAAGAGAGGAGCGACGCTGGACAAGAGAAGCGGAGCGAGACGACGCTGGACTCTAGAGGAGCGACGCTGGACAAGAGGAGACGACGCTGGACAAGAGGAAGTGATGCTGGAGTTCGAGACGAGGATGATTACTGATGGATCCAATGATTGAGTATGATTGACGACAATAAGGTGATAAACAACTTATTTATCTCTTAATCGAACAATTAATTCAAAGACAATTAAAGACATTCTTGTTCTATTTAAAAGTAAGAGCCAATGTTCATTGTAAATATAGAATTAAAATCATAGATGTTATTGAAGTAAGATCAACGTAAACAAGAGCTCAAATTAGTATTGAAATGAAAAGAATGCGAAGCATTTAAGTAAAAATTAGTGTTTTATATAAATCAGTACTGAGAAAAGAAAGATAAATTCAATAACTATTAATATTTTTGAGTTACATTACAATATAAAAAGATATTTAAACATTGATATTTAGAAACACTAATTGACTGAGTAGTCTAGAAATGAGATATTTTTTAATACAATAATTAGTAGAATAGAATATTTAGACAGTAAGGATGTATATAGCATAAGCCTTACGGCATAGTAACAAAATAACAACGAATGTTTTAAGTTAAAGTAAGTGCCAGGTGCACAATTTTATTAACATCAAATAAATTTGATATACCGTTACAAGTTATATAGAGTTCTTATTACAGATACAGCTGAAACCCCAATATAAATTGTACTTATGTAGATGTATCGTTGCATAAGAAATGGCGTCCCAGATCGTGGGGCTCCGCAAACACAAATAAATTTATATTTGCAATGTTATATTGTTACAATATGTGTGTGTGTGTGTGTGTGTGTGTGTGTGTGTGTGTGTGTGTGTTGTAACGTGATGGTTTCTCTTACATAAAACCTAGTAATCCACCAACTTCAGAGTCTAGATTTGTGAATAAAAACTAATAACCTAACTACTTAGGAATCTAAGCCAACATAAGTACAAAATAAAAAATAATGTTATATTTGAAAGATGTGTTTACAATCCCATGTTTTTTTATATTATCAACTGTTATGTGACAGTCTGAAGTTAATGAAAGAGATCTTTACAGTTTATTAATCAGTTAAATACTTTGTTTCATATTTTATTAAAGGTCTGTAAGGTCAACCTAACCTAATTTATAAATAGTTAATGTTATGTATAATATTGTAAATAAAAATTGTTCATAATTATGTTTAAAAAACTAAGTGTTTACAAGTCAAGTTAGAGATCATTTGTTATATTTGTTTTAATTAATAAATAAGGTTTGTTTAATATTAATGGGTATGTCCACTAATAAATTATAAATTATAAAGAAATGAAATACTGTTTAGAAGAATGTGTAAGACAATGAACAGAAATTGATACTGATATTATGTTATAATTATGTCTTCTATCTTTATGTATTTTAAAAGTATATAACTGTTACAAAAATGAAAGTGGTAAACTGTGTATTCTAGTATTTAGTTCAATGTAATTGAAGATTACGGTTGACATGTTTATTTGGAATGTTTAATTTTTTGTTGTGTAAAACCTATATTTAATTTACTGTTGTAAATCTCAAACTAACTTTATTAATGCGAAAAAGAACATGTCTCTATTATAATTATTGTATAATGTAAAATAGCAATGTATCTCAAAAACCAATAGTGATAAATTTTACGTAAAGAAGCTTACTGTGGTTATGCTAAATTAAGTAGAAATTTAAGAAAATATGTTAAAATATATCATAACAAATACTAGTATGTAAATTTGTTTAACAAATCATGTTACATTTAATATGTTTATAGCAAATGTTTTATAATGTCGAACATGTTGGAAAAGACTCTTTAGGCTTTAACACAGAATATGGGTAAAAATCATAAACAAAACATAACTAAATACTTAACAAAAACCTAGCTTCTGAGGTGTCAAATTAATCAGCACCAAACAATGATTTCATATATAGTCATGTAATTCATATTGTATTTAGTATTATATTTAGAAGGAAAGCGTGTCGCAAACAATATAATGCTATTTGGACCAGTCGGAATGTAGTTAATGTTTTACCGGGAAGCTAGAAAAATTCACAAAATCGAGGAAGTCTATTTTTGGAATTCGAGGTGTAAAGAAGCCCTCTCCGGAATATTTTGGATCACAAAGTTTAGTCTGGACTCTGGTCCTTGTAAGCTTTTAGAGAATTAGTATAAAAATTGGAAAAATTTAATAATAAGAAATCGACAAAAGTTACTCTCTCACAGAACACAATATATGCCCTCAGATAAGGTAAACAACCTTGACAGGTTTCGTTCAACGAAGATACCTCAGTGAGAAATAATTAAGTGTTAAGCCAATACTAGTGAACCAAGAAGAACTAATTTGTTAATAATTCAAAATATTATAGTACAAACCCGAAGATTATTGCAACTGGGTGAGATTAATCCAAATTATTATTCTTTGAATGTAACTCCAAACTGTGACACACGAACCCCAAACTCACTAATTATTTGAATTAAACACTACAGCCAACTGCACACTATAAACGTATATAACCATATCACTTTATTAGTTGTTTGTATTATAATTTATTTTTTGTGTGTAGTAGGTAAGACATTTATTGTAATTTGTCCGAAACTGATTACCGAAGAGATAGGCATTTTCTCTTACATAATCATTTCGTTTATTTCTGAAGCGTGCATACCTATTATGCATGTGCAGTAAATTTCGTCATAGAGTTGAAATAGTTTGGCGTTGTAAATTAATGTATTAAAAAATGTGTAATTATTTTGTACTTCAGAAAAGCATATTGTAGATATAATTGTAAGTTTATTGATCCTGTAATTAATTGTAAACTTGTTATTTAAAACACCTGAGATAGACATTGTTTTACCAATATTCCAACTGAGTTAATTTGTAAAGACGAGGTACTTAATAATCATTAATATTAAATTGTTGTGTGGTAAAAATAATACAGAACAAAATAAATAAAAAAGATTTATTATTTAACTCTGAAAGGGAATTGTGTATTTATTTTGACTGTCAACGAGTTACATACGTAACCACATGAAGCCTAATCTTGTGAAAATAACTGAGTCAACACCTAGTACACATTTTATGAATTACACTTAAGAAAAAAATAATTGAACTGAATACCAGTCACGAATTTTAATCAATCTTTTAAAAATAACATATACTGAAATAAACCTTAATTACAGTTAAAACCCCAATTATTAATTCATAATACATACTGGGCTCTCAATAACGTGAGACAAGTTGTTCAAGTTTTTTTATATAAAAGTTAATTAATTTTAGTTTAAAATTTTATATTATAAGATTGGCGCAATAACGTGAAGCCAAATTAATTAATTTTAAAACACGATAGCATTTTATACATTTCCATGTTAAACATGGTTGATTATATCAGAGCCATTGACAATTATAACAATAGAAAAAAAACTTAACAGAACATGAAATATTCATGTTCATAAATGCATATGTAATGCTAGTTAACAGAATAGCTACAAATCACAGTATAAAATCACAAAATATAGAAAAGCAGCAGAACATCAAAATTATTATTATTAAATAAAGAAGATGTTCTCCAATAAGTGCAATATTGATGCTAATGAAAAGGGAAGGTACCAACTTAAACATTGTCTTTCAAATAGTCTGAGAGATATATGCTAAAGTGCAGTGACATCAACAACAACAGCTCACCATAAATATGTCCAACTGGAACATTCTAATTAGCGTTTCATAAAATAGTTAAAATTTTGAGTGAGATTGGGTTTTGGTCTCTAAGTTGCACAAGTTTTCGTAAAGTAACGCAAGGAAACATTTTTTACAGATTAACATTTGTATTCGAAAATATAATTAATCAATCCTGGCTTGAAATTTCTATTATTACACGTTTTGCTTAAATACAGAAAATAATAAAAAAATAAACACCTTTTTGTGTTTTAGTTGATCGTCTAATTGCGGTTTTTCTTCTAAATTTTGCATTAAAGTTTTGTACAAATCTCCTACTATTAACATGTCTTATTTAATGACAATTTCGTCAAAATTATTTTCACACTACTCTGATTATCTATGTAGGTAAAATTTAAACAAAAATTTTCCAAGTTTTAATTAAACTCTTTGCTCTGAAAACAGGAGGCAACAAAAACATTTTCTGTGTTGCGATACCATTACTGTTTAGATAAAATTACAGCTGCTTAAGTCAAATAAAATTAAGGAGATTCTAAGGTTAATTATTTTTGTTAACTTAACTAAAATATTGGATACTACTTGACCTGATGCATATGAATTAATTGCTTTTAGACGTAATGGAGTCAGTTAGCATACTCTGTAAACCATGCAGTAAATTTTCCTGCGCGATTCCCACTGTTAACAAAAGGTAACCCGTACTTAAACGAACAAAAACAGTAGGAAATTTAGTTGCCCCAAGCACACAGTTAACTTGAACCTGATTAGCTTCACGTAGAGAGAGATGAACTTTTAAATACATATCTGTACGTAACAATTACTATGATTGAAAGTTGAAAGGCAGATCAGATGACGAGTTTTAAAGTAGTAATATTCTCATTGGGATTCATAGGCAATTTTATTTTTAAATGTACGTTTGATATATTATGGAGTCCCCATATGTAATGCCGTTTACGTTTCTGAACAACAAAATAACTATATGTGGTAATCTGTCTACTCAGGCTGTTAAAATTTTGAGTGGGTTGGTTTTAATTAAAACAAACGGATAAGCTACACAGACAAGACTATTTACTTTTCTATTCAAATTGCTAAATATAAACACAAATAATATTAAAAAGGTAAAAGGATTACAGATGAGGTGCATTAGAGTACCTCGGGTGTAAATATTAATTAAAAACTAGTTTATCTTCGTTTCCCTGAAACTGAATTTGCTATATGTAAAATCTATATAAATAGAAATGATTGCCTTGTACTAACAATCAACTACGTAAAATCGCAGCGAAATAGAAAAAAGGTTAGTTTAGTATACTATAAACAATATGCACCAGTGATAGCAGCAGGAATGCAAAATTTATTTACGTTCGTACTTCTAAGTAGCGTGGTAGGGTATTTTTAATTGTAAATGCAGCCTTTACACTTTGCATTCCAGTTTATGAATTTTATGGGCACGATAACTGATGCGTGGTTTTATAAAAGGAAAAAAGGCTTTTATTTTGGGTGTTAATTACCGTTACTTCAGTTTTTTACCGTTTGCTCTTGTAAAGTGACTGCCTCCAGAAGGTGAATTGTTCAAGACGGCTTTAGGATTAAAATGTCAACACATAAAGGAAACATTTTTATAATTTAAAGAACGAAGATTGTTAAAACTAATGTTTCCAGTATCTAAGTCACACATTTTAAAATTGATATTACCTTACTTCAATTCCGTCGTGTGACTTCTAGTAACTTTGTTACGCGTTTCGGAACGATCGTTCTATCTTCAGAGACACACACGCGCGCGCGTGCGCGCTTGTGTGTAATATATAATCTTACACGAGGTGGTTAAAGATTAAAATTTTATTAAATCACAACATATTTGAACAATTAAAACCCGTGTTTACGTACACTTAACTCAAACGTGTCGTCATGCTTGAACGGACACTACCTGGTAATACGTGCCCGCGTAGTATGTGACGTGCACCCGTCTATACATAAATTCTAATCGCGGTGTCATACAAAGCATTAGATCAAAACTTCGTTTGGTAATTTAATATTTAATTCGCGCTGGATTGAAGGGTTCTATTGTCAAACTCTTCAGCAGCATCCATATTCCTACATTTATTACATGTGTCTAATGTTTCAAGATTTGTAACGAGATTAGTGTAATTACAATTATAATTTATTAAATGTTGTCCAAAATTCAAACTTGCTGTTAAGATTTGTTTTTTTTTTTTGGTAAATGTTATTTAAACGTTTTATTAAGTGTCCTTCCTGTTTGACTTATATAAAACATTGAGAACCGTTGCATGTAATTCAGTACACACAAGTCTTTTTCCTGAAGGCCTATCATTTTTCACACTAAGTGCTGCTACATGCTTTACATGTGCTGTTATTTGCACGAAAGGTGTGTTTTAAAGGTATTAAGCAGAATGTTTGGAAGAATACTGCCATACGTACCGATACGTATGTTGTCTTGTTCTGGTCTTTTGGCTGTTTCTTACGCCTGTCACTTGGTTTTTTAATCAAAGCATCTGCTATAGTTTGATTCCCGGGCCCGCACCATATAATCAAGGTGCGTTTCTCAGCGCCCAGGTCGACTCAGTCTGTTGAAAATGAGTAGCTGGGATAGCATCCTGGGGATAATATTGGGCGGGTGAAGCGTAGTGCTGGCCACATTGCCTTCGTTGTATGCCGTACGGCTCCCATAAGGCAGCCTACACTGCCTGAATCCGAAGCTGCTTCGGTGGTACACATGGGAGCCATTATTATTATTATCTGCTATAGAACCTTGTACCCACTGGCTGTGAGTACATATTTTATTATATTTAGTTTCATTATATCTTTATAAAGCACTTGTTTTGTAGAAGAACGGTAAGTAATCAGTGTACAAAACTGTTATACGCTGTCATTTTTTGAGTCATAAGATGATAGGAATCTACATGTATAGTTGTTAGAAATGTTGTATGTTCTTTAAATCTGAAATAGGAATTTATTTCATGTTTTTATAAGCTAAGTCTCAAAATATTAATTGATTGACAACATCTGCTTCAAGCGTGACTTCTATATTTTCATGTAAATTTTCATGTTTTTTATATCATCTAACTGTTGTAGAATAATAATTAAAGCATCAACAACGTACCGTTTGTAAAATATAATTCTGATTTATAAATTATTTGTATCGTACAATATATAGTGTAACATAACAAAATTATCACACTAAACATTTGAATTAATGTTACATGAATAAAAGAGAAAGTTCCATAGTGAGTGAGAAGAATAAATTGTTTAAGGATTACCCTAGAAACTGTATAATTAAGTCTATAAAATGTTAATAAAAATGGAAGATAATAAAGAAAACCATTAATTAAAATAACCTACTATGAAAAAACCAGTTAAACCAGCAGTATACCCAGTAGATTGGGGAAGCAGTACAAAAAGGGAAGGACCATAAAAAAAGGAAATAATCTGTCATGAAACCATTTTAATAAGGAAACTACTAAGGTGATATTTGAAGAAGGGACGAAACATATCAAGATTCCAACAGAGACCAGAACCAGGAAGAGATATGCCAAAACAAAATGTTAATCATATATTAAATACCATGAGACAAAATTGAAACCGATATAGGTAAACCCCAAACAAGTTACAAGATACAATACTATAAAAACAAATTGTATATTAGTTGTAAGTGTAACATGTCAAAAAATATGTCAAAAGAGACTACCATAGAGTAGAACTCACTAAAAAGACTACCAGAGTGTAGAATACAATAAAGTGAAGTGAGATAACAAAATTAAGGAACTACAGAGTGTACAGTGAGAAACATAGTTAAAAAATCTATGAAAAAATCTTCAATGAGGTTTAAGTATTATAAAAAGACTACCATGAGTGTAGAAAAATAATAATAAAACCATTGAAATGAAAGACGGTCTAAGGACTGACAACATTACTAGTAATAAGAGTTTTAAATTAGATATAAGAAGGACTATTACATATAAAATGTTTTCTTTAATTATAACTAAATAAATGGTGAGGACAAAAATACCAAAGGACAGTTCATAACTGAAGGTATGCCTAATATTAAGATGTTTATTATTTATTATTAATTAAATAATATTTTAGATGTAAGGTGTAAATAGATACACGAGGTTTTTTATCACAGTTAAAGTGTTTTCATAAGAATAATACATACACAAGACAGTTAGTGACTGACAGTGTTACTAGTAATAGGAGTTTTTTATGTTTTCTAATTAAATTATGTCTAGGATAAGCTATGTTGTTATCATTTGATGATACAGGAAAAAATAATAGGAATAAGATGTTTTTGTTAAAATTAGGTGATATATGGAAAATAGTTGATAATAAGATGTTTTTGTTAAAATTAGGCATAAGATGTTCATGTTATGGTTCAATGATGTTATTAGTATAAAGAAAGTTTAGTAGATACAAGATATTCTATTGTAATTAAAATCATGTCATTTAATTTTCCATTGTGTAAGTCAGAGAGGCAAGTAGGGCATAAAAATGTAATAGTTTTATTCAAATCAGTAAACCATGTATAATGTACAAACAGACCCACCAAGACACTATGTTTGTAAACACAGAATGGCCTATAAACAAAAAAAAAAAAACTATCTATCAAAGAATTAATCTATGTAATAGGAATAGAATTCAATACATACAATACAAAAATTGAAAATATAATTAATACAGATACAGTTAATAGCAAATAGAATGACAAAAGAAAGAAAACTAACTTCTTTTGGAAACAGTCAAAAATAGGCTTATGATAGTAATCAAATCAGACTAAACAGCAAATTAATCAATATTGAAATGTTTTAATAACCAAATTATTAACAACAAAGTAATTACGGAGTTATTAGGTGTATTCCAGAGAAATATTATACCGAAAAAACAAATAAAAACCTTTAAAACACTGAATTTGTACAAAATATGGGACATACAATTATTGTGCAAAATTGTAATTTTTGGGCTTAAATGAGTTTGAAACAAACCCAGCTATATATCAAAAGATGTAAAATTAAATAATCAATATTACTGAAGAGTTAGATTCATGTAAAATTAAGAAATATTGGAAATACAGTAAAAAATAAGAAAACTTGTTATGTATAGTTAGATAGTGAAACAAGTCTTAGACAGATATTTTATAATTAAACAATATGAAGAGGAAAAAGACATACCACAAATTGCCCTAAAACGACGACGTTGCGTCGTTTAGTCTATTGTTAATCGCAAAGCTGAACAGTTGAAAAATGTATTAGTGGAGTTTTGAAAACCAAATAATTTATATTAAAACCAAGTGTGGTTATGTGGCGTGTAACGGAGATGAACTAACAAGTGAAATAACATTATTTATCTATGTCTAACACTGCACAAGTTCCCAAAAACACAGTATAACACCATAAAAACGTAACACCAGAAATCGACAGCCATTTTTGAACAATTTTTGGAACGAATTCACACAAAACCAACACACATATTTGAACATCACACTACACAAGAGATCCATCCAGAATTCGACATCGCAGACGACGAGGGGACATTCAACACTATATTTTGGAACAACACTGCTTCGCAGAAAAAGGGAACATCGTTTTATTTCTGTGGGAGAAGATCTTCAATTCCAACGGCGTCATAGCAGATTAAAACCAAGCAGACGGCGGCCATTGCTGAATTTCTATAAAGACAACGGACCAGTGCTGACTGGAGCAGAGTGACGTCATTTCTTCGACTTTGTTCGAATTTTAAATAATTTCTTTCTAATTGACAATTGTAATAATAATTCTGTTCTATTTCAGATGTTAACATTTAGTTTAAGAATACCTGTTAAATGTATCTTGTTCCTTGCCCTCTGACCATTTCGACTCGTTAAAAGAACCATAAATTTAAACTTGTAAAAAATATATCTGTTGATTTTTCTCATTGCCGACTGTGGCGAATATTAGCCAGTGCCTGGGACATGCGCAGTTTGACTGGCGCACAATTTTAAATGAATAAACGCAAATCAGTATTCAGTTACCAACATTGTTTTTATTTCTACCATTAATGTTATTATTATTTTTTATTAAGCAAAACATAATTCACATTGATAGAATAGATATAGAAGGAAATTACAAATTCAACTAATTAATTAATTGTTAATTAATTAAATTAAATCATTCCAACAAACTCTATACAAGAACGAGAAAAAATATTTGCAGAATTTTTAAAGTTTGATGTATTTATTATTTATCAATCAAACACACCTAGTTATAACATTTTCTTATCATCAATATCTTTATATTTTGTTTATTATTACACTTGAAATTATATTACAATTTAACTAGCCTAACAGTGGGACTTTAAGGAGTCAGACTTACCCAGTGATAAACAAGACAAAATATCAGTACGTATCAACATATTTCAATTATAATTATTTTTTTATTTTATATTTGTAAAATATATTACAAATTGGCGTTTCCAAAGAAGGAGCTTATTAAAACAAACGTTCATCAATTATATATATCATACCAATCAATTCTAAGTTTTATTTTTTTATATTTGTAATATTTTTATAATATTACAAATTGGCGTCCAACTTAAGGGGCTTTAAATAGGAGATAATAGTGTTGTAAAATAAGGACGATTGTCCAATTTCCTATTTTTAGCTTGGCAACGATCAACAGGTCAGAAGAGGGAGCGAGATGCACAGGAGAGCTACATCAAGAAAAAGGGCTATGGAGGCCGAGCAGGAGATAAACATGGAGGATAAAGAAGCGACACCAGTGGAAGATGTGGAGTTAATGTTACCGCCAGCAGAACCAAATAAGCCTGCACCACAGAAGGAACAGCCGGAGAAATCCACCGCGAAGGAAGATACAAAATTTGATCAAATGATGGAGATGTTACTCAGAGAATTTAAAACAACGAAGGAAGAATTAAAGGAAGAGTTGAGTAATAAGACCGGAGATACCAACAAGAAAATCGAAGAAAATAGTAAGAAGATGGAAAATGATAACCAACGATTGAAGGAGGAATTAAGTAATAAAATTGGAGATACCAGTAAGAAGATGGAGGAGAAGGTGGACGAAATAAAAAACGAAAATAAATTACTAATGGAGGAAAATATTAAGAAGATCGAGGAGAAGATGGAGGAAAATATCCAGAAGATGGAGGAGAAAATGGAGGAAATAAAAACTGACAATAAACAATCGAAGGAGGAATTGACCCAGATAAGCCAGAAACTGGAAGAAACCAATAAAAAGATGGAGAATAATAGTCAGCAATTGAGAGAAGAATTGAAGGAGACGAACCAAGAAAACATGAACCGGTTAGACGGAAGAATGGAAATATTGAAGGAAGAATTGAGCCAGAAGATAGCTGAAAACAATGAGACAATCAGCAAGAAAGTAGAAGAGGAAATAACGGTAATCGAACAAAGGGTTGCCAGAGCTGACGAAAAATGGAGTCAAACCGAACAAGAAGTACGGAGTATCAGAACAGAAATAAATACGAAGGTTAACACCATTGAAGAAACGACTAGGAAGACATTGGAGGAAAAACTAAAGGAAACACGGGAAGACTGGGAGCGAGTGCAGGACCGATTCACAGAGAAATGTGACGGCATAGAAGCTGCTGTGACCAGTATCAACAGTCAGGTACGACAGAACCAGACAGATATAGACCTATTCCATAGTCGACCGACAACCATTACCAGTTGTCCCAACAGTGAAAATCGTGAAGGGATTAACTTCAGGTTTTATAAAAGTAAACCCATGGAATTCCTAGCAAGAATTGAGGAATACTTTGCCAAACACAGAGGTAATCGCTGGAGGGAGAACAAAGAGGTGCTGGACGAATCATTCAAGGAAATAGCAGACAATTGGTGGATGGCAATAAGAGACGAGGTGACCGACTATCAACAATTCAGAAGGCTATTCAAAGCCAAATATTGGTCGGAATCAACGCAAAATATCGCCAGAGACGGGATATGTCATGGGAAGTACAACCCATATGGAAACCAAACTTTAACGGCGTACTTTTTGGGAAAGGTGTGCGTGGCCAAACATCTAGAGCCCCGAATACCGGAAGAATGCCTGGTCAGCAAACTCTCATACCACTACGAGGAGGATATTATCAGAGCCAGACGAAATAGTCAAATAAAAACGGTGCAAGCCATGACCGAGCTTTTAGAGATGTACGAGCACGAAGACTATTACCGTCAAAGTCGCAGGAGGTATGAAAAGCCGGAACCAAGGAATAACAACAATAATTTGAATAATAATAATAATCGGCAGAATGTGGGTAATAATAACAATTATAATTCCGCCAATCGGAATAATGCCGAGTACAATTATAACCCTAGAAATAACAATAATTTGCCGAGGCTTAACCATAATAATAATAATAGTAATATTCCTCGTATGAATAATAATAATAACAACAACCACAACAATAATAATAATAATAATAATAGCCGTCCACAAAATAACAACGGTTATTATAATCATAATAGTAACTATGTTCCAAATGGTCAGAGGAACCCCAACCTTTCTAATAATAGTAATTATCATGGTAATTATAACCGAAATTACCCAAGTGGAGGTAACCACAATTACAGGGCATATCGACCTAATGTCAACTACATCCGAGCAGAAGGCAGTGGACACAGGAGGTACCAGCCTCAAAGAAGGAGCCGATACTACGAGTACGAGACTTTCCAAGGGAGCCAGGGAAGTAATCGGTACAGAGAGTACGAGCCCAGACGTAGTTCCAGCTTGGATAATCAGCGCAGACTACCTGTAACAGAAGCCCAACCAGACGATCGAGCAAAACCAAACGAAACAGCCTCAGGAATTCAAGCTGACGCTTCCAACGGCCTGATCCGTAATGAAGCGGAACATTTAAACGAACGGAGGCAGTAATAAAATCCAATGACCCTTTACTGCTCCAATCTGCTGGGTTTAATCAAGTAGGTATGAATGTGAAGAAAAACAGAAAAAATTTTACCATAATATACAGCAATTATTTAAAGGATATCCGTAAGGACCTATTAGAAGAAAGTGAGCTTAATATTAAAAATAATGATAATGAAATAATATACATAATCGCATAAATTGAAGGTATTTCTGTTCCTATAATGATAGACACTGGAGCCAATGTCTCCATAATAAATCGAAATGAATTGGACCGGATACAGCAGGAATGCCACAAAAACTTACCGGTACTACCTATTAATAACATTGTACTTGTAGGAGCTACCGGCCGACAGAACAAGACCATAGGAAAGCAGGTATCCCTCAATGTCAAAAGTCAGGGCATTAGTGTGGATATGATATTTCTTGTTGCAGCCGGATTACCTTTCAACATCATGATAGGATGCGACATATTGCGCCGAAACTCAGCAATTATCGACTTGTGCCGAGGAAGGGTATCACTCTTTGCTGAAGGTTCAACCTGGATAGCCAATTTAACTGATAACAAGACTTTAGACTCCAGACAACTTCTCGACCACCAAAATAAGGTGAATTACTTATCTAACCACTCAACAAACAACAAGCCAGTACATCAAGATTCGGAGGAAGACCTATGGCAACAAAAGATCCAAGAGATACGTAACTTCCAGTGCCACAATACTAACGAGCAATTAACGGAAAACCAGCTGAATCAATTGGTAGAAATATATGAGAAATATCGAGCTGTATTTTCCGACGAACCTGGAAAGATCCGGAACTACCAATGCTCAATACGATTCAGAGAGCCGGTAGAATTCAACCGAAAGTCATACCCAATAGCACAATCTTTGAAAGAAGCCGTACGATCAGAGATCCAGAATATGATCGGTAGAGATATCATCGAGAGCAGTCAATCGCCATACACTAGCCCAATTGTGGCCATACAAAAGAAAAATGGGAAGGTAAGACTTTGCCTTGACGTTTCGGGAGATAAATAAGATGATAATAAACGATCGTACCTCACCTGGCGAAATTGATGAAATTTTGAAGAGGTTCCACGGAACACGATTCATTACCACTTGGGATACGGTATGCGGCTATTGGCAAGTGGAGTTGCACCCAGCAAGCCGGCAATACATGGCGTTCATCTTCGAAGGGCGCAATTATCAGTTTAAGAGATTGCCCTTCGGGTTGGTTAATTCAGTAGCTGTTTTTGTCGCCTGTATGGATCATATACTAGGACCAGAAGCGCTCCAATTCATAACTGTCTATGTTGATGATCTCCTTATAACATCAACCAGCTGGGAGGAACACTGTTATCGTGTGGAGTATGTTTTGAAGAAGCTTGCTGAAAATAATGTCACCCTTAAACTGGACAAGTCCAAGCTTATAGCTAAAGAAGTTCAATTCCTGGGTTTCCAGCTAAACAGTCAAGGAATAACACCATCAGCAGAAAAGGTAGACGCCATACAACGATTCCCTACACCAAAAAACAGAAGGCAACTACAATCATTTTTGGGCCTATGTAACTATTATAGGAAGTTCCAGAATAATTATTCCGAACTAACAGCCCAGTTTCAGTACCAGTTATCGTCCAAGAATAAATGGCGATGGGGTCAAGAACAAGACGAGACCTTCAAATCAATTAAAGAGAAATTCTTAGATGCAGTAATGCTCAACCATCCAGATTTTAACCGACCCTTCTTTCTAAACTGTGACGCTAGTAACATTAGCTTGGGTTCAACACTGTACCAAGAAGATGAAAGTGGAAACCATCTAGTAGTGAGCTTTGCTAGCAGAACCCTTAACCAGTGTGAGAAGAACTATAATGTGACGGAAAAAGAACTGCTAAGTGTAGTCTTTGCCTGCGGGAAGTTTCGGACGTATATCCTCGGATATCCAGTGACCGTCCGAACAGATCACAAGTCAATATCATTTCTAAGAAGGTGCAAATTAAGCCATGGTAGATTGACCAGATGGGTACTCGCCCTACAGGAATATGATATACAGTGGGAGTATGTTCCTGGAAGTAAAAATGTAGTAGCCGACGTATTGTCAAGAGTGAATCTGGAAGAACAAACATTCGAAGGCGAAAAGGAGAGCATTTTGAAAATCTATAACATCATTAAGGACAGATCTGATTTGGAGAAGATAGTGCAGGACATCAGCAAACACCAGCAGTCCGATCCGAAGTTAAACTCTATTAAACTTCGTCTCTCCAACCAAGATGACACAATAAACAAATTTTATTGTATACATAATGGGATTTTATTCATCAAGACATCCCTTGACGAAGACGTTTGGAAGATCATGATCCCTACTACAATCGAAAAGGATATCATCCTGGACTATCACCTACGATACGGTCACATGGGAGCCATGAAGGTGATCAAGGCAATAGAAGAGAATTGTCACATAAAAAGTATCAATAGAAAAACTAGAAACTACCTTAAAACCTGTATGATATGTCAATTAGTGAAAACCAACAATGAGAGAAAGGAAGGTATAATGATACCAATTACCTCACAAGCCAAACTGGAAAAGGTTTTTCTGGACATATGCGGTCCATTTCCCCGCAGTGGCGGACGCCATCGATACAAGTATATTGTTATTATGATGGATCATTTTACAAAATTTACAAAACTATACCCTGTGAACAGAGCCACCACTCTGAAGACTCTAGAAATAATAACACATCATTACATTCCAGAGGTAGGATGCCCGACATCCATAATCACCGACCATGGAACGCAATTTAAGGGTTGGCGGTGGAGAAACACTCTGAATACACTGGGCATTAAGACATACAAGACGTCTGTCTACCACCCCAGCAGCAATCCAGCGGAGAGGGTACTGCGAGAGGTCGGAAGAATATTACGAACTTATTGCTATAATCAACAAAAGAAGTGGCAAGAATATTTATTAGCGACTGAAGAATTCCTTAATTTGTCATATCACACCGCTATTGGTACCACTCCATACACAGCAATGTATGAAAGACCACCTCCGAGAGAAATACAAGACATAATAGAGTTCCCCAGGAGTCAAGAATACAAGTTCAATCGAATTAGATTCTACAATAAATTGGCTGAAGACCAGGAAAGGCGCAAGAACAAATATCAAAAGGCTGTTAAGAAAATAATAAGCTATGAAGTCGGAGAAAAGGTACTGCTAAAAAACAGGGAATTACCCAGTACTTTGGAAGGCATTACCAAAAAGTTATTACTGCTGTATACCGGCCCATACCTGATTATTAAAAACAATAATAATAATACATATGTACTAAAGGATATCATTTCGAATAAAGTAAAAGGAACTTATAATCAGTTGTCTATTAAAAAATATTTGGAGGACTCATAGTTGTGAGTTAAAACTATTATGAACAAAATAAGAATTTTCATAAGAATAATTACAAAATTCAAAAATGAGTAAGTACAACTTACACCAAATATCTGAAAGAACATTGTGAACAAAATAAGAATTTTGATAAGAATATAATTACCAAATTCAAAAATGAGTAAGTACAACTTACACCAAATATCTGAAAGAACATTGTGAACAAAATAAGAATTTTGATAAGAATATAATTACCAAATTCAAAAATGAGTAAGTACAACTTACACCAAATATCTGAAAGAACATTGTAAACAAAATAAGAATTTTGATAAGAATATAATTACCAAATTCCAAAAATCAGTAAGTACAACTTACAACAAAACATTTAAAAGATTATTGTGAAGAAATAAAAAGAATTTTGAACATAATAAGCTTCAAAATTCAAAAGCAATAGTAAGTACAAGCTACACAAATATTCAAAGACTATTATGCAAGTAAAAAGAATTTGGATGCAGATAATAATTGTCCAAATTCAAAATAATTAGTAAGTACCACTTACACAAACATTCAAAGACTATTATGAATGCAAAAAGAATTTTGAGAAATAATAATGTCAAAATTCAAAACAATAATAAGTACAATTATACCAAAATATTTGAAAAACAACTATGAACAAGAAAGAATGTAGTTGAATAAAAATGTCTAAAATTAAAAAACATTAAACTCACATCATTACTCATACAAATGATGGGAAATAACTCTGAAATATGAAAAAAGATTTTGTAAGAAAGAGATACAAAATTCTAAGGGAGAAAGGAAACCAGAATGTCATATGACTTAATCGAACAAATTAACCAAACTCACAAAGAAAATAATTTAATAAAAATGGAACAATGAAGAAGGATCAGCTCACTAAAGACCAAATAGTGAGACCAAAAAACAAAAAAACAAAAAAACAAAAAAACCTGATATTAATAATGATAATGCTGTTACAACAACCACTGTTATAGTGAAAGTGATAAAGAATTAATTCATGTTATACCATGGGCAATAAAAATAACTCAATGGATACCAGATGGTAGAAAGAGTAAATATAAATACTACTTACTATGTAAACATGATGAAATGTATATGATACCACATACCTAAACCACCTAATATGGAATAAGCTTTAAGAGAGAAGAAGAGTCAAGTGTATAAAAGTATTAATTAATATAACGTATTATGAAGTGAAGAATCTAAAGATGTTTATTTTAGTCAAAAATGACTACTTTTACTGTTTATTTATTTTTATGACTGGATGTAGAAAATGCCATCAGTCTTATGTGTTGAGCAGAGATGATAATACCTCTGGACTCAATTGAAGTATTGGACAGCAGGGATTGAAGCCAAAAGTGCCACTCTGAACTGTTCCAATGAATTTGTTAGGGAATGTTAGGGAGTAAACATACTGGTGAGGAAGCACCAAATAAGAAGGAATATAAAATGATAATGTTATACACAAGATTGAAGATCACTTATCAATGAAAAAAAAAAACTAATGAAGGAGATACACATCAGCTGAGAGGCAGCAATGGTGGAAAAAGAAGGTATATAAAGTGAAAACATGTAATCACGGAGAAAATGTAAATACAAAAGAATTAGTAGTAATTATTTCATCCATACAGAGTATGATCTGAACTAATCACTTTTACAGGAGAGCATATGTAACATAACAAAATTATCACACTAAACATTTGAATTAATGTTACATGAATAAAAGAGAAAGTTCCATAGTGAGTGAGAAGAATAAATTGTTTAAGGATTACCCTAGAAACTGTATAATTAAGTCTATAAAATGTTAATAAAAATGGAAGATAATAAAGAAAACCATTAATTAAAATAACCTACTATGAAAAAACCAGTTAAACCAGCAGTATACCCAGTAGATTGGGGAAGCAGTACAAAAAGGGAAGGACCATAAAAAAAGGAAATAATCTGTCATGAAACCATTTTAATAAGGAAACTACTAAGGTGATATTTGAAGAAGGGACGAAACATATCAAGATTCCAACAGAGACCAGAACCAGGAAGAGATATGCCAAAACAAAATGTTAATCATATATTAAATACCATGAGACAAAATTGAAACCGATATAGGTAAACCCCAAACAAGTTACAAGATACAATACTATAAAAACAAATTGTATATTAGTTGTAAGTGTAACATGTCAAAAAATATGTCAAAAGAGACTACCATAGAGTAGAACTCACTAAAAAGACTACCAGAGTGTAGAATACAATAAAGTGAAGTGAGATAACAAAATTAAGGAACTACAGAGTGTACAGTGAGAAACATAGTTAAAAAATCTATGAAAAAATCTTCAATGAGGTTTAAGTATTATAAAAAGACTACCATGAGTGTAGAAAAATAATAATAAAACCATTGAAATGAAAGACGGTCTAAGGACTGACAACATTACTAGTAATAAGAGTTTTAAATTAGATATAAGAAGGACTATTACATATAAAATGTTTTCTTTAATTATAACTAAATAAATGGTGAGGACAAAAATACCAAAGGACAGTTCATAACTGAAGGTATGCTTAATATTAAGATGTTTATTATTTATTATTAATTAAATAATATTTTAGATGTAAGGTGTAAATAGATACACGAGGTTTTTTATCACAGTTAAAGTGTTTTCATAAGAATAATACATACACAAGACAGTTAGTGACTGACAGTGTTACTAGTAATAGGAGTTTTTTATGTTTTCTAATTAAATTATGTCTAGGATAAGCTATGTTGTTATCATTTGATGATACAGGAAAAAATAATAGGAATAAGATGTTTTTGTTAAAATTAGGTGATATATGGAAAATAGTTGATAATAAGTTGTTTTTGTTAAAATTAGGCATAAGATGTTCATGTTATGGTTCAATGATGTTATTAGTATAAAGAAAGTTTAGTAGATACAAGATATTCTATTGTAATTAAAATCATGTCATTTAATTTTCCATTGTGTAAGTCAGAGAGGCAAGTAGGGCATGAAAATGTAATAGTTTTATTCAAATCAGTAAACCATGTATAATGTACAAACAGACCCACCAAGACACTATGTTTGTAAACACAGAATGGCCTATAAACAAAAAAAAAAAAAAACTATCTATCAAAGAATTAATCTATGTAATAGGAATAGAATTCAATACATACAATACAAAAATTGAAAATATAATTAATACAGATACAGTTAATAGCAAATAGAATGACAAAAGAAAGAAAACTAACTTCTTTTGGAAACAGTCAAAAATAGGCTTATGATAGTAATCAAATCAGACTAAACAGCAAATTAATCAATATTGAAATGTTTTAATAACCAAATTATTAACAACAAAGTAATTACGGAGTTATTAGGTGTATTCCAGAGAAATATTATACCGAAAAAACAAATAAAAACCTTTAAAACACTGAATTTGTACAAAATATGGGACATACAATTATTGTGCAAAATTGTAATTTTTGGGCTTAAATGAGTTTGAAACAAACCCAGCTATATATCAAAAGATGTAAAATTAAATAATCAATATTACTGAAGAGTTAGATTCATGTAAAATTAAGAAATATTGGAAATACAGTAAAAAATAAGAAAACTTGTTATGTATAGTTAGATAGTGAAACAAGTCTTAGACAGATATTTTATAATTAAACAATATGAAGAGGAAAAAGACATACCACAAATTGCCCTAGAACGACGACGTTGCGTCGTTTAGTCTATTGTTAATCGCAAAGCTGAACAGTTGAAAAATGTATTAGTGGAGTTTTGAAAACCAAATAATTTATATTAAAACCAAGTGTGGTTATGTGGCGTGTAACGGAGATGAACTAACAAGTGAAATAACATTATTTATCTATGTCTAACACTTCACAAGTTTCCAAAAACACAGTATAACACCATAAAAACGTAACACCAGAAATCGACAGCCATTTTTGAACAATTTTTGGAACGAATTCACACAAAACCAACACACATATTTGAACATCACACTACACAAGAGATCCATCCAGAATTCGACATCGCAGACGACGAGGGGACATTCAACACTATATTTTGGAACAACACTGCTTCGCAGAAAAAGGGAACATCGTTTTATTTCTGTGGGAGAAGATCTTCAATTCCAACGGCGTCATAGCAGATTAAAACCAAGCAGACGGCGGCCATTGCTGAATTTCTATAAAGACAACGGACCAGTGCTGACTGGAGCAGAGTGACGTCATTTCTTCGACTTGGTTCGAATTTTAAATAATTTCTTTCTAATTGACAATTGTAATAATAATTCTGTTCTATTTCAGATGTTAACATTTAGTTTAAGAATACCTGTTAAATGTATCTTGTTCCTTGCCCTCTGACCATTTCGACTCGTTAAAAGAACCATAAATTTAAACTTGTAAAAAATATATCTGTTGATTTTTCTCATTGCCGACTGTGGCGAATATTAGCCAGTGCCTGGGACATGCGCAGTTTGACTGGCGCACAATTTTGAATGAATAAACGCAAATCAGTATTCAGTTACCAACATTGTTTTTATTTCTACCATTAATGTTATTATTATTTTTTATTAAGCAAAACATAATTCACATTGAGAGAATAGATATAGAAGGAAATTACAAATTCAACTAATTAATTAATTGTTAATTAATTAAATTAAATCATTCCAACAAACTCTATACAAGAACGAGAAAAAATATTTGCAGAATTTTTAAAGTTTGATGTATTTATTATTTATCAATCAAACACACCTAGTTATAACATTTTCTTATCATCAATATCTTTATATTTTGTTTATTATTACACTTGAAATTATATTACAATTTGACTAGCCTAACAGTGGGACTTTAAGGAGTCAGACTTACCCAGTGATAAACAAGACAAAATATCAGTACGTATCAACACAATATCAATCCAATTCAATTTTTATTTTTTATTTGTAATATTTATATTACAATAGGCATCTCTTCTAAGTTAGCAGCCCATAGGCTGGTTAGCAGCAGTTCGTCATTCTTCATGCTTCTCTGCTTTCCTTTTCAACTCACAATATGATGTGAAGCTCATATCGACCATAAGCTGTTTTGTGTAGTCTAAACGGGATCGACCTCTGTGATTCTTCCCTTCAATTGTTCTTTCTATTATTCTCTTAACCAACCCATTGTGTCGGAATATATGCCCTAAAACTTAGCTCTTCTGCCTTTTAAATTTCGCAGAAAGCTCTTTCCCTCCTGAGCAAATAGGCCTACTTATTTTAAAATAGTCCATAAGAATATCTGATAAGAGACCAAAAAGTGGAAATCACATAGCATGTTGTTCTTTTCGAATAAAATACTTATTGTTAAATGAGTGTGAAATAGTTGTCTTGAAATACTGTTTTCAGTAAAATTAACATGATTCCGCCATGAAGATGGAACGATCGTTGCAAAAATAACTTATTGGAAGAAGTCACAAGACGGAATTGAAGAAATATAATATATAAATTAAATGGAAGATATTTGTGGAATAGAGTTATTAGTGCTGGCCAGAGATTGTAAGAAAATATTCTATTGAAACAGTGGAAGAGGCCAGTACTCTTCAAGCTAGCTAGAAAACCTAAACAATAAAGACAAGAAATGAAAAAAAAAGAAATTATTGAGGTAGAAGAGATTACAATGCAAAACAGAGTAGAAGACAAGAATGGATACAATGCAAAGCTATAAGGTAGTATGTAAATAGAAAATAGCTGTATTATACCTCCAGTTGTATTTTGAAATGTGTTGTGTGAAATCTGTGTTGTTAAATCGATACGGACTAAAAATTGGCCAGTAGAAGAAGAAAAAACGATGGATGGGGATTAAACATAAACTTCAAAAAACAGAGTACTTAGCCACAGGAAGTCGAACATCAGATCTTCAGTTATCAGATAATACTTCCATCGAGAAATGTGAAAAGTATAAATATTTAGGAAGTATTAGCGATGATGGAATACGTGATGAAGATATAAGACATTGATTAGTTTTAGGAAAAAGCACCATACGCCAATTAAACTCACTTTTTTGGTCCACCAAAATCGGACTGCCGACAAAGATCAGTATTTATAAGGGCATTGATGAACCAGTTACCACCTATGGGTCAGAATGTTGGACAATCAACGAAAAGAACCGCAGGAAGATTGAAGCTGTAGAAATCTGAGACGAGCTTCCAGAATTTCTCATCTGGAACGTGTAAGGAATGACGTAATAAGGGAAAGAACTAATAGAAAAGAAACTGTAATAGAAGATATAAAACGTAAACAGCTTTCCTGGTATGGACACCTAATGAGAATGAGTGAAGAAAAAATACCTGTGAGTGTGTTCAAACACAGACCTAGCAACAGAAGAAAAAGAGGCAGACCTAGATTAAAATGGATAGAAGGGATCGAAAGGTGTATGGAAGAAAAGAATCTGAAGAATACACAGACAATCTCGAATCTTTAAAATCCTTCCGTAATTTTCTTTCATCTCAACGAACGTAGGAATATTCGCTTCCTCGGAAAGTGAAAGTGACATAGTGACATAGTTACATAGTGTTTGGAGGGGGGTGACTGGATACACCTCTACATTAGTTACGTGAACAGTAGTTGGAACCAGAGATGGTAAAACTAATACAAGTTCTAATAATAACTTGTATTAATTGTTATGTAATAATGCATTCTGCAATTCTCCGATGCGAACATTAAAATTCCGTACACATTATTAACTAACTGCTTTTCACAAACAAAAGCTGGTGTGTATTTATATAAAGACCTCATGGGGAATATGCCATCAACCGTTACTACCACCAACATCTACATTCTTATGCATTGAGTACATTATTTTAATTTCTTTTTCTTTTTTTTTTGTTCTTATTCCTGTGTAATACGAATCTAGTGTATGTTGTATCCACCAATACTGAGTGTCTCATCATATCTGCTGCTCTGTTTTTACTTGTTGCTCTATTATTATTACATTGAAATAAAAACTGCCATAACTATGGAGGATTAAATGTTTGTATGCTGTCAAGTATGGTGAAGAATTCTTTAAATTGTTCAAGGTTTTTGATTAAATTTATTTTGTCATAAATGACTTACCGGTATTGCCGGTATATGACACCTTAAAACCAAGAACGTTGAAAAAGTTTGTTTACTGTCTATGTTTAATATTAATAATAATTTTTGCTCGACCAATATCTGTTCTACGGAAAACAAAGAGCGAAGGTTTTACCCCTAGTCTACTTTGGTAAGTGTTATAATGTTATTTGCATAAATAAAATTAATCAAACTAAAACTGAATCTAGAATGAATATTATTTTCTTTTTTTTTTAGCTGTTCCGAAGTTTAAAGAGTTTGCCCCATGCAAATTTTAATGTCAGTTTCTTTTCATAGTCTACCTTCATCCCTTCGTTTACATTTATTGTTGGTTTTTCCTTCAAGTTTACATTTAAAGATTGGGTAATAGGAACCTGTGTCCTTAGTTAAGACTAATTTGGCTTCCGTCTGCTTGTACAGGTCTATTTAAATCATAAATTCTGACGTACCTCCTTTGATTTTCTTGTGTGTGTGTGTGTGTGTGTTGTGCCGGGATTTGAATTTTATCGGCATGATTTCAACGTGGAAGGCCGCCAAAGTGCGGCAGTGGGGCAGCCCAGCTTTCTTGATCAATAACGCCGTGCCCGTGCTACGCCGATGTAATTCAGCAACCCGCATCAGCTGTTTCGGTAAAGGTTCACAATCCTCAACAAGTTCTTTTTCTGTGGCATGGTCGGTTAGAAGCCTACAAGCTGTCTCATTTCGTCTCCAAACCTCCGACAGGGAGTTTCGTGGTCTGACGGCTTGACAAACTACTTGTTTAACCTATTATGAGTTCGTAAACTTCTAAAGTGTCTCAGGTGAGAATGATTACATTATTCGATATTAATTTAATAATGGGTTATGTGTGTTGCGTTTGTGTATGTGTGTGATCTCCACACATGTGTGTGTGATCGTTTGTAAAGTCTATGGTAAAATGGACTCACACGGTACTTACGGTCTGGGAGCACGTGGCGAATTTGCACTTAACTGCTTGAAAAAATTAAAAGTAAATGTGCAGGTAGAAGTAAAAGTGTATGTAAAACTAATTTAATGTAAAATGTTTGGACGTGACGTGAATTTTGTAAATGTTAATGAAAATGTAAATGTGAATTTTCAAGCTTCCTTATTACACAGAACAGTATTGCTAATAACAGGGTAGTAGTGTGGATAAATGTGTGACAGTGTGTGTGTGTGTGTGTGTGTGTGTGTGTGTGTGTGTGTGTGTTCCGAGGCGAGAGAGAGTTGGGGTAGCTGTATTTTCTGACGGCCTACTACAAATAAAACATATTACAGGGTCCCTGTACAGCCGGGAGAGACGGAACTGCGGAGATGGTGACACCACCACCCGTCGCCATCTGCAGAGCTGTGCACTAGGAAACTCCCCAACGCCGTCAGACCCAGAAATACTCCAGCACACCAAAAGGACAGCGGCCCAGAAGGAGACGAGCAGGAGTTTCGGAACTCACCAATACCATTACCACACTCATCATCACAGGCTCTACCTAGTATCATTAATTCTTCAAAAGTAGAGGTGGGAGGATTCCATTTAATAAATCTCGACAACAACACTCCACCGGTTTTCAAAGCATAAAAGGAAAGCATACATATAAACAGTATTTTCATATTTATAATGATTAAAATTTTGTTATAACAAGTCCTATGGATGTATATTTGTGATTTATATTATTAACTGTGTTAAAAATGATTCACTTGCTATACTGTTTGATTAATTATTATTGTTAATAGTATTGGTAATTGTGATTAATACAGATTGAATATATATATATATATATATATATATATATATATGTTGAGAAAATGAAAAATAAGAACTGCTATGCAGTACACAAGAATTCAATCGTTTGAACACTGTAGCAAAATATGTTATGATGATGAAATGAGGAAACACTAATAAAAGGTTGTTACTGGTTAAATGAGTGTTTTATTTCACGTCCTGTCACTCTGGGCTCCAGCACATTTTCACTCCATCTAGGCCAAGCGTCTAGTTTTTAAATTTTATGTAACGGCCTAAGTGGCCGTTACAAATGGTAGCAGAGCGCGGTTATAAAATCTAGGTGTGCCGACCTGAAGGTGGCAGGGCTTGCAATGCAATTTGGGAGTTAACATATATTTTTCTGGGTCGGCAAGGAAGGTGGTGTAATTCTATATATACATGTATATGTTACAATTTTGAAATGGAATGAGTTAAACAAAATTTGTTATTAGAGTTTGTAGTTGTTAATGGGCTTATGCATTTAGAAAATGTTGATATTGTGTTAAAAGGTGTGGTTACTATTGTTATAGTTAGTCCAAAGTATGTCTTTAATGTTATAATCGCTTCTTTATTTCAAATATTATTACTATCAAATTGTAAACAGGATATATAATTCTGTGGGGGTCACACACATTTATATGTTTGTTATGGTTGGTGTACCACTGACAATTTTTTCTGCATGCCCAGGTTCTGTCAGACCTTGTCGGAGTTGGTTATAACCTGTTCGACCCTGTTGGGTATTGACCTAAATTGTTGAAGCATACCGTGTCGTCTAATGATCTTCCAGCTCTGACGTGATTCCACTGAAGGTTTTAATTTGATTGTTGAGCTATTGGATCGTGATATTGGAATTACCCTGTACAATATATAAATGAATTAATTTGTTTGGAGAATGCGGTTATGGTCCGACCAGGTACCCTCGTTATTGACTTGGAGTCTTGGATTTTGGGATGATCCTTGATTTTATAAAATTCTCTGAATTTTGCCAATTCCTTAACGGATGATTTAATGATTTTTACTTGTTTATTGGGTGTCGGGTTATTGCATTTATTCGAGTGTTATATTGTATTGTGTGTTGTATATTTATAGTATTTTTTCGTATCATGGTTGTTATGTGTTGTTGTTTGTTCTCTGAATTCGGGGAGCTCGCTCTGCCTTTCGTGTTCACCCCTTTCTCTTGCTTCGTTAGGGGACCCTGAGGCCATTTGATGAAGCCAAGTTTTTCCTCTTCTGTGTCATGTATTCTCTTGTGTATGGTTTTTGTGCGCATTCTAATCTTATAAATTTGGCGCCGTAGAAAATGAGCTCAGTCCAGGTAGACTATTTTTAACGATGATCTAGAGTTTGGAGTTCGCTTGCGCTCGGAGCTGTTCTTTCACAAGTTGTTGATGGTGCTAGCCAGCCAATGGCTTTTATATCGCGGACTTTGACCCAACAAGGAAAAAAGTCATCGGTTTATGAACTAGAGTGTTTGACTGTGGTATACGCTTTAGATAAGTTCAGGCGTTTCTTGGAACATGCTGAGTTCCTACTTGAGACCGATAATCAGGCTCTCTCTTGGCTTCTTGCTCATCCCCGGCAACTGGGTAAAATTGGAAGATAGGTGGTGAAGATTTCATCTTTCAAATTCAAAGTGCAACACATTAGGGGAACTCAAAATGTGGATGCTGACGCTTTGTCCCGCATGTTTTCCCAACCCAGTGAAGTTCAATCTGAGCAACCCTGTGCCTTGTTGTTCGACTGTCCACTAGCTTTTACTGATGTGTTACCCTATCAGTTAGATGATGAAGAGTTGGGTCCGATCATCCATAAGTTAAAAGAGGGTAACTTACAGGTCCCATATTTCTTGTCCAAGGGCGTCCTGTGTTGCAAAGAAAAAATGGACGAGTCCCTAAAATCGTGCTGCCTAGCAAGTTAGTGCCCATGGTCTTCAGCTACTACCATAATTCCCCAGTAGGTGGACATAAGGGGATTTCAAAGACCATTTCCAGCATTAGGAAACAGTTTATCTGGAAGGGCATGGCTGGGATATTGCGGCTAGAGTTAAGCCGTGTCATCTTTGTGGTTTACGCAAGCCTGCCCTAAACACCAAGTTGTGTTTCTTATCATCCGACGTGGCGAGCAGACCAATGGAGAAGTTATTCATCGACTACGCGGGATCTCTCCCACGTAGCAAGTCAGGTAATTCTTTCCTGCTTATTTGTGTGGATGCTTTCTCTAAGTTTGTCTGGCTATTGCCCTTACGGCAGGCAAACGCTCGGCTAACCAAGCTAGCACTTCAGACCAATATCTTTCAGCATTTCGGACTTCCGGTCATCATTGTCTTTGAAAATTGTCCACAATTTATTTCAGGCGAATTCCGGCGAATGTGCTTCGCCAACGGTATCCAACATGTAAACACTACCCCTTACCACCCTCAGCCGTCCCACGCGGAAAGATTCAACAGGAACCTTAGGTCTTCTCTGATTGCTTACCACGCAGAGCAACAGAATTGTTGGGACCAGAATCTTAAGTGGGTACAGTTGGCTTTCAATACGGCCCTGCATGAGAGTCTTAAGGCCGTTCCCTTTGAGGTGATGTTTGGATTCTCGCGCACACTTCCATTTTCCAACTTGTGGAAAACTGAAGATCTTCTGCCTAATAATCCTGACATTAGGGCAGCAGACAGGTGGAAAGAGGCCTTGAAGATAAAGAGGCACATTTTACTTAGATAACGTTTAGTAGTTTCCGCTATATAAATAGTGCTGTTTATAATTAATCACTTATTTGATGAGCCATTCTGATTCATTGTCAATAAACTCCATACTGACGTTAAAACTTTCAGTGCTATATGCGTCACCGTGACGGTTTAAAAATAAATGTTTATTTGTATATCATTGGTGATGTGACGGTTTAAAAATAAATGTTTATTTGTATATCATTGGTGATTTTGAGTTCTTACTGTTGTATAAACATTTCTGAAATATTTATCCTGGAATTTCATAAGTTGAAATTTATTGACCTCTGGTATATACATGAACTACTTACGTAAACGAAAGAAAATAAGGAATGTTATTTTGCTAAACACTAGGCATAAAAACGGGAGAAGAAGAAAAAATATAGCTACTCTAAAGTTTTAAAAAATTATATCTACTCTATATTATTAATTGGTTGGCAGATGTTTCGTAATACGTAGTAATCAATAAACTTCTAAAGCTGAAGAACTTGCTTACTATTTTGAACGAAATTAATTTATACAGTACTATATACAGTCAATTTAGTAGATTCTAATTTTTTGAAGCTATCAGTAAAGTTTATAGTGTGTGTATGATTCTTAGAACTAGGCGAGAATCACCGAGAGAAGGTGACTTGTTATTTCTCATATATTTTTCTTTATTTTATTATTTTTTTTCTGCACATCCATCTTTTGTACACAAATGAAGAAGTTAAAAATAATATGCCAAGTAAGAATTTAAATTGTTCTTTATGCAAAAATAAGCTTACAATATAAAAATATCAAATTTAGCTGTCAACATTATATATTTTGTTGTTGCACAAACAGCTTACAAACTCTGTAAAGTCAATCAAACATTTATAAGAGATGTTGTCAATTAAAATATATAACAGAAGCGTTTTGTAAAATTATTAAAGATGTGAATTCGTAATTTGATTAAAATTCCTCCTAGCGTAATGTTCTTCATAGACGTTTAGTACATTCCCAAGATTTTTACTTCCCCTTTTGGTCGCTGATGATCCTATAGTAAACAAATTTTAAAATAAATACAATATTTAGATGTGGTTTAAAATTTCCTTTAATATGATATTCGCATTGCTATTTAAAATTCTTGCATTTTTGGGTTCCTGCGTTCTAAAATTTTAAAATTATTATAACGGAGCTATATTTAAATTTTGGTTAAATTATTATAATAATTTATAAATTATTGTTGCCGTCTATGGTTCTGACGTGTACGCAATGTAGGAAATGTAGAGTTATAATGTTTTGGCCTTAATGTTGAGTAAAGGGTGAGTAATAAATACGCATAAAAACCTTAAGTAATTACAAGATCAAAGAATAATAAAAAAGAAAAACAAAATTATGAAAGTGAAAATACGTTGAAAGCCGAAATAATAAGATCTATCTTAAACTTTTGGCTATAATTTTAATGTAATTAAAGTCACAGAAGCCCGAGGAAAATGTACTACACAACTGAAGGCTAGAGTCTAAGTAAAATTTACTTTAGAGAGGAATGTTCTAAAGTATACCATAAATGACCAGCAACAAATCAATTAATGTAAAAAGCGGAACGGAGAGTAGTTTGTGTGTAAATAAAATTATGAAAGTATGTGTATCTAAACGAAAACCAAAAAGTTATAGGAAAACAAGATTAGTGGCATATACAAATCCAAACACGATAATATTTGTTGCAATAAATATGGAAAAATTATTTTCCATTATACTTTATCATACCAGACCTCAAATTTTAATTTTAACCCATTCAAAAATATATAGGCCTAAGCATAAGTTTCAAGCAAGATTTATGTGAACCTCAGTGTTTAATTACGTATAACGATACAATTTCATCTGGTGGTAATTATTATGAGATATATTATGTTAAGTACTCAAAGAAAGAAATATTAAACACAAAAGGAACAAAATCTATATTGTTCTTGTAGCTTTCTGCTGCGTTCTCCTACTGTCTATCTTTCCGTTTCATCTCATCGTGAAGTGGTTCATTACCTGTATAATTAATTGGAATTGGACAGTCTGTAAGTGTCATTGCGTAATTGTGTGTGTGTGTGGGGGGGGGGGGTGCGCGCGCGCGTGTAGGTCTGTATTATTATAAGCTTTTATAGATATTTTCGATCTACATATAGAACTATACAAATTTTATAATTTTAACCGGCTCTCTTCTCTACTTTCAATTTCCATCAAAATATGTATTATTAAAAATGTTGTCGCTAACCTTGGGTTAAAGCATACAAACTCATTGTAAAAATAATAATTAATATTTTGAAGTTATTGGTTGATTATAAGAGAGTTTTTAAACGAAAACAAATTAAAAATGTATAATTATCTGCGCAGAGATTAACGCCTACTACGCAACCGAAAATAGCAGACATTTAATTTAAAAGACCTCAGGGTTCGTCATGAAACGCTACTTTCGTTATGGAAACATGTGCACTCGAGCGAAAGCTGTAATCTCTATCGATTTTAACAGAAAACTCAATACGAATAAACTAATGTATGAAATACAAATACAAAACGTTTGACACTATTAAAATGACGTCTGTGGATGCCTATGTTTTGACGTCACTAATCTTTTGTATTCACACAGTTCTTACAGCAAACAAATTTTATTGTTCTAAGCTGACGAAGGCGAATACGACGCCGAAACGCGCCGACGAAAAAGACAAGTAAGTTTTCACATGAGAAAGTTTCATTATTATATAAAGTGTAGTGCTGTGAAAGAAGATGATGAACAAAAAAGACAACTGTTTATATTTCTTACACAGAAACAAAAAGTTTACTTGTAATATTTAATTTAAAAAGCTTATTTAATTTAACAGATACTAGTTATTGTGCACTAATTTTAATTAAATAGAAAAGCTATTAGACACAAATAAATATCAAAATTACAAACATTAATTACAATAATTGTTTGAATTTTGTATTTACACTATCTACTATATATTTACTTTTTCTTAATTTATACCATATTTTAGTTTCTTGATTGTCTTTGTTTATAAAATATAATTGTTCGTTTTTCACCTGCTTTAACGTCAAGTTACCCCTGCGAGGCTATTGGAGTGGGTGTGTATATTGGGGTCCTAGATGATGACTTCGGCGTTCTACGTGTGTGTGTTGATCATTGTTCTACAATGATGTAGGTGGCGATTCTGATGCTCCCACGTGGATCGTTGTGTGTTTTGTTTTACTTCATGATAATGCTGTTCATGATGAAGGTTCTACGTCGAGAATCAGAAACTAAGTCGACATATTTTCCCCGTCGTTATTACCAAAGTCTGTTTCTTCGTTCAAAATTGTCCAAGGTTTTTATAGTATAGTGTCAGTCGTCAGGCATGATTTTACCTGGATGTGCTCTCCAACTGATTTGTTTAGTCTTGCATAAACTCGGTTTTACACAACCATATTTTTGTTTGTTTTTGCGCTTATAACAGCGTTGCATAAGATTCGAATTTTTCACATAAATTAACTGCACATATCAATGAATTGTACGCCACTTACTAGTTACGAGAGTTCTTAGCGTGTCTTTAAATAGTTCAGTTATTTTTGTGTATAGTTCAGTCATCTTACGTCTATATACGCATCTCTTCACTCTTCATCTAATGACAATGCTCGGTTCCCAAAACGCATTTTAAAATGCGCGAATTAACAAAACACATTTAATTATTCGTCTTCATTTGTGTCTCAACCAAAGGACAAACACACCTAGAAAATACACACATACACAGAGACATAGATTTCCTGTGTTGTATAAATATTGTTACAGTCGGCAGGTCACACATGCACACACACACAGATCGCAACCCACAGAGTATTTACAAGACGTGGTAGGTATCAAGTACAGGTTTCCCCAACATTCTCGCCCAGTGACGCCTAGAGTGGTGCACTAAATTTTACCGGCCGCTTCATTCAATGCAAATATTAAATAATTTGAACTTTTAAAACACGCAAATCATAAATTATCCGTTTATTTATTTTCGTTTATTATTTATGTTTAATTAATTCTTATTATTTAACGTACCTAAATATTTTACTGAGTTTTTTTAATTTCTTGGCCTCTTCCTTTCAAAATCAGATTTCTTGTTACCTTATCTGTTTACAGATATCTTCTTATTTATGGACTTCGTCCTGATAACTGTTTGGGCTCCGACGTAACACGAAATCGCAAACTCATCTACGTATTTCTATTTAAGTATGTCAACTAAAGTTGTCATTACATTACTTGCCTTGTTAAAGTAAGAGGTGCCATGACATTCTACTAAATCTTCTTACATTTAAAACACAGTTCTTATCTACTCATCAGTTGGGTTCATAAAGGCTCCTCTTGATGTAGTTGAAAGCCACCCTCGTTGTTTACTGGGGTACTTACTTGTTGGATTTCCGTATTCGAAACTTGTGATAAATTTTTGTCTTGACTGTAATCTACCTGGTAATGTCCTGGTACCATCTTAAATAAATTGTGTTTTTTTTAATTGACTGTGCCTCACTGTTACTTTCAGTCTTCACAGTTTCAATAATAAAGTGTCTCAGTGGCGGATGCACATTCTTCCTCTTATGGCTATATGCTGTTGGTCTTGTCATTTTTTTCTGAAGCAGAATTAATTGTCTCGTGAGTATTATATACATAAATTACGTCGGTACTCAGTGTAATGGAGTCGTCACGTGAGCAGTTCTCAGTTAGTATTATAACATCGGCGTTTCTACTCAGAAGAAGGAATTTAATTGTTTGCCTTAACAGCTTTGGCAATGGATGATCATAAAATAATTTCAGTCATCTAATTTGAGAAAATTATAATTCCAGAATCTGGAATTATTGCATCTGGATTATTGCAGAAATATACCAGGTTGCATCTGGTAGACATTAAATATCCTTGTTTTTTGAGTTGTAATTCTTTGTGAAGCCTTTGAAGGATACGGATTGATATAACAAGGCCACGTTGAAAAGTGAATAAACGAGGCTTTTCTATTACTCCTATAGAGAAACGTAAAGTACTAAGTCAATTCAAATATACAATTTGTCTAGCTTCATTCTGGTGCTCTAAACACGTTCCACTGGCACTTTACATCTTATTAGTAGGATGACATGGCACTCTCGAATTTGACACATCGAATCTAGAGATAATAATCTGTAGAAATACTATTATATGACCCTGTCCTGGCAGGAGGTATTAATAAGCCCAAATTTGGTGATCAGTTCGAAAAGGATTTTTTACACTTGTATTACCTTGTGTTGCACTTTTAAATGCTTATAAAAGTTTCCAGTTTGACGCACCAATGTCACAAACAAATCCGCGCAGCCGAAACCCGTCCACTCTACCATTTTAATAACCACATAAAAAGTTCCTTATCCAGTCATTTTTCAAACTCTTAATATATAAGCTGTTTCTACTTGCCAACTAGCATTTGTATGTCGAACGTAGTCGTAGCAAAGATTTTATTTGATTTTTGAAATCACATATTTCTCAAAGTCTGTAAATACATTTACGTAAGCTTTTAAAACAGTGATACTTTACTCTAAGACCCTGGAAGAACTAGAAACTGGGTAAGGCGGTGTTTTGTTGTAATTTCGCTAGAGAGTGGATATTTTAAAATATCACGCACAAAACTCAATGCTTTGTTGGACATGCACTTTAAAATAACCGCTACAGAAATTTCTTCTGACGAAATAAACACTACACAAAATTTAACTGTTGAATTTATTATTCAATAAAAAATAATTATTAATAAAAAGAATTATATTTTAATATTTGTATATTGAGGAATTGTGTTATTTTTTTAAATACTTAGTAATATTTTATATTATTGTTTTGTTTCTTTCATACAGCTTGCTGTATTTTTCTGTTTAATTTTAATAATCTTGTTTTGTAAATCACGAAATTTATTTGATTTGTTTTTGTGAAGCTGCAGGCGGTTCTAGTTATGTTTACGTCAGGAAGCCCCAACACGGTCATTTTTTGTTTCGTCCCATTTTGGAGGCTCATATTTTTTTGTCACTCTGCTGTGATGTTGTAATATTAGGTCTCTCTTACTCTCTTAAATTAAAGTAACCTACACACTGAAGTTAAAATTTTCTGTGTTATAGTAACTTATAAGTAAATGACTTAAATTACAAAGGATTTATTCTGAATCTAAGCACTCTTACAATTTTTATAGTTTGTCTCTCCTGTTAAAATAAACGGATTTTTTATGGAAATACTTGAGACAAGAAGTACTTAAGATCAAGCCAGCGATTTCATACATTTCACACATGGCGCACTATTTAGATTTTCGTTAGAATATTCATTTTACCGGTGCCCAGGTTCGACAAAATTGTATAGCAAATTCTTATTCCTTTGGTTTCTTTTAGATTAAAGCTTCGGTTTCTAGGATTTCTTTGAGACCCTAGCTTTTGTTATTCTTTAGTTGATATTGGTTTCCATCTTGCTAGGTTTTTTACAGGTTTCATCGTCTTTGAATAATGTATCCTCAACATTCTACCTCCTGTACTTTAAAGGCTTTTAACTATTCAGACTTGTTGATCTCTTTAATTTTGTGTGTTGTCAGAAGTTCAGTAAATTAAGATTTTTTCTGTCTACCTGTACATTCACTTGAGTCACTCCCAGTTGGCTTTTGACTCTAATTCCCTGATTAATTCAACACTTGATTTCTTTTGATAACTTATTTGGAGTAAAATCGCCTTCACGCCCAGCATTTGCAACATATTTTTGCGTTTCAGTAACAGCCTAAGAAACAAACGCTTCTATATGTAAATTCAAAGAATAATTAAAAGAATGCTGAATATTATGAGTATACTTGACAGGATCGCCCAGTATCGGCTGAATTGGTGGGAACATCTTTGCCGAATGGATGATTGCCGCATCCCCAAACAAATAAGGAACTACAAGCCGAAGGGACGGAGAGGTGTGGGACGTCCAAGAAAGCCCTGGAGTGACCAGCTCCTAATCTTTGCCTATTTGAGACCGGAACAACCATTCTTGTTTTACTCCTTGAATATGATGATGATGATGATGATGAACTCAAAGAATACACGCATGACATTCAGTGCAGTAACGGACCTGGCCCAGACATTACTAAGAATCGAGCCTAAGGTGCTCCAATTTAGTTTGAAGTTCTCGTTCATGTCGTATACCAAAAAACCTTTATCGTCTTAGCAACTATCAAAGGATTAAAAATTGTTTTATCTATAGGTTGTAGCTCGTGCGTGCGTGCTCGTACGTTACTTGGCAGGCAGAAACGTATGACTTCATCCTCTTCTGCTGCATGTAGAATATTTGTATCTAGAATATATGCTGCTCCAAAGAAAATCAAAAGCTCCTTATTATTAAATCCACTTTGTAGCTAGCAAAATGTTCCAGCCAACACATAAACAGAATAGTCTTTATCGAACCCTTCCCACGCACGTAGATCAAGTTCCTGTAGGCATGTTGTTATACTATTCGAGTTTGAGTGGTTGCTCTTTAAATAAAACCATCCGAATTAAAGCTGAGCCAATGCCATTATCACACTTCACAATAGTAACATTTTCTAAGTGTTCGGGATCTACAAGGTGATCCTAGTAGATGTTCCTTTTTGTATCTCTGGGAGCCAAAATATTCTGCTGGTGCTGAATATTTAATCTTGCTCCTTTTTCTTCTATATTGTAGATTAGTCCCAATAACTCGTATTTTCCCGTCTATCTCAGAGCTATTGAATATAATAAATTACTATAAATCTGTTTAATTTTTTGTCTCGAATCCAGATCATAGTACGTGCTCTTCTGCTAGCAACATCAGAATATCTTTTGAGGAATATGTTTAACAATTTCCTACCAGTCACGGCCTTACTACGGTCAGAAGAATGGTGTATGTTGTTTATTGTTGTTTATTTTACCTGCAAAATACGTTTGCCGACCAAGTTTTCAAATTGTCAAACCGATTTTAAATAGATTTCTTAATGTTCTCCTTTGAATATTGAAGGTAGTGGCAGCCTTGTTTACACTCATTGCCTATTGTTAACATTTTCCATAGCTTCTTTTAGTTGATCATCAGCCAACTTAACCCGTTTCGGATTCTGCTGTTGCGATGCCATTTTCCTTCGCCTAAAACAAAAATAGCACTGCACAAGCACAGAGTGAGTAAAGAATTAAAAACAGATAGAGAGTTATAGATTAAGATTAAAAAGGAAATGTAGTAGAAGGTGAATTCCTATACAAGATTGTAAAATCTGTGCAAACCTTGATATGAAACACCATGCATTACGGCAATTCAATTTGTTAGAGCACTATGACCACGTTACGCACTACTCTCACATTTCGCACACACGCACGCGCGTTTATCTCTGCATGGTCGTCAGTCACCATTGCATGCAATATAGTATACATTAACGATGTAGCCCAATACGTCCAGCAGGTCTTACTGGTAAACACCATCTTTTCATGATGTGACCAATAATATGCTGCTCCATGAAAAATCAAAAGCTCCTTACTTACCACATTGTACCTAGTAAAATCCGGTTATTTCTATTAGTAATTTCCAAGTATATTACAAAAATGTGAATATGAAATAGTTTCCAAAAGAAAAAAGACAGCACAAAAAAAAAATTGCAATGGAACATAGCACAAAGGGTATTTGTAGCAAGGACTACATGCTTTTCTACCAATTTATGACCTTATAGACATGTTGAAAATTGATTTTGTTTAAATTCTGTAAAATAGCTATAAGTTTTGAATTAAGAAATGGGTAAATAACTGTTGTATGTCAAAATGCCAATAAATTTATTTTCTGTCATGTTAAGTGCGAATTTAGTGCGCGAGTGCGCGTGTTATTCGTATTTACATGAATAACTCTGGTTTAAATTAACGTATTGAATTGAGACTTGGACAGCTCATGCTTCTAAATTAGCGCTACATTTTTCTTATGTCAAAGACTCGAAACATATTATTTTAATATGTATTTTTTAACAGAATTCATCTTTGTAAAGAATCCTTACTTTCTTAAAGTCATAAAACTTTTTGATAAAATCTATACATGCTTTTGCCGACTTCAGCAAAATCGAGCAGGACTTCTGTCTATCTTTCTAACCCATCAATCACGTGCTAGGGATTTTGACCAATCAGAGACCCCTATTTTCAGTCAGATTGGATTTTCGCGAAGGAAGCTTCGGCCAGTTCGACCTATCAGCTCGGCCTAAACAGACATTGTCTCTGTGCGAGTTTCTCGTATCAGTATACGTTTCTATATAAGGGGTACAAGTACGGAATCTTAGCGAAGAGTTCCCCGTTTGCTAAAATCCTATTGGGTACTAGAACTAAAATAATAAAATTATATTATTTATTTAAATAGCGCGATTCTTGCGAGAGTCAAGATATCCTCATAGCGTGAGGTGTATTTACCAGAATTCATCTGTGTGAACGCGAGGAGACATCAAGACTCGGGAAGGTGTACGTTCAATACACCGAAACTACATTAATTTAAATTAAAACCCATTATCGAGCCCTGAGTAAAGAGATAAACGCTATCGGTGTATCGGCGTGCGTGCGTGTGAGCGGAGTGTCCACATGTCATCAGAGCAGCAGATTTCAGCAGGCAGCGAGAGGTAGCAGATTCAACAGTGAAATCCGCGAGAAGAGGCAGTTCAACGGTTCAACGGTGTCGTAAAAGGAATTCAACGACCAAGTAAAAATAGACATTTAAGAAAAAACTTTCAAATCATTTACAGACATTAATAAATTAGAATAAATAATTTTTGCCACTCACAGACCATTTTAAATTTGTTTAAAATATATACCTTACTCCAGATAAAAGACTCAATTATTATTGTGTTTTTAATACTATGCCTTACATTTGTTTTGTTGCAATATATATAATAATAGGTCTCGTTAGTTTACTGTCATTATAACATAGGATGAAGAAAAATTTACTCACCAGAAAATAACAAAGTACTCTCCACAGCGTGGTCAACACTCTACTAATCGTCGCCTACCAGACTAAACACAAGATGGCGAAGTCAGCTTTCTGGATTTGCCACATGATGGCAGTAGCATTCAAATACACGTATTTGTTTGTACATAAGTTAGCCGTTTTCTTTTTTTGTAACTTAGCAGTTAGCCTTATTGGGTACACGGCTTTCTTTGCCACAGGCATCTTACATATATGTAGTTACAATAATCTACTTATAAATGTAAATTACAAAGTTCCTTACAAGTTTTTATACACGCAGCTGTACATATTTCAAGTATTTTCCTATCATCACCTGGATTATTGTGACCACACAATACATCCTAATAAAACATAGGCGATTTTACTTTATTCTGCATTGCAAAATAACTTTGTGTGTGTGTAATGTTTAATACATAATATACAATGTTGACATATTATATAAAATATATAATATATCTTAGGTAATTTTTGGTATTAAACTTCTAAGCCACATCAGACAATAAATTAAATATAACACCCAGTTATGTATTACATGGTGTAGGCCTATATATTACACAAATCTTTGAGGTAGAGAGTACGATAGACAGAAGTAGTAATAAGTTGGTTAAAAATTTAATTTAACAACTACAGATGTTTTAACGAACAGGGAGTTACGCCTAAGAGAAATATAAAAAGGAAGATACATAATTACGTAGAAAAAGTAATAAAAAAGGGTTTAGACGTATTTAGATGTCAATATTAATTTATTCAAAATATTTCAAAAAATTATAAAACAGGGAGTTAAAACAAACTTAGAGTATATAATAAACAATAATAGAAGTATACTAAAAAAAACCAAAATATTTATATTTTGTTAGGTGAGTTAAATTGAATTGAACATATCTTAATAAGGTTTTTAGTGCGACAACAATTACGGTATGAAAGTAAATGTTGAGAAAGCTAAGCAAATATCACAGAAGAGATGAAAATATTTAAAATTACGTAAATGTGGAAATTCTTGAAGATTTTGACCAGTATAGTTGATCTATTGTGACGACGGCGTTAAATTAGTGTAACAATTAATAATATCGATTGTTTTTTGACTGTGTAACGCGTCAAATACAGCATAGGGTCAAAATGCTATGCATAATACACACATATAACATTCCGGCACGTTGTATTAGAAACTAACGTCTCTCCAATTAATTGTTTAATTTTCTCACTAAATAAGACAGTCCGGCGATATGCCTAGCAATAACGTTAAGGCAGTGCCATAAAACTAAAAGCTGGAACACTTAGCCAAAAGTGTAAATTACTCGTTATTTGCTTTTAAAAGAAAGTTGATTAGAATGTGTCGTGCGTTCTGCTGAGTGTTATCAATTATTTGTTTATATTGACAATTTAGTAATCTTATCGACTGATTGTTATGGTTAATGTGGGTAGTTTTTATAAATTTTTATATTCGTGAAGGAAAACTGATGTGTTACTAAATGATTTGTACGTAGACGTGATAGCTTGTAAATGATTACAGTACATGGTTTCTATTTGATTCTACATACTAAAGATCGCTATTTATGCAGTCATTCCTAACACATGATGGTCAGTGTACAATATGCAACATATGAAGTTCAAACTAGTGTTTAATAGGAAAATTCCTTATATTCTAAGTTGTTTGCATGAACACGTATTATCAAAAAGCTATTATTAAACTTAGCATACAATAGGTCAGCATGTGAATGTCAGTTCATCATAAGTATTAGAGAAAATTATCTTCAGAGTTCAAAATGTAGGCTCTGTGAAAAAAACAGGTATTAAGCTAAACAGTCACACTAAGAAAATGTACATTGATTGTAAGACCTCCTTCGTCATCTGAGTCGGTAACGTTATAGATTTCCTGCTTAAAATATCTAGACAGTCTACTGAAAATGCCACTCTATTTCATGGAAATTCCTGCCCTATATTAGTTCACAACAAACTACTCAATAATATGTTGCTTTGCATCCTACGTAACAAAAACCCTTACAGTAATCATGGATCACTGAAGGCTCTACTAAGTTTCCTTATTAAATTCAGTTCCGAGAATTTCACAAATGTAACTGAATAGCTTTAGTCACGGTTGATACAAATGTCATAATGTTACAAAGACCACGCATACCTTAAAGCGATCGCAAACTTTACAAGAGTTTGGCTTCATATTTCTATAATTTTGAACACCGACATCATAGCAAGTTAAAACTCTTCGGTTATTTGAAGCACAAAATGAATAATTTTTAATTTCATTAGTTTAAATTATGCTACGGAGACGATTTAATAATTATAGGATAAACAGAAAAACAGTTACAGAATAACATAAAGGTTATTTTTAATGAAGAACTTAGAAAGAAAAACATGAAAATTAATATACAGAAAACTAAAACTATGGTAATAGAAAATTCAGAAGAGAAACACAGTATAGAACTTGATGGAAAATATTTAGAACAAGTAAAAGTTATAAATATCTGGGAGTAGTGATTAACAGCAAAGGGTATTTAGAGGAAGAAATAAATGAAAGAGTAGCGAAAACAGGAAGATTATTCAATAGTATTAAATCAAGTTTCCTGGGTAAAAAAGAAATACCCACTTGAATAAAAACAGAAATAGTCAGAAAAATCGTGAAGCTAATCATATTAACTTACGGAAGCGAAACATGGACAACAAATGAGAGAATAAAAAGCAAGCTAACTAGTATTGAAATGAGGTTTCTTCGAAAAATAGAAGGGAAGACAAAAAAAGATAGAATTCGAAATGAAATATTTAGGAAAAAGTTAGATATTGTTCCTGTAGCAATAACAGTAGAACAAGCACAACTTAGATGGCTGGGACATATAATGAGGATGGAGGAGGAAAGACTGGTAAAGCAAGTGTTTGAGAAAGCTCTGGAAGGATGAAGCCCGCACAGCTGCAGAAAGAAGAGGAGTAAAATGGGAGAAAATAAATGAGCTCGCAGGAGATATAAAGAAATTGAGGGATATGTGGAAAAAGACGACCTCAGAGGACTCAATTCCAACATAGCTTTACACCGAAAGGTAGAAAAGCTACGGATTAAGAAAGTAAGTAAGCAGTAGTTTAAATTTTAGTGATATGAAACCGTTTTAACTATAAATGTTAATAACAATTCCAGATGTATTTTAATAATATAATAAAGAACTCCTGGAAAAACTGGCACATTAAGTACAAGTGCCGTGTCATCATTATAACGTTTTCTTTTGCCTAGCCTGGAAAAATTCTTAACAAGCAATGACGTGCGTCCAGGCACATTATCTGGCTAAATTTTTTATAAATTATTGTTCCATAAATCTGGCCTTTTTATACCATTCAACTAATACTAGTCGTCCTCGTGACATCCGTCGTCAGTCGTCATCAACACCATAATAATCATTATCGTAATAGTTGACAACATCACTAATAAATCTGTTCGGGTGTACAGTGCTCTCCGTTCCTTTACGATCTTCTTTAACTCTTAGTAGGGCTATATCGGCCAACATCTTCTACACCCACTTGTTTTTTAGACATTGGCCTATATTTCTTTTCACAGCCTTTTATGTAATCAATTTTTGAACACATCTCTTCCTAGTTGATTAATCTCACGACAACGACCGTGACAATATTTTATGGTATTTACGTGAGTAGCGTATTTTTTCGTATCTGGTAAATGATAACACGTTAAATTATACTTAGATCCTTTCTTTTTCTTTATTATTTTCGGACTTCATTATGTTCATTATGTTATTTACCATCTTTGTTAATAGAATATGATAAATTCTAAGAAATATTTTTAAAACAGATTATCATTTTTAATCTGGCAGATCCACTCTATTACAGTATACAGTAAAACATATTAGACATGTTGGATAATGAGACTTGCAACAAGGAGATTTGAACGACTAAAACAATGGGTGGAATGAAAGCAATATATTAAATGCCGCTAAATTGTGTTATTTTTGAATACCATTAGTATGTTTACTCTGAATCCTACAACGCTTTCATATTATTTGGTAAATCTCAATATATCACACTGCAATACATTATTTAAAAATAATGACATTTGTGTATTAAAACATATGAAAAACGTAAGTGTTGTAAATTCAGAAAACTAATTGAAAAGCGGTAAGTATACAGAAAAACTCCCGTTCAATCCTATGGACTAAAAAAAACTTTGTTTTTCTTCGTTAAGTATTATCCACTAAAAAAACAAAGACTAAACTACAACTATATTTTATTAGTGTAAAAAGTTTTCGTAAAAGCGTTTATAGTGGAAAACGCTGTTATATTGGACAGTTTATAGCTGTTAATTTTTATATATGTCCGTAACTGAACAAAGCAATTTATAAATCACAAGTTTTTGTTTGGATAATATATCAAAGGTATTTTGTTAAAACAAATGTATTCTTTGTATGCTTTTATATTATTAGCAGACTGGCAAATATGTGATAATTATAAGGGATATCCTTACTTATGTACGCTAAATGTTTGATATGATTTCTCATGTTTGATATTCACGAATATTATTCATGCTTGAAGAAACTTTACATTAGCACTATGATTCTGTATATAAATATGGAACGCCTACATAAGGTATCCTTGCAAAACAAAAACAAAACAAACGTTATATGCAAAAATAACAAAACGTTAACGTTACAAAGCAAATAATTAAATGCAGCGTTATATAACCTGTGCTGTTTGTAGCACTTGAATTATTATTATTATTATTATTATTATTATTATTAATATAATTAATATTTATTATTATACAGTCTGCAAACATGGTGATATTAATTATTACATAACGTAATTTCTAACTGACCACGGCTTGTTACGGACTTACAATATAGGATGGAGAAAGGAGACAGACGAGACTGCTTTTTCTCCAAACAGGAACTAGACGATGTACATCACATATTTTTCACCTGTGTCAGCTGAAGAGAGGAGAGGAAAACCACGGGAAATGTAGTGGGGCAGATCTCGCCCGAAAATATCACTGGGATAAAGTAGCAGCACATACATAGAGAATCTTCTAAGGCAAAACTAAAAATTATCTGGTTTGTGTGTGCGTGCGTGCGCGCGCGTGCGTGCGTGTGTGTGCGCGCGCATGTGTGTGTGTGCGTGCGTGTGTGTGTCTATGTTTTAATAAATAGAAAATTTTGAATATTATATGAGAATATAGAACATGGCAACATGATAGCAACGGAATACATATTACTAAATAAATTATAACCCATTTTTATAAAGTCGAAATATCGATAATTAAATCTCATAACTTTTATAATTAAAACTCTTAACTGATGCCTGCAGTGACCTAAAGAATGTTTGCTACAGATTATCCTCCACGTTCCTGTGATGTCATGTTTTATACACTACTTTACTTATTGAGCCTTTGATATCTTAGGCACCCTCGTAACGCTTTACTGAGATATTATTTCATTAATACACTTTTATGGTAAACACTTTATAAGAAGTCGCTTTTCTAATTAATTCTAATTGGTCTACTTGTCAAATTCTTTGCAGTTGCGTGCAAAATTTGATCCATTCTAATTTTGCTTAATTATTAAAGCACGTTTCTTTAGGCACAGTAATTGAAAGGAATTTATTCACAGTAATTGCCAATTTTATTCGTTCAAGGGCTTAATTTTGTTTGTGAAAATAACGAAGAAAAATGTGTTCTTACATAGAAGTGTACAATTATACGACTAAGTAGAATGCAAAAGCAGGCAGCAAAATACAAAGAGAAATAGAAAGCAAATTGTAGTTTCTGAAGTAAACATTGTCCTCCCTTCCATATCGGATAATAGCAAATTATTTTAAGAACAGAGCTTAATATCACACGTACGACTACCACGTTTACGATTACGTGATTAGAAGAAACATTGTATATGGAATACGAAAGTAATGTTTGTTAACATAAAGGAATATTTTGCAGCAATCTTGAATCATAGAGTCAAGTAACTCTGAAAGAAAGGGAAAGATTTTCAGAGTTCGGACGAGGTAGAGTAAACACGTATCTAATATTTTGTTTGTTGTTTATAGGGAATGATTACTATTATCGTTATCATTTGAGCACCAGCTTAGGTATACTAAGGATAATCTACTTAATTCACAAGTGTAGATAGAAACTATTGTTTCTCAATTCTATCATTCACTCTTTCTGGCTCGGATTTACATGTGTTCTGAAAAATCCTAGGCTAGCCAGTTGTTACGTATGTAGGACCCATTTCTGTAAACAGACTTTGTTAAAAATTCTTCTTTTTTAAGCGCACGACTCCGTTAGACTGGGGTTTTATGTCGGTATCTTATTGTCAAAAGTGTAATGTATTCTCGCTGAAGGCCTTACATCTTCCCACTGAGCTAACACATTTAATAATGCTTTTAGTGTATTTCTTCCATGTGTAAGTATAGTCATACAGATATCCTGATCAAAATTAATGATATTAACGAATTCGTTGTGTGTTTTTATGTGATCACGAACTACAAAATAAAAAAGTGCTGCTGACCTCTTAGGTTTACGTACAATGCATTCTATTTTATCTGTCTGTTAAATGATCCCCAATTGAGTCCATACCACGTTCACCCTCACGGATAAATTCAACTGCAATTTTGTGTATGTTGTCACCTCAGAATTTAGACTGATTATTATGTGTACAAAAAACGCACATGTCTTTATAAAACACACACTAGGGTTAACACGAAGTAATACATCTTGTTTAACTTGTTTTATTTTATCCTGTATTCATTTTTCTAACTCAGTTTTCTGCTTATTTATGAGATGTGTGTTAAATTTTATATATTTTTTGGAATTTTCCATTTTACTATTTTATTCCTAAAATCGGGCATCAACCTGGTTAGGTAGACAGTCTATATAATTACTAAATCAGATTTCGTCTGTCCAGTTTTTTTTACATTACTCCATATTAACATGAATGATTTATAGATTTTCATATTCTCTGATAGATTTAGTATTCTCTGAGTGTACTATTTGTTTAATCTCCGTTTTGAGTTCGTTTCGTGTTTTAATTAATTCTGGCAACATTCACATCATTTCGAATTGTTTAGCCGCCAATTTTATTAATAAACTTTTATGATTAATTTTCTTATTTACGCACACTAACAGTTTATTTTTATTGTTATTATCATTATTATTGTTACTGTTGAATTTTCCTTTGTTCACACACACACACACACACACACACACACACACACACACACACACACACACACACACACAATTTCAATTTCCTGTATTTGCTAGGTTACGTTGCATCAGTCCGAACGATCTCGCGGGCCTGCTCCTACGCTTTCACACCGGCCGTTGTCCTACAAAAGTGGGATGCCGCTCGAGAGTTTCCTCGTGGGCGTTGTGTACGTTCAAGCTGCTCCTGATTTAATCCTCGTTGACAGCTATCGGTCGTTGACAATCTCAAATACCGTGCCTGAATTCGTGGTACAATTCAGTCACTCCCTCGACGATACACTCCGCATTTATTGGCCTTACACACATGACGTAATTTTTAAATATAATACAATCTAGATTATTCGAGAAAATTGACCAAATTCTGGCGGACATGAATTTTCTTGTTTTAGATCTTTCCAAATCACAGATTTTAGCTGTAAGTGATTGCATAACTAATTACTTTTTAATTTCCATAAATGCTAATAAAATGTATTGATTACTAAAATAATTAGTTGTTAATACTTATTCTAATTTGCACACTAATGTAAATGAGTTTACTGTTAATTAAACAAAATATAGTTTGTCTGTTAACTGGTTTACTGTTAAATATCTTGTGACGATTTAAAAGGAATTTAAATAGCAGAAAATAATTTTTATTCAAAATAACATGTGAGAAAATAATCCACCCTCCCCTCTGTACCTAAATGCCTGTATCAACTTGTAAAAATCTAGTACGGACATGAAAATTACACTATATTGAAGCGAATATTAATAATCATTCTAATTAAATAAAAAGACGTGATAATAATAAATGAAATACCTAACTCGATAAAGAAAATGTAGGATTATTAATAGTAGTTAATTAGTGTAAAAATAATAATAATAAAAGTACGAACTACTTTTCTCTCTCCGCGTGAACTGCGCTCGCTTCCCTACTAACCGCCGCAAAACCAACCCCAGTCGAGCCAGAATCTCAGACAAGGTAACAGCTTTACCATGTGTCGTGAAGGTAAACGTGTGAATATATACCAAAAACGATGTCACAGAAAGTAAGTGTTTCGTGGTGAATTACTCCACATGTAGTTGAAATGAAGTGAAAATTAAAACAAGTTAAGTAGTTGAAATGTAGAGAAATAATTAAAAATAACTAACATAGCCGACACATCTCTTTATAAAAATGTTTAAATTGTAAAGTATGTTCCATACCATATAAAAAGGTAACATTAGTGCAGTTAAAGTAAAATGTGAAAAGTGAACACCAACGTCAGGAGTGAAGCAACGACGACAACTTTACGAGCTCCAGGTAGCAGAATCCTTTCGTCATGATCGCAACTTAGAATCAACAAAATAAATGGAGGAACCAGAACGACAACGAAGAACGTCCAGGAAAACTAACTGAAGAGGATCAGCAAGAGAACCTGCCGCAGATACACATCATACCAAGGTGAAACTAAACCGTTATCTTTCTAACAACCACAACAAAAACAGTACATTCTTGTAAAGACCCATTCAAAACATGTAAATGTTAACATAGTAATGTTTGTAGTTACTGTAACGAAATAATAGTAATCTGATGATAGTTAAAGGTAAAGGTTAATTCGAAATTTAATCAAACTATTCTTCTAATAGTTTGCATAATGTTGAAGTATTTTAGAATATTATAAAGTTAAAACCCGGATCCGAGGTATTCAATGTAATTTACAACTGTATGGTTTGCTCATCAGAGTAACATTTTAAAGAGTATAAGAGCATTTGATGCAGAATCTATGAGAAGTTTATTTTAACGTAAAAACAAAAAGATAACCATTATTTTTAAATCATTTTTTAAGAAGCCATAATAAAGAGATGTTTTTGCTAAAAATCCAGAGAGTGAGTTAATTTACGTACCCTAAGACAAATTCCTGTTCTATATATTTTCCCATTTTGTTGGTAAGTAATTTGTACTAACAACGGCAGCCGGTTTAATTGAAAGCAACCAATTAAACTGGTTCCCTGTGTTATAATGTCTTAACAGGAGAGACGTTATAAAATGCGCGACTCTGCTGTGTTATAAGATAATTGTGTACGTCGTGGCACATACAAAAGGCCACACTCTGCTAAATAATTAACAGTAACTTGCTAAAATGCGTACATTTATTCACTCTGAATTTGTGAACTAGAACAAAATAAATAGAGTTTTATTTATAAAATAATAATAGTAGTATTAGGAAATCGACGTAATAAGCAAGTCCCCGCTTGTAAAAATATTCAATTTTCAACCTGTCGGTATATTTACAGGCTATTTCATGTTTGATTCGTGTCGAGGAATGTACGTTCTACCCCGTAAACAAAATAAGTTATTTGAATAGAATTCCCAACATTGTCAATATACGACAGACCTGTGCAGGAAATAAACGTGTTCCAGATTGTCAGTAGTCACCCTCTATGTTATGAACCCCTTGCCAAGGTAAACAATAAGCCACCTGTGACGTCTCCCTTGTTAAGACAACACAAAAGTCGGGAACTAGTTCAATTCTTTACCAGTTAATTAAACTAGCTGCCGTTGTTAGTAAAACATCTTTACCAACAAATTACAACACAATTATGACATAGGAAATTGACAAGGTTTGCACAAATTTATTCACTCATTTGGTGTTAGCGAAAACATCTCTTTATTACTATTCAAATATTATGTTTGACTTTGTTTCTTTTTAAAGAAAATTTACTTTAATAAATTCTGGTTTTACTGCTTTAAAGATATTAAGTTTATTATTCCTTTTATCTCAAAAATTTACTCATCTAGATGTTTGTTTTAAATACCTCGGATCCGGGTCTGAACTTTGTTAAAAATTAATTTATCACAATTTTAACCAAATTATTGGAAGAATAAGATTGGTTGTAAACTACAGAATTACCTTACATTTATCTATATATTGCTGTTACTACTACTACATTACAAAAATTACAAATCTGATAATTTCTTCTTTACATTATTAAAGTTCTTTAGTGTTCTTTTGTTACTTCTCTAATTGAAACGAAAATTTACAAATGTTGTGTTTGGATATCACCTGAATTTAATATGAGGTTGTTGTTGGGTCCTTGGGTGTCATCTCCTGTCGTCTTCTAGGGTGGAGTACTTGGTTCCTCTTGAAGCTACATCGGGTTGATTATATCTGCTCTCGACGATCGGTTTTTTACTTGAAGTTCATACTGTTGTAGTTGGAGTTTTCTTCGTTCGGATTTTGTAGTTCACATTTTACACCTTAATTATAGTTCTTACTTTGCAGTACTAAAGTCTGGTAGTTACATTTCTTACAACTTACAGTTTTATATTTTTAAAAGAGATGTGTTGGCTAATTTTTCCTTTCTGTATATTCTTCCTAACTCTACACACACTACATTTTTCGAAATAAAATCATCTCACACTGGATATTCGCTTAACGGCATACACTTACGTGTATGTAGACAACACAAAACTCACATCTTTTCATGACGAAGTTCTACTGGCGACTGCGCGTATAGTTTAGGGGCGAGGGGTCAGTAAGCTGGCGCGTATTTACGCACTGAGAAAATAGTTCGTTCTTTTATATATTATTAATTATTCATCAATTAGAATATAAATACTTTATGTCAACTTTGTTACGAATTAGAGATTTCCTTATTTATATAGTCGTATTTTAAATAAATAACGTAATTATTATTATTATTTAATTAACACCTTTCTTTGCGTGTTGGTACGGGACAATTTCAAGTTGATGCAGGAATCTGGGTATACGTAAGGGTGGATAATACTCTTACTTGTTAGAAATTAAAAATTTTTATTTTTGCGATTTACGATATTTTCAAAATCGTCACATCCTCCTGCACCTAACTATGAAAACGGGGTGGTGGAGTAATAATAGAAAATCTAATAAACACAATTATATTTGTTTCTTCCGTGAAATTCCCTATCTCTCATTTCTTAACATCTACCTTACTATTATTTATTTATAAATAGATATTACTTATTTATTAATCTATTTGTTACTCGTAGTTTCCCGTAACTTCACAATATAGTGGCCCGACTGATTACATTGCATACTCTAACTATATTGGTTAGCTTTCTGCGCTTTCTTTATCCCTTGTAAAGAATTTTTCAGTGCGGCGCCATTGTGACTGTGTTACGTCTTTATCCCTGTATCTCTTAATTCTACTACAGAAATCTAAAGCCAATCCCATACTTGACCTTAGATCCTATCTTAACACTAATTTCTTATTCTACTGAGAGACGCGGAATTTCACAAAGGGGGAATTTTATTTACATTTAAACAATTTGCTTTTACAATCTAAGAGGGGTCAAACACTGGACGCATTGTATTATACACTAGGGAGGTTTACCATTGTTTACTTCGGTATCAATTCAAGACCATAGGAGTGGCTTACTACAATATTTCCTGCACGAACAAGTTTGTCTCTTACTGGCAAGCGGGGGAAATTATTTTGAACAGGCCACGACCGGGTTTTTACAATTCAAATGTACTTTTATTATTATTTTCTTTTCCCTTATTTACTGCTACACTTTACACAATTTAGTATAAATTAAGATTTATTCAGCCTTATTATTTAAAGCAATTATTATCCACTTATTATTATTTTCCTTTTGGTCTCTTTCTAAGAAACTTACCTTTTTTTTATTTACTTATTATTTACTTTGGGGGAGATTTAAGAAACTTACTTAGAATTATTTCCTATCGAATTACTATATTTATTTAGGACACTTTATTTACTTTGTTTTCAGTTTCGCTCAGTTTAAAAGCGAAACAATGGAGGTTTAACTAAGTCACTTATTTATTTGAAAATTTAAATCACAATATTATTTGCTCTACTATACTACACACAATTATCGCCTACACAGTTTAGTTCATGGTAAACATTTATTAACAGTGATTATTAAACATTTGCATTAGTTTCTATTTAAACGATTTAATAATGAGGGTTTGTCCGGTTTATTTTCACGTAACGTCTTGCGAAGTTCCGCGACAGTTACATTAGAGTAGGGAAGACCACGCAATAATGCTTCATAGCTTAATTCGTCTTTCAACAACAAGTCGGGGTTAAATTGAGCCATTTTTGATAATAACAACTTTAAATACACGACGTATTACGAACGACAAATCTTATGCCATCTATTTTAATTCCTTTTATAAATGTTTAAAATAGTTAACGTGAATTCATTTAAACACATACATATATATATCTTATTACATATGGAATCTTATATTAATTAATCAACATAACTTATCTCACAACAATTCAATTTTCTGTACTGTCATATATAATTAGTCAAAACAAAAACTAATACCATTGTATAGTAGAGAGAAATTTCATATACGAAAAGTTCATTGCTTTAACAATAGCACAAAGGGTCAGCTGTTTTGGGGAGTCGTCTAGGGTGGTAATTTAGGACAATTCAAAACAGGAAAGAGCGTGTCTAAGGTGGTTTGTTTGGTTTAGCGAGGGGAGGTTATGAATGAGATGAGTGCATACAAAGGGGAGAGTTTACATTCCTCAACACGTATTTAACATGAACAGCCTGGCTTCTATCGACAGGTTTGGAATGGAATACTTACCAGCGATGACTTGTTTAATACGGCAAAGTCGCGATACTAATATTATTATAACTTAATTAAAATTTTACTCATTTATTTTTTTGTTTATTTCAGAGTGAATAAATTTGTGTTTGTCAAAATTATTGTTAACGAATTATAACAATATACAATTATTATTATTTTTACAAAGAACAGTGACGCAATTTTGTAGGCGTCACGATGCTTACAAACCTATTATATAATTTAGCATAACAAAGTATTTTTACACAATAGCAGAGTGGCGCAACTTTGTGTGACACTCTGTACACAATTATTTTTACAATACAGAAACAACACAATATTTCTTTTTTCAAAGCAGCAGAGTGGCGCAATTTTGTGACGTCTCCCTTGTTAAGAAAACACAAAAGTCGGGAACTAGTTTAATTCTTTACCAGTTAATTAAACTAGCTGCCGTTGTTAGTAAAACATCCTTACCAACAAATTACAACACAATTATGACATAGGAAATTGACAAAGATTGCACAAATTTATTCACTCACTTGGTGTTAGCGAAAACATCTCTTTATTACTATTTAAATATTATGTTTGACTTTGTTTCTTTTTAAAGAAAATTTACTTTAGTAAATTCTGGTTTTACTGCTTTAAAAATATTAAGTTTATTATTCCTTTTATCTCAAAAACTTACTCATCTAGATGTTTGTTTTAAATACCTCGGATCTGTAATTACTCAAGCCAGCATAACGCCGTAATAAACCACCCACCGTATGTCGAGTTCGAATCCACAACGTTCCGATTTCCAGATATGTATTATATTATTCTAGATGGTAATATAATATTACCATATACACGCGCGCGCGTGTTATTAAAAAGATAACACCTGAAGTTAAAAATGTTTATTTTTTTTTACAATAACTTTCATATAGTCAGACGGGTGCCAAACTTAATTTAGTTAAAAAAAAATACTTAACATATGTGATACAAAATTATAAAAGAATCAGGTTTTAGAAAAGCACCAGAAGTTTAGTACCAAAGTATGGACCAACATTTCGCCGTGTCCAAACTATTTTCTAGTAAGTATACCATCTATAAAAACTAATAGATCTTAACTAGTTGATTTTAGTATGAAAAGAAAAATTTACTACACTAAATTTAACTTTAGCGGGTATTCTAAAAATTAATCAAAAAAGTATTATTTACCATTCAACTAGTCTTTAATGTTTATTAAAGATTTTCAGGTTTTGCTTGTTATCCATTTCCAAATCATTGCTGAAGCCAGAGTTATCGATGAATGATTTAAATAGGCTTACGTAAAGTATCATCTTATACAGAACAATAATTCTTAATTTGCATAGAGAGTTTCATAAAATAATCTTTATATTAGTTTCGTTTATATTGCACACATTTGTGTACGTCGTGGTCTACCTTCTACACATAAGTAGTTACACCATACAGACTCCACGAAAAAAAAAGACTAAGCCTGTTTCATAATTAAAATCATTAAACTAAATTTCATCTGACACTTCTAACATTTTAAAATAATTAACGTGACTTTTGGCGCTGTTGTGTCGGCTATAATCAAAGTCTAGTTAATACAATATTATTTAAAAAAAGATATCCTTCGTATATAATAAGCAACAGACGCAACAAGTAATATTCTTAATGTTGTACTAAAGAGCGCTGTGTTAATGAAAATTTCTCTCTTCAACTGCTTTTCAAACTCTAACGGTTCACAGTATAATACAAATAATATTTTAATATCACTTTCTCATTCAAATTCAACGAGTGCTGGATAAACTATAGTTTGTCAAGGCGACTGTTTAATTAAGTCTGATATTTGTCAGCTTCTTGACAGTCGCCTGCAAACTGAATCCACTTTAATTTTGTTTATTTATTAAATACTTTCCCCTAATGTTTAAAACATTAACATTTCTATTTGATGTAAAAATTAAATATTTATTTACCTACTTTATCAGAGAACAAACCTTATACTTTAAAATCACACTTAACATATATTAAAGCTACAATTTAACTGTTCTTTACCTTTCATAAATATTACGACGTCTGTTTTTGAGATTAAAGTAATTTTTAGGATAATGTTCCAGGCGTTCCAAAGTTTCAAGTAAAGTGTAAATTTATAACTGCATTAATTATAATCAAATTTGAATTATATAATAAATTTAATATAATTAATCAACTGCGTTCATTATAATCCCTGCTTAGTGATTAAATTTGTGTAATCGCGATAACGTAAAGTAGCATGTAATTTTAGCATCTGTTTCTAGCATTATTCTAGTTAGTAAAATGGGTGCACAATAATTAATAATTTATTGAAATTAGGTAAATATTATTTTTGATTAAAATACTAGAAATACATTTCTTAAATAAATTACTACTCAATTTTTAAAATAAATATTTAATTGGTATTTTGCATACATGATTTGCAACGTTGAAAATAATCACTTGAATTCTATATTTTAATGTCAGACACCCAAGTAATTGAAACAATTTTATGATGGTCTTTCTATATGTTTTTATGTTTGTTATTTATATTATCACATCTGTGTTTTATTTTTTTTATTTGTGTACTATTTATGGGTGATTTGTAATGTATATACTACGAGAAATGCTTGTAAAACAGATTCTTTTAAAAGGCAATATTTAATACATGTTTATAAACAATTTTAAAAGTTTTTTTTATAAATCAATGTTTTATTAGCATTTATTCCACGCCACAAAATCTTTCTCTTCTCTTCTCACATAAAAAATTTATTGTGCAACAAAATGGACGTCACGTAACGAACACAAAAGTTCCACGACCTAGCTGGTAGTTCATTCGATAGTTACTAGAGTACTCTTCAGACACACAATATATAAAATTGTAATATTGCAGTATATTTTATTTACAACATCCGAATTGGAACCCATATTTTAGTTTCAGCTACTCATAATTTCACATATTTTCACGGCAGGCATTAATTAAATAACTACTGTCAACTTAGCAAAATTGTGTGAATTTAAGGTATTTGTAGATTACTAATACATATCTACCCATTTGAGGACATACATGCACTAAGGGCATATTGGAGGTTAGGCTCTATTCCGTTCAAAATTTAATTTTCCATTCCTTAATTAGTGTGCCTACGTAGAATGATGCAAACTGTCAATAAGCAGACTTCAAGGCACAGAACGAGGTGAACACCTGTCAGCTGACAGATTTAGTTTAGGAACCTAGAACTTGGTTTTAAATGACTTAATTTTTATTTGGTAAGTGATTAAAGTATTATAGCGTTTACTACATTTTAAATTTGATTACGAAGAACTGTAATAATGTATCATAAAAAATAATGATAATTTCTCAAATGAAGATTTAGTATTTAAAAACAGCTAACAAAATATTTCTTGTTTAAAGTTACCGATGAATATTAATAAGCCTCGCTCAAATAAACAGTGTCTCCTATGTACACAAGTAGCAATTTGGAAAGACGTAAATCTTCTGAAGTCGTTCGTAAATGCTGCTCTAAAACTCTTTTGCAAAAGTATAAAATTAGGTTGAACTATTTATGACTGTGGTTAAAAGGCTGAACAAGATGTTTACTTAGTTTACTATATGAAAGTACAATAAATAAAACAAGTTGTAGTTAATATTACGAATGTTTCTGAGCTCATTCTGTTAAAGTTATGGGCCAAACGTTTGTAACTTGTCAGAAATGTTTACTGAATCTTTATTCGATAACTGGAATGGGGTTTCGTGTTATTAAAAAAAGGCCTTAGGAGGTGGTAAACGTAAATCCATAACAGAGCGGCACAGTAAGGGCTCTAAAAATTAAAAGACCTGTTTACTTAGATAGAAACACTTAAATTCACTACCACACGAAACTGCCTACTATTGAAGGCAGAAATCAAGTAAACTATAGTTTTTAAATAATATCAAATTTAATTTTTAATCTTTTTTCAAGCTTCTTTGAATATTTTTACAAAGAAAGTATTTGATTATTCTTGAAGATTTAGTATATATTCTACTTTCTTTTAAGACTTATACATTTTCCTAAGAATAGATGTCTGTTACCAGTCTACCGAAAGTTTAGTAAACTAAAAAGTAATCCTAAAGTTGTGTAATTTACACAAAAAGAAAATCGAATCATACAATGAAATCAAGCAGCATTGCATAAGAAACTCTCGGGAAACTGGAATCATAGTGTCTAAGTTAGAACTTGATTATGCCCAAAATTGTTCTGTCCTAAACCTCAATTTCACATCTGAGTTTTATAAAAGGTTGCACTAGGTGTTTCTTTGTAATATACACTGTCATAATGATGGAAGTAGTACTTATTATATTTTAAAAACTGATGGTAAAAATGTTCAAGTGTGAACTCATTTCTTCATCATTTCTTATTGTATAAAGTAAAAGAAGGGACGTTTAAACCAACGGAAATAATTCTATCTCATCTCAGATGGAGAGACAAGCCAAAACAAAAATAGGTAGTTGTGGCTTTACGTTCGTATTATAATCATGTGACTTTTAATGTACTGTTCTCTATATATTGCTGGTGAGGTGCTGTTAGAACAATCAATCCATCGAATATGGAGGTACTGCTTTGATATACGCTATATTGTGTAAGAAATGCAAATAAAATTCTTTTCAATTTAAGGTGATTATAAAATAATAGAATATGCAGTTTTGTAATATATATATAATACTTACAATTTTGTTTATGTTAAAACCTTCGGTAGAATGTTTTACTTTCAAAGTTCATTCATATTACGGATTAGAGTAATCTATATACCTTCCAAGTCAATTTCATTGTCTCCTGCATACAAGGGTTCTGATAATTCTTTCCTGGTGCTTCAGGATAGTCCAGTCTAATTAGTCTATACTTGCTTGAAACTCTTTAAGACTCTTCTCGGAATGGTGTCGCCTTTCTCACAACTGAGTGCAGTACACATCTCGCATATGTTTATCCCCATACCGTAATTCTAAAGCTTTTATCAATTCGGCATAGGTGTTCTGGCTGTCAGGTGGCACTTTCTGTAGTAGCTCTGCATCAAGACCTTTTAATGACAGAACAAGTGAAACTGCCTTGTCTTTCTCTGTCTAATTATTTGCGCATGCAGAAGCTTCAAATAGACGAAGATACGTCGTCCAGTGACTGCTTCCGTCAAAGGTTGTAGTTTTGACATGAACTGATACAGCTGCAGAAAAAGTGACATTCCCTTTTGTCTTATTTTCTGTGTCTCTTTCCGTATTTATCATAGATACAGTTTGTTCAGAAATTTGTTTTGGTTGTATCTCTATGAACTACTCAACTTCACTCTTAAAAAGCTCTTTTATATTTGCGATCGAGTCTTCTATTTTTGTTGACATAGCTTTTTCCACACTCGTGACAGATTTTTCTTTTTCAGTTATTTTATTTGACATGGCTTCTTCTACGTCTGATATCCTAGTAATTTGATTATTAAGCTCACCTCGTAATAGACCCAACTCTGCAGCGGTTTGTTCTTACATCTGCTTTTGTACCTGTATTAACACTTTGATACTTTGATGTCTCCTGTTTCGCGCTTCCGTTCCTCTACCTGTCGTCCATCCGACTCGAGCAACTTTCTGGCGTTCTTGTGTTTCCAGCAGGAGAGTTTTCTGTTTCTCTTCCGCTTTCTCATCCTGTCGTTCTTCTGCTTCTTCCGCCTCCTGTCTGCGTTTCTCATCCTGACGTTTTTCTGCTTGTTCTGCCTCTTTTTGTCGTTCTAATTTTAGTTGTTCCTATGTCTGCCGCAGCAGCGCTTGGAAAGCCTCCATCATCTGACGGGCTTTATGTTTACCGATTAATTACAAATTACACTAGTCTTGTACAAGTGTCCACTGTTTCCACTAGTAACGGTTCTATTCTTCTTCTGACACTACTGTTACGACGATCTCCTTGATAGTCGTATGGTACAATGGAAAACAAAATACAAAACACTAATAAAGTCACTAAAAACCAGGTTTGATAATCATAATTAACAGTTTTTAATCAACAAGTTATTCAACAAGATTATACTTGTACAATAATTCAAGTTAATCTGTCCATACAAATAATAATATCAACTGTAAAGAACTCCGTACTACAATCACTCTTCACTAATACACCACTTAAGACACACTGTGTAAATCGTCCGACAATAACTGAAAACTGAGCGGCGGGTTGATGTATTTATAGTCTGCAGGGTTTCATAATAGGCGCCCTTAACAAACATTTGAAAATTCTATATGATACTTCAGAGAGGCCTTGATCACAGTGCGCCGACTGGTATGGTATAGAGTAGCCTCGCTGACGCACGTTAAGAGTCACGTACGCACACAACAATACAGCTGGTTCTGCTGGGATGGCCGAGAAACGTGTAGAGCGTTCTGTGATGGCGCAACAACACTACTTATATTTATCAGATATAGCCTACATTTCTTTTTTCAGTTGTGCATACTCTAATGCATTGTGAAGAATTGTCTAAGTGTAATAGAATAAAATTACCAAATAAAAAACTGCGTATAATCAATAATAAAATTTGTAAATTAATTCGTGTTTCTCTGTGATGCCTAAGCTAACCCTTATATCGTTGTAGTAACAATAACAGCTTTGAATTGTTTTGTAATATCTTTGGTAGGTTTTTACCGCGAGTATCTGATATGGGTGTGCATTCGTGTGTATACGGTTGGGTCAGATATCCCTTCAGGGAAATTATTTATGACAGTAAAGTATAACCAAATATTTTGTAGATCCCTTTGTCATGAAAAATGAGTTATTAGCCGCAGCCTATATTTCTCTTGCCTGTGGACGTTACAAGTTTTATTTATATCAATACGTTTGCATGATGAAAGACGTATGACTGGTTTACAAAGATAACTATAACACTGTTGTTTTTGTAACCTTGAAAAATTACTCCCACAAAAGTTTCAAGACTTATAGCCAAACAAGCAAAATTATGTATTAATTATAGCGTGAAATCCGCTAAAATAAAGTGGCTTATGTGGTTTACAAACATTACAAAGAAAATTATTCCAATTAGAAACAATGAATAAACCTATTTTCTTGGAAAATAAAGAATTAAAAATAATAAAAATAATAGGTCCATTTCTTGTCTGCTCAGAAAATTTGATAAGGTTATTGTGACTAAAATAAGGTAGAAATTGTAAATTTTTAATTGCTTACTGGAATGGGCTTAGAGTTAAATTAATAAATAAGTATTATACCACAATAAATATACAGTAATTTAAAGAGTAGAAATACCGTCTCTCACGAATAAAAGAAATAGTAAATCCAAACAAAACATTGAGAGCACATTATAAAGTGCGCACAAAATAATCTGAGGACGGAATACCAACAGTAAAACTACACAACAGTTTATAACTTTAGAGGTATAGTAACAGCGACAGTTTAAGGAATAGAAGAAAGCTAATAGTTGGGTGTAGACAGTATCTGAATGGCTTACATAAAAGCTATATATCATACGTCTTCATAATCTATTGCCTTTTCATCCAAAACTTTATCCACTACAATCAACATAGCAAACTTACGAAATGTAATAGATTAAGTTCTGTATAAACGATTACGTTGTTTTAGTAAGCACGGCATGGATTACCCTTACCCAAACTGTCCTTTGAATTTCCAAAGCCTTACAACGTTTAATGCCTGAAAGTTTAATTGGGTGACTGATGTAACTTAAATGTCTGAAATATTAATGTAGTCTGGTAAGAGAAATGTTTTGTAGGATGCCATTCTAAGGTACTGTGTCCGATTCATGGTTCTATCTACTGTGAAACATTTTCCCTAAACTAAATTATTGAAAGTTATTAAAAGGTAATAAAGCTAAGATTATTGAAAGCTACTGCTTATTTAACGCCGTACTGATAGAGTGTTGGTATTTTATGTCTTTCAGATAAAATTAAGTATTAATTCCTGCGTCATGGCCTATATGGACGTCTGTAAGTGGTATAAAGGTAGAAAACTGGCTGTTTACAGAGTATAACGTACAAATTTGTATTTGATTTACTCAAAGCAGCATAACGGCATTACAAACCAACCACCGTATGTCGAGTTCGAATCCACAACGCTCGATTTCCAGGTGTGTATGTAAATATAATATTATCATATAGGCCTACACGCGCTTGCGCTGGTGTGTATACTTAAAAGTTAACACCTAATGTTAAAAATGTTTATTTTGTGACAATAATTTCTGTGTTGTCAGACGGGTGCCAAACTTAATTTAGTTTTACAAAAATACTTAACATATGTGATACAAAAATATAAAAGAACCAGGTTCCAGAAAAGTACCAGAAGTTCAGTACCAACATATGAACAGAAAATACGGGTCACAGATCACGGATCTCAAGTATGAAGTAAGAAAAATGAGACAATATGTGGATCCTTCTAGTTAGGGATATGAGTTTAATAATTCTCCTACAAGAGCTTTAAAGTTACAAAAACAAATACAAAAACATGGCTGAAAAATAAAAAAAAAGAAATTACTTAAGAAACATCTACAGTATCTGGAGCGGATGGGCCCAAAATGTTTCTCAGAATTTGGACCTGTAGGAAGCTACACATATGTGCCCATAAACATAAGAAAATGTTTGAGTTACTCCTGTGTCTGACATATAGCCCTACATTGAATTCAAATAATTAGCATAAATATTATATAAGTGATACATAAAATACTATTTAGATATTTATTACGTAAAAATCAAAGTTTAGGCCTACTTATAGAATGTTAATTAAAAATAATATTTACTGTAGCTGAATAAAAACTATTTATTCTGCACCTATTTTAATTGAATAGAAAATTATTATATAACAAATATAAAAAGGGTTACTAACTATTTAAATTTTCTTCTCTTTACTGTATGCACACTATGAATTTGTTTTTTTCTTTATTTATACCATGAAACTATTTATTTACTATCTTTTCTTAATAAATATAATAGTTCACTTTTTTACCTGCTTTCCACTCAGTTTTACCGTGGCGACGTTATCGTTGTGTGTGTGTGTGAGTGTGAGTGTGTGTTTTGTGCTCGTGCATTGATCACTACATAATGATATTGATGATTCTGGTGCTTCCACGTCGATGGTTACTATGCGTTTTTTGCTACGTGACGATGATGAAGATTCTACGTCGAGAATCAGAGTGACATAGTCTTCACGTCGTTAATGTTACAGTCTCTCCTCCTGACTTGAGATTGTCCGTTGTATCCATAGTGTAATATAAGTGGATAAGTCGGCTTTTGTTGGATGCTCTTCTATACTTGCGAAAATTTGTTTCGTCCTGTATAAACGTGGGTTTTAAAGATTCAATTTTTATGTCTGTTTTTTTGGAAACTAATTCCAGCGTTGATGTTCAAACCATCAGTTGCATAAAATTAATTATTGTTCACTCATTATTACATGCAAATTAATTGTTTATAACTCATTAATTGCCGGGGGGTGTACGCGTGTGTAGAGGAAGTGTGCCTCTATTAGTTTCAGCGCGGGTATGTCGGACAAGGCTTCTGTATTACAGTCTTCTGCTATAATTGTGAGCATTCAGACTGAGTCGAGACGTCTAGGTCTATATAATGATGGTAAAAAAACATATTTTCTTTTACGAAAGGATAAATGTTTATGTACATTAACTAAAATAGAAAAAAACAGTAGATTTTGAAAGAAAAAATGGAAGGTCTTTAGAAAGCTTGCTGTACTTTATTTTACAACGTTAAGTCTTGCCAGAGTAAAGGTATCTTACCTTTCTTACAACTCTTACATTGAAAGTTGTATTATGGACTACATTCTATTAGGAGAGAAATTACTGGAAAACGTATGGGTAGGCATTCGTTAATGAGTGGCAGACAAGAGATGATGATAAAATCATATAGTAGTTATTTGCATGAGATGGAGAACTCGTTCACTATTCAAAGAAGCACATTTATTTTTACATAAACTTCAACAATTTGATAAATAAAGGAAAAATTACAAAACTGCCGATTACTCTAATATTTCTTTAGTCATCATCATCTTCACTTTCAGGCATTAGGTCCACAGACCTGTTGCGCCCTCCGGCCGTGATAGAACTCACGCCGCACCCCACCCAGAGAGATGCACCCCACCTTTAACCCACGCCCGGGGGCAAGCCGTGCGGTGAGGGGGAAGAGTGTTGTTTATGTGTGTAGTATATTGCGTGACCTTGTTACTTATCTGGCCCGGGTATGCTAGAGAAGATGTATGTATTATTTGTCCTCGTACGTGCGGGTAGACGAGCAAATCGAGCCGTGACCTTGTCTCGATCTCACCACATCGGCAGCACAGCAACGCTCTGATTGTGAGTCAGAGACGCTACCACTGTGCCGGCCCGCCTACATATTTCTTTAGTAATATAACAATTTTAGAACACACAATCTTACGACAAACACTAAAAATTCTAAATATTTGGGTTTGGGTTACAATTCTTTTCAGTCCGGTATCGTGCGGGATTATCAGATTTTTTTGCAATTTTAATTCGTTTTTGGAGCTGAGGTCCCAAAAGTTTGAAATTTTCAAAACTGAACACTAAATTCAGATACTAGTTAAATTCTTTACAAATTTGTATCCCACATGCATTTTTATAAATTTATTATTATTTATCAAAACATCCACCCAATTTTTTAGCCTTAGCAGAAAAAATTTTTAAATATTCAAAAACGAACACTAGATTCATATTGTAGTTAAAATTTCATTTAATTTGGCATCCACACATGGATCTTTGCGAATGTTTTACTATTTAACCCATTCAAATTTTAGTTTCTCACCTCTCCTATTTAAGGAGGGATGAATACATAATTCTTTACGGTAAACGTATGCAAACGCATCTGTTGAGAGAGTCAAATGCCAAATGGACCACATTTGTTGAGAGAGTCAAATGCCAAATGGTCGAGTTAAAAGTGAGAACAAAAATAAAAATGAAGTTCCGTCAATTGACTTATGTAACCATATGAATAAGACGTACCGCTTTGCTAACGCAGGATACGTTAGGTAAAAAATGTACCTGAAGTCATGTATAAAATATTCTTGTATTTGTAAGCAAGGAAAGTATGATCTAGTGTACTGGTATGCATAGGTAAACAGCACACATTCTTCTGAGATCGTTATTTTGTTATTTATGATATGAGACTATTACATAAAAAAGAAAAACAATCGGATTCTGTTTTAATGATTTCTAAGATGTGTTAAAATAACTGCAGTGAAGAATTTTTGGTATTATATATATCATCAGCAAATCACGATGAAGTAAATTAAAAAAAATAACAAGTTTTTAAGTAAGGAATAGTCTGTTAAACTTAAATTATAATATTATAACTTAATACTAAACAATTTAGTCGTATGTAATAAAACTAACATTAGAACAAAGTAGTCGTCATCACTTACGCTATAGAGTTTTGGGTAACCAGAATCATAATACTTGCCTTGATACTACTAACTAAAAGTGTTCTATATGTGATTTACATGCTTCATGCTTTATTTCCTCTTCATGGCTAAATTGTTAATTTCACTTATGTGTTTTTGCATATCGTTTCACCTACGCATATTTACTACAATTTTGTGGACGTAAGCCTGCAAATTATGTGCCTTTCTCACACCACACTACTTCAGGCACTAGTGCAGGCGTTAGTTTCGTTTGCTTCAGACGTTATATTAAAGTGAGTCCTTTGGTCGTTTACAAATTTTGTTTTTTATAATGACATAAACGACTATGTAATCGCTGTTAGTATTTAGCAGTAATCCACATTCACTTTGTACTCTGCAGGAACTATATGCCACCTACGCAACGTGAACGTAACGTAATTTCATAAATGCCTCTCGTGAAAATATTAACAGGAGTTTTAATCAAACAATATCTTAAATTGACTGTAAAATATTCTTATTTACACTCTCTTTTCTTTCATATCGTATAATCAAATACGTGAATGCGTTTAATACTTAAAAGTTTTGTATGTACTGATATAATACCTTTGAAAGGTTAAACTTGCCTTGAATTCCGTGTACAATCATTGTGCCACATGCCGATGACTCAAAAACAGTGTCTTCTTTTACAAATGACTAAAAGTAGTTGCACAACAAATTACCTGTAAAATAAGAGTACTTTGTTTTTATAACATAATATAATATGTATTGGTAGCTACACATACAAGCAACACAAGCAGACAATATCTATGTGTATGTCGTATCTATGTGTTATGTCTAAGATAGGAGAAATAAAAAAGTTTAAAAATTTCTCTTGTAAGTTTGGAAAAATATTAGTTGATTGTCTTGCATGTACAATAACATGCAATATACTTGAACAAAATGTGTTAGGTTTAATTTGGTATTTAAGTATTATTAAAATGTCTTTATTAAATTATGACTTCCTATATGAGCGGAAACAACGTTAAGATTGTGAGTAGATGGTCGTAATTGATCATCACGACAGTCGGTAAATGTGCCAGTGTGTCCTACACGTGACCTTATAAACACGGCAGTGAACAATACATAACACCTAACAAGCCGCTGTGACAGCTCGTAATATGTCTACACGGTGTGTCAGAGCTTTTCTTGTAATGTTTCGTCTTTTGCTGTCACGGGAACAAATACTGTAACAAAACATCTGAAGATGTATGTTTCAAAAAAGTACTGTTTTTTGACGATTAGTGTGCCTGTTGAAAGGTTATTTTCTTTTATGTGTGTAGATTTTAAATTTAACAGACACCCAACAGGCTACAGCATAAGAGCTCTTGTATAAATTGAAAATACATATTTTAAGCGTAACGTATTTTCACTAAAAGCATAATTCCCCTGAACCATAATTTCCCTGTCAAATTTGGCAATATATATTCTGATTATATTTCCATAAATATAACCATTACTGTACTTGCTCTTTAATCCAAAAAATGCTCTGCTACATCACACTAACAACGGCTATATTTTCTGACAACAAACAATTATATTATAAGATACAAATTCATAATTAACATCCGTAAACCTATGAAACCATTTCACCTCTCTGGAGATCTAGCTTAAACTATGTAAAAGTCAATTTGAATAACGTAAAAAACGTATACTGTGGACACAGAACATAATGTATTACGTACGTTAGTATAATCAACCCCATACCTGTAAAGTCAAACAACAGATATCTAGGACTTAGCCTTGATGAAAAATAAACTGGAAATTATACATGAAAATAATACAAAATCACGCACTACAACCAGAAACAACCACTGGTTAATTGACAAATAATATTAGTTGGCAAACCAAAATAAATTATTTATGTGTATAAGAATATCCAAAGTGTTTTGGAGTTGCGACATAAAACTTTGGCTTTCGGGAAACCTTTGAAAACACAATTTTTCAAATCTTCCAATCTAAGACTCTACGCGTGATATTTAACCTTTTTTGGCTAGTGACCAATCAAATTCTTCATCAGAGTCTTGCTGTAAATTTCGAAAACAAAAAAAAATTGCAGGTATGTCACAACATTTATATAGTCAGTCTGCTGCAAAACAAACGATTCCTGCTCTGATTTTCTTGTTAGGCGCACATTCGTTATTACGGCAAAAGATGTTTGAAGTGATTTCTCTGTGCAGTGATCTACTTGTGTACGTGAGTAATCGTGTTCAGGTGCACATGTTGAAACATTATTCAGTAAGAAGCCTTGACACTGTTTGAGATTTTTCCTTATGTTCATGTTAAGTTTGAGACGTTTTGTCATGTAAGTTACGTTAATTGGACGCAGATAAATGTCTGAAAGTGTAGAAGAAAATCCTTTTATGATAAGTGTCTCTCTAATGAAAGTATTGTTACGACGGTCTCACTGATCGTCGTATGGTACAGTGGAAAACAAAATACAAGACACCAATGAAGTCATTAATCGTCAGCATTATACAATTAAACAGTTTTTAATCATCAAGATAGTCCCTTACAACAAATGGTCTGATGTTGAGGGTTGATTTATCGTCTCCGTTTCCTGTTCCTTACTTACTGGCTGTACTAAGGTTTACCTTCTGCACGAGTGTAAGGTTTACAAAACTTATTTTATGAATTAGGCCCAGTGAAGCCGCCTCTTTTATTACTTCCATCTATTTTACCCCCGACCATGTGGTCTTCTATTCATCACTCTTCTCTTCCTCTTTGTACAAAGCTTTCTCTTTTCTCCCGCTCAGTGTTAGGCTTTTCATAATAGCTATTCTTTTCTGGAAAGGCAGTTCTATTTCTGCATTCGATGTGAAACATGTGTTCCGACTATGTAAGGAAAGTTAATAAATCTTCAGTGGTTTAATTCCTTGTGTGTATATGACTAATATTATATTTTGATTGAAGTGATTAGCTAATTTTAACAGTAACTCGTGTTCTGTGAATTCTGAACATAAGTGTTTAGTCCTCTGAACTAGCCGAATGTCGTTGTAAAAAAAAGCAAAACAGAAGCGGAACATGCGCGCGCGCGAGGAGAGAGAAAGAGAGAGAGAGAGAGGCAGAGAGGGGAGAGAGAGCGAGAGAGAGACAGCGCAGTACAAAACGGCCAACATAAACTGTCACCCTAAAAACAGTTGATGCAAAGCGCGTTTAATAAAACGATAACACAGTACACAAAGAGAGGCTCTCTCTCTCTCTCTCTCTCTCTCTCTCTCTCTCTCTCTCTCTCTCTCTCTCTCTCTCTCTCTCTCTCTCTCTCTCTCTCTCTCTCTCTCTCTCTCTCTCTCTCTCTCTCTCTCTCTCCCTATCAACTGAACTGTAATACCTGCAAAGGGATAAAAACCGCAAAGGATTCTGTGGTTTATTTTAACGAAAGTATTACCTACTAAACAAAATAACACAGTCAGAGTATCAAATAGGCGTAAAACATAAAGAAACCGACGTAAGAAGCTCGCGGTACGTTACAATATATATAAAACAGTTTTTGCTATAGTTCTTTTCTTGATGTATACATTATATTTAATTTTTATAATGAATTCACCTCAAGATATTTCTTTCCTTATTAGGAACATGTTTCGGGAACCATTGTGTTCTCATCCTCAGCCTTCGTGAGGATATATATCTTTTATATATATTACGTATATATATGTAACATCTGGATTAGGAATTTGAGAGTATATATGTCGTGGGTGTGCAGGGTTGGTTGTGAGCGGAGGAGGGTGCTCACTTGTGTATTTAAACAGGGCGTTGGTTTTCCTCAATTTTGTTCTTTATGTCAGCTTTCGTTAGTGTGTTTGGGCCTTCCGATTCTGATCAGCGGGACTTACAGGGTAAGCAGCGGCACTTTTTTATATCGTTTCCCTAGTTATGTTTATGTAGGTTGGCGGTGGTTTATTTTTTTAAAGTTCACAGTTGTTAGTGAACGAATCTCGCGTAGGCTCAGGTTTTTACTTAAAGTATTAAAATGACTTACACCTGAAGACGACCGCAGTATTTCAGTAGTCGGAATGCTTTGTGGTAATTTCTAAAGATCTTAATAGTCCCATCTAACACTTCTGATAATATTCACGTAACGTCTAAAGTTACGTATGAATATTGTATGAAGGAAAAATATTCCACGTTAGTAGGCATATAAAGTGCTATACAGAGCAGAAATATAATAGCTTACAAAGAAAATAAATAATAAATCCAAACCAAGAATTAAGGTTAAGTGATCAAGTTCATACAAAGCAATCTGAGGATAGACTACAAACATTAAAATGATATAGCAGCTTAAAAACAGATTAGACAATCGATGAGTTAAAAAAAAAATGGAAGACAGTAAAGAGACATATAAAAAATAAAAATTACCAAAATGAAGCTAAAATCTGTACAAAACCTTCACAGTGATACTTTATTGTCTATATGTGAAAATTACTCTAGATGAAGCGTGTGTTGAGTATAACAAAATTTGTCCTTAATAATGTGAAAACGACGAAAGTTTATGGATGAAATAATATATTGGCTGAATAGAAGAACTGAAAGAATTAGTAGAAGGCAATTGGGGATTTAGATTTAGGAAGCGAGATGACGACCAACTTATGAGAGAAAGAAGATGACGTAGACAATATTACGTAGCAGCGTATTATACCTAATTGAATTTTGTACATATCGTTAAAACTCCGCAGATTTTGACTCTGCATCCAGTACTTTTATTCACTACATACACCAAATCTTTCAGGGAAAATAATGACATACCTTAGGTATGCTTCTGTGTAAACATTTACGTCATATTTACAAGACGAGTACGGATTGTGCTGAGCTGGATCGTTCCTACGGGGTATTTCTAAAACGCCAATAAATCGGATGCCCCCAAGATTAATTAGCTTACTAATATAACTTCAGCGACAGTTGTATGCACGTTTAGCGTAGTCAGATATCTTGTACGACTGCCGTGGTATTGTATTTTGCCGAATATTAATTGTAGTTACTCTAAACTATTTTTGTTAAAGTCGTTTATTGAAAGCTATTAAAAAACTAAGAAAATTATAATGTTATCAAATTCTAAGGATAATGAAAATCAATTTTGTGATAATTTTAATAAACGATAATATAGTTTTCGCTTAAATTTATTTATTTAATCGGTACTCCATAATGCCTTATATGAGACCTGCATGTACCGTTTATGTATGGTCAAAGGTAGAACGACTCTGCTAACACTTTACCTTTAAAGATGCGATGAAACACATGCCTATTACAGTTTTATTGGCCAAAAAGCGCCATAAGGTTGTACCATACGCTTTAATATATATGTATATATAAGTTATAAAATTATAGGGTACAAATTAACTCGACGCCAAAGTCGACGGGGACTAAAATTCATTTAAAAGCATTTAACGTATACGACAAAAAAGGTATGAGAATCAATTTTTACAAAAGCATTAAAATTCCAGTACTAACATAAATTTACCAAGGATACAGAAATAAAAATGAACAAATGACAAAATAAGGAAATGCATCACTCAAGCCAGTCAAATGAAGCACATTTTTTATTTATGAGGTCACATTGAAAGGAAATTTCAAAACAATGGTTAGAAGATATAAAAATAAATTACAGAAAAAAACTTGACGGTGTATTTGGAGCGGATGTAACGAAGTTTTAAGCTAGAATAATTTACAGAAGGCATAGTGGAAAATATTCTTTCATAAAAAGTTGCTGCTCAAACACGTTGTTTAGAAAAAACTCTGTACTTATTAAAGTAAATTATAAAACACAATAGTTCATTTGTGTATAGTAACCAAAAACTATATTTCATTTTACACAGTAATAATTTACTGTACTAATAAAGTTTTAATATATTTACATTTAATATGATCAGAAGTGTGAATTGTTCTTACAATAGTATTGAGTAAGATATTTTATAATAAAAATTTCCTCCTAGTTAATGTTTATTTTATGAGGTTAACATTCCTGTTTGAGCTTAATTGTCAGAATATATTTAATGTAAGAATATGAAAAGAATCCTGTTTTTTCTGTAATTTTAATTGTTCTTAATGCACGTTCTATTCGTTTGTTTGGCTTTTAATAAGTAAATAAGTGAAACCTGACACTTCCAACAACACAGACAAGAAAGTCAATATTTTAAAGAAGTAAATAAACACACACACACACACACACACACACACACACACACACACACACACACACACACACACACACACACACACACACACACACACACACACACACACACAGCAACAAACAGTTGTTTACATTACTTATTTTGTTCATAAGCACTATCTTGTCTTATAGGTAAGGTTCGTGCAAGCTATTATTTAAAAAATGTACAAAAAATAAAAGCTCGCAATGAAAGGCGTTGACATAAATTTTTGTAAAGTATATGGTTGTATATACAACCTTCTGCAAGGTAGGTTACATTGCACACATTGCACCAGCGCTGTCAAGGATACAAAATTAAATCAGGTTGAATTAGTATAAAAGTATCTCATGCACATAATTGTATTGTCGCGTTTATTTTCTTGAATTGTTCCGTAAAAGAAATTACTGTTTACCTACAGTCGCATTACTCGTATTTAATGCTTTTCCGTCTCTACCCTGTATTCCTCCAAGGGTCATGTAGAAATGAAAAGTTAAACTTTGTAACTCAAGTGATGTGGTTCTTCTGTTTTCACTTTCTCACACTCTTTGTCGGCGCTTACTGCAGATTAGGATCTAACACTTTTCAAAGTTAAAGTTCTTTTAGTTAGCTAAATGTATTAACGTCGTTTCAATGTGCTAACTTTGTCAGTTAAAAGTGTTCTCTTTTTTCTACTACATTCTTTTCTTAATTCGTATTCTGTCTTCCACTAACTTTTAAATGTCCTTCAAGATGGAGTTGAGCAGTTTAACCACATTCAGTTACCAGTACCAATAACAGACAAGTGTGTTTGAATAACATTGATTGTATTTTGTTTGGAGCTGTGAAAGACGCACCAGTATTGTCGAGTATGGTATTACAGTGGTGTAAACGGTGGTCTCTCACTGATATTAAATACTGGAAATTTAAAGCTTACATCACTACTAATATGATACTAACAGTGTGGTGTGAAACACAAACATTGCCTGTGAGATACTAACAAATCTGTGATTGTTTAAATGTATCTGGTCCAGTTTTACTTCCATGTTCCTTAAGGAAATGGAAGTATGGTGATGGCAAAAAAAATCGTGTTCGAGATTATTGCAGATTCTGATTGTACTACACTCAAAACATGAAAAAAAGTCGTTTTCCAAAAAGTGTCTGTGTATGTGTGTGTGTGTGTGTGTCTGTGTGTGTGTGTGTGTGTGTGTCTATCTGTCTATCTGTAGATTTTTTTTGGCAAACGATAACAGCCGCAAATTCAAACAGAATCAAATAATGTTTCGCATACAGCCCTGAATTGTAGAGTTTTCAAGATCTGTTGATTTTGGTAAAGATCGGTTAAGGGAAAGGGGTAGCTTACCGGCAACGTTTTATGTTTTAACAAGGGTATTTTCTATGGCAAACGATAACAGCCGCAAATTCAAACATAATCAAATACGTTTTTGCATACAGCCCTGATTTCTTGAGTACTAAAGACCTATTATTTTTGGTGAAGATCGTTTAAGGGAAGGGGTAGTTTACCAGCCACGTTTTTTGTTTTCTCAAGGGTATTTTGTATGGCAAACGATAACAGCCGCAAATTCAAACAAAATCATATAATATTTTGCATACAGCCCTGAATTGCAGAGTTTTCAGAATCTATCGTTTTTAGTGAAGATCGGTTAAGGGAAAGGGGTAGTTTACCTGCAACGGTTTTTTATCAAAGGTAATTTTTTTCTATGGCAAACGATAACAGCCGCAAATTCAAACAGAATCAAATAATTGTTTGCATACAGGCCTGAATTGTAGAGTACCCAAGACCTGTCGTTTTTGGTGAAGATCGGTTAAGGGAAAGGGGTAGTTTACCTGCAACATTTTATGTTGTAACAAGAGAATTGTTTCCATGACGAACGATAACTGCCGCACATTCAAACAGAATCAAATATTTTTTTGCACGCTTCCCTGAATTGTAGAGGACGGAAGGTCTGTTGATTTTGGAGAAGATCGGTTAAGAGAAAGGGGTAGTTTACCTGAAACATTTTATGTTTTAAAAGGGTAATTTTTATGGCAAACGATTTGACAAGAGTAAAGTACTTAATTTCTATAAATAAAGTATCCTGATAAGAAGCTCATACTAATCCACTGTAGAAACGTAGATGAAATATCTATAAATGAAGAGGTTAGGTGAACTGGGTTGGGGTAATTTTCTATTATTAAAAATTATAGTTGAAGGTGGAGGAGAGAATTTTTTATATGTGTACTACGTTATCGGCAACAAAGAAGTAGTTTTTTGTTAAAATTGCTTCCCGGGCTCTTTAGCCGTAGTGCAATGTTTTCTGCAAAACCAGACTTTTCTGCAGTGCCATCGACTGCCATCATCGGTGAAAATCGAGTGCGAAAACGTGAGGTGGTATACGTTAGTGACCACAGTACTGTGGTTAATGCTGAAGCAATAAGTAGAAAGACGTAGTTTCTATGGAAATATTTCATTTCGAATATGATTTTAAATATAAATCTTAGAACATGGAAGTCATGTATGGTTCTCCATACCGATATTTTTTCTTGCCGCTAAAGGTTATGGGTAAACACGCAACAAAATAATGTCGTCACGGTGAAGCCAAAAGAAACGTGAGTAAACAGGTCTGAGTAGGAAGAAAAGTACATTTTTGTATCATGTAAAAACGTGTTTCACTACCTTGTGTAATGATGCATACAGAATTGTAAAAACAGAAAATAATACACTGCAAGTATTTATGTTAACTAACAAGTGTGATGATAACTTTCCAATAATAATGCGTAATAAGAGCACAAATACTAGTCGTGGCGATACGGAGTTACCAACCTAGAACGGAGAACGTTCGGTGAAAAAGGGGAACCTAGTGTCCCTATAACGTGATATTTTGTAGATGGTAGTTTAGTTACTTGATATGTTACTTAGTTATTTCACAGTTTAAAACATATTGCATGACTGTTTATTGTATACGAAAAATATATTTAAATACCAATTAGTTATTGTTGTATGTATTAACATGGTCGTTATATTTATAAAGCATTCACTGAAAAGGTACTTTATTTGAATTAGATACAAATTCATTTTCAGCCAATTGTTCATTAGTACTTAAAGTGGGTTTTCGTTTTAATAAATTTGTCAATGCATCGAAAACTTATTACGTCATGCCTCTGTTAAAACAACACTGGATGTTTATTTAATCTTGTCGAATTCTTTGTAATATTTTTGAAATTTATTTTGTAATTACCTACTTCCGAGTAAAATATTTTGAAATGTTAGAACTAATTTTTTACTTCCGTATCTTTTTAATTATTTGTAACATTTGGTATGTATTCTATACAAATATTTTAGCTTTCAAAAATATAACGCACTAATTCGGTTGAATTAATCAGTCACCGAAATGTTTGACTCTTACTAAACATTTTTTCTCTACTCACAACAAACTCTATCCCATCCTAACAATACCTGTAAACATATTCTTATGTTTGCCTTTATAGCGAATTTTTAGCAAATTCTAACATAATTTTGAACTGTATATTTTAGTAATGTGACGTTTGTATTCATTTATAATAAATTGCGATTTAGTAGGCCTTTAATAAAGTATTCATATATGTTTTGGTACACAGCCTGTTATATGCTTTGATAATCATTACAGCTGTAAAAGACAACACTAATCATAAATCATTGTAATATAGAATTAAATACGAGGAAAATTAATCGTACCAAATTCATGTATACGAGGTGCGATATAAAAGTACCCTGATTTGTACTGTGCATGCCAAGTCAGCTGACATGGCTCCAAAAAGGCGATACACGTGTGTTTACTGTACACTATACTACATACTTAGTATAATTTTTATAATAACAGCTTATCTGGTTTGTTTACAAATGTTAATTGTTGTGGAGTATGCTAATCTTATTTGACGCATCTCCCATGCAAAGAAACAATTGATCAGCGAATTTGTATCAGATTTTGTCAAAAAGTTGATGAAACACGTAAATATACATTTTGAGAGTTACAAAAAAAGTTTATGGGGAAGATTGTATGAGTCATACACATGTTTATGTGTTTAAAGATTTGCGTGAAACTGTCGAGAGCGATAGCGTTGAGGAAGGCTTTTAATCAGCAAACCTGACCGCGATGTTGACCTTGTGTGAGCTGCTGTGCGATAGAACCACCAAATCATCATTTGTGAGATAGCAGATACTTTAAATATTAGTTTTGGTTCAGCCTAGTCTATTTTTACTGATGAGTTGGGAATGAGACATGTTTCTGCAAAATTTGTACCAAAAGTGCTTGCAGCTGACCAAAATGATGACCGGGTGTCAGTCGCTCAAAATCTGCTTGAAAGTGGTAAAAACTATGACAATTAAAATGATACGATCCAGAAAATAAGGCCCAATTTTCAGTGTGGAAGACCGCAAATTTTTCAAGACGAAAAAAGGCAAAGCAGAGTAGAAGCAAAGACAAGGTTATACTCACAGTTTCCTTTGATCACAAGAGAATCAGGAATATGTTCCTTTGTTTATCAGAAATACGAGTCAACAGGCCAAACAGTAAACTACGGTTCCGACATTTCTGTTTAGAGGCGGTTGAGAGATGCAATTCGTCGAAAAAGCTCAGAGATACAACAAAATGGTGAATGGTGGCTTCAACACAACAATGTGTTCAACACTTTCTTGTGAAACACAATATTCCACAGCTTCAGCATCCTCCATAATCGTCAGATACTGGTCTCTGTAAATAAATAATTTCTCTTTCCAAAAATAAAAAAAATTAATTGGAAGGGAGATCATTACAAGACATAGAAGACATGAAACAAATGCGACGAGAGGACTTGAGGCTCTTACAGAGGATGCCTTTAAAACATGCTTTCAGCAGTTTGAAAAGCGCTGAAAGAAGTGTGTGGATACGAAATGGAACTGCTTCGATGGAGACAACTTTACGGATTTGTACTCTTGTATATTTCTGTAAATACAATCAATCCTTACACTGTTTTATCACACGTCGTAGACATATGTACATTTAGCTGTTATACATCCGTAAACAAAACTCTATCTGATAAATTAACACGTAAGATAACACAGATTTCATTACTTTAAACAGACGTTCTTTGTCATAAAGTGATAGCCTGTGACAACTGTGTCAGCTGCAACAGGGAAGGTAATAAACACCTATAACGAACGACGCTAACAATGTGTAGTGACGACAAAAGTGACACACACACATAAAACACACTTATCATACACATAAAATCTCTTTTAGTAACTTCTAATCCGGAACAAAATACATGAAACATGAGTAAAACATGACGATGTAAAACAGTGGATTTGGAAGTGGTCCGTTAACTTTTTAGCAATACGAATTTTACATGATATAAAGAACTAATTCGATTTTTACCGCTTCTGCGTAAATAAGTAGTAAAATTTATTTAAAATTTTTCATAAGTATATGTAAAATACTATTGATTGTGTTAAATATTACAGTAGCTTTCATGAAATGTGCTTACCTGGCCTGTGATATCTGTGGAAAAATAACAGCGAAATAATTACTAATTTAGACAATAAATAATCTAAGCAACATATTTTTCTTCATTTGTTTTACACGAAACAAGTGTTTTCCGTGAATGTTAATATCTATTATACACAAATGTAAGTTTACTAAATAGTAGACAAAAATAAAAACAAACTGCATGTCATCGCTCTACGACGACGCAAGAAAAGTCCCAACATTCAGAAATGTACCGACATCTCTGTTTATACGTGATTAACTGTGGATCAGAAATTTTGTATCCGTGAGACTTTTCCAGTTACAAATACAGATCCCCGTTACTTGGTGTTTAATTAGGCCTATTTGTTATTGAAACTATCTGCAAAGTTCTAATTCGTTATTTATGCTTTCCGTCATATATAGTAAACGATATTGACTACATTTGAAATGAAGGTCTTCCATTACCAAGAACAGTTACTAGAAAATAAAAATTCCATTTATGGATTACCATATTCAGAATTATTTTTAATATCATTTTATAGGTTTTTAACTTTTAATATAATAAAACTTTGTGTTTAAGTTTATTATAGTATTTTCATTTTACGTCGACATATTTTTATTGTGTGAAAGTCGTACAAGGTCATGCGACAGCTTTGTTACTTTTCATTCTTTCTGTAGCATTTTATAGACTTATAAAGTAGTATCTTTGAGATCGGGTCGTTTGTCTCCTAAATGTAAATATTTTTCTTTTTTTGCCATTATTAGCAACATTTAATGACATAATGTAAAACATTCTTAACAAAACAATACAAGGAGCGGCATAATCTGAAAATATTAACACATTGGAACAATACAAGTTCATAAGTCAATGCACCATATGGAAAACGACTAATTATCGTCAAGGAATGCCAAAGACCGAGTTGTTGAAATCTATACGTACAGGCTGATATAATATCACACTTGTAGAGATAAACATTACATGTGTGGAAAATTCATATACCTGGATATAAAAATATCAAAAAATAGAAGGAAGAAAAATATGAAAAAGAACAATTTGGAACAATAAATTATTATTAGTTTAGTTGTTCCAATAATTACATCTGTTTTGTGCTACTCGATCTGGCTATTGCGGGAGCCGCCAAAACTTTTGTGTTACAGATACCGAGATTAAAATTTGGCGTATAAAAAGAACTGTAACTTATACGTCATGCTGTATAAAACTATGAAAATTACCGTGTAAAGGACATACAATATGAGTGAATGACTAAAAGTGCCCATAGAGAAGACAACAAAGAAAATCGGATGTTGAGTAAACCTGAAGCAAGAATAATCTTAGATATGAGCAAGTGAACGATGTAGCTATCTGGTGGACACGAGTAGAAGAAGTGTTTGCACGGAGCAAGAGAACATAGAGTTGTATGTGGTCGAAGGTAAATTAGAAAAAGGAGAAGTGCGACCTTATTTGTTTTAATAAATCGTCATCATCTTCAGCAAGGCATAAACCAAAAGTTTACTGTTCCAGTCCCAAACAGATACACTAGAGTTGGTCACTCCCACGCTCCTTCGGAGGACATTCACCTCTCTGTCCTTTTGGCTTATAATTCAATATTTTTGGGGCATTCATCCATTTGGTTAAGATGTTCCAAGCTTTTTTTCCAATATTGAACATATTTGTTTTTAGTCAATATAACTTAATAATTCAAAAACAATTGTTATAGTCTTCACTTATTCTATTCACTTTGTCTTACTTTTTCTTTGTCTCAGCCACATTATTTTAAAATTTTTATGTTTGCAATTACTTAATACTCCTATTCTATAGCTGGTCAACTTGGTTGTTTTCTTTTAGCTTTCATCAGATACCAAAACTAAAAATGTTACTCATTCACGTTTTCTTTTATTCACGTCGCATTATTATTTTTAGTACTTTTGGTTACTGTATCAATATAATACAGACGCTGCTTATTTGTTTAATCTATACGTAGTCTCATCACTATGTTTATATGAAATTTTTTAATTTTTTTAACTGTTTAAATAAGATAGGCTATATTGTCTCTACTGCGTACGTTACAACATTGTTAATATTATTTTCGTTTTTAGTTTCCTTATTTCTTATTTATTACGTTGTAATCAAAAGTAATAAAACACTCGCTAGAGTATCATAAATAATAATAGCATTTGAACAACAAACGTTTAAAAACCTTCACGTTCAAAAATTATTCTGTACGAGCTACATAACACAGAAAATATTGAAAGTATGGACATAAATGAATAGAAGATATGATGGGGAAAAATAAAGTGTAAGGTGTTTGTTATCGATGAGTGGAGTATCTGTTCAAAAACCACATACCATTCATAAAGGTTTAACAATAAAAGAGGCGTTCTTTCATTTCTCTAGTTAACTATAAAGAGCCTTAAATGTGTTGTTAATTAAGGTGATTTTTGTAAAATATGTCTTTTCATATAACTGCTTTGTAAAAACCTTTTGATATTATTAAAACTTTGGACATAATTCTTCTTCTTCTGAATTACTCAAAAAAAAGTTAAATTAAATATACCCCTCATACTCGTTCAGTAATATTTTCCAAGAAACTGCAATTGTATTTGAATTCAATATAAATCTAAATACCTAATAATGACGTTGGCGTTTCAGAACGGTTTCCTAGACATTTCTGTAATGTCGGTTATTTAAATCGGCAGCAATCCAATTTGTTATGCGTTTTTCTTAACAACAATAAATAAAATAAATTACAGAAAATTTACACGAATACGAAGTTTACGACTTATAACATTTGTCGGATGTCATTTTACGATCATTACTTTGTCAATAACAACTAAAGACAAGTGTTCCTACCATTGTAGAACTACGGACAGTGATGCCTTTTTAAAGCTATGTTACAAAATTAATATAGGCCTAATGTGTTTAATAAATGTCATTACAATTTTATTTAGTGATTTTTAATGATGTCAGCCATAACCATGGAATACTATGAATGTGGTGGTAATGAACAAACTTTTTAAGGACTTTTGAATCCAATGATATACACATCTGAAAAACTGTGAATTTTCTTTCCTTCAAAATTGTGTGTGGCACAAACACTTTAATTCCACTCACACCTTATAAGAAATTATAAGAGATTACTAGAATCATTTATCAACTTGATATTTCTCCATTTGTGTTTTTTTATCAATTTCTTTACAAATGTCAAATGTTGTCCTATTTTACCTTTTTTTTAATAATAATAACAATAATACACACCGGTCTTAAATTATTGCTTTTATTAAGCGGTCTACAGTAAAATAAAAATACTGTGTTACATATTGTTAGTGTATGATGGCTTTAAATAAGTGTGAGTAATGTGACTAATAATCTAAATCAAAGACAATAAAGTTAACACAATCTCTATTAATGACATGCATTAATCTAAATTACGCCTATTTCTAAAATCCTTTAATACGAGCAATAAAGTCAGTACACATAATTTTCTGTAAACGATAATGATAAAATTGACACGATCGAAAAATATCTTTAATCGGAAAACACAACAAACAATAATTCAATATTACGAATAAAGGACAAAAGATACGATCCAATCAGCTGCCAAGACTCCAGATATTGTACTGAATGAGCCGCATACGTATTTATTAAAACAAAATATGGCGTCTAGATGTTTCGACGTCTATATCAAATAGTTTTTATTATCTCTAAATCTGTTCATTAAGTCTTGGTATAAACAAATTTAGAAATGTACCTTTGAATTGTGATATTTGCTGATAATCATCTCCGTCTTCAAGGACTAATCTAAGGGCCTATTCCACACTCGTGAAAACTAATCGGATCACCGGTTTCTAGATCATCATGAACACCTTTTCCCAAACGATGTGTAGGTAAAGTTTTCGCCGGGAATTTTTATCCAAACCAAGACACCCCTAAGAGCTATAGCCTCAGTTATAATTTACATTAATTAAACCTACATGATTTTTATGTAATTCTTTGGAATATTCTGTTCTTTTTTATCCCTAAAAAAATAAAATTTCTATAATGAGTATAAATATCATTATCTCTGTTCTATATTTTGTTTCATTGTTAACACAAAACGAATCGCCATGATAATATAGAATTCGAATTGAGGTGCAAAAGTTGCCTAAATTTTGCAAACGTTTTGACTAAATATTTTTTGTCATCTATTTTCCTACTGGGATTACGGTAAATCACGTCTTAAGCCAAGGTATTTAAAGTAACGATTGATTTTAATGCGTTAATTTACTTATTTGGTTGGATATTTTATGTTATTTTTGCCTAAAGTATCTGGTTCACGAGAGGCGAAGAGTGATAGAGTTTGTTTTGTTAACCAATATATAGTTATCGGTTATACTCGCCACACGTTTTGCGGCGAAAATGTATATTGTTTACTGAGAACACAGGCAGCGTGCGTGATACTTTACGCGTGTTTTGGGAGGAGTAGGACGCAACGCTCTCGCGTTCCAAACATTTCTGCCCCTTCCAGATGGAAGTCTACTGCATATGGGGCAATCTAAAACTCTAGTACGACAGACAGGCAAAATGTGTCGAACTCGTAGCTGTGAACTGCATAATACGAACAGAAACCATAAGACGTGTTAGTAGTTATAACTTACGATTCAGTGCGTGGGTTTAGCGTAAAGCGTTAGCTTAATTGTGTTCTATTATAGTCGGACTCCTATAATGGTGCCTTTGAGTGTTACGTATTGTCAACATTCATAAATAATTTATACGAGTTGTTATTATTTTCTTTACAATGACTGTAATTAAAGTTGCGAATAATGAATTTTCAAGTTTTCAGGTATATGTATCATAGTTTAAAGATTAGTTTAGATTAGTTAATAATCCGAATGTGTGTGTGGTTTTGTCTTTGTGTGTACATCGAATTATTACAATAAAACTGTCATCAACCATGTCTGCTTTAGAACATAATATTATCGTCATTGTTATGTGGCTCTGTACGACAAAGACAATCAAATTTGTACGCGATCAGTAGGCGGCCAAACAAAACAAAAACACTGAATATTGCTAAAAATAATGGTGCTTTGTTGAAGAAATTCATGGCAAAAGAAAAAAGTGCTAACATGTTTCAAACATATTGCCCACGAGCATTAGACAGCACAGTTTTATTTTTCTAAAAACCTAATTTTAATCTAATTTTAGTAGCTAATTTTAATCTAGTTGTGCCTATACGAAATAATTTTAAAACCTGAACTTTTTATGTAAAAATGTACTCATTTTATACAGTTATATTTTTGAATTCATTCGACTATTTTTTCTTTAATATGCAACATTTATAATGTGTCAAAGTAAAATTAATTAATACGATCTACTTAAACAAACTTAGGAAACACAATTTTTATTTGTCTATCATTTCTAACACTGAAATTTTGAATTTATTCGCCTCTTTTATTTGCGTATCTACAGTTCATTGTGTTGAATTGTATATACATTAAATATATCCTGTCTTCATACATATGTAAGTTCGTGTACCTTTTTGTATTTTTATAGTTTTTAAGAATCAAATTGATTTCTCATTGTTACGCTGGAACCTCCATTTATCGTTTTAAATCTGCAGGAAAAAATAAGGGGTGAGGAAGATAGGAGTTGAAAAGTTTATTAGCTAAGTAAGATTAATCCAATTTTACAGCAATTACTCAGTAAATCTAAATAGCAGATTAAATATGTGAGTAGCATTGTACAGGTTCAACTTACTCCGTGAGTAATTATGTGTATTCTGATTGTGTATTTTCTTAAATTATACAGTTTCTTTTCTTTTTTATCACTGGAATGCTTCCAAGTCTGTTTTCCATCAGTGATCATACTAACTGATATTTAGGTTCATGAAAACAGGGTAGTATAAACATTACTACGGTAAGTATAATCATTGTTATTTTTACTTTCGTAAATATAATAAATTCTGAGACGTTATCATCTTGATACTGAATAAAAAAATATTGCAAAGTCTTTTTTTTAAGATTCTAAGTCAGACCAGTGTAATAAATTTATTATTGTCTTTATTCTCGCTAATTCGAAATCCAAGGAACCACAAAAATTAAATTACAAACTTTAAATTACAGAGGTGTCATATTGTACTAGTAAAATATTGTCTGCATAAATATTTTATTCTAAAAGTGAAATATGATAAAGTATTTTACCTTGTGTAACATATACTTAGTACTAATGTTTTCAACGTTTAAAAGTAGAGAAGAAATCTATTTCCATTTTTTTTTTAATTTGAACTAAGTAGAGTGCAGTATTACGCCTGATATAACAAAGGCGTAAAATTATGTACAGTCTTAGGTTAATGTGCCTAATTTGCAGGAAGAAAATGTTATTTTACTCTGTCTCTTGCGATAATGTTATATTTCCTGTGCACTGTTCTACACTGCACATTGTTTCAAAAGCTTTCAAATATGAGCGACACTATCATTCCTTTAGAGTTTACTACCAAGTTCAGAAATGGCTAGGATGGGGATGGGAAAGGAAAAATAATTTTTTCAGCCCATTAAGACTTCATTAGAACCAGCTCCTGAATCAATTTTGAATTTAATTTCCTGTGGCTGCACGACTGACTGTTCTACTTTTCGTTGTCGCTGCCTAAAATCCGGATTGCAATGCACAGTTGTGTGTAAAATTGCCAAGGATCAATGTGTTAGATTTGTGAAACGCCAGGTTATAATATTAATATTACTGATAGTGAAGAGATTAATATTGATGATGAAAATGAAAGTGAATTTCTTATTGATGATATTGAAGAAACAAATGTCAATGATAACAGTGATATTGAAGACTTTTTGTGACTTAAAGTTTTATTATAAAAAGACTCTTACAAAAGGAAAATCTGATCATATTTTTAAAAATTATTGTATAATTTTCCTGTAACATTTTAATTGTATTATTTTTAAATAATTACCATTTAATTCAATTTAAATTTATCATCTGATATTTCTGAAATTATTTATTCAGTTGCAAAAATTTTACTTTGCCCTAAGTGTTTGTTTTCGTAAATGTTTTGTGTTGATTCTACCTTCCTTTTGTGTAATTGACATATTTGATTTCATAAACTGATAGCTTCCTGATTTTGACATTTTATGATATGTGTTTAATTATGTAATTAATTTTTGAATTCCATTCGCTTTTTGAAGTTATACTTCTTTAGGCGCGTTGAGGGCGAAATTTTTAGTAAGTTATGTAACGAAATGCGCGCGCATCATGCAACGGAAACGAAAAGTTAACAGGATAAAGTTAGCCGTGGACAACGAGCCTGAGGCCAAAAAAGTGTACTGCATGAATGGATAAATGTACAGTTCCGATACCGCTAAACAGCTTTTGTTTATTTACTTGTTACTATGGTAATTAATTCTGGTCTTGTTGACATCTTTAGTAGTAGTATTTAATAAATTTCATTACTTATTCATTCCATCATCAGAAATACCTATAAACATACATTTTATAATCGCTTAAGACAATTACAAAATATATAAACGTATCTGTATAAAAAATTACAAAATGTATCAATACAATCGCATATTAAAAACATTAAAAACTGCAGGAACGGATAAAGGTACAGTTCCGATGCCGCTAAATATCATTTGTTTATTTACTTGTTAATATGGTAATTAATTCTGGTCTCCACGGTGTTGCAACGGCATCACTTTAACAGCCACTAACTTTATGTCCATCTGGAACCACAGTCTGTCATGAACGTCACACGCGTGTCCAAATTCATTATTTTTCATTAACTTAGACCAACATAAAATTCCACAATAACCAATTACTAATAATTAATCATTTGCATATTGATAGAAACTTGCACATTGGTTTTTATTGCATTAGGCTGAAGTGAGGATTTTTAATGTACTTCTTTCGTTATAAATTAGATTTACTTAAATTCGTCTTTGTAAGGTAATAATGTGCTGTAAATGGGAAGTAGGATATAATTTCGGTCAAATAAATTCAGAACAAGAAAGGAAACTGAATAACAATTATGGTTTTAAAAGGTGAATAGGAAAATCGCCATTGAACATATCAACTTTCTTTCTTACAAAATAATGGAAACTGCATAAGAATTATACTGGAAGAGAATGGTAATAGGGAATCATGATCCAGCATGGTCTCAGGTTCAAAAGTACAGACGTTTTTTGTACACTAATTACGGAAACGTTTGTTAAAACGTAGGTTTCTTCTAGTACCGACTAATCATTTATTTTTCGTAAGTATTAATTTCAAAAGTCTTTTTTATATTAAATGAATAAAAGTTTCGATAAGTATTCTATCATTATGTTTGCTTTAATCCAATAATCTAATATATATTTCCATATTTTAAATTATAGATCACACTTAATTATTCAGAAGTCTATCGAAAAGTAAATCCATTGCTGTAATACACTATTCGTAAGTATTTTGAGATATTTGATAAAAAATTAATTTTTCTCTTCTAAAATATTATAATATTGAATTTACATTAATTCAATTGAATTAAATTTTTATCTTTTAGTGTATAATAGTCATATTAATTTTATTTTATGCATATATATATTATAACTGTGGTCGTTGTTTATTCGTTGTTATTTATTTATTGGACCACTTACACACTATAAAATAAGATACATATTATATAAATACCACTATTACATTAACGACTCGGAACACAAAGTTTTTTATAAGTAAAAATATAAAGTTTTACCTTACTGCCTGAACCGGTTTTCGCTTTTAAAAGGCTTCTTCAGAGGCTGCCGCTGGTAGCGCTGTCCGTCCTGTTGTGGGCGACGGAATCGAATTTCGAAATATCGATGCTGTGTGTGTGGGTGAGATCTTAGACCTCTCCATCACAAAACTAGAACACAGGCACAAATTCAGTATATACAGAAAACCAACTACAACTGACACATTAATACACAACTCCTCCAATCACCCAATACAACACAAACTAGCTGCCTTCAGAACCATGATACATAGAATTAACAACATCCCCTTAGATGAAAAAGACTACAAAGACGAACTAAACACGATAAAATATCTAGCAGAATCTAACGGATATGAAAGAACAATAGTCAGTAAACTCCTACGCAAAGCACAAAACAAACAACAGACAAAGACAGAAAACAACAAATTCATAACACTAACATACATCAACAAACAAACTGAAAAAATAGCCCACAAATTCAAAAAAGCAGGATACAGAATCGCTTACAAAACTACTAACAAAACAGAACACACACTATCAAAACACACACACAAAGTACAAAACAAATTCGATCTACCCGGTGTTTACAAGCTAAATTGCTCAAATTGCAACAAATTCTACATTCGCCAGACAGGACGTAGCTTCAAACAGAGATACATTGAACACACAAAGGCACTCCACTCCACTACAGAATCCACATTTGCAAACCACCTCATTGAAGCAAACCACACATATAAAAACATCGACAATAACATGAACATTCTACACGTACACACAAAAGGCCGAAAACTGGACACTCTAGAACAATCGGAAATATACAAACACACGAAAACAAATAAAAACGACATCCTAAACGAACAGACACAAATCAAATCGCACGCATTATTCGAACACATCTCACCCCACACACACGGCATCGATCTTTCGAAATTCGATTCCGTCGCCCACAACAGGACAGACATCACTACCAGCGGCAGCCTCTGAAGAAGCCTTTTAAAGGCGAAAACCGGTTCACGCTGTAAGGTAAAACTTTATGTTTTTACTTATAAAAAACTTTGTGTTCCGAGTCGTTAATGTAATAGTGGTATTTCGTTAAGTAACGGACACGTCATGGACAACAAAATCCAAGAATATATTATATATTATATACAAAAAGAAGTATAACTTCTAACCGCGTACATAAATACACGCACCCAAAATTTTTTTTATTTAAACAATATATTATTTACAAAATTTTTGTTTCATTTTGCAATCCTTTTACTATATTATTCTTACTGTTGTTATTGTCATTAAAATTTGTTAAATATCAAAAATACTTTTTCAAAATATTTCACCTGGATTAATAAATTATGTGAACTTATCAACAATGTGTTTTTCACTTTTTTGTAAATATTCATCCTCATAAAAAAAACGATCATTCACATGCAATACACACAAAATACAAAAAAATACTATATACTCTAAGTTTTAAATGTGGCCTGTTCCAACAATCTTTGACATACAGCAATGTGACACCCACCACATTGTAGGGACGTTTTTGAGCTACAACTTTTATTTGATGCATTTTTTGATAAAATACTTCATTTTTAAGTTATATGCGAAAAATCGTTTTTCACCCCTTTCAACCCCTATAAACCACCCCTAGACACTTTTAAGTGGTAGACTCATTTGTCTTGTATAATTTATGGTTCAAGGACCATATGTACAAAAAATTAGCTCTCGTGCGGTTGTGTAAAAAGATCTCTGCTATTTTTGCACCTCGCATATTGTTTAATCACTCTTCTTTTCACTTACTTTTTACTCTATATATATCTCTACCTGTCCTACTGTCTCTTTCCTTTCTCACTGTCTGTATCTTTCTTCCTCTTTTTGTTTTTTTTTCTTTCATTCCCTCTTAGTTGGTTTATATTAAATCATTCAGAAATGATTTACAGAAAACCATACTTAAATTTTGTATTTAGTTTCAAAATATTAACAAATTTACATGGCTTATAATTTACGCAACAAATAAACCTTTTATCGTAGTCTTGTTTCCCACTAATATTTTTAATCATATTGCATTTATTAATTCATATCTTCCAAAGAATGTTTTTCCTGTTTTAGGTAACTATTGCTCTCCTTGCGTAACATTTGTCTTCTTCTTCATAATTGTGATGTGCTACACTTCCTTTCATACATTCCTAAAAGTAAATATAACTGTCCAAGCTTAACATTTTCTTGAATCTACACACACATTTTACGTAACAAGTAACGGTTGTATTATGTGAGTAATATTTAATAAATATATAAGGAACGAATAAATCAATAACACGTTTGAAATATTAAATATCTCTATTCTTTCAGCATTGACCTACACATTAGAAAGTCTTATTATACAGCCCAACACACACACACACACACACACACACACACACACACACACACACACAGGGTTTCATTGTAGTCATTTAATTTTTAAAATCGTATGTTTTTGTTAATCCGTATTACGATACAAATTTATAGTTTCTAGAAGGAAGTAGCTCTATAAACAAAAAGTACCAATGTTGAAATTTAAAAAGAGGTACTAAGGATTTGTGTAATTTTTGAGGATTATTAAATACTTGTTATAACAAATATTACATAAAAATTTATGTAGTTTTAATGGAACACTAATGTGTATTAGATTATGTATAATTTAATTTTCTTTATTTCCTAAAAAATCAATAAATTTTTAAACAAATTATCTAACACACAAATATATCTTCCAACTATTTAGTAATTGTTACTAAACTATTTAGTAATTGCGTAACTATTAGTTTTATTTAGTAATTGGTACGCTACCAGGAATATCGATCGTTAATCAAGTAAATCAGATAACGAATTGCCAAATAAGATAACAAAGTGATGAATAATGTCTGCTAATAGCCCAATGCATTTCACAACGATGTAGTATAAACTAATGTGTTCTAGGAAATGAATTACAAAATTCTTTACCTTGAAGGCCACCACTGTATAGCACCCAGTGTGTCTAAAGTAGTCAGTTATCGGGTGATTGGAACCATAAAATTGGGCGTTGTAATTTGTGTGTAGTGAACATACATATGGAGAGACTCTATTATGTACATTCTGTTGGTTATGGCAGATAGCATATTATATAGGCCTATATTTGTACTTTCAAACGAAAATTATTGTCTATTCTTATGAATATTTTTAATCTTTCATTTATATAACGCACACGGGAGCATCGGTTTATCTGATCCTCTAATTTCAGTAGATTGTCAGTCTTAAGAGACTGGAATGTTTGCCTAAAGCTTATTTGACAGATACATAGGACAGTATTCTCCCCATGCTTCTACTATAGTCTGAAAAACTAATGCCTCTTATATATAATTTTTACAGACTATGTTGTTGAAAATAAATATATACTAAATCTCCGCTTTTTATACAATTTGTTTTTACATAAACAATCTTAAATGTACATAATCTTTATATAATCTTAATTCTTAAATTTAGCATCACAATTCGGCGCAAACATTTATACTGATGTAGCGAACTTAATTTTGAATTATAAATGTGTATTTTATGAAAATATTATGAAACCTCTAAAAGTATATTAAACCTCTAAATAAAATTTGAACCAAAGCACCATTTCTTTGGAATTAGGAATCAACACCAGGAATTATAAAAACTAAAAGACTATAAGCAGGACTAGAAAATGAGAAAAAACATTCAGGAATACTTTCTTATTAAAAAAAAAAACTTTATTCGGGAGCAGGAATTTGGCACACGATGTCACCAGGTCTCGGATTTATGAAAGCGATAGGCATATCGGTTGCCTTGAATTTAAAATTCGCGTATTCGCAGATGATGTCGAGTCTATGAAAGCAGCTAATACAGGTTGTTGAGTTCCAACATATTTCGACTGTACATAGTGCCTAATGTAAAAGAGAGATCTTGGGATAAATTTTACTAATGGTTACATATTACAATGACAAAAATTTAGATTCAGCCATTGGAGAAAGAAACATAAAATTGATAACAGAAATGAAATACAGAAAGGCAATGACTACACTAAATGGCGTTCTACGAAATAAATACATAAATACAGCAAACGTACAAAATAACGAAATACTATCGTACTGTACATTCGAATGATACAAAAATGGACTTCTGAGACATGCAGCAAGAATTCATATAAGAGACAGGATGGCAAATTAGAATCCGGGCAATAATGGTGAATACCTGAATCTGACTGACGACACAAAGTCAAATTAAATTCTGACGTCAGATTAATGTACGGACTTCGGCAAAGGGTATGGGAGGAACGATTATCAAAAGTACTGCTGCACTGCCCAACAAGAAAATGGAGGAGACAAAGGAGGGAGAAGCTGGGGTTAACCAAGGAATGCAAAAGTGTATAGTAGAAACGTAGAAACTAATTACTAGATAAGGATCCTTGGCGATTAAGATTTGAACGACATTTTGAAGATGATGTTAAATAATGAAAGCCAAAAATAAAAGGTCTGTGAAAATTAAAACATCAGTGACAGATGTTCGAGACAGGGGAATTATTGTTTTACAATATTGATATAGACTTACATACATATTTATTTTAATATTCATTAACAGTAAGTGGCAACTTTTAACATTTTGCTATATTCTACCGTGTATGTCTATACATGAAATCTACATTTATAATTCAACTTTCGCCCTACGTCAACAAGGTGCATTATGCACTTATCGTATTTGATAAAATAATTGGCGTGGGTGCCATGTAATTGTCTTATCTTTCCGTAATTTGCTATTCACTGATACAATTATGCAAATTAGAAATCGTTTTCTATTTCAGTTACCCAAAAATCTGTTTTATTACATCAACAGCCATGTTGTTTTCCTTATTGTCTAATAGACACCATCATTTTAATTGGAAAAACGTATATTTATGGAGAAGAAATGGTGAATTAAGCGTATGCATAATTTATAAATGACTTGGAAGCTTAATATCAGGCACTTTTTATGCATCCTATTTATCTCCTACGATAAAAACTCGTACGCCTTGTAGAACAATAGAAACAAATGGACCGCTTTATACACATTCGTAGGATTAATTTATCGTTCCGAACTTAAAAACATATAGTGTGACCTAGGAAACGCATCCAATAAAAAATCTAGATAAGTGGGCTGTAATTGTTCCGTTTATGCACTCGTGCGAGTTTTGTATTTACCGTGACTTTCAGACATCAGTGCTACCAACCTTCCTGCCTAGCGTCGCGAGGTAGCTGTGCCAAGTAATCAGCGGTATTCACGTAGGAATGTGATTTTCTTAATTTGTATTGGAAATGTAGAAGACAATATTACTTAAAGGCTCATTTTTATGAAATCCAATACAGGAGAGCACTATGGGATCCCAATTCTGAAGATTATAAAAACATAAATTTAAGAAGGAATAATGGATTGAAGTACTGTTTACATATCGTGCGTAGTTAATAAAATGAATCTTCTTTTCATTCTTCTCTTCAAAATACAACACTCACGGATCCATTTTCAGTACTGATAATGACAACGCTGAAAGAAAGAATTTTCACACCCACTTCCGATAATTTTGAGGCACGATAGAAATCAAAGTCAAATCGGATGCGAAACTACCGTATAATATAAATCGGAAGCATGAAAGGGGCTTTAGCACACGTACATTTTGATACATTATTATTATTACTATTCATTAGGTTTTAGTATTTGTATTCAGTTTTTAATCTTCCAAATTTTTTTATTGGATATTTAGGTCTATTATTTAAAATTCAGTACAATATTAATCCTTGATGATGATAAAATACTCTCACAGGACAGCTTTAAATAGAGAATTCGAATAAAGTAAATAAACAAAAAAAATATTTCCAAATAAGAATAAAATCAGCACGCTAAATTAAATTCAAATCTAGTTCAGAAAGAATATCCATTCTAACAATTAAATGTAAAAACAAAAGATACACACTTGTTAACTGCCACGCACCAATAAATGAAGACAACAGGAAGAATCCACAAAAAACAGAAGGTTTATGGAATCTTTTAATAATTGAAATATCCAGGATCCCCAAATCAAATGTTATAATACTACTGGGAGATTTTAATGCTCAAATATATAGAGAAAAGAAATTTGAGGACATCGTAGGGTAATATCCAGCCCACAGAATACCTAATAAAAATGGTATGAGACTAATTAATTTATGTAAAATTTCTCAATTGAAATTAATGTCTACATTCTTCAGAAAGCTTCCAAGGAAGACTAAAACGTGGATATCTCCAAACCCGATGTTAGGAGAATTTCAGTTAGATCATGTAGCTATTTCTCGAAGAAATATAAAGGAAATTATGAACGTGAAAGTAATAAGAAATGGCGAATTTGATTCTGATCACCACTTGTCTAAAATTGAACTCAAACTCCTACCTAATAAAGTTCATCGAAAATTACAAAAACTATTAAAGTATAATACAGACAGACTTGCCATAACGGAAGACTCAATAAGAAAATATAAAGAAGAAATTAAAATAGTTAAGCGTGGTAACTGGCAAGAGTTATCTACAGAAATCAATAATGGAGCAAAGGTAACATTTTGTTTAGTTAAAAATAAAAGGCAAGTATGGTGGAATGAATTGTGTGAAGAAGCATTAGCAGAGAGAGTTAAAAAATGGAAAAAGTGGAAATGTTCAGGGAAACCTGAACACTACGAGCAATTTAAGCAACAAAGAAAGGAAGCAGCAAGCATAATAAGGGGAACTAAAAGATCTTTTGAAAAATTAAAACTTATTGAAATCCAGGAAAATTAAAAAAAAATAATAATTGTCGAGATTTATATCAGCCTTTTAAAAATAAACTAAGGGGTTACTAAATACCAAGTGTTTGTTTTAAAAATGAAAATGTTAGAACTGGGCTAAGCAATGCGGAAAATTGTGAAATACTTGCAAAATATTTTGATCAACTTTTAAATTGCTCGGAACCGATTCAGAGGTTAAAACTGTTAGACATTTATGAAAATTTAGAAGAAGATACACCTCCGACTATCGAAGAAATTGAAGAAGTAATAAAACTTTGAAAAATAATAAAGCTAGTGGAGAAGACTCCATATCAGCTGAACTTCTGAAATTGTCTCTACCAAAGATCAAAAATGATCTACAATTAATTTTTGAAGAAATTTGGAAAACTGAAAAATTCCCAGAAGAATGGAAGGTGGCCTTAATACATCCGCTGCATAAGACGGTTATAAGGAAGAGGTTAATAACTACAGACGAATACCTTTACTTCAAGTTGCTTATAAAATATTTTCATAGATTCTGTTGAAGAGAGTAGAAAAAACATTGGATAGCCATTTGGGTGAATATCAGGGTTGCTTCAGGAAGGGCAGATCCTGTCCAGAACAAATATTTACTCTCAAGTCAATAATCCGTCACAGGCTACTGAATTCAAAGGAGATCGTAGTAACATTTGTTGATTTCAAAAAGCCGTTAATTCTGTTGATAGAGAAACTATAGATAAAATAATCCGAGAATTTGTTGTTAAATCTAAATTGGCTAATCTAATCCAAGAAACACTTAGGGAAACAGTCTCAAAAGTAAAATTCATGGAAGAAATATCTCACCCATTCAAAATAATTACAGGTGTAAGACAGGGTGATGGCTTATCCCCAATTCTTTTTAACTGTGTCCTGGAGAAAGTAGTGAGAATTTGGAATGAAAAATTAAAGGCATGCAAAATATCACCTATCATGTTAGGAAGAAGGAACAAACGTATTGAAATAAACTGTTTGGCATTCGCAGATGACTTTGCTATACATTCTGAACATCTGACATCTGCAGTAACACAAGTTAATTTTTTAGAGGACATAGCCAGTAGAACAGGCTTAACAATTTCTGCAGAAAAATACAAATTTCTCACAAAAATTAAAAACGCGCCAAAATTCCTGGTAACAGGACTCTTATATTTGACCAATATCGGTCAAATAGAGAGGGTTCGAAAATGTAAGTATCTAGGAGAGATAATGCAAGAGAATGGCTTGGAAAAATCTGCTATAAAAGAAAGGATTCATAAGATGGAAAGGGCATATGGTATAACTAAAGATATTTACAATAAAAAGTGCATTTCTAAAATTGCGAAAATAAGGCATTACAGTACAGTAGTGAAGCCAGAATGCCTGTATGCAAGTGAATGTCTAGCATTGAGTTATAATTTAGACAAACTAGAAATGTTGGAAAGACGCATTATTAGGAAAATATTAGACCCACGAAAACCTCAGAAGGTTGGAAATTAAGAAGTAATGATGAAATATATCAAAGTATAGAAAATATAACAGAAACAATGAGAAAAAGAAGACTATTATTTTTGGACATTCATATAGAATGGACGACAATAGGTTGACAAAGCAAATCTTCAAATATCTGTGGGGGAAGAAGTCAACATCAAGCTGGATTAAAGAAGTCCAAAAGGATTTAGAATAAAATAATATACATGCAGAAGAAGCAATTGAAGGAGAAGTTTTTCGGACAAAAGTGTAAAAATGGTGGGAATCCAGGGTAGGAGAGAGAGAAACGCAGGTTCAAAGTGGACTGAAGACAGGAAGAAGAGGCACAGTGAGAAGATGAAAGAATAATGGAAAAAACAAAGAGTAAAGAATTGAAACTGGCATGTGGTCCTTAGATGACCGATACGAAAAAAAATCAAAAAAAAATCAGCATGCGTTCATGGAAAACAAAAAGCTCAATAATTACAAAAATTAATTCAGTGGCATGGAAAACTCAAGAGTTTAAGGTAATAAAAACAAACAAGTAACTAACGTAATTAAAAGGCATAAACTTGAAAGGGAAATTCCTATAAAATTGTTTAGAGAATGAAAGTAGATACAGCTGTTAAAATACTTGTAGAACCTACAGTTCTGGCATTTCTTGTGTAAAATTGCTTAATAATGACTTGATTGTTTGTTCAGTGAGATTTAATTTGTTGAATCCACAATTTTTATCAAGAGTTGATTGTTTTAACTATAAACACAACCGGCAACAATAAAAACATAACCTTCCAATGTTTTCGGAAACGAAAACACGATTACAAATTCTGTTTTACCGTTTTTAATCAACTAAAGCAATGCTTTACAAAATTTTGTTTGTTTTAACTTTTTTCAACAGCGATGTCAGGAAAATAAAACATTTTTGTTTACATTGCAGTAATCTTGTACTGGGGAAACACATTGGGTTATTTGTAACAACTTTCTCAGTATTTAAGCGAGTTCAAATTAATACTAAATTATAATAATCACATTATAAGTTACTTAGTTTCCTTAGTTGCTGTTTCTCACTTCTACACGTATCTTTTTATTAGTTGTCTACTTATTTCACTTAATATTGAGTATACCAAAATAAACAGATAGCAAGTTATTACCAGAAATGAGTCCTATAATCTGTAAAGTGAGTCTTTGCAAAGAGGTAATCGTTTTTACCTACAGTGACTCTACAGCAAAGTATAGTACAACACACAACACTAAACAGTAAGGTGTAAATATAAATGTTTACTTCACTAATCGTTGACTCATAAACGGCAGATGGATAATAAAGTAGGAAATATTCAGAAAACCTATCTGAAATATTTATTGCGGTGCACCATACGTAAAAGGCGGGAAAACGTGTATTAGATCATTCCATTGACTCCATTATATTTATAGGAAGATTTTACTTTTCACGTTTCAGTGACCATGTTACAACTTGCCTCACAAAATGTTGGATTAAAATAACTTTACAAACATATTATGATGAAGGAGTAAAGCATTATTTCCTGACTTGTAGAGTGGCACCGAACTCTTATAGCAGAGGCCAAATTTTGAAACTGAAGCTTCGTCCTAACCTCAAAACTGGCATTGTACTATATATATAGTAACATTACAATTTAAATATATTTATTTGAAGAGTACTCAATGTTACTATCTAATTAACTACTAGCTAGGTCGTGAGATTTCTGTTTTCGTTCCTTGAAGTCCCTTTAGTTTCACAATTAATTTTATTGAATTGAATTGGCCTGCAGGCCAATGGTTTATACTGCCATGAAGGTGCAGTGGGTTTTGTGGTCGAGAGGAGCTGGTCTATCATTTTTGTAACGAGTGAGTTCAGCCTTCTAGCCAAATGTTCAAGCATGACAAATTGAATAGTCGAGCTGTTGCTCAGACATGTCGCTGTCGGAGGGGCCATCTTCAAACGACGAAGAAGATTCTAAAGTACCTGAGTTCACTAAAAGACGCTAAGAATTCACTATCCTCTTGCAAAGTGTGTCGACATCTACGAAAAGAAGGATTCACAATTATCTCGATAAACACGGGCGGCATTGGAGTCTGGGCTACAGTTGCAGCATACCTAGGCACAGGTTTTGTTCAATATTGCTAAATCATGGACAGGACAATTTTTTCAACTGGTTCTATCTGGCTACTCTGAAGATACTTGCTACGCGAGCTTCCGAAGCATCTGCGTCGAATAACAACAATTCTAAACATTTACCTGGGAGATTGAGCTTGGAAATTTTATTAATGACGAAAATAACTTGAGCTCTGCAAGCTTACGCAACGTGTGATTTTTTGCGTCCTTCAGTGTCTATTTCTTTCATGTTTAAACGCTGACGTAACCTGTAATACTGACAACAAGTTCCGACATTAAATAAATTGTAAGCTAACTATTTCTGAAACTCAACCACACAAGCAACGGGAGAGACAATTCTCACACATGCACTTTGCGTCTTTTGAATATTAAATGTGTATTCTGTACCAAAGAACGTGCGTGCACTGCAACGTCACGAAATGACATGTTTCGTGTATAACATTACAAGGAGACTCAAATAGATGCGTACAGGCCTATATTTTATTGCAAGTTGACATTTCTGCTCTCACCATGAAGAAGCCTCTAAATTATTAAGTCAAATACCACATTAAAATTGACTTAACGAATCATAACTTGTACTAAAAAAAGCGTATAGACCTTGGTCAGCAGTATGTGGGACATCTGATACTGCTTCCAGTATGTTTTGCACTCGGTGCTGCTTTCTTTACACACACGCACAGCTTTGACAAACTAAGTATATGCAAACTAAAGAAACGAAAGAGAGAATAAGAATGAGAAGATAAAGGCAACAGATAGTAACAATGGCGACATTGAATTTTGAATGGCGTAAGAAGAGGGTAAGAAGGAAAGGTGAAGTAATAAAAATGAAGAGGGGTGAGTACTGGAACTAAAATAGGAAACGGGGAAGAGGAATGGGGGATAGGGAATGCTAAAATATAAGAGTAAGGATCAAATTTTTTAACTTATAGTTGTCTCATTATTTAAAATGCTCAATATGCTCATTACGGACGCTACAGACACAGAACCTGTTGTGTCTGTTAAGTGACGGTACGTGCGCGTCAAAGAGTGGATCTTGCGCCCTCTTGTTATTGTAATTATATTAACTGTCGTCAAATTTAGTTGGTGAAGTACGTCACATTCGTACTCTCTGTTTCTTATGCATTACGTAGATAAAATAAAATTCAGGTTCATAGACATTGCTAATACATTAGCTGCAAAGTTTGTTAAAAACTCTGGCGACACCAACTACGATTCAGTTTTTCAAGAAATCAAAAAAACATCTAACATTTCGATAAATAAAATCACGGAAACAAGCGCAGTTACGGATCTCAAAATTAATCACCTTATTTCTCTAAAGGAGCTAAAAAATGTTCTGTCGAAATGTAGAAATTCTAGGCCAGGGCCAGACGGTATCCATAACATCTTTCTTAAAAAACTTCCTGAAGCAGCACTGACATTCCTTATACGTTTGTTCAATGTTATATGGTGTTCCGGAACATTCCCTGATAAATGGAGGGAAGCGATAGTTATCCCACTCCCTAAGCCAAATAAAGATCATTGTAAACCTGAAAACTATCGTCCAATTGCTCTTACCTGTACTTTATGTAAGTTAATGGAAAAAATTATTAACAGAAGATTACAATGGTACTTGGAGAGTATTAAGTTCTTATCAGCGCATCAGAGGGGTTTTCGAAAAGCTCGATCTAGTTTAGATCACTTAATAAATATTGAAACAAATGTCTGCGAGGCCTTTTTAAATAACGAACATCTTGTTGCCGTCTGCTTAGATCTGGAAAAAGCTTATGAACTGGTATGGAAGGACCGAATTGTATACATTATGAAAAACGTTGGAATTACGGTATATTTGCTTAACTTTGTAATAAACTTCTTACAGCACAGAAAGATCCGGGTAAGAGTGAATGGCATATTATCAGATAAATATAAAATCTCAAACGGCGTGCCACAGGGTTCTTCACTTAGTGCCACTCTCTTTTTAATTGCCATTAACGAACTTTCTTCTGTAATATCAGCCCATCCAAAAACATCTTTTCGCCGACGATTTAACGCTTTTCTGCAAAGGAATCAACATCCAGTCCACTACGGACTGCATTCAGGAAACACTCAATAAATTAATTAACTGGGTGCAAAACACGGGTTTTAAATTATCAGAATCAAAATCTGAATATATAATTTTTTCTCGTATCAGAAGACCAGATTCAAGAAATATAAAATTGTCACTTGGAACCAAAGAAATTAGACGATCAAATGAAATCAAAATATTAGGTCTCACGTTCGACCAGCGACTCACATGGGGTACTCACATAAGAACATTAAAAGGTGAATGTTTAAGGAGAATGAATCTTATTAAATCAATCGCATCATGCAACTGGGGTGCCAGCAATGACGTAATCATGAACACCTACAAAGCCTTTACAAGGTCAAAAATGGATTACGGAGCAATAATATATGACTCAGCTAAACAAACCATTTTAAAATCTCTGGAGACTATACGTACATCCGCCCTACGCCTGGCCCTAGGAGCGTTTAGAACTAGCCCGATTAACAGCATTCTAGCCGAGTCTCATGAATATCTGCTTAGAATAAGAAGAATAAAACTCTGTCTGTCATTTGCCACAAGAGCAGCTTCAAATCCTGATAACCCTGTAAGACTTAATGTGTTCTCAAATAGGAACAGCGACAAATTTCCGACCCAAACCATCATAAACGCTCAGCCCGACCCAAACCATTTTATGAACGTATTAATATCTACCTACGCAAATTAAACATTCATTTTCCTTCAGTTTTCACCCAGCAACATCCACCAGAGCCTCCTTGGTGTCGTAAACCTCTCACATTTGATAACATAATCTCAGGATCCCCAAAAGCTACTACAACTCCGTACATTTTCTTGTCCAAGTTCTACGAAAAACTTGATAAATGCACAGAGTACACGCATGTGTTCACGGATGGTTCTCGCACAGACGGAAACAACGGATGTGTAGTAATATTTTCTGAACATGAATACTTATTCAGGTTGGACAGGGTCTGCTCGGTTTTTTTTTTGCGAAGCATATGCAATTCGTTCAGCACTGGAAATAATAAAAGATTCCATTGGCTCCAAGTATATTATCTTCTCAGATTCTCGAAGTGTTTTGGATAGTCTGCCGCAGAAGGACAGCAAGTAACCCATTATTCAAGACATATGTAACATAACCCTTGATATCTCAACTAGGCAGTGCAAGGAAATTATTTTAAGGTGGATCCCATCGCACATCGGAATTAAGGGCAACGAGATGGCTGATAGGGCGGCGAAAACTGCTACGTCGAGTCAATATCATCCTCACATACTTCCCACAACGACCTTAAGAAATATCTGCATTTAATACTTCTGGAGCACTGGAATGATGAATGGCTTAAGTCACCACCCGCCAAGCTATTCCGAGTGAGGAAAAATATTTATGAGCAGCACTCACTTGCTACAGACTCCAGGAGAAATCAAGTGTTCATAACAAGACTCCGCATCGGCCACACGCTACTGACTCACAAGTACATTTTCACATGAGAGCCTCCTGCGAGATTTAATCACTGTGGCACGGTTTTGTCAGCTTTCCATCTTGTTTCAGAGTGCCCTGCTCTTCAGCATCTAAGAAACAAATTTAATATCCCTGCAGATGTGCGAAAAAGTTTAAATGACAAGACTGCAGCCGCCAACATACTTCTCCTCTTAAAGGAGATTCATTTATTAACAGCAATATAGGTATGAACTAAGAAAATTATGAGAACATTAAAAATTGTGTAATTAAGTTAATGGACTGATATGTTATTATGACTTATTGTTATATAGTTGTTATATTTTGTTACTTACTGTTATATTTATTATATATATATATATATATATATATACTTAGTTATATTTATTTATATGCAAGATGTGTATTTATATTGCTTGTGTTGTGGGGGTTAATATTTCTCATTTTATTTTGCATCAGTTATACTAATACTGTTATTTGTTAAATATTTTTATCTATATCATTTGTTAACACTATTTGGTATTTAAACAAATATTTACTATACGTTAATACTTCTGTTTAAGAATCGGTGCATATTCATTTTTGTGGTCGCTAATGACCGTTGCTGTTGCAGCGACCTTATAAATAAATAAATAAAAAAAAAAGGTTCATAGATGTAATATGGTAATTTTAATATTTTTCTAATCACCACAGTGCATCTAAAAAAAAAGCGAATATGAATTTGCCTTTTTACAATTTTCACACAAAATAATGTAAAATGATTCCCTTATAAAAATATATAGGCCTATATAATTTCTTGCTAATGTGAATACACAGCCATAATATTATCTAGTAGGTATATGATATGAAAATAGGAAAATATAACTTTCATTAAAATTAATTTATGTTTTCCCATTACGCAAACAAAGCGTTATGGAAAATAACATAGGAATTTCTGTTTAATGACTCTACATTGTTTTTTATTCCATATGTAATGTTTGTTTTATGCAACGCAATTACTAAAATAAAAACTACGCGTCAACGTTGAAAACATATTGTTACAAACGAATTATTTTAATGATGCTGAGCAGTCGGTATACTACTTGCTCTGAAAACATGAAACAAGTAATTAAACCTATTTCTAACTATATAAAATAATTCTGACGCGGAAGACAATTAATTTAGGCAAAAATTATTAAAGTTTTACGTTGCTGCCTAAACTAACTTTCGTTCATTACGAGCTTCATCAAAGGCTGGGCTACAATTGCAGCAAGCCTGGGCAGAGGTTTTGTTTAATATTGCAAAAATCATGGGCATTACATATATTTTTAAGTACCTAATAATTTTTAAGTAATAATTGTTATGTAAAATAATTGTATTCCGGGTCAGAATTTTTTATAAACTTAGTGATAACATCGTATATGTCATGAACTAAAAATTTCAATCAACGTATCAACTTTTTAATACTGGGAAACATTTTTCACAATATCTCACATATTTTTTGCATTTAAAAAAAATGTTTACACTTTCCTATAATATTTATTTTGCTTCAACTACATAGAATTATTTTTACATGTTATGTACAGGTAACGTATTTTCATAATTTTGACGTTTTTAGGTTTATTAGTAATTTTCAGTCTATTAGTAATTAGTCTAGAGTTATCAGTCTAAGAGGACAAAATGTAACGATTACGAGAACAGTAACAAACAATAACTTAACAATAACAACACACAGAATCAGCCTTATGTTAACTACCCAAAATACAGAACAGGCCGATAATATATTTATGCATGTTTACAAAATCTATATAAATAACGTGTTAAAATTCTATCGTGAGGGCTCATGTTTTTGATATAATATTTATATCAGCCTATTACGTACTCCCTCCCCATCGTTAAAATCGACTTGCTCTGCATCCGTTGTAATACAATTGCTTTACGTTTGTATGTATTGCAACGATACAGCCATACGCTGTATTAGGCATTAATTTAAATAAATATAAATTTTGTATAATGTGTATAAGTTACGGGTAAATGGACAGGTCTGAGATTGCAAAAATATTTCATTTTTAGATTAAGGGAGAATTAACCTGTTTCGACAAGCAGTGAACACCTGCTCAATTGTGTGTGTGTTACACGTGTATCTTGTGTGTGTTAGTGATGCAGGCATAGACAGGAATCTCAGCAACCCGCCCCAAGTAATTAATAAAATAATTATTTTAATTCACTGTGCGAAAACTAGTTAGTGTATGATCAAACCAAAGGCACCAAAGTGTGTGTGAAATTTATAGTTATCCCCAGTGAAAAGATGACGTTAATAGAACACGTTATGCGAAGACAGTGCAAAATAAACGTGCCAAAAAATACGCAAATTACCCTAAGACGCTCAAATTAATATAGTGAGTGCTTAATCGAGTTAGCTATGATTTGTGCTATCTCAATTCCGTGCAAAACATTGCTATTAGCTAATAATTACAAATAGATAAAAAGGTTCGGGAGTGGGGGCTGTCACGAGATATGCAGGTATCGACAGGACGACTTTGGAGCCGATTGGCGCGGAATCTCAAGAGGGTATAAATTAAGGGTTCGACCAAAAACCCTTCTCTTCATTTCAAGACACAGCTGCAGCCGGACATGCTGTCCGTCGGCAAAACAGTTTATTTTTATTCTATTACAAGTCGCAGTAACAAACGAAATAACGTTCGTTAAATTCACGACAATATTACGGAAAAAGTAATTACCGCAATAGTAAGTCTACCAAGAGTAGATACGGGAAAGCTGCCGTAGAACGACGCTGGACTCTAGACGTATCCAGGAACATGCCGCTGTAAAACGACGCTGGACTCTAGACGCATCCAGGAAAATGCTGTCGTAGAACAACGCTGGACTGTAGACGCATCCAGGAACATGCTGCTGTAGAGCGACGCTGGACTCTAGACGCATCCAGGAACATGCAGCCGTAGAACGACGCTGGACTCTAGACGTATCCAGGAACACATGCTGCTGTAGAACGACGCTGGACTCTAGACGTATCCAGGACCACGCCAGGACAAGAGGAATGGAAAACTAACTCTGGACAACGCTGGACCCCGGACAACAGTTGTAAGATCATCAGAAATCGAGGTGACATGCGTAATGCATTTTAAATGATTTGTAAAAAGAAAGAGCTCATAAAGACGATTTCAAAAGACAGTAAATTAAAACAAAGAAAAGTTTATACTTAGTAATAATATGTTAAAATGTAAATAAATGTTTAGTCGTAAGAATGAGCGATCGCATATATATAAAAGCATTAATAAATGAAAGAGAATTTAAAGTAAAGAAAGTAGAGTTTATTTTCAAAATAGATAGTAAAGTGAGTAGATATTTGAAGTATAGGAAGATTAATTTACAGTTGAATATTAAAACAAGGCCAGTGTACAAGAAATTAATATAAATTTAAATTGAATTTTAAATCTTGATATAGACTGAGCGAGTAGAGGTCAGATCTGAGATAAGACAATTTATTTCAATATAAAAATATTTTAATTTTATAATAAATTAATAAACCAATTATTTAACATGTCTAGATATAAGATTATTAACATGTTTAGATATAAGAGTTATTTTTTAAATATGTGTAATGTTGCATATCATAAGATAAAAACAATTAATAATGAGCAATATTGTGACCGACAATTATTAATGATGTTTATGAATATTTGTAATAATGAATAAATAATAAATATGAGTTTTATATACTGATAAATAAAAATAATCTTATTATAAAAACACCTGGTATAATTATACAACCTGCATGAATTACTGTATATCGAATTTACATATAAATTCGTTGTATAAGTTTGTATCCCTTGAACGTGAGGCCTGACATGCCTACATGTATATGTATGAATATGTAACGTTGTAGTATACTACTCTGTACGTTTAAAGATGTTATTGTTTTGTCTTTAAAAATTATAAATAAAATTAAAGAAAGTTTCCTTTATATCTGAACGTATAATCAACGAAAATGTGGATCATTTAATCTAAAGTAATCGAATGTGCTAAATTGACTGGTCATTATCATCTTGAACAAAACTTCAAAGCGTTGTAACATAATATCAAGCAAAATCATGACATACAGTATCGACGTCTTCAAATCATCTATTAAATACAGGTACTGAAAGAAATGGGTGTTGCCAGTATATATTGGGACCAATACGTCTATGATTATGTAACTGAAATTATCAACAAGTTAATGGTATCTTTCATCTCGGCTCCAACTTACTAATAATCTTCAAAGAAGTAGGTTCGTCACTGAGAAACGAGCTATTGCAACGTAATGGAAATAATGGCTAAGAAATCGTAGATTTCTCGTACAGGAGAATCTTCTTAGATCCCTTAGAAACGTAACAACTGTATTTCTTGCACAGTATCTAGTCCACAGTAACAGCTTTTGAGTCATAACAATATATAGTTCTAAAATGTCATTTACAAGCGTTTGTAAGCAAAGTTTTTCCACTCCACAATTATATCTAAACTACGATTCAACCACAATTATATCTGCGATTGTTCAAAACTAAAATAGAAGGCTGTCTGCTGACTGACTAATCATTCATGTGAATACAGTTTTCATTAGAAAACAAAACATTCGACAACAATGCTGAAGTGTACCATGCATAATGTCAGTGCACCGTGTGGTATTTTTTTCTTGTATCTTCTGTGTTTCTGTCGCGCACTCTGTATCTTGTAGGCCAATGTCGGACCAGTTTGGTAGAACATTGTTCTCGCAGACGTTTTACTAAAATATTCAGTTAAAAGCTGTTCGCTGCAGACCACTTTCCGCTCGAAGAACAGTCCATGATTTTTATTTGGTGTCATACCATCCTCCGTCATTGTTTGGTCGGTGCAGCTTTTGCATTGTGTGAAATACTACCCGCACACGTGTAGAGTTATAACCGCTAGCCATCCAGCATAACGGTGGTTTCATGAAATATTCACGAAATTAATTTGCAACATGTAATAAGTTGGTCCGTTTAAACGTCCGTATCAGTGATAACAATGTTTAATGCTGAAATTGTTATCCTCCGGAAGTTCAATTTTAGTCTCTGTCATGCTTAAACTAAGATAACCACAGTGTAATATTTCCGTGACAATGATTGACCAACTGTTCACCGAGTACGCATGTGGTCATAGGTTTATGACTTTCTATATTTTGTGAGAGCATACTGCATTTATAAAATTGGAAAGTAAAATTTTGATCGATTAAATATTTTTTTGCCATAACCGTCACAAACTCTCTAAGAATAATCTTGAATGTAGGGCATTTATAATTACTATGGTTTTCTCATTACACAGTCCCTAACAGCCCCAGAATAAGAAATCTACAGTTTTAGTAGTAACAGAGTTGTATGATGGTTATTCCTGTGATGATGACTGTAATGTGTGTGTGTGAAATCTACTTTTGCATTATAAAATGACTATTTCGCTTTACCAAAGTGTCAGAAAAGTTTATTCTTGTTTTAATGAAACGTTTACCATGTAACAGCCGCAACTATAGTAATATTTTAAATACTTCACGTTCCAGTAGGAATATTTTAGTTTCACAGTAGTTAAAGCAATGTGTCAGAAAGCCGTCACAAAGTTTAATTAACGTATTTTCTTGAGTCTGCCTGTTCGTGCCAACGGCATATTTGTGTCAGTGTCAAAAGTCTGAAATTTTACTTTACCTAAAAGTTTTGTAGTTTCTACTAACACATTTATTTCATTTGAACATAATATAATCTGTGTACAATAATGTTAAACTATTTTTGCATGATTTTGTTCAGAATTTTTCGTACACGTTAAAATATAATAACTGCCCTCTGTCTCTACCTAACATTGGCAATTACAAAATTGGTCAAAAAATAATAATTAAATATTCGAAAATTGTGATTCGATTACTGTGTTACCGTCTTTGATGTGTTAATAAATTTGGAAAGGAAGAGTAGAATAAGACGTGTTTAGTTGTTACTGCCGATTCAAGTTTAATGTCATGATTTTGCCTATCGTGTCAAGTTCTTTGCAAAATCTAGAACTACTTACTTGTAGAAATAACGTTTCCTTGGAACGTTTTTGGAAAAACAATTTTCAAACGAATTGTTGAATCAGATAATGTTAAAACTTTCAAGAAAATGTTTCTTACCGTAGTATATATGTGAGTGTGTGTTGTGTGTGTGTGTGTGCGCGCGCGCGCGCGCGCGTGAGGGAGGGAGAGAGAGAGAGAGAGAGAGAGAGACCGTCTTCTTCTCTTGTGCTTGCTCATCTTCCATTGTCTGCTGTCTTGACGGGGATTTGGATTCAAATCTCTGGCCAACATAGCATCCTCAGCCTCGTACTTCCATCTACGCTTTAGCGTACAACACCTCTTCTTTTGTAACGGACTGCATACGGAGTAAGTCCACATATTTAAGCATGGTTCCGTCGCAGGAGAAAGCCTCATATAAAGTAGAATTTGGTAAGCTGTGCTGCCGAACCAATCACAAACGCGCTTGACTCTGTTTGGCTGATGCAGCTTCTAGCTAACAACGTGCTGTCTGTTTGAGTTTATTTACGTGAGCCTGTTTAGGACCAACACTAATCTTTACCACAGTACTGTAGGAACTGATATATACGTTGCTAGTTACTAACTTTCAATCGTTTATCACTGAAGATGGCCTCCAATGGTGGGACCGAAAACCGTTGTTGAAAACCGTATTAGACTACAGTCTAATAGGAAGAGCAACATCAACAGAATTATAATCTACTGTTTCAATTGGCAGAAACGTTCACCTCTAAGTATATAATCATGTTTAGTTATCATATAGGTTCCTCTCGTTTGGCAGCTACAGAACATAGAGAACATTGTCGGCTATGCGTTGTGTTTCACGACGAAGATCTATGATACAAGGATCACATAGGCTCCTCTTGCTTTTATCCTACAGTTGGCATAATTGATTCTTGATTTTTGCAATATTGCTCTCTACGCATTAGCGTGTACATTAATATTAGATTACAAATATTCCTAGTTTAAGTATAAAGACTAATTTAAAAATTTTGCGTACAAATAATAGAGGTTCTCTTTGCGAATAAGTGCTTTAGTTTTCCAAATATAATATTTTACTGCGACCCAACGCAGAGTTGTATTACTAAACATTGCTGCATGGATGGTGATGTCCGTTTGTAAAACATCGGACTCCAGGAGCAGTCGCTTATATAATCAGTTGAATACTCACCTAACTCACTATTTTATCATTCAGCAATACTCAAAACATAGTATTTTGTACAAGTAACAAAATTTTGTTTCGATAAATAACAATTTTATAAAGTTTACATCTAATCTCTAAATTTTCTCTTAACGTTTAGTGACTTCGAGTACTAAGTGCGGATGCATTTACAAGTAGGCCATATTATATGCCTGCATTGCTACTATTACATTTACAACTAGGCCATATTATATGCCTGCATTGCTACTATTACATTTACAACTAGGCCATATTATATGCCTGCATCGCTACTAATACATTTACAACTAGGCCATATTATATGCCTGCATCGCTACTAATACATTTACGAGTAGGCCATATTATATGCCCGCATCGCTACTAATACATTTACAAGTAGGCCATATTATATGCCTGCATTGCTACGATTACATTTACAACTACGCCATATTATATGCCTGCGTTGCTACTATTACATTTACAACTAGGCCATATTATATGCCTGCATCGCTACTAATACATTTACAAGTAGGCCATATTATATGCCCGCATCGCTACTAATACATTTACAAGTAGGCCATATTATATGCCTGCATTGCTACTAATACATTTACAAGTAGGCATATTATATGCATGCATCGCTACTAATACATTTACAAGTAGGCCATATTATATGCCCGCATCGCTACTAATACATTTACAAGTAGGCCATATTATATGCCCGCATTGCTACTAATACATTTACAAGTAGGCCATATTATATGCCCGCATTGCTACTAAAACATTTACAAGTAGGCCATAGTATATGCCTGCATTGCTACTAATTCATTTACGAGTAGGCCATATTATATGCCTGCATTGCTACTAATACATTTACGAGTAGGCCATCTGATATGGCTGCATTGCTACTAATACATTTACAAGTAGGCCATATTATATGCCTGCATTGGTACTAACACATTGAAGAAAACCAAACCTACGTCCACATCAGAATTTCTTGTTTTAAACCTTGGGTCACAGGCCTGTTACTGATACGGAAGCTTTAAAAACGACGCAAGCAATTCTGTAATTAAATGGTACTAATCCAAACGATATACCTTAAATGTTTTTTAAGAATTACGAAATCATTGGAAGAATTATTGTGGTTCAGGTGATTTTTTAATAAGAATAAAAAACAAAAATATAAGTTAAATGCTATGAGACGTACATTTACTGCGTATCGACAATTTGTTTAGGAGTAAAATGTGAAGCTACTAAGGGGAAAACGTCATGGAACTCGCTAGCAATATTTAATGTACAAATGCGTTGTACGAAGTGTGACAGATAAATATCAAGAGCAAAACAGCTAGGGAAATCAGAAAAGACATAAAAGCATATGGGAACAGGACAAAGTACAAGCAGAAGTCTGCTTTACTCAGTATACGCTTTTAGCATTTAATATTCTACTGTCACTTTTACTAGCAGTGTCAAGCTGAAAGTATATTACCAAGTCGACTGGTAGACGCGGCTCTTAGGAGTTTCATAACACTTTAAGCGTTAATAGTTTAAGTGTGTCATGTTTGTTTTAAGTCCATCATCCTACACTAACAGTACCTTCATTATCATTCTTACACGCGTTTATCTTACACCTTTCAGCTCAACCATTGATATAACACAAAATAAACTTTGCCTTCAGGATACTGTTTTGTGAAGTATAGTGAAGCATGGTCAACTGAATCTCAGAACGTTGGCAGTGAGGAAGGAATAGAAGGAATATTTTTAAAGCTAGAGATTTAAGTGAAGACGAGAAGATAAAACAAGCGATGTTTAGACAGACAGAGGAATAGAAAGATACTAAAATACTGATATCAAGAAGGGTTGGCCACTTTGAAAGATAAGTTAGTACAGCAAAAGATCGATAATGAGAAATTAGAAAAAATAGGTAGAAACACTTGAGAAATGATAATCAATTTAGACGACAGAACGTATCACAGAGAACTGAAAAGAACTGCGAAAGTAAAAGTTTGGAAAGGGGTGATAAACCGAATTGTGGCAAGACAATTATTTATATTATGGATGGTAAAATAGGCAATCTGTATATAACTGGTTGCTTATATATACCGATACACCACATAGGCCTACTGGTGATTTAGTCTTTATATTTCTACCTTATGCCTAATGTGTTTTCTTTTAGCTGATGTTTTAAGTTCCTAATGTTGTAAAACCAATAAAAATAGTTCTAGACATGACATATATGTATCGTATCGTAAATACATTTTATGGTTGAAACTGTTACCACGCTCAATCACTATTCTCGTGTTACCCAAACCACATGTGTCTTAATTGCTGTAGCTTATTTACATTATGTAACACTTATAAAGTGTACGAAAGGACATAAGGAAAGCCTACATGAGATCCATTTAAATTGTTCCTGTCTTACACAGTAATAAACAAGAGATATAAAATAACTTCTTATGCAGATTGAAACCCCCGTAATATGAAGAAGAACTCTTGGCAAGCGGTGCCTTCAGTTCACCGAGAAGTATAAAATAATTAAAATTCAATGTACAGGTAAAATGAATGAAGGAGAAAAGCGTTATGACTATAGTTTACAATGGCGAGTGTTATAATTGTTCCTGTAAATGACTTTCCGACTACAAAAATTGCTGTTGTGTACAAGATGTTGTAAATCAAGTTGCCCATCTTAGAGATGGCAGAATCCGTTACCCGTAGAAATCCCGTTCATGAGACAAGTGCCGTTGTCAAATACAGAATTTAATAACGCTAAAAGCTGTCAGCTGTTATATTCCGTTCTGACAAGTTACCGATCACAGCCATGATTGCTTAACAATTTAGTAACACTCTTGTAGCTACAGCTAAATATGAAATGTCCTTATAAGTAACGAAACCTTCGGAAACCTAATTGGTTTTGTACAATAGTCGATACGATATACATATTGTACAACAACTTAATTCAATTAGATAAAAGTTGGCAAATGTTTTTCAGATATACAATTTCATATTCCTATAACATAATTTTTAAAAAGTTACCTAAAATTAAGTAAGTTCTGTTTAAAGTTGCGACAAAAGATATTAAAACCTGTCTATTTTTAAATATATTGTCAAAGCGATTAATGCACTACATATAACAACTGATAACGTTGATTATTTTGTTGATTGCCTATTGAAACATTACTGTACACAAAATAATATTAAAGTGAGTCACTAGCTAGAAGTAGCGCAACAAATTCAGAACCTTCCAAAATATACAAGCGCGTTTTAGGACCAATGAGTTTATTGTGTCAAAGTTTATATTGGCTTCGATTTCAGAAATGTTGATGAAGAGAACATACATTTAGAGAGTTAATTTACATGTAGTCGTTATTCGTTACTTGACGTAGTGGAAAGTTTGTTGTTAAGTGTGTGTGTGTGTGTGTGTGTGTGTGTTTTAGATTAATTCACTCTATTAGACTTAATAGGTTTCTGATAGTTATTGTTTATTGCTATTAGTGCCTACTAAGTTACTGAATTTGAGTGCAACGGTTATTGAACTAAGAAGGATTTGAATAAAAGTGTTTAATAAATGTCTGGACTATTATACAGTTTCATGTGTCACTATAACTTCCCCACATTGAAGTCACTATCCATGCAACATTGTTTACATACATATAAAAAGTATTATAGCATAGTTATACTGTATGTACACACACACGTGTGAGTGGGGTATGAGGTGTGTGGATATATATATATATTATATATATATATTGTAGCGTGACAGATAAGCACATAAAAATGAATGGCGAATTGATCATTAAAATAATATAATAAAATGTTTAAATCCGAAGGAAGCAAAATAATAAAGAATTAATTCAGAGCAACCGTGCAGTACAATCATTGATTAAAAGTATAAGTTCGTATAAAAGGGATGTTACTAGTGATGAATCATCAAAACCCAGTTTAATAACTCAAGGTGAAAAAATATAACCCAGGAAGTTAAGGAGTAGATAAGGAAGCAACCCAGAATATTACTAAACCCACAACGAAGGTAAGGAATAAATAAAGAAGAAACCCAGACCAAGGCAAGATCCACCATAAAAGGTGATGCATTTAATGAAACAAGAAGAGTAGATGAAGTAACCCCAAAAAACCCGATGACATCCAGAAGAAGATGAAGAAAATACAATTCTAAGAAGCCAGAAGAAAAGAAGACATCGTTGAAGAAACAAGAAGAAGACAGCATCCACAAGAAGAAGGAATGCTCTTGTAAAAAACACTCATATCCCAAAATAAATAAAAACAATAATAATAAAAAGTATAACAAAGTATTCATGAAAAAAAAAACCACATGTACAATAGAAATAAGACTAAAAGTGTATAGAGTAAGAGTTGCAAGTGGACCAAGGTGAAACAATAATATAATACCAAAGAACAAATCTTCATTGTAACCCACAAATAGATCTCTTGATTTTAATAAGACTAAATAACCATTTAGAAATAGAATCAAGGAGTGTAAAGTGAACAAGTGCTAGTTTGTGTATTATAAAAAATGAACCTTATGTTTCATTATTGGCATTCACAAACTATGTAAATGATGAAAAAATACAACTTTTGAGTGATTTAATATTTGTATAGAGGGAATATAATACATGTGTTAATATAGAGCTGTCAATCTGTTTAAAATGACATTTATTTTAATGATGAATAAAAACAGAAGCAGACACAGGATAAAAAGTAAAGTGACAGGGTACAATTACCCAAAAAACCATACAAAAAACAGTTAAAAACTGAATAATTAAACTTAGTAAAAGGAATAGAGAATAAGAATGTAGAAAATAAGGTTTTGTTTATATAGAATTAGATATTTTAAAAAGGTATTAGGTATAAGAACATTTAAACAGTTTAGAACCACTAACATCCTTTAATTGTAAAAATATTTATTACATGTATTAATGTTAATAATTAAATAAGATGTTAGCAGGGAAAAAACATTCTTTTTTAAATAATATTTGTTATGTATTAGTATTAAGCTTCAAGTATAAAAAAAAAATGTCTAATTAGTTGAAGACAACTATTATTTAGAATTATTTTTTGTATGTTAATAGTATTGAAACAGATACTAATTGTTATTTTGTGTAATAGAAAAAATGTTTAATTTATATTGCAATGTTAAAAAGTCAGAGAGGGTATAACTCAATATGTATCGTTTATATAAAAATTTGTATGGAAAAATTGTTAGGAATCTAGGCAAAATGATGAAAACTGAGAAACTAAGTACTTAAATACATTTAAACTGAAGGGATTTAGATAAGGTAAACCAGAAACAAAGCCATATAATTAGAAATATAACTTAGAAAGATTCTGTAAAATTATAGCCAGGATTATTAATAAAAATGGAAATGACAGAACTCAAAAATTTGGAGTGGGGAGTCATATATTCCAACATAATATTTTAAAACTTAACCAATTCGTATAATTGCAAGAAATTAAGGGAATATAAACCTTTTATTACAATATGAGATTTAATAATCATAAATATAACTTGATAATGGCAGAATTTGGATAATAACAGGAAGCTGGACTTTAAAATTTAAAATATACAAAATGAAGGTGAAATTACCAATTTTAGATCAAAAACTTAATAAAACGGCATTATTTGATATCACAATACGCCGAATGAACTGAAGGATAAAATTAAGTAACAACTAGCTAATAAATTTGAATAATAACCAAAGTATAAGCAGTTATATAATGTAACTTTATTACATGCACAGGATGCAAAATAAAATTCGAACAATGTAAGGAATAATATTGCATTGGCTAAGGTTTTAGTCGGAGGTGAAGGAAGTAAAAGAGTTAATTATTGAACGTTGTACGGGACACTTGACACGAGCATTTAAAACGTATTAACCTAGTTTCGAATACCGTAATGGCAAGTAATAGTATGATCCGAGAGTGAAAATCGCGAGTGGCGGCAAAAAACATTTTACAACCTCAACACAGTGACATAAACACCCACCAACACCGAACAAACATTGTATAGCACAAAACTACAGTGAAATAACATTTTAAACTCAATAAAACAGTAATATAACTTTACCATCAAAAGTGCCTGATCGACAAAAGTGAACCAGACTTATAAATACACTAATTTTCGAAATACAACACTGAAACTTAACCAAAGACACTAAACCAACATCAGAAGGAAGATTTGCAGACACCAGGACGTAAATTCGACAGGAAAACATCTTTATTGGGACACCAAAAAACTGCGAGGTGACGATCTACAACTTCGACGGCGGCCATTGCTGTTTCATCAACGCTCAACTGAACACAGCCATCTACTGTTTGTCTGCGAGACGGTTCGCAACCTATTTATTTATTTTTACACTTTCAATTGAATATATGTACTTTTAGTTTTAAAAATTTATCTTGTAATGCTATACTTTTTAATCTCTGCCCTATTTCTCTGACTTTTCCCATAAATAGCTGTTCAAAGAACCTTTGTACTTTATATAAAAATCTGTAATAACATATCGATACTCTGAGAATCGATTTAAAAATCGACAAGAGTCCGAATAATCAATTGGCCGAATAATCAATTGTTAATAAAATAATTAATACCTTTCAATTAAAATAGTTTTTTTCTTCATTTCTAAATATAACTATTTAACAATAGATTAATTTAAACATAATTTGCTACAAGAATTTCACCACCAGAAGGAAGATAACCTCCAAACAGAAAGTAAACAAGAATCGATTGCAATTGGAGACAATCCTATAAGAGACTGGAATTCTTTAACAAATACACAAAGGCTTATAAAATCTTCTAAACAAATGATAAATGTTTCGGAACGTCACGAAACTCAATTAATTAATTGTTTTTAATTAATTGATTAATAAAAAAAATTATTTTTAATTTAAAATTTTTTTTTAAACAAACATTTTTATTTATATCAAGAACACATATTTAAGATATTTTGTAACACAATATTATTTCCACGATACACGTTTAGTTACAATTTGGCTAGCCCAACAGTGGGGCTTAAAAGAAAAGGAAGCAGACCAGATTAGGATTGTTACCAGGTTTAGTTACAATATATATATATATATATATATATATATATATATATATATATAGTAACATGACGAAATATCACCGGCTCATATAACACTAATAACCCAATAAAGCAGTCTATCACCACAAAGAATAATAAGTAATAAACATCTTAAGTAGAGATTATCTAAGAATAAGATAATTAAGATGAATAAAAGATAATTTAAAAGTCGATTAACATAAAAGGAATGACAAAAAAGACTAACTGGACTAAAGACAAGACGTGAAACGACTAGAAAATAACCAACAGTTTGGAAAAGTGAGAAAACTAATTATACAAACTTGCCAAGAATGAACTAAGTAAAACCTAATCATAACTCGGGAACGAATAAACCTATGGAAAATAAAGAAAGTTAAAGGGATCCTAAAGAACCATTAAAATGATAAAATGAAGAAGAAAGTAATTATTAACATAACAAACAATAATTACCCAAATGAAATGACCATAATTATTGTTGAAAATTAAAATAAAGATAACAAATCAAATAAGGAGAGTGAAATAATGAACTTGTATTATGAAATGTGTAATGATGTAGAAAAGTACCGTACACAATAAGATTGTATTTAGTGTTTAAAGGATATAAATAATGTAAAACCACTGAATGTCAGATAGGACTGATTATTCACAATAATGTAATAATGTGATTATAATAAGTAATATGAATAACTGTAACCATAATAAGAATTAGTAATTAGTACTACAACCATAGAGTACTTAAAAATTGGAATCAATACTGAATAACCAAAATGTGAAATAAAATTAAACAATAAGAGTCACAGTTAGCTACATAACCTAACTTGCTGTACAAAATCACTCATATTATTACAAAAAATGATATAAAAGGGATATAAATCTAGTGAATGTTAATTTTGGATGAAACTAGAACCCTTAAAGAAAGTTCTTAAACAGATTTTATGACAAACAGATATTGTAATTGTTGTCAGTAATGCAATTAACATGATAAAATCAGATGTAGTAAAAAGCACTTGTATAGTAGGCCTACTTTATAATGCTACTAAAATAACGGGATCAGTGCTTATCAATATTATTAAAACCAAAAGGTACAATTGAAGTAACTAATGGGAGTAAACCAGACCATAATTCGCATTATTCATTTAACAATATTGTAAATAATATGACCAGCACCTGCAACAACATGATGCAGAGCTTAGTAAAATAATAAGAATAATAGACTGTTCCAATGAACAGAAATTATTATAAAACTTGAAGGGGAGTGAGAGGAGTATTTTGATGTAAAACAGTAACAAGGTAAATAATATATAAAGTAGATATAAGCACAACTCACAGAATGCCTACCAGTAGCAGGACTCATGTAATATTCAGTGATAAAATACAGGGAAATTGGCATATCTGAAGGAACAAAAAGCTTACCCGAAGTTGGTAGGATGATTGGTTAATACGTTTCGAATGTTAAAAAAATCTTGGTATTCAACCATTATAGTACAATAAGTAAACTAACTGAGGATGTTATAGGCCTACTGAAGCCTAGAACAAAACACTGTATTTTTATAAATTTAAGATGTTTATTATATTAAGAATTGTTATAAAAAAACTTTATATGTGTCCTAGTTAATGTAAATAACAATCATTCAATCAGTAATTAGTTATAAGCCATAATTTTATCAAATTATTTTATAGAATCTTAGTTGAAAAGAGTGAACTTTGTTATTACTAGACGGATTTAGGCCGTGTAAGATGTTAAAATGATTAGCAGGACAAATTCCAAGACGGGGTAAATCTAGGTTTACATTTTCGAGACGCATAAGGATGTTATATCAAATATAATATATTTTGCTCAATTTCATTAAAACGTTTGGCGTCACTTGTTTAAACTCTACGCCAAAGACCCACGCTGTAAACGAAAGAAAATAAATTTATTAGAACGGGGGGTACGTGTACCCGGCGGAATGTCATCGATTTCCACCAATCACCTTTCATAGATCAAGATTCACACCGATGGTCCAGATTGGAACAGCGGCCAGAGAAGAATAATTTTAGTTAGTTCGCCGAGAGATTTCATACAGTACAGACATCGACTCCACGTTAAATATTTCCGCCATTTTACCCAGAGTGCAACGGGTGACATTTGTAAACAGGGCAGTGTAACCTGTGAGATGTTACATGCTTCGATATTTAATAATAGTGAAGTGTGATGGCTTGTGATAGTCTGGAAGGCAGAATAAAGCATTATCAGTGCAGTTAGTTAAGTTGTAACAAAGAATAAAGGAAGTATAGTGCAAATTATAAAATTTAGTTAGTAATTAAATGATGTTGGACATCATATGAGAATACCATGGAACATTAGTAAACAATTGTAAATATTTCTTGTAACACTACACAACAAACAAACAACATTATTATTCACCTATTTTGATTTATTCGCTGTAATTTCGTTGCGAATAGGATCCAACATGATAATTTTTAATGGTTAAGAATAACCTCACTTTATATCGTTTATTTATAACCCAACATTCATGTACTAGTTTAAGTAAGTAATTTTTATATATTTTAATCACTCTTCTTTTCCGATATTTTTATAATTGCTAACAGCTTTTTAGTAACGTATGTTGCAGTTCAAAGAACTCACAATAATTAATGTACACTTGTTTATCAACAACGATGATTTTAAAACATTGTGACCACCCTGAGATAATTGTTTCAAATCATAAATAATTGTTTTTTTTTTTGTAAAATATTAGCTCCTAAAATGTCTGTAAAGGGAGTAAAAATGTCATCTTATGATGAATAAATGTATTTGAACAAAAGTAAGGAAACGACTTCGTCTTATTTAACCGATGGAATAGTAGTGGTTTTGGAAGATAGAAGGTTATGTTTACTTCGGGATCAGTTGGCAGCATTGATGAATCGCCAAACCGAAGAACCTTGAATTTTTATGTGTTTATCGCTAGTTATAATCTGAAGAATAGTGTATTAGCTTATGAAGAATTAACTACAGCAGTAAGTATACACCGTTACAAATAATATAAGCATTGACAAACATGATATAATAAATTCTTACCACTAATGACGAGTCAAATGATGGCAAATCACCATTATAAATTAATAAGCATAATTGAAAATAAACTAAATAAACGAAAAGTAATATATCAAAATAAATAATAATACAATTAATAATAAAAGTAGGCGGGTATTGGCAGGATACGTTAGAGAATTGTCGCCCAACGTGGGGCTCGAATTAGGCCATAAATAGTAACTTAATCGAAAATTATAACAATATTGTTGACCTAATTTTAGCAAGCAGCTGCAATAGGTTATAATCATGTAACGTCGTGCTACGTCGAAGAAACGATCAGCAGAAGTGGAAAAGGAGATGAACATGGAAGACAAGGAGGCGACACCGGTTGAAGAAATGGAAGTGATAGTGAGAGATACCCAAGGGGACCAACCAGAGGAACTCACACAACCAGGGGACGCGAACGTCCTAGAAATAATGAGGGCTATGATGGAAGAGACCTTAAATAAAAACAATAAAAAATTAAAAGAAGATAATCAGAAGAACATCGAATCATTGAAGTAAGAATTAAGCAAGAACATGGAAGAGACAAATAAGAAGATGGAGGAAAATATGGAAACGATAAGTAAGAAAATAGATGAAAATAACAAGAAAGTGAATAAGAAAATAGGAAAGGAGATGACCGGAATTAGAAGAGAAATGCCAGAGGTACACGAAAAATGGAGGCAGACCAGCCAAGATTTGCAACAAACCAAAGAAGACATCGACGTACGAATGAACAACCTTGAAGAAAATAGCGAAATTAGGATGGATTCCCTAAAAAGGACGAATCAAGAAGAACTGACGCGGATACGAACGGACTTTTGGGGGAGAGATGGGAAGATATAGATGCCTCCGTGCACAACATATGAAACCAGGCCATCAATAACAAAGAAAAAATCGAAGAACTGCAACAACGGGAACTTCTAAATATACGAGAGGAATTCGAGATGATCCGCAATCGACCAACACAGGGTCCATACCTACAAAACCTTGTTATTTCGAATTATTTAATGCTATTGAATTATTTCGATTGTTATTAATTTACTTACAAACCTCTGATTACACTCATATTTTTCAGTGAAACGTGCGTCAGGTGTTAAAAAGAATATACGAAATTATACTACTTGCAGAAGAAACAAATTGAATAACATCACAAATTATATAATTACTGCAAGAAACGTCGAGTTACTTATATAGAAAATTATATATATAGATAAATATATATATTGCAACAGTACGTCTGAGTACGTTAGTGTGCATTGTCGCAGTTAGTTAAAAAAACGTTAATAGTGTAAATAATAATTGTAAAATATAATTTGTTAATTTGTAGTAATTTATAATGATATTTAAAATTTACGAAATTATAATTTTTTGGAATTATAACGTATCATAAATGTTTAAGTTACTCTAAAATTGATTGTTATTTCATGAATGCGATATTCATATGTAATAATATAAAAAAAAAATATGGAATTGAAAAAGAAATACAATCTGGAGCAAGTCGAGAGCACAATATATATTAAAACAATTTTTATTTATACATGTAAATTTATATTTTGTGTATTATATTTATGAATACTTGTGTAATGTTATTTGTATTGCGACAATAATTGTGTGTATGATGAGCACACACAAAAGAAAAATATGCAAAAAATAATTAAGAAATTTTAATGCGTAAATTTTGGAAAGTTTATATAATAAAACTTTGAATGATTTTTACAAAGTCGATATGATACAAGAAGTGTTATTATTATTTTAAACACACACCTATTACATCTTTTCTCGTTATATTATAATTTGGCGCCCAAGAACGTGGTGCCCGACCATACCATGTAACTATTCAAAAAACAAAATTAAATGTTAAATGAATGCTCTACTAGTTAATATATGTTAAAAAATATATTGCAACGATACAGCCATATGCTGTATTAAGCATCGATTAAATAAATATAAGACTTGTAAAATTATTATAAGTTTGCGTAAACGGAAAGGTCTGAGATTGTAAAAATGGTTCATTGTTATACTAGGGGAGAAATTAACCTGTTCCAACAGGCAAAGAACAAAGAACCCATCGATTGGATGTGTGTTACGCGTGTATCTTATGTGTGTTAGTGATGCATATAAAGACAGGAATCTCAGCTACACTCCCCAAGTAATTACTAAAATAATTATTTTAATTCACTGTGTAAAAACTAATTAGTGTAGAAACAAACAAAAGGCATCAAAGTGTGTGTAAATTTTATAGTTATCCACAATAAGAAAATGACGTTAATAGGACACACTACGCGAAGTCAGTGCGAAATAAATATGCCAAAAATACGCGAGTTACACTAAGACGCTCAAATTAATATAGTGAGTGCTTAATCATATTAGCTATGATTTGTGCTATCTCGATTCCGTACAAAACATTGCCATTTGCAATAAATTGCAAATACATGAAAACGTTCTGTAGTGGGGGCTAGCATGTGATCCGCAGGTCTCGACAGGATAATTTCGGAACCAACAGGTGCGGAATCTCGAGAGGGTATAAATTAAAGGTTCGACTGGAAACCCTTCTCTTCTTTTCAAAACACAGTTTCAGTCGGACACGCTGTCCGTCGGCAGAACAGTTTATTTTGTTATAAGTCTCATCTATGAACGAATAAAGACGTTTCCAGTAATTATGTTTACAATATTACGGGAAACGGTGAGTACCGGGACCGTTTAAGTCTGCAAGAGTATCAACAGAGAAGCTACAAGAGCGACACGAGATGCTAGACGTTAGTAGATGCTTTTGAAACGCCTAACAGCCGTACGAGATCCACCTCGCAGCAGATAGTAATTCTCTGGGACGGACCACACGCTACTGGAGAACGACGCTGGACTCTGGACATATACAGGACCACACCAAGCCAGGAGTAACGGAAAACAAACTGTGGACAACGCTAAACACCGTCAATAAGTCGTAAGGTCATCAAAACTCGAGGTGACATGCATAATGAATTTATAAATGATTCTTTTAAAAGAGCTCATAAAGACTATATAATGAGACAATGAATTAAAGCAAAAAAGGATCATAATTAGAAATATTGTAATAGAGTCTTAGGTAAATGTTTTAGTCGTAAGAATGAGCTATCACATATAGAGAAATATAGAAAAAAAAGAGAGTTTAATTTTGAGATAGTATATTTTTTAATCAAAGTAAAATAATTGAAATGATTTGATATTTGCATTTCGTAGAAGAGAATAATTTAAATTTTTCATATGAAACAAATGCCAGTCTAAGAGTAAATAATATAATTTTGAATTTAATTTTTAAAAAGATTGGTATAGACTGAGCAAGCTGAGGTCAGATCTGAGGAAATGAATTCAATTAAAATTACATTTAAATTTTATTTTGTTTTAGTAAATCACATTGAATAAATGTCTAGATTAAGATTATTAACATGTCTAGATGTAAGAGTGTTTTAAATGTGTGTAACACCGTATAGCTTAAGAGATAAACACTTAATAGTGAGTGAAATCTTGATCGGAGATTATTAACAATGTTTATTATTTATAATTCTTGTTAAAACAATAAACATAAAATTTTAACTACTCATAAATCTACTACTCTTATTATAGTTACACCTGGTATCGCTGTACAACTTGCATACCTAAAAGGCATCGTTATATAACACATAAAGTTGTAACGTAGTATAATTTTTGCACCCCATGAACGAAGGAGCTCCACAAAATAAATTATATATGATATGTATCGTTGTATAGAAATTTCGCCCATGAACGTGGAGCACGACACGCCTACATTTAATAATTAATGTATGCTCTATCATTACCAGTGTTTGATAATTTATATGTAATAACTAATATTATATTTTAATTATTTTTGTATGTAGTAATTTTAAAATTGTTGTGTGTATTGTATTGTAATAACGCAACTGGCGGCCACCTCAAGAAGCAGGTGTAATTGTAACATGAGTAGATAAAAATAAAGAAATAATAATAATTAAATAATAAATAAATAAAAGCTGGCATACGGTTCACCAATAATAAATTATAAATAAATATTTTAATAATAATTCACCATGGCAACACCAGGAAGTATTAGTATGGAAGCACTCCAAGCCATGAGTACAAACCAAAAAGAGGAAATTAGAAAGCAAATAGAAGAGTTAAAAGAATTTAATACAAAGCAAATGCAAAAGAATAGAGAAGACTCTAAAGGCGAATTCAAAGAATTAAAGAGGGATAATAAAGAATTTAAAGCTGAATTAGCGAAAACTAATGAACAAATTCAAAAGAATAGAGAAGAAAGTAGGGCAGAATTTAAAGAGTTTAAAGAGCAACTGACTACAAAACTCGAAGAAATAAATACGCGTATAGCGGCAGTAAAAGTTACAATTGAAACAAAACAACATGAACAAACAATTGTATATGAAAATAAGAGAGAACAGACGTTCATAAGTACTGACAATAATTCTAAGACAATAATTAACACTAGGGGAGAATGCAAAATAATAACTAAACAAGCATACCGCGTTGGCGAAAATATCCAAAGTGTTGGTTACACACAGAGTAGAACAATTAAAAAGGTAACACAATTGAAACAAATTACATGCGACGAGCGTATCCACAGCAATTATCGATTGAACGATAATTATAATAATACAAAGGTTTTGTAAAATATATAAAAACACTTGGTAAGTTTCACAAATGTTTTAATTAACTCTGACAGCTGTTTCGACTAACTAAGCCATTGTCAAAGAGCGAGTGAATGAAATTAATGAACACAGGATGTTAGTGGAGTGTAGGTTGTGAACATCTGTTTAGGGCGTATCTGGCGCATCTGTGTTGTGATGGCGAGGGGGAGAATGTGTGCATGAGACAAGGGAAGGTCAGGTGTCTTTAAAAACTAAATACAATCATGAATGCAAAATATAAAATTAACTGAACTAAATATAAACTGAATGCAAAATTTAAAATAATGATGAACATTCAAAATAATATAAAATAAACTAAACTAAAAACAGATTTTAATAAAGGGGATACACAAAATTCAGTCTGTTCATTGGTTAAATTTTTGTTATTTTTTTTACTTTTTTAATTTCTAAAATTTCTATCAAATCCATTTTTTACCTTTTTGTATGTTGTGAAGTAGTGTTATGTTTTCTGTGTCTATGAAGTGATTGTGTTGTAAGCAATGATCTGCAAACCTGTATTAGATGTATTGGTTAAAATCGCCTTCTTATGTTCAGAAATGCGATATTTCAGAGCACGGCCACATTGTCCGATATAAATAGCATCGCAGTCTTCACAGTGTATTTCATAATCTCCATTTTTCTCCAGTGCGTTAGATTTTTTTTATTATTGACTAGTAGTGAAAAAAGATTACGTTTGTTATCTTAGAAAAATCTAACACACTGGAGAAAAATGGAGTTTATGAAATACACTGTGCAGAATGCGATGCTATTTATATCGGACAATGTGGCCGTGCTCTGAAACATCGCATTTCTGAACATAAGAAGGCGATTTTAACCAATACATCTAATACAGGTTTTGCAGATCATTGCTTACAACACAATCACTTCATAGATACAAAAAACATAACACTACTCCACAACATACAAAAAGGTAAAAAAATGGATTTGTTAGAAATTTTAGAAATTAAAAAAGCAATAAAAAATAACAAAAATTTATCCAATGAACAGACTGAATTTTGTGTATCCCCTTTATTAAAATATGCTATTTAGTTTATTTTATTTTATATTATTTTGAATGTTCATCATTATTTTAAATTTTGCATTCAGTTTATATTTAGTTCAGTTAATTTTATAATTTGCATTCATGATTGTATTTAGTTTTTTAAGACACCTGACCTTCCCTTGCCTCATGCACACATTCCCCCCTCCCCATCACAACACAGATGTTCCAGATACGCCCTAAACCGATGTTCACCACCTACACTCCACTAACATCCTGTGTTCAGTAATTTAATTCACTCACTCTTTGACAATGGCGACAATGGCTTAGTTAGTCGAAACAGCTGTCAGAGTTAATTAAAACATTTGTGAAACTTACCAAGTGTTTTTATATATTTTACAAAACCTTTGTATTAATATGTTTCACCAAGCGCCCAACGAGTCATTAATTAATATCGTGATTTATAATAATAATCACAATAACGATAATGGTAAACACTACAGAGAATATCATAAACGAAGAATGAAAAAACCGTCGACAGCTGTTTATATAGGCCGCATATAAACTGAACATAAGGAATGCGTTCGACAAGAGGGGCGTAGCAGTGAGAATGAGAGAGGATGTAGAAAGAGAGAGAGAGGTTATTGGTGGTTGTCAACTAGAGAAAATTTGTCACCCTATAGACAAGCGCATCACGCGATAAATACGCACAATAACGAGACGGAAATGTTAAGTGTCGACGACTATACGGCACAGGAAACAATGTCCGGCGGCTGGTCAAACAATACAATGCATTGTTGATTTACACTAGGGAGGGTGTAAATTGGACCACACTCAATACACGGATGTGAATGAATAAGTATTTTTTAAAGAAAAATGTTACTGTTAATTATTAATGTTAGAAAAGGAGTTAAATAAGAAGGAATAATATGTGTAAAAAGGTTAGAAATTATATTTAGGAAAATGTTATAATTGAAAAGAAAATATTAAGGAATGTTAAATAATCAATGTTATGTTTGTAAGAAATGAAAAGAATGTTATTATGGATGTTGTTATTAATATGAAGAAAGGAATAGAGATGAGAAATAAATGTTATAATTGTCAGAACGGCTGATCAAGCGAAATCTTCATACTATAGTGGGAATGCAAGGACACAGAAGAAAGCGATAGTGGAAAGTCAAAGGCAGAGATTACTTAGAGCTCAAATACTACGATTAACTCATCGAATGAGTTAAGCACATATGGACAGTAATGTGGTAATTTTCGCATTAATAGGTTGGCTAATCTGTATTTTCTGAAATTGCTTATCATGTTTATGCAAACGACACAGTTGTCCGAGCTACGGCTGGCGGCAGATGTCATTACGTTTGCTCGCTTGTTCTGTCATCATTCATTTTTCTTGTCGTCAGACAATCATTGTAGGCCTTAGGCCACAACATATATTGCATACTTGCAATACATTAGCAATACAATGCTAATTCTTTTTCATGTAGCTTGACAGCCGCGTACTCGCGCCTCAAGTCTTACGACAATTCATACGACATTCGTCTAGGCCTTAGGCCTTAACATTTTAATCTGAGTGTCGCACATTTGCGCCTCATCTAACATGTAGCGTTCTTAACGTCTATGTTTATTAAAATTAAAATCTGTTCAGACTTAGCCAATCTCAACACCATGATTAAGTGTACAACAGAACCTTAAATAAATGTATTATACAGTCCACTATCTTCATTATTCTGCATTTTGACAATAGCACCACAAACAGCATTCTTCCTATAGAACATTTTTGGTACACACGTGCCGATCTCAACATTTTTTAGGTCCACTCGGACCGGATCTCAACATTTTTTTGGTCCCATCGGGCCGCATCTTAGACATTTTTTTGGTCCTCCGGGCGCATCTTACACATTTTATTGGTCGCTCCGTGCCTGGATTCGCCATTCACCTTTTCCAACTTAATAGCGGTTTTCATCATTTTTCTCCCCCAATTTCTGGCCATCACGGGCGAGTCAGCATATTCGCTGATCCGACCGTCTCGGGACTTACTCAGCATTTCTTTCATCGCCATTGAGCCTCGTGACGACATCACTGCAAGAACATCCATGTGCTAGCGTCTACACTCCAGTTTAAGCAGTCATCTCACCGGTATGTGAGTTTGCCATCTTCTCCAAGGCCTCGACGCTCCAGGACATCACATACCAGGTACCATATCATTAACATACCACACCATTAACAGGTGCGTACAATGGCTGAAGAAGGCCTCAAAGTGTTCGTCAGAAAGAGAGGCGGCTTAAAGTCTGCCATAGTGCGAATTAATTCGGCTATCATTAACTTTGATAAAAACACTAACACAAAATATTTTTTAACAGTTAGACTCGAAAATCTAAAAAGTTTGGCAACAAAATACGATGAGGTACAGTCCGAAATTGAACTCATTTCTAAAGACATAAACGCTGCTCAAGAAGACCGAATTGAGGTTGAAGAGCTGTTGTATTCAACAGAAGCCAATATCTTGCAATTGATAGAAAGCTTCAACGTTCAGACTGTATCTCCCGTATTAACAAGCAACATACAATTAAAACCGACAAGTCTGCCCTGCTTCACAGGCAATATCTTAGAATGGCAGCACTTCTATTCAATATTTCTGGACTTGGTGCACGCCAGATCTGATTTAACGTCAGTGCAGAAATTACATTATTTGTATTCGTCTCTGAAAAATGAGCCGCTAGATTTAATTAAGGCATTACCTATTTTGTAACGAAAACTATTCGATAGCGTTGAGTTTGCTGTCCGCTAGATATGACAACAAATTCATACTAGCTAAGTATTATATTCAAAATTTGCTTGAAGTAAAGTCAACGATTAAGGACTCTGTCCAAAGTCTGACAGAATTCATAAATACAATAACGTCTTCCGTTAATTCACTGGCGGCCATTCAACTGTCAGTGGATCCATTCGAGCTTATCACTGTACAATTATTGTCAGCAAAACTGGATCATACCACGTTTAAATTATGGAAGGAGTCTGTAGACCCCGATAATCTTCCTAACTTTCAAAGCTTCACTCACTTTTTAAACGCACGTAGACAGTTGCTAGAAAATACACTGCCTATCGATGCCGGACAGCAGCTCAACAAATCAACTTTAAGATTCAATAAATCTGACAAACATAAATCACGAAAATCTGCTAGCAGCACTGCATTTAAAAGTTATCACTCAGCTTCAAACCATTATTTATGCTTATGCTGTAAATCTAGTCATCCAATTTACATGTGTGACAAATTTCGTGCATTAAGCACATCAGAACGAGGGCAATTTATATTAAATCATAAACTCTGTACAAATTGTTTAAGACCAGATAATTTTTCATCAAATTGTAGGATCAAACAATCATGTAAGATCTGTTCAAAACGACACCATACACTGCTACACATAAATAATGCGTCAAAACCAGTTTCTGCCGGCAGCAGCAACTACTGTTCACTTAAATTACAATCTACAAACAATGTTCTTTTATCAACAGCAATTGTGTTTGTCATCGACCAGGCTGGCAATAGACAACCCGCAAGAGTCCTGTTAGATGCGGGGTCACAAATAAATTTTTGTACGGAATCATTTGCCAAGAAATTACGGCTTAACTTGACTAAATCTAACATACCGATTACAGGTATAAATAATACCGCTTGTTGTGCCACTAATTTAGCGTCTATATGCATTATCTCACGCTATCAAAGATTTAGTTTCCAAGCAACATGCGCGGTCTTATCTGCATTAACCCATAAATTGCTAGCACAATCTTTTGACATAAATCAGTTTAATGTCCCAGATAACGTTTTCCTCGCCGATCCACAGTTCAACATATCAGCTGATATCGATATACTTTTAGGAGCGCAATTTTACTTAGATTTAATTTTACCTAACAAATATGTAAGAGGTTCTCATTTCCCTACTATACAAGAAACAAAGTTAGGCTACATTCTAGCAGGCAATCTGCCCAAACACTGCCGTTCTAAGGGTCCTGCTGTTTCGTTCCTGGCTAGGAACAACGACAGTCAAATTCTGGCGTCTCTCGAGAAATTTTGGGAGACCGAAACTATCCCTGATAACGATTCAGCTACCCATTAGTAACGATTCAGCTTGTGAGGAGCATTTCGTTAAGTCTACTCATCGCAATGAAGAGGGTAGGTTAGTTGTTTCGCTACCATTTGAGTCTGACAATCCCCAGTTGGGTGAGTCCTATGCTACCGCCTGTTTGTCTCAATCTTCCGAATACAATCTTTTTCCACCCTTTTTACCTTCTAATCTGTCGTCTCCTGAATTCACTGCGGAGGAGAAACAAACCCCCAAACTTTCTCTAATGTCTACCTTAGCCATTGATCTTTTCAAAGGACTTTTCTTCGTTGCACCGTCTGACTCGCGTATACGCTTACTGCTTTCGATTCATCAAAAATATTAGACTCTCCAGGGCTGAGAAAATTTCGGGCGCTCTTACCCCCGTTGAAATTCATTCCACTCTTAATTTTTTCATAAAACAATCTCAGCACTTCGCTGCTGAGCTTAATTTTCTTCGTAATGGGTCGTCTGTTTCTATCAGAAGCAAGTTGTCTTCTCTGGACCCGTTCCTCGATGATTCTGGCGTCATACGCGTCGGCGGACGATTACAGCAGTCGCAACTACCTTATGACAATAAGCATCCTATTGTCTTGCATCCATCGGCTCATATTACTCGCCTTATTATTGAACGCGAACACATTCGTCTACTCCACGCTGGTGCTTAACTCGTGCATCACTCACTTCGTCAACGTTGGTGGATCATTAACGCCAAGATAGTCATTCGCTCCATCATTCGTAGATGCGTCAAGTGCCTCAGGTTTAGTGCCAAACATCAGGTTCAGAGGCTTGGTATTTTACCATCTCCTAGAGTCACTCCTTCGCGGCCGTTTCTATTCTGCGCAGTTGACTATGGTGGTCCCTTCATGATTCGTCATGGCGGGCAGAAATCTAGGACTCTGTCAAAATCGTATGTGTCTTTGTTCATCTGCTTGGCAACCAGGGCCATTCATTTGGAACTGGTTTCTGACCTTAGAGCCAACGCGTTTATAGCTGCCTTACGTCGTTTCATGGCCCGTAGGGTCATACCGAGCCAGTTATATTCTGATAATGGCACGAACTTTAGGAAGGCCCGCAATGTTTTGCATGACCTTTACAATCTTTGGCATAATAAGGATGCCACCTCATCAATCCAATCCTTTACGACCTCTCAGGGTATTACATGGTCATTTATTCCGCCCTCATCACCTCATTTTGGTGGTCTTTGGGAGAGCGGTATAAAAAGTTTAAAGTATCATTTGCGCCGCGTGGTAGGCAAGTCTATACTCACCTTCGAGGAGTTTACGACAGTTTTGTCTCAGATAGAGGCATGTCTAAACTCACGTCCATTATTCGCCATCTCATCGGAATTAAATGATCCGGTGCCACTTACACCTGGCCATTTTTTGATTTTCGCACCATTAACGGCGATACCTGATCCAGACTTATCTCACGTTCGCATCTCTCGTCTTGGACGTTGGCAACTTCGCCAGAAGTTTGTCCAAGTCATTTGAAAAGCTTGGTCTCGCGACTACTTACATCAACTACAACAACGTCACAAATGGAAATTCGCCAAAGATAACGTTTCCATTGGTGACCTGGTTTTACTGATTGAGGATAACTTACCTCCATTAGCGTGGAAGTTTGGTGTAATTACCTCCACATTTCCCGGCCCAGACAACTTAATTATAGTAGTTGACGTTCGCACGCCTACTGGTACCTATCGCCGACCAATTCATAAATTATGTTTGGTCCCTACGAGGGACGAACAGTAAAAAAAGGAGTTTATTTTCGTTTGTATATATTTGTCAAAAATACATAAATCAGATGTTCTAAGAAGATTTTGTTAGTTATAAGCACCTTTGTTTTTAGCATAAGCTTTAATTTGTATATTTTTGATTCAGAAACTGTTTGTTTTACTCAAGCAAGTGTCAGTTTATTTAATATGCAAAGCTTTAATTATTATTTTGTATTTTCGTATATGCAACATTTGATTTATGCCTCATGTCTTTGCTTACTATTGTGTTTATGTAAACATTTTGTTGTAATATTCGCATGGTCTGCTGTTATAGAAACCATGTATGCATTTTCTCGCACATTTTGTCAATATTGTAATAAAACAAATTAAATAGAATTGATGTTGTGTTGATTGATGATAAGAAGAGACTGTGAAGTATGAGACTCCGATGTAATCAAGTCCAATGTAATATGTTTAATTGGTGTGGCTCTCGACGTCTTACTGGCCTGAAACACTTCCTTAAGTTTCCCAGCTGGTCGAGTCCCAATGGTAGCAAGACGGGTCGAGTAGCGTAAAGTTGATGAAGAAATATATATGCTCAGCTTCACCGAAAGTTTCAAAACAAAAATTATTGTTTTGAAGAAAATTAAAAAAAAAATTATGTTTATAAAAAAAAATAATAAAAAAAAATTTTAATTTTATTAATTAATTAATTAGGATCAATTAATTAATATAGGGCTGTGAAGTTTTAAACAGTGTAATGCTCTTCTGAAAATTTTTATTAAAGTTTTAGTATAATTTAAATAATCTATCACCACTCATAAGACTGTCTGTAAACCAATCGATATTTGTTTACCTTTCTATTTTTTAGGTTATCTTCACTTACGGGTGGTAAAGTCCTTGTAGATTATCAATTAGAATTATATTATTGGTAATTAGTATTATTGAAGAAATAAAGAACTATTAAGTATTGAAAAGTATTAATGTTTTATTAAGTAACAGCAATATTGACTCTTATCGATTAGTATCGATTCTCAGGATATCGAAAAAAGTTACAAGTATATGTTATAAAAATTATATAGGGTTCTTTAAACAGCCAGTTATTACCAAAGTCAGAGAAATCGGGCTAATATTTAAAAAGTATAACGTTACAATCAAATTAATAGTTATTAATAAACACAGACATTGAATAATAAATTGTAAATATAATAATTGTTTTCACCAAACAGCTGTGCTGAACAAAGAAGAAGGCACTGAGATCGTCAAAGCAAATGGCCGCCGTCAAGTTGATCAAAATGTTGCTCGTTCCTGCTGCATTCCAAATAATGTATTTTGACGCAATATTCCTGTTCTTGTGTCTGCAAATCTCTTGTTATATGTTGTGTAGTGACTGGTGTAGTGATTCTGGGTTGTATTTAGTATGTCTGTGTAATTATAAGTCAAACACTTTCTCCGATTCCGTCACTAATTTGGTTTAATGTATTATACAGTTTTCTAGTGTTTTATGGTGTTTTTCGGAGTAGATTTATATTGTTCTGTGTTATGGAGTGTTACTTGATCGTTTCTGTTATAATATGATAGTTTCAGAAGTATTTTACAAGTCACTCGCGATTTCACAATAACTCACTATACACTCACTTTGTATGACGATTATAGGTTAGGTTATCCACGTTATCATACGTATGTCATGTTAACCGTTCAACTACCAATAATTAACTAACTGTTTCCTCCTGTTTCAATTAAACTCTTAGCCCATATAATATTATCCTTAACATTGTTCAAAAATATTTTCACATCCTGTGAATACTTTATATTTTCACTATATGAATGCCTAACTTTGGTTATTTGTCAATTTTATTCACTAGATTTGATTTAAATTAATCTTTCAGTTCATTCTGGTTATTTTCAGATTAAATAATGCCATTTTATAGTGTTTTCTGTCCAAAAAATAGTAATTTTACTTTCAGTTTGGTATACAAACTGTTTGGAAGTCAAAACATTAAAATTTACTTCCTGTCATTATATAAATTCAGCCATTTTATCAGTTATATTTAATATTAATAATTCTATATTGTATTAAAAGGTTCCTATTCCCTTATTTTCTGGTAATTAATTGAATTAGTTGTATTCTGAAACATTATTCTGAAATATATGACTCCCATGTCTAAATTTCTGAGTTTAGTCATTTTTATTTTTATACATAATTCTGAATATAATTTATTAAAATCTCTCTAAATGGTATGTGCAATTATATGGCATGATCTCAAGTTTATTTTGTCTAAACCCCTTTTGTTTATTTGCATTTAATTGAGCAATTTCTCTGTTTTGATGAAGTTTGGTTTCCATTCTTTTGGCCTATGATTTTTTAACAATTTTTCTTACAAAATAATTTACAAACAATATATGATGTGTGATACCCTCTCTGACTTTTACAAATAGTATTATAAATTAAACATGTTTTTAAATTACACAAAAACAATTAGTATTGGTTACAATACAAACAATAGTTAAAACAAATAAAGAATTTTTTTTTTTTTTTAAATAAATGGTTGTCTTCAAGTCAGACATTTTGCAACACAATTCCCATTTCCAACATGGAAATATGGTTTACAACAAAGGTTTTTTACTAACTAACATCTTAATTACTCTCTACTATTTACAAGTGGTAACTATTTTTATAGTTCTGATGTTAGTTGTTTCAGACCCAAACAAATGGCCTTATATCTAATACATTTTTAAACATTCTTGTACTATATACATAAAAAACCTTATATTTATATTCTTATTTCTAACTATTATTATAAGTAGGATTCTACAGTTTTTATACAGTCTTTTATACCTTGTCTTTGGGGAATTGTACCCTGTCATTAACAAATAAATGGTATGAACCGTTCACAAAGCACTATGAAATCTGTTTTTCTTTTTTCATGTAAAACAAAATGTTATTTTAAACAGATTCATGTTTTATGAACAACATATTGTTACAGCACACATTTTAAGTCATTGAAAAATGCATATTTCATTGCATCCAATGTTTGTGATTGCCAAGAATGAAACCCAAGGTTCATTTTTTATAATACCCAAAACTATCACTGGTTCACTTTGCACTTATATATTATGTTAATGCTAAATGGTCGTATAGTCTTATTAACATAATAAATTGGTTAGCGTTTTTTCAATGGAGATTTGTTCCATGGGTACTATATTATTGTTTCATCTTAGTTCACAGGAAACTTTTACTTTATACACTCCTCTCTCTTAAATTTGTATACATGTGGTTTTTTTATTTCGTTATACTTTTGTTTTTAGATATTTATTTTGGGGATATAGGGATTTGGGTGTCTTTTATAAGAGCATGACATCTTCTTCAGGATGCTGCCCTCTTCTTCTTTCTTCAGTCTTCTTTTCTCCTGCCTTCTGGGACTGGTATCTTCTCCATCTTCTTCTTGTTGCCATCAGGTTTCTTGGGATCTTCTCCATCTTCTTCTTTATTTCAGAAATACACCACCTGTATTGTTTGATCTTGGCTTATTTTAGGGTTTCTCTTCTATTTATTCTTCCTCGTTGTGGGTTTGGTCATATTCAGTACTGCTTTGTTATTTACTTTTTTACCTTCCTGGGTTATACCTTGAAAACCTTTGGTTATGATACTGGTCTTGGATGACTCATCACTAGTAACTCCTTTTATTTTAACTTGTATTTTCTTTATAATAATGATTTCTTTCCACAGTTGCTATGAATTAATTAATTTATATTAAACTTAATGCTTTCTTCCAAATTTAAACATTATAACTTCATTATTCTAATGATCAAATGCCATTCAATATTATGCTTATATCTGTCATGTTACAATATGTGTGATATTTTGTTACTCTGTGAATTTATTTCTCACAATTGTTCAACACATGTATTACATTTTGTAATTATCTCAACCGATTTCTATTGTATCTATGTAAAACACATTGTTTTATCCGCATCTACTGTTTATAACCATACACCACGACTATATTTTTGTATTTTTATTTTGTATTTTGTATTTGTATTTTGTGATCATGTATTGCACAATTACTATTCATGCTTTAATTATGACATACATGTCATTACACTTTGTGCTTGCAATCATTCAACTATGTATAGCTTGTTTTCACATAACAATTTATTGTATATTCCTGAAATATCAGGTATAGCATGCATCGTGCAAACTCTAAAGCGTCATGCTAAATTTATGTCTTTACATGTATAATTTTATAATAATTTTGTTTGTTCATTGTATTCAAGACTATTGTATAGGTCTACTGGCCTTATCTGGTTCAAGATAACCATTATGACTTGCACAAATGTTACAATTTATCGGGCCCATCATGTGATGAGTCACCGATTATTCATCATTAAACATTGTCAAACCATGTATTTTCATGTCTTATATTGTTTAATATTGTATACATACAATATATATTGGCAATATATTGCTAATCTTGCATTTATACTCATGTATAATCGGGTTGCAAGCCGACTTTGGCCTGTTCAACTCTTATTATCACTCAAGCTTATCTCTAAATAGTTAATGTCATAACTGTTATCTAAGATTTCAAACTCAAGGTTCAATACCACTTGAGATTGACTCCATTATTAAGAACTCTGTATTTTTCTACAATAAGTTACTAAAATATATTAAAAAATCCTTTGATTTTTGCGGGGAGTTATGGACAGTAATGTGGTAATTTTCGCATTAATAGGTTGGCTAATCTGTATTTTCTGAAATTGCTTATCATGTTTATACAAACGACACAGTTGTCCGAGCTACGGCTGGCGGCAGACGTCATTACGTTTGCTCGCTTGTTCTGTCATCATTCATTTTTCTTGTCGTCAGACAATCATTGTAGGCCTTAGGCCACAACATATATTGCATACTTGCAATACATTAGCAATACATTGCTAATTCTTTTTCATGTACCCTCCCCAAGTAATTACCAAAATAATTATTTTAATTGACTGTGTAAAAACTAATTTTAGTGTGGAAACAAACAAAAGGCACCAAAGTGTGTGTAAATTTTATAGTTATCCACAGTAAGAAAATGACGTTAATAGGACACACTACGCGAAGTCAGTGGGAAATAAATGTGCCAAAAATACGTAAATTACACTAAGACGCTCAAATTAATACAGTGAGTGCTTAATCAAATTAGCTATGATTTGTGCTATCTCGATTCCGTACAAAACATTGCCATTTGCAAAAAATTGCAAATACATGAAAACGTTCTGTAGTGGGGGCTAGCATGTGATCCGCAGGTCTCGACAGGATAATTTCGGAACCAACAGGTGCGGAATCTCGATAGGGTGTAAATTAAAGGTTCGACTGGAAACCCTTCTCTTCTTTTCAAAACATAGTTGCAGTCGGCCACGCTGTCCGTCTGCAGAACAGTTTATTTTGTTATAAGTCTCATCTATGAACGAATAAAAACGTTTCAGTAATTATGTTTACAATATTACGGGAAACGGTGAGTACCAGGACCGTTTAAGTCTGCAAGAGTATCAACAGAGAAGGTACAAGAGCGACACGAGATGCTAGACATTAGTAGATGCTTTTGAAACGCCTAACAGCCGTACGAGATCCACCTCGCAGCAGATAGTAATTCTCTGGGACGGACCACACACTACTGGAGAACGACGCTGGACTCTGGACATATACAGGAACACGCCAAGCCAGGAGTAACGGAAACCCAACTCTGGACAACGCTGGACCCCGTCAATAAGTCGTAAGGTCATCAAAACTCGAGGTGACATGCATAATGCATTTATAAAAGATTCTTTTAAAAGAGCTCATAAAGACTATATAAAGAGACAATGAATTAAAGCAAAAAAGGTTCATAATTATAAATAATGTAATAGAGTCTTAGGTAAATGTTTTAGTCGTAAGAATGAGCGATCACATATAGAGAAATATAGAAAAAAAGAGAGTTTAATTTTGAGATAGTATATTTTTTAATCAATGTAAAATAATTGAAATGATTTGATATTTGCATTTTGTAGAAGAGAATAATTTAAATTTTTCATATGAAACAAATGCCAGTCTAAGAGTAAATAATATAATTTTGAATTTAATTTTTAAAAAGATTGGTATAGACTGAGCAAGCTGAGGTCAGATCTGAGGAAATGAATTCAATTAAAATTACATTTAAATTTTATTTTGCTTTAGTAAATCACATTGAATAAGTGTCTAGATTAAGTTTATTAACATGTCTAGATGTAAGAGTGTTTTAAATGTGTGTAACACCGTATACCTTAAGAGATAAACAATTAATAAGGAGTGATATCTTGATCGGAGATTATTAACAATGTTTATTATTTATAATGCTTGTTAAAACAATAAACATAAAATTTTAACTACTCATAAATCTACTACTCTTATTATAGTTACACCTGGTATCGCTATACAACCTGCTTACATAAAAGGTATAGTTATATAACACATAAAGTTGTAACGTAGTATAATTGTTGCATCCCACGAACGAAGGAGCTCCACAAAATAAATTATATATGATATGTATCGTTGTATAGAAATGTCGCCCATGAACGTGGAGCACGACACGCCTACATTTAATAATTAATGTATGCTCTATCATTACCAGTGTTTGATAATTTATATGTTATAACTAATATTATATATTAATTATTTTTGTATTTTAGTTATTTTAAAATTGTTGTGTGTATTGTATTGTAATAACGCAACTGGCGGCCACCCCAAGCAGGTGTAATTGTAACATGAGTAGATAAAAATAAGTAAATAATAATAATTAAATAATAAATAAATAAAAGCTCGCATACGGTTCACCAATAATAAATTATAAATAAATATTTTGATAATAATTCACCATGGCAACACCAGGAAGTATTAGTATGGAAGCACTCCAAACCATGAGTACAAACCAAAAAGAGGAAATTAGAAAGCAAATAGAAGAGTTAAAAGAATTTAATACAAAGCAAATGCAAAAGAATAGAGAAGACTCTAAAGCCGAATTCAAAGAATTAAAGAGGGATAATAAAGAATTTAAAGCTGAATTAGCGAAAACTAATGAACAAATTCAAAAGAATAGAGAAGAAAGTAGGGCAGAATTTAAAGAGTTTAAAGAACAACTTACTACAAAACTCGAAGAAATAAATACGCGTATAGCGGCAGTAAAAATTACAATTGAAACAAAACAACATGAACAAACAATTGTATATGAAAATAAGAGAGAACAGACGTTCATTAGTACTGACAATAATTCTAAGACAATAATTAACACTAGGGGAGAATGCAAAATAATAATTAAACAAGCATACCGCGTTGGCGAAAATATCCAAAGTGTTGGTTACACACAGAGTAGAACAATTAAAAAGGTAACACAATTGAAACAAATTACACGCGACGAGCGTACGCACAGCAATTATCGATTGAACGATAATTATTATAATACAAAGGTTTTGTGAAATATATAAAAGCACTTGATAAGTTTCACAATTTTTTTAGTTAACTCTGACAGCTGTTTCGACTAACTAAGCCATTGTTTAAGAGCGAGTGAATGAAATTACTGAACACAGGATGTTAGTAGAGTGTAGGTGGTGAACATCTGTTTAGGGCGTATCTGGCGCATCTGTGTTGTGATGGTGAGGGGGGAATGTGTGCATGAGGCAAGGGAAGGTCAGGTGTCTTTAAAAACTAAATGCAATCATGAATACAAAATATAAAATTAACTGAACTAAATATAAACTGAATGCAAAATTTAAAATAATGATGAACATTCAAAATAATATAAAATAAACTAAACTAAATAACAGATTTTAATAAAGGGGATACACAAAATTCAGTCTGTTCATTGGTTAAATTTTTGTTATTTTTTTTGCTTTTTTAATTTCTAAAATTTCTAACAAATCCATTTTTTTACCTTTTTGTATGTTGTGGAGTAGTGTTATGTTTTTTGTGTCTATGAAGTGATTGTGTTGTAAGCAATGATCTGCAAAATCTGTATTAGATGTATTGGTTAAAATCGCCTTCTTATGTTCAGAAATGCGATATTTCAGAGCACGGCCACATTGTTCGATATAAATAGCATCGCATTCTGCACAGTGTATTTCATAATCTCCATTTTTCTCCAGTGTGTTACATTTTTCTAAGATAACAAACCTAATCTTTTTTCACTACTAGTCAATAATAAAGAAAAATCTAACACACTGGAGAAAAATGGAGATTATGAAATACACTGTATACAAATGCAATACAAACAAACAATATCACGAAAAGGGGAGACGAAACGGAAGCACGTAAACAATCGACTTCTCAACAACTTTGACTAAGAACACATAGACGGCAATACACAATTAATAACATATTTCCTGCTGATATACGGGAAGAATTACTTAGCACGGATGGAGGTGTGAATCAAACGGCTCACCAAACACAATTTCCTACTGTCAATGTGTGTAAAAGTAACCGTAAATTAAAATGTTAGTAGACACAGGTAGTCAACTATCAGTTGCCTGGATGCAACGAAACAAAAATTATTTTAAAAATACGCCAATATTACCTGTCACTAATATGAATATTACAACCGCTACAAGTAAGAGAGAAAAAGTTAGACGGCAAGCATACGTAACAATCACACATGAGGATTTAGAATTAGAACGTCCAATAATTATTGTGAATAAACTAATTAATAATGGTATTATAGGAATTGATTTATTGAATGTGCTAGATGGTAAAATCGATATCCTTAATAATAAGATTAAATATTATTACAAGGATAATCAACATAACATAAATATGAATGAAGCAGAGGACCATTATAAGGTAAGCGAGACACCTATTGTCTTATCTAAACCCAAAGTCCAATATGTACCAACTCAATGCACAAATCAAACCACCGATAAAATTTCTAAACAGGAAGAAAAGCAGCTTAACGAACTAATTAATGAATATGAAGATATTTTCAGCCAAACACCGACGCAGACGACAGTCTACGAACATACTATAACTGTGACAGACCCAACTAAATTTGTCAGGAGGACGTACCGTATTCCAATGCGCTACGAGGAAGAAGTAGAAACGGAGATACGTAGCATGCTGGATAATAACGTGATTGAACGGTACAACAGCAACTTCTTAAATCCTCTTGTAGTAGTAAAGAAGAAAAACGGGGATATTCTTCTATGCCTGGACATGAGGGAGCTAAACAGTATTATAATGAAAGAGTATGAGTGTGCGCCAACGGCGGACGAGCTGTTTACGAAGGGTGAAGGAGCACGCTACTTGACTAAGCTAGAACTACGTTCAAGTTTCTGGCAGATTCCAATCCGAGAGGAGGATAGAAAGTTTACTGCATTCCTGTATAAGAACAAGTGTTACCACAATAAAGTAGTTCCATTTGGATTGAGTTCGAGTTTGGCAGCTATTGTGAAACGTTTAAAAATAACATTAGGCCTAGATGTGAAACCTTATACGATGATCTTCTTGGATGACATTCTAGTAATCTCTAAGACATTCAATGAACATATCTAGAACTTGCGAACAGTATTTCATAAGTTTAGGGAAGCAAACATGTCCCTAAACATAAACAAATGTAAATTCATTAAAACTTCCATCCAATTCCTATGACACATCATCTCATCCTCAGGTATACAACCAGATCCCAGAAAGATAACCAGTATAAACAACTTTCCCATAGCCAGAAATCTAAAAGGCCTAGGTGCATTCTTAGGTCTAACTGGATATTACAGGAGATTTACGCCGTTATATGCAGAAACGACTCAACTATTGTTAGAGTTGACGAAGAAAGAAAGGAAATGGAGATGGGAGGAAAAGCATCAACAACCCTTCGATAAAGTGAAAACATTATTTATAGAAAACATCATGCTACACCATCCTCAACGGGAAGGAAAATCTGTAATTTATTCTGATGCTAGTGATTACGCCGTGTGAATTGTACTCTACCAGAAGAACTCCAAAAAAATCTAAGGGTCATCGCCTATGCGAGCAGAGTTTTCAAAGGAGCAGAGCGGCATTACTCAACATCAGAGAAGGAAATACTCGCAAATGTCTACGCACTAAAACAATTTCGCTTCTACATTTATGGTACTCATTCTGAAATACATACTGACCATCGAGTGTTGTCATTCCTACTGAAATGTAAAGTAACCAATTCTCGTTTACTGAGATGGATTTTAGCCATTGAATAGTACTCATTCACTATTAAGTACTGCAAAGGAAAAGATAATAGCGTAGAAAATGTTTTGAGCCAATATGTTACAGAAGAACGCGAGGAAATCTACGATAAAGATGATAAAAAATTGCGACTACTGCCTATACACTTTGAAGCAACTAATGAAGTAAAACGGATGCTACAGAATCTGGCTGAAGAACAAGATCAAGACCTGATGTTGCGGAATTTAATACGTCAGTCTCATCTACCAGCTCAATATAAGCTATATAATAATATTCTTTTCAAGTTAATAAGACATGACTGGAAAATTGTGTTGACAAATGAAATGTTATTTAAAATGATTACACCAACTCATGAAAGCTTGGCTCATGTCTCGGCATTAAAATGTTATTTATAACTACGAGAATATTTTACAATTAACAACATGTTCAGGAAGATTAAAGGTGAGTTGAAGAAATGCTATGGTTGCCAGACTGCTAAGCAACCTAATCTTCACCCTACGTGGAAATGCAAAGTGTACAGAAGGAGACGAAAGAGGAGTTAGTTGCAGTGGACTTCTTAGGCCCATTACAACGACCAAATAGGGTGGTTAGACACATACTGGTCTGTATTGACGGGTTTTCTATGGCAGTTTATCTGTATCCTGTTATGCGACTCACAACGAAAACCGTCCTAAAAATTCTGTTACGAAAATATATTCGGATGTATGGTAAAATGAAGAGAATTCTTAGTGATCAATGAGTACAGTTTCAAATCGTCGTATGGAATAGAGTATTAAGGAAAAATGGAATTCAGCACATACTCACATCCATCAGATATCCACAGGGAAATTTAGCCTAGAGAGTGAATAAATAATTGAGTAAGTACTTACGTATTTACTGCCATAACCAACACAAGAGATGGGCAGATTATTTACCGTTCTTTGAACAAGCCATTAATGCTAATTATAGCGATTCAACAAGCTACACACCGACAGAGCTTAAGCAAGGACGTCATCCCGAAAGATTCTGGAAGGAGTACGTTCACAAACCTGCTAATCAGAACTTACCTGTACCTTAAAGCATTAAAATTGATCATGCTAAAAGCAGAGTTATTGGAAGATGTAATACGATAATGAAAAGATTTAACAGAACTCAAAAGTTACAGAATTTTAAAGTTGTAGAGAGACTTTTATTAAAAACAAATCCAGTTGGCAAACGCATAGACAATTCTGCTAAAAAATTCTTTAGACTGTATGATGGACCGTGTACTTTGCTAAGACAAGTTGGCAAGCAAACTTTTATTGTACATGATAACACACGACAGAGAGAGATAGGCAAATATCATGCGAGCTCTCTAAGGAAATTTGATGAATGAGTAAGTAGGTCACTATTACAATTAAAGGAAACGCGCGTTATAGAAAGTTAAATTGGATATACTAACGAATCCAAGCAGCACTTCAACATATAAGGGGGGGGATATTTTGTTCAGTCCACCCTACATAAGGATAAATTAAATAATAATTATACCATAATTATGAGCATAATTAATTAAATTAAATGAGTATTGTAATAATAACATATAATGTAAATTTTGTCAAATGCAAAAGGCAAAAATTTTAAAACAAGATCATTAAATTTTTATGTTAAGCAGGGAAATAATGCAACAGTACGTCTGCGTACGTTACTGTGCATTGTCGCAGTTAGTTAAAAGACTGCTAAATTAGAATAAATAACTAATATTAACAGTATTTTAGAAAAATGCGTATTGAAAACTGTAATTAACCAGCGAAGGGGGACACCGAACGTTCAGGTCGGTACCGGAATATCACGCCACGCACAAACTGAGAGTGTGTTACAGTGTATTTTATGTGTGTGAGTGTAAGCCAGTTGAATTCGGCATAGCATCACCCTTTAATAAATGTGAATTTATTAAGTAATTTATTTAAATTATGGTAAGTGTGCGTAAGGTATGACAAAACAAATTACGCCATGTTATTAATAATATAAAGACGCGCACATCTGCAAAATGTAGTGCGAAACAAATAATACGTATTAATAAAGTGTAAATAAAAGTGAAAAGAACCAAGAGCAAAGTATAAAAAAACTGTTAACATACAATTATACATAAAATAATTACCGATCGTATGAACATCGAGTAATAAACAAAGACTTCGCATGTTGCGAATAAAATTAAAATAAGTACGAAAAATAATCGAATCTGTAAAGGGACGCTCGACAAACTACAACAATATAAATCGTGCACAGAATGCTTGAAACATGATTTTTGCGCCCGACAGTATAAATAAGCGAGCAGCACCGGGCTCGATCTCTCTTTCGTTGGAACACAGGTGCAGCCGAAGGCTATGACCGACGGCGGAGCATCCAAGGTCGATATCCCAGCAGTACCGTACGAGTCATCTGAATGCCGAGTGGACCAGGAGGACCGGACGACAGGCTCCAGGAGGATCAGACGACAACAGAGGATCGACACAGGACGCAGGCCTCAGGATCATGACGAGGAATCACCGAGTATCACCGCACACCAATAAAGTGACATAAAACCATTTTTACTCGTCAACCAACGAGTCATAAAAGACATTAAAAAGAAAAGAGTAAAGACACAATGATAACGTTAATAGTGTAAATAATAATTGTAAAATTTAATTGGTTAATTTGTAATAATTTATAATGATATTTAAAAATTACGAAATTATTTTTTGAAATTATAACGTAGCATAAATGTTTAAGTAATTCTAAAATTGATTGATATTTCATAAATACGATATTCGTATATAATAATATAAAAGAAATATGGAATTGAAACAGAAATACAATCTGAGCAAGTCGAGAGCACATTATATATTATAAAAATTTTTATTTATACAAGTAAATTTATATCTTGTGTATTATATTTATGAATATTTGTGTAATGTTATTTGTATAGCGATAATAATTGTGTATATGATGAGCACATACAAAAGAAAAATATTATGCGAATAATAATGACGAAATTTTAATTCGTAAATTTTGAAAATTTTATATAATAAAATTTTGAATGATTATTACAAAGTGTTGAAAGCGTATATCGATATGATATAAGAAGTGTTATTATTATTTTAAACACACGCCTATTACACCTTTTCTCGTTATAATATATATATATATTGCAATTTACATTGTAATCGCGTGTGGAATGTATCAGATAATAAAGCATATGATAGCACATAAAGACGATGTATGAATAATTAGAGATTGCGGTTTGAACATTAAAAATTAGTTCATAACGAGCAATGTGAAAAATGTTAGATTGAAATATTTTTAAATTGTAAAACAACTTTAAGTGCAGTGAGATGGTGCGTAAGGATGCTTAGCCGCGTGTGTAGTTCGTGTGTGCGAGGGCGCATAATTATTTTACTGGTTATTAGTAACAAATATATTAATTTTAATGACTATCGTGTATGGTAATTTTAAAGATGATACAATACTAATTTTATCAGTTAGTAGCTTTTTTAACAATTAGTAACGTAATGTTGGGGTTTTTGAGTAGGCGTAAATGATTTTATAGCCCGTAAAATTGGTCGTAAAACATTTCAGGTTTTTTGAACAAGAATTATGCAGGTCTGAAGCCTTCTGCACAGGAATGTTATTATCTGTAGAAAAAAATCGGAAATAGGGGTTACCGAAGAAACAATTACTTTACGAGAACTTTAGTTTGAAACATAAGACTCGTCAGTCTCTCCTCGTAATCGATAAAGTGTGAACGCCGCTCTGGATTCAGACTTTTAGTGTGCCAATCACGACAAACGCGAGGATAATTATAATTGTGATAATACGCGATACGGCAAGATATTCCGTTTAGAGTATAAAGATACTTCAAGTTTATAGAAGTGGTGTGACACTAACACACAGTAGCGTAACAGTATTCGTTCGCGGTGAAAGTGTACGTAACCTTGCCTGTGAGAAAAGCTACAGGTCCGAAAGCGGCGCTGAAACCTTAGAGATTATATCAACATATGTATTCGTCCTGATAGTAGCAGTTCGTCGTCTGATGGATGTGCAGACGACATTAATAGGCAGTAAACTTATATTATTTACGTACAATTATAAAAAATTAAAGAAATATTCTATTACATAATTAAAAACTGCTATTTATGGTAAATGAGACAGAAAGAAATTTTAAAATTATAATTTATTTTCTTGTACGGAATTTAAATTTTAGTTTGTGTTACAAAGGTCAACAGAGACATATTAAGTACTATTTGTTAAGTGTGAAAAGCTCAGTAGATGTTCAAAAAATAAATCTATGAGAATTTCAGGTGCCACACATAGAGGCTAAACCGGGTGTGTTCTTATACGATGTGGTATATTAAAATTTATATTTTGAGTAATAGTGTTGATACGTTGAGCGGTATCTGCTTTGTAATATTAGTGGATTATTTTCTACACCAATTGTTCTGTCATCTCCGGTGTTGTATACATACTGACAACAACTTTCCTGTGTTTACTTTAATTAAGGGTTGTTTTAAAACCGGGAGAGAAATAGTAAAATGTCATCCACTAATCCACTCTTAGAATTGACTATCGTTCCTACATTCGTGAATTGGATACTCTATTATTACTTGTCCTGCCTTACCGATTGAAGTTTGTATTATGATTAGGAAATGAATTGTTTTGTTGTACGAAGAATGTTATTTAACAGTAGAAGCAGTGTAGAATGAAAAACATGATACAAGTGTAACACACAACGCTTTAGAGACCACATTTAATGTCACCAACTGCTTCTGGCGGAGTCTGACCACAGCCTTTATAGATCCAAACTTTGCTCGAGGTATCTTTAAAACTTTGTTTCCGAATCCTACTGGACGTCATATCAGATCTCCCAAGTCAGTTTTACTATAAAAGTTTCGTGAACCGCGCATCATTATAGCAACCACACACACACACACACACACACACACACACACACACACATTGGCGTTTTCAAGACCACATACCCACGCGACGCCACAAAACTTTCCAGATAACATTAGACACTTAATGCTTACTATAGAGTAGATTAAAGAACAAATAAAACAAACACATTTACAGGATTACTTAGTCAAATTAAAAGTTTAGAATTTATATTTTCAAATATTTTGAATGTTTTCAACATTGTTAATAATGCTCTTTCTAAATACATAATAAATGGGTAATAATAATAAGACATTAACTCTGATGGCTAGCTTAGATACCCACCTGCTACGTCGATAATCAGTACGTTACCTATCTAATTCTGTCGTCGCGTCGTCAGGAAAGTTGGAGCACACTACAACTCCCGATCCGGACTCCCCGGTATAAACATTTACTTCTGTCTCTTAGCTTAAAAAGAGGAACCACAAGACAACGTCACGAGATACGTCACTTTCATTCCACCTCAACATGTTTACCGTTATCTTATGAGCAAATAATCTGCGCTTTGTGTTCTGTTAAAAGCGGAAATCCGATTGCAAATCCTATTAATCCACTTACAGCTTGATACTTTGTTGACACCAAAATATTGTCTAGTGGGTTGATTATAGACTGAAGGTATGTTGAATACATAGAAGTTTAGTGTTGCGTTACAGACATACAGTATGTCAAAACAACCATCATCAAACTTGTCCATTGTGATTGTAGCAGCTGGTTTAGTACAATAAATAATAGAACAAACCGTTTCTATTTGCATCTTCACTCTCGAAATTTATGAATGATACATATTCTAAAATTACACAGTCTTGTTAACATATTTCTGTATAAAACCTTTACAAATATCTCCGCGGTTACTTTATGAATAATCTATTTCTCAACCGCATAAACAGCATTTTGTTCCTTGGTGCCGTACTATGTTGTACATAATATTCCTTTGAAAGCAGTAGGTACACTGCTACACGACAGGTAGGATCGCGTGTTCCAGACGGTTCTATATTTATTTGTTTAATCCACCCACTTTTCTTTCAGCGTAGCCGCTACAGCATTACAATTTGCCCCATCAGCAGTAATATAAATTGAAGATTTCACAGATCGAATGGTTGCTCGGCACTTGGTAGAAAATTTTACTAATACATGAATTTAATAAATACACAATTGGTATAGTTTTACAGATAATTTTATTTTCCTGACAATTGTTTCACCAGTTACGGCAGCTTTAGAGATTGGATTTGAACTGACAGATTTGAAATGTATGTTAGGCGAGGGAGGGTTGGAGGTACTGTACGACCAAGGGTGCATTGGGAAGTCCTAGTTAAGCGGTTGGACAAAGGTACAACAAAGGTTAACAAAAAGTACCGTTACTGGCTAATTATGAATCTTATACAATACACTTTTCTGTGAAGAAAATTACAGATCAACAACTTGTCACTTAAACTAATGTAAGTTTAAATATAAAATATGTATAGGAAAAAGGTGGTTAAAATAGGTCTACCGTATAATAAGCAGTAGTGTTTGATTGACAGAAAAAGGACATGAAGCTCTCAGTATATTGTAATCTATATAAAAATATATATAATATTACCAGTATACGTAAAACAAAACAGATTTAAATTATTCACAGAATTATTGTTAGGCAAATTCACCCATACAAAACACCGTATGAATATTACAAATGTTAAACATTTGTGTCTACATTGTAGACTTAAAGTGAACCACGTGATTGAAGATTTACAGAATTTTCTTCTGATCCCGATATCGACAATGAACTTTATTCCCTTGGGTAATACACGTTTCGTAAAGAAACCGATTTTAATTTATCACTTCCTTTTGTTTTCTTTCTCCTTCCGTCGCAAACTGGGTTAAACACTTTACACTTGCACCCCTTATATAAGAACGGTATTAATCAACAGACTAACATCTCTAACAAGCTATAGTTGAATAAAAAAAAACTCTCACCACTGGTAAACAAAATCAACAGCATAATTTTAGCGATGGTATAAAAAGTGTTACGTAATTATTTGAAATACACTTATATGACAATTACGTGATCTGTAACTTACGAGGAAACGTAGACATAAAACGCACAGAAATTTTTTCTGAGCATATACGTTTGCTGGTCTCATGTCTGTACTTTATATGAAATTATCCTCATTCACATTCATTAATTTAACTGAAGCTCTAAAGTACAGATGCTGTTAAGTACACAAAACCTAGGCGAAACTTCCGATTGAAGCCGTAGTTTGCTAAACTTCACATAAACAGACAAGAACGCGTAGCACTTACAAACACATTACCGTAAAATTAGAGCACAGCTTTAAACAAACTTTAATTTTCCTTTGCATTTACTTTCGTAAACTTTCATTTGAAGTTACGTGGGAACATAATTTGTACAATTTACTTTAAACGTAAACTACTAAAGCTCTACTCGTCTACCCAAAGACAACTACAACACATTACGACATTACGATATGTTAAAGAAAAACATTAAGTATATTTTACTGTCATAAATGGTTAAAATGCCTGTAGGCTACTATAAATAAAATGTTATTATATTATAAATCATAGTTTGAAAGCAATTTGCGATTAAATTAATTTAAACAAATAATACCACTAAATTTAACTTGTACTATTAAAGATTTTTCTTCATATCAAACTACAAAAATAAGTAGAATAAAATAAAAAAAATCAAGAAAACATTAAGCGATAAAACTAAACAAAAATTGTATACATTGTTACAAATTACGTATTCCCACTCTTTAATGTTAAGATCATCAGTCCATTACTCTACACCATTATTCATGTCAGTCCATGAAGGTCATCACCAATATTACTGTCCCGTTTCTACGCCAAAGATTCTAGTCAAAGGTATGACCAAGTATTTACCAGAATATCCAGTGCAGCGTTTGATTAAGGAACATATTACTGAAGTATATGTAGTGCTATTTTTGTATTTTCCGGATAAAAGGGAGTGAATGCGTAAACATTTTCGTGATCATAATTAAGCGTATTCAATTAAAACCAGACTTAATACCAGACGCGATTTTTACCAAACTTAATCAACTTTAATCTCTACACCTTTCTATGCACTTTGGTCCTTCGAGCTGTAAAAAAAATGATTTGCAGAATAAATTTTTCCCCGAAAATGCCTTGAGCACTATGCAATAATTCATCATCAGCCATGCTGATCCTCCGTCTGATAAGGTACTTGAACTTCTGTTTGTTGAACTTTGTTTTTGCTGGCATTGTTTTGATTTGTTTCGGTGAATAATCTTGCTTTTTAAGAGTGGGTAAACTTCAGTAAAAAAATTGGAGCAGTAGAAGAGGTTGGTTCTTAATATGTGATGCGGTTTCCCTTTAAAATGTGTAAGAATTTATGTCGGATTTAAAATCATTAACCAAATGCAAATTATATTATTTACGCATGTACTAGTAGGGTGCCAATGTCATCTCGAGGGAGTGGACTTTGCAAAAGCAGAAATAATTTTATAATAAAAGAGAATAAATTTCAGTAAGCCCTAAACTTTATGAAACGAAATTAAACTAGAATGCACAGGATAGGAAAGCAACTGTTTCCCAAGTGTTGTGGGTGTTGCAAAATGGAAATGGCGAGTGACGCACAGACTGCCCTTGCTTTAATTAAATTGCTGATTTACTAACTTTGTGTCTCTGCATTTAACACTCAGTTACAATATTGAACAATGAACTATGTCTACTCTACTTGTAATCCGTGGCTTAAATGAAAGTATGTATTTGACATTTACAGTATGCGGGATTGCGTAATGAAATTAAGGATTTCGCATAGGGTGAAATGTCTGAAATGTACGAAGACATAGGGATGAACTCGGGCATTTAGTTACCCTTTCAACATGCAGTCTCATGCTATCTCATCGATACTATTAGCAAATTGTATAACTCTTCTGCACATCTAGTAAATCTAGTAAGTTCTATGAGATTCAAGTGAAATCGTGAGGGAATACTTTCATAGTATTTACTTCATTACATCCGAAGTAATACATTTTCTTCTCTATAGCTGTCGGTCTTTCATATTTAAGGCTCAACTCTAACACACTCATCCTTGTAGACTGAATCTCGTGTTTATGGTTTCTTATATAGTTCCTTTCTCTGTACCTATTTTATTTTCAATCAAGCATCTCTTAGTGTTGTCCATTTTAATCATTCTACTAACAACGCTTTTCTTTAAACTTTAACGTTTTATAGATTTTTTTTATATAAAAACACAGATTATGTGTTTTGTGGTAGATATGCCGTTTTTATTTTAAATAAAATACAATAGTGTAATAGTTGTAGTGTTCCGTCTCCATGCGGCAGATAATGATGTGGCAGGTGGTAATGAATCATACCACCTGTTACCAATGTAAAACATGTAAAGTAGACCAGAAGTAGTACTTAGGTGGTAAAAAACTGATTAGATTTAAACAGCCTAAATTATCTCTACCCATAAATGGTAACAATTTTTTAACCAATACCAAATCTGGTATGTCTATTAATTATGTCACGAATATTTGTTAGGTTAGAATATATACCTAAACATAAAATAATATATATTCATCCCAGATGAAATTTTTGTAAAAATTTTTACGAAGTGCCTATTAGTTTTTATCAATTCTTAATAAGTATCACAGTTTTGAGACGAAATATGTATACTTGAAAAAAGAAACAATTTGTACACTTTAATGTATAATATATTGCAACAGTACAAATGTATAGGGTACTGTGCATTGCACAATTAAATAAGATAATTAATATAATTTAAATAAATAATCCATATTGTTATTAATAATAATTCAGCTTTCAATCTGAACTGTAAAGTGAACAACAAATTTGCATGCTTGGACAGGTGGGTCACGCGACTCAGCTGTGTCTGTGTGTACACGCGTATCTTACGTGTGTGTGTGTGTGTGTGTGTGTGTGTGTGTGTGTGTGTGTGTGTGTGTGTGAGGCCAGTCGATTCCTGTCAAGCGTCACCCCTAAATAAACGCTATTAATTACAAGAATTATTTAAATGGTGATAAGTGTTGTGACCCCTCTTTATTTTTTTTTTATACTTTATAAATTTTTTTTTTAAGAGAGGCCGCTGGATATTTAAAACTAGGCGGAAGGCCTAGGAGAAGCATAAACATAAAATGCGCTGGGTCCAGTGAGACGGGACTTGCAATTAAACTCTCTGGTAACCAACGATAACAGCTTTTATTATCTGAAATTACATACATCACAATTCAAAAACTCCTTAATACCCCATAATGTCGATAATCACATAATTATATAAATATCCCCTGTTTATAACTCATTGACATAAAAAAAATGTGTAAGTCGGACACAATACATCTATTCATACATATATATATATATATATTGTAATAAAATAATTAAATAGATAGAATGTTGTGTTGATTGATGATAAGAAGAGACTGTGAAGTATGTGACTCCGGTGTAATCAAGCCCCTCTGTTTGGACTAGCCAATTTGTAATAATATAAATAAGATTGATGTGTGAATCTGTAAGTTGTAAGGTGTTTAATTGGTGTGGCTCTCGACGTCTTACTGGCCTGAAACACTTCCTTAAGTTTCCCAGCTGGTCGAGTCCCAATGGTAGCAAGACCGGTCGAGTAGCGTAAAGTTGATGAAGAAATATATATGCTCAGCTTCACCGAAAGTTTCAAAACAAAAATTATTGTTTTGAAGAAAATTAAAAAAAAAAATTATGTTTATAAAAAAAAATTATAAAAAAAAAAATTTTAATCTTATTAATTATTAATTAGGATCAATTAATTAATATAGGGCTGTGAAGTTTTAAACAGTGTAATGCTCTTCTGAAAATTTTTATTAAAGTTTCTGTATAATTTAAATAATCTATCACCACTCATAAGACTGTCTGTAAACCAATCGATATTTGTTTACCTTTCTATTTTTTAGGTTATCTTCACTTACGGGTGGTAAAGTCCTTGTAGATTATCAATTAGAATTATATTATTGGTAATTAGTATTATTGAAGAAATAAAGAACTATTAAGTATTGAAAAGTATTAATGTTTTATTAAGTAACAGCAATATTGACTCTTATCGATTAGTATCGATTCTCAGGATATCGAAAAAAGTTACAAGTATATGTTATAAAAATTATATAGGGTTCTTTAAACAGCCAGTTATTACCAAAGTCAGAGAAATCGGGCTAATATTTAAAAAGTATAACGTTACAATCAAATTAATAGTTATTAATAAACACAGACATTGAATAATAATTTGTAAATATAATAATTGTTTTCACCCAACAGCTGTTGAACTAAGAGGACGGCGTTCTGGCAATGATGAGACCAATATTGCAAATGGCTGCCGTGAAGTTAGTGAGATGTCATTCGTATATTGGACGTTCCAAATAAAAGATTTTCCTGTAGTATTCCTGTTCTGATGTCTGCGAATCTCTTGTAAAATGTTGTGTAGTGTCTAGTGTACTGTTTCTGAGTTGTATTTAGTGTATCCGTATAATTATTAGTTCAAACACTTTCTCCGATTCCGTCACTAATTTGGGTTAGAGTATTATACAGTTTTCTAGTGTTTTGTGGTGTTTTTCGGAGTAGATTTATATTGTTCTGTGTTATGGAGTGTTACTTGATCGTTTCTGTTATAATATGATAGTTTTAGAAGTATTTTACAAGTCACTCGCGATTTCACAATAACTCACTATACACTCGCTTTGTATGTCTATTATAGGTTAGGTCATGCACGTTACCAAACGTATCTCATGTTAACCGTTCAAAAACCAATAATTAACTAACTGTTTCCTTCAGTTTCAATTAAACTCTTAGCCCATATAATATTATCCTTAACATTGTTCAAAAATATTTTCACATCCTGTGAATACTTTATATTTTCACTATATGAATGCCTAAACTTTGGTTATTTGTCAATTTTATTCACTAGATTTGATTTAAATTAATCTTTCAGTTCATTCTGGTTATTTTCAGATTAAATAATGCCATTTTATAGTGTTTTCTGTCCAAAAAAAAATAGTAATTTCATTTTCAGTTTGGTATACTCAGAAGAGTCAAAACATCAAAATTTACTTCCTGTCATTATATAAATTCAGCCATTTTATCAGTTATATTTAATATTAATAATCCTATATTGTATTAAAAGGTTCATATTCCCTTATTTTCTGGTAGTTAATTGAATTAGTTGTATCCTGAAACATTATTCAGGAATATATGACTCCCATGTCCAAATTTCTGAGTTTAATCATTTTCATTTTTATTTATAATTCTGAATATAATTTATTAAAATCTTTCTGAATGGTATGTGTAATTATATGGCTTGATCTCAAGTTTATTTTGTCTAAACCCCTTTTGTTTATTCGCATTTAAATGATTAATTTCTCTGTTTTGATGGAGTTTGGTTTCCATTCTTTTGGCCTATGATTTTTTAACAATTTTTCTTACAAAATATTTTACAAACAAATATATGATGTGTGATACCCTCTCTGACTTTTACATATAGTCTTATAAATTAAACATGTTTTCAAATTACACAATAACAATTAGTATTGATTACAATACAAATAATAGTTAAAACAAAATAAAGAATTTTTTTTTTTTTAAATAAATGGTTGTCTTCAAGTCAGACATTTTGCAACAAAATTCCCATTTCCAACATGGAAATATGGTTTACAACAAAGGTTTTGTACTAACTAACATCTTAATTACTCTCTACTATTTACAAGTGGTAACTATTTTTATAGTTCTGATGTTAGTTGTTTCAGACCCAAACAAATGGCCTTATATCTAAAACATTTTTAAACATTCTTGTACTATATACATTAAAACCTTATATTTATATTCTTATTTCTAACTATTATTATAAGTAGGATTCTACAGTTTTTATACAGTCTTTTATACCTTGTCTTTGGGGAATTGTACCCTGTCATTAACAAATAAATGGTATGAACCGTTCACAAAGCACTATGAAATCTGTTTTTCTTTTTTCATGTAAAACAAAAATGTTATTTTAAACAGATTCATGTCTTATGAACAACATATTGTCACCGTACACATTTTAAGTCATTGAAAAATGCATATTTCATTGCATCCAATGTTTGTGATTGCCAAGAATGAAACACAAGGTTCATTTTTTATAATACCCAAAACTATCACTGGTTCACTTTCACTTATATATTATGTTAATGCTAAATGGTCGTATAGTCTTATTAACATAATAAATTGGTTAGCGTTTTTTCAATGGAGATTTGTTCCATGGGTACTATATTATTGTTTCATCTTAGTTCACAGGAAACTTTTACTTTGTTCACTTCTCTTTCTTAAATTTATATACATGTGGTTTTTATTTCGTTATACTTTTGTTTTTAGATATTTATTTTGGGGATATAGGGATTTGGGTGTCTTTTATAAGAGCATGACATCTTCTTCAGGATGCTGCCCTCTTCTTCTTTCTTCAGTCTTCTTTTCTCCTGCCTTCTGGGACTGGTATCTTCTCCATCTTCTTCTTGAATTCAGAAATACACAACCTGTATTGGTTGATCTTGGCTTATTTTAGGGTTTCTGTTCTATTTATTCTCCCTCGTTGTGGGTTTGGTCATATTGTGTACTGCTTTGTTATTTACTATTTTACCTTCCTGGGTTATACCTTGAAAACCTTTGGTTATGAGACTGGTTTTGGATGACTCATCACTAGTAACTCCTTTTATTTTAACTTGTATTTTCTTTATAATAATGATTTCTTTCCACAGTTGCTATGAATTAATCTTTTTATATTCAACTTAGTGCTTTCTTCCAAATTTAAATATTATAACTTCATTATTCTAATGATCAATTGCCATTCAATATTATGCATACATCTGTCACGCTACAGATTGCTCTCCTCCAGAAGTAATTATTTCAGACATGTTTATGGATGAAATAATTTCTTATTATAATTTCATCATTTCTTATAATTCATTTTCTTCTCCATTTTTATATCGACTTTTTTATATTAGAGTTTTATTAATTTTATATATATGGTTACTTGTCTTACTACTGATTCTTTTTGGATAGTTAGTGTCTTCTGAGATATATTATAATTGTAATACATTTTCTTTCTATATCAACTTCGTGTTGTATCCTTGGGATATTAATTCCCTAACATTCCCTATCACGTGGGCTGGGGCAGATCAGAGGGGCACTGTACGCTACTTCTCTGCTGGCCATACACCACTTCTATAAATTGAGTACAGGGGCATATCCATCCCTGCTCAAAAAACATAATGCTGCTGGAATTATCTTCAGTCAGTCATCGAATAAATAATTAAAAAGTAGTCTCATTTTCGACTAATAAAAATATCTTTGGATTCTCCACTTCGTAGTCTCTCAGATTATCTCACATTTTCTATCTTAATAAATCTTCATAATCATTATTATACTCATTACATATATATTTTTTCAAAACTCTTAACTTGTCTGATATATTTATTCTAATTATGGTTGAAAACCTTTCTTTTAATAATTCTGGTTACTGTTTACAGTGTAACTCTCTTTCTTCTCCATCTGAATTCTCTTTATACTTTCTTCTGGTTATTCATAGTATTAGCATGGTCTTTATAAATAGTCTTTCGTATTCATTATTTGAATGGTCTTAATATATTATATTTAATTTTTTAACATTGTATCTTTACATTAGATATACAGGTTGTTATATTGATCATTTTATTTAAACATTTTGGTTCTTTCCTTTCTCTTAGAAAGTTATTAATCCGCCTTCGCATTCATTAACATTAATTCATTTATATCATATTTCATGTGGTATTTCTTCTCTTTGCATTTCATATAGGTCTTATTATTATCATTTGTTCAAAATCATCTTCTCCATCTGTTTGGTATGAGTTGTTCTTCTTCGCTCTTAATTAACTGTTTTCATTATCGTTTCATAGGTAATTAGTCTCGTTGCTTCCAAATTTTTTCCTTCTCTGGCATATTACACTCTTTTTTGTTATTCTTCTCTACTCCTTCAAATGCTATTGTGAATGTCTAGCATTTATTCTGGATTAACGTTAATTCTCTTTTCTGAATTAATCACTTTATTTTCTTCTCAATTCAATCATAATTGACACATAATTATTTCTTGGAACTTGGTTAGTTTTAATGTAAAATTCAAACTATTCTTTTTATTTAATTGAAAAATATTTCTCATAAATCCTTGTAATATGTTGATCTTATCTTGTTTCAAAGTTCTGAAGTTCTATCAACATTCAAATTCTGTTTAATTCATTTATTCCCAGAATTGTTTCATTCAGAAATGTTTATAGTACTGTTATCTTACTATTATTTATGAATGTTTTGGCATTTTTCCAAAATCAAATTCTTCTTAATTATTTACCATAAAGTTTTCTCACAAACTTAGTTATAGTAAGTTGGTCTTACTTCATTTTTAAATTTTTCGTATAATTAAGTTCAAAATTCTCTCTCTTTCTCTTTCTTCCATAAAGTTTTGTTCTAAATTATCAGGTTGTAGTAAGATGTACTTACTCAATTTTAAATTTTTATAAAATTATATTTCAATTCAAAAGTCTTTCTTTTCCTTTCTTCCATAAAGTTTGTTCCAAAATTATTAGGTTGTAGTAAGTTGTTCTTACATATTTAGAATAAGTTATATTCAAAATTCTTTCTTTTTCTTTCCTCCATAAAGTTTGTTCCAAAATTATTAGGTTGTAGTAAGATGTACTTACATTATTTTTGAATTTTTTTTTTAAATTAAAAATTCTAAATTCCTTCTTCTTATAATTCTCCAGAATGTTCTTTTCAAAATATTAGGTTGTAAGATGTACTTACATTATTTTTAAATTTTTATAATAAAAATTCTAAATTTCTTCTTTTTATAATTCTCCAAAATGTTCTTCTCAAAATATTAGGTTGTAAGATGTACTTACATTATTTTTGAATTTTTTAAAAATTAATTAAAAATTCTAAAACTCACAACTCATTCTTCATAATATTTCTTCATAGAAGCTTGATTGTACACTCCTTTGATTTTTCCTGAAACGATTTCCTTCAACTCATATGTATTGTTATGCTTATCATTTACCACAACATATGGGGTTATATTGTACTCTACACTGGCCCATATTATTTATACTTTAATAAGTTGATCTCCACTTTTTCTTTCCTTATAAATGCCTTCTCTTCTAAATGTCGCTCTTTGATGGTTAGCTCCTCTTACTCCTTCAAATGTTAGGTTTTTCCACATTTATTCTGGATTCTCTCCAACTCATTGGAGTTTATTATTGAAATATTAGCTCCTGTGTCTATCATTATTTTAGCGGGAACTCCTTCCACCTCCGCTGTTGTATAAATTATCTCATTATTACTGTTGCTGAGACTCTTCTCGTTTTCTTCTAAAAGTTCAGTTCGTATGTCTTTCAGATAATGGTTACTGATAATAGTGATGTTTTTATTCTGGTTTTCTTGTCGCAATTCATCCTTTTCTAACCCAGGAAGTATAAGCAGTAACGGGTCATCGTTGTTGATTACTGCCTCCTCTCGTTTAAAGTATTTTGGTCAGTGTTTATGTTACTATTGACCGAGGCATCGTTCGGGAAACTCTGGTTTGTCTCCGGACGTTCTGTACCCTGGTTGATGTTTAACGCCCTGTTCGGTTGTCTGCCAAGATCTTCCAGGCTGGTACTTCGTCTTTCCTGTTCGTATCTTGGGCCGTCTCGTTCCGCACTCCGCCATCTTCGGTCAGCGCCGTGGAAGCTGCTCCTCCTCGGTTGATAATATCTCCTGGGTCCGCGATCTTCTGCTCTTATAAAATTTACCCTAGGGCGCGACACTCGGTTATTACTATTGCTATTATTATTATTATTAATATTATCATTATAGTAATTTCGGTTAGGTGGGTAAGGTCTGTCACCATTATTGTTGGGATATGGATTTCTCTGACTGTATGGGACATTATTATTTTGTTGATAAAAATTGTTTCTATTGTTTGGGTAGGGGTTGTTATTCCTAACGCCGTTAAAATTACTGTTAAACTGGTTATTACGCGGCGGGTTGTTATGGCCGTCGTAATTACTGGGCTGGTTCCGGTTACTTGTATGGTTATTGCCGTTATTGGGGTAGGTAGTCGGCCTTACTTCTGGTCTCTCATTTCTCTTTCTGCTCTGCCGATAATACTCTTCGTTCTCGTATCCCTCCAATAACTCGGTCATTCCCTGGATCGTCTTGATCTGGCTACCTCTCCGGGCCCTGATAATGTCCTCATCATAGTGATAAGATATCTTATTCACTAAACATTCTTCTGGGATTGCTGGCTCAAGGTGTTTTGCCATACACACCTTCCCCAAGAAATATGCCGTCATGCTGCTACCTAATTGTGATCTGTATCTTCCATTACAAATATTGTCACGGATCAAGTTCTGGGTGGTCTCAGACCAGTATTTTGTCTTAAACATTTTCCGGAACTGTTGGTAGTCGGAAATTTCACTCCGGTTGGCCATCCACCAATTATCTGTTATGTCTCGGAAAGACTCGTCGAATATTTCCCTGCTATGGCTCCATTGGGTAATTTTATGCTTGGTCAAATATTCTTCTACCCTAGCCAGGAACTCCATCGGCTTGCGTTTGTATTGCCGGAAGTTGAGCCACTCTCGGCTTTCGTTGACGGGCAATCCGGTGAAATGAGTCGGTCTGTTTCTAATCGCTTCCATCTCCTCTCGGCTTTGTCGCACCTGACCGGTGATATTGGCCATGGTCTCTTGTATATCATTACATCGCTCTGTGACTTGGTTGCGTACTTTTCCGAATTCTTCTTGATTTTCCTTCCTCTGTTCTTCTACCTTCCTACGACTATGTTCTTCGATATTTGTGAACTTGATGTTCACCACTTCTTTGAACTCATTCACCTCCTTTTCGGTCTGGTTGCACTTTCCATCAATCTCTCGAATCTGTCGATTGACCATTATATTTTCTTCTTCCATCTTCCTATTCATCGCTTTTTTGTTAACATTGATTTCTTTGTTCAGTTCTTCTCGCAACAATTCCATCCTTTCGTCCAGTTTGTCCAAATTCTCTTGATTGACCTCTCTTAATTCTTCTCTCAAAATTTGATTGTCCTCTCTCAATTCTTCCAGCTTCTCCCCCATTTTCTCTTCCAACTGCCTGTTATCTTCTTTCAACTCTTCCTTCAATTGTCGGTTGTTCTTCTCTATCTTCTTCCTGGTTTCATCGATTTTCTGATTAGTATTTTCAATTTTATTAATCAATTCTTCTTTGGTCGACTTGAATTCTTCCTTGAACAATTGGTTGTCTTCCTTCAATTCTTCTAACTTCTTCCCCATCTCTTCTTCCAACTTCCTGTTGTTTTCTTCCATCTTCTCTTCCATCTTCTTGCTGTTTTCTTCCATCTTCTCTTCCATCTTCTTATTGGTTTCATCAATCTTCTTACCCAGGGACTGGTTGTCTTCCTTCAATACTTCCATGTTCTTGTTCATCCCAGTCAACTCTTCTTTTGTGGATTGGTTATCCTTCTTCAATTCTTCTAACTTTTCTCCCATCCTCTCTTCCAGCTTCTTATTTGTTGTTTCGATCTTATTTCCTAAATCCTCTTTCAAGGACTGGTTGTCTCGCATTAACGCTCTGAACATTTCTTGTACTGTCCGATCATCTACTTTTGAGGGTTTTTCTAATTGTTCCTTCCGGACATTGACGTCCCCTGTCTGAGTAGGCATCTCCGGTTGTTCCTCTGGTTGCTCTGTTTGTTTGGACAACACCGATTGTAATACCTCTTCCAACTCTACTGGCGTTGCCTCTTTGTTGTCCATATCAGCTTCTATTTCTTTCTCGGCCTCCGCCGCCCGTTTCTTAGATGTTGCACGTCGTTGCATTTTCCCTCGAAATTCTCTGGCTTTGTAGCTGTTGCCTCGCTCCAACTAGTGATTGGGCAGAATTTATTGGCCTTCCAATCGCTAATTAAAGCCCCTAAAGTTGTGCGCCAATTTGTAATAAAATAATTAAATAGATAGAATGTTGTGTTGATTGATGATAAGAAGAGACTGTGAAGTATGTGACTCCGGTGTAATCAAGCCCCTCTGTTTGGACTAGCCAATTTGTAATAATATAAATAAGATTGATGTGTGAATCTGTAAGTTGTAAGGTGTTTAATTGGTGTGGCTCTCGACGTCTTACTGGCCTGAAACACTTCCTTAAGTTTCCCAGCTGGTCGAGTCCCAATGGTAGCAAGACCGGTCGAGTAGCGTAAAGTTGATGAAGAAATATATATGCTCAGCTTCACCGAAAGTTTCAAAACAAAAATTATTGTTTTGAAGAAAATTAAAAAAAAAATTATGTTTATAAAAAAAATAATAAAAAAAAAAATTTTTAATCTTATTAATTAATTAATTAGGATCAATTAATTAATATAGGGCTGTGAAGTTTTAAACAGTGTAATGCTCTTCTGAAAATTTTTATTAAAGTTTCTGTATAATTTAAATAATCTATCACCACTCATAAGACTGTCTGTAAACCAATCGATATTTGTTTACCTTTCTATTTTTTAGGTTATCTTCACTTACGGGTGGTAAAGTCCTTGTAGATTATCAATTAGAATTATATTATTGGTAATTAGTATTATTGAAGAAATAAAGAACTATTAAGTATTGAAAAGTATTAATGTTTTATTAAGTAACAGCAATATTGACTCTTATCGATTAGTATCGATTCTCAGGATATCGAAAAAGTTACAAGTATATGTTATAAAAATTATATAGGGTTCTTTAAACAGCCAGTTATTACCAAAGTCAGAGAAATCGGGCTAATATTTAAAAAGTATAACGTTACAATCAAATTAATAGTTATTAATAAACACAGACATTGAATAATAATTTGTAAATATAATAATTGTTTTCACCCAACAGCTGTTGAACTAAGAGGACGGCGTTCTGGCAATGATGAGACCAATATTGCAAATGGCTGCCGTGAAGTTAGTGAGATGTCATTCGTATATTGGACGTTCCAAATAAAAGATTTTCCTGTAGTATTCCTGTTCTGATGTCTGCGAATCTCTTGTAAAATGTTGTGTAGTGTCTAGTGTACTGTTTCTGAGTTGTATTTAGTGTATCCGTATAATTATTAGTTCAAACACTTTCTCCGATTCCGTCACTAATTTGGGTTAGAGTATTATACAGTTTTCTAGTGTTTTGTGGTGTTTTTCGGAGTAGATTTATATTGTTCTGTGTTATGGAGTGTTACTTGATCGTTTCTGTTATAATATGATAGTTTTAGAAGTATTTTACAAGTCACTCGCGATTTCACAATAACTCACTATACACTCGCTTTGTATGTCTATTATAGGTTAGGTCATGCACGTTACCAAACGTATCTCATGTTAACCGTTCAAAAACCAATAATTAACTAACTGTTTCCTTCAGTTTCAATTAAACTCTTAGCCCATATAATATTATCCTTAACATTGTTCAAAAATATTTTCACATCCTGTGAATACTTTATATTTTCACTATATGAATGCCTAAACTTTGGTTATTTGTCAATTTTATTCACTAGATTTGATTTAAATTAATCTTTCAGTTCATTCTGGTTATTTTCAGATTAAATAATGCCATTTTATAGTGTTTTCTGTCCAAAAAAAAATAGTAATTTTATTTTCAGTTTGGTATACTCAGAAGAGTCAAAACATCAAAATTTACTTCCTGTCATTATATAAATTCAGCCATTTTATCAGTTATATTTAATATTAATAATCCTATATTGTATTAAAAGGTTCATATTCCCTTATTTTCTGGTAGTTAATTGAATTAGTTGTATCCTGAAACATTATTCAGGAATATATGACTCCCATGTCCAAATTTCTGAGTTTAATCATTTTCATTTTTATTTATAATTCTGAATATAATTTATTAAAATCTTTCTGAATGGTATGTGCAATTATACGGCTTGATCTCAAGTTTATTTTGTCTAAACCCCTTTTGTTTATTCGCATTTAAATGATTAATTTCTCTGTTTTGATGGAGTTTGGTTTCCATTCTTTTGGCCTATGATTTTTTAACAATTTTTCTTACAAAATATTTTACAAACAAATATATGATGTGTGATACCCTCTCTGACTTTTACATATAGTCTTATAAATTAAACATGTTTTCAAATTACACAATAACAATTAGTATTGATTACAATACAAATAATAGTTAAAACAAAATAAAGAATATTTTTTTTTTTAAATAAATGGTTGTCTTCAAGTCAGACATTTTGCAACAAAATTCCCATTTCCAACATGGAAATATGGTTTACAACAAAGGTTTTGTACTAACTAACATCTTAATTACTCTCTACTATTTACAAGTGGTAACTATTTTTATAGTTCTGATGTTAGTTGTTTCAGACCCAAACAAATGGCCTTATATCTAAAACATTTTTAAACATTCTTGTACTATATACATTAAAACCTTATATTTATATTCTTATTTCTAACTATTATTATAAGTAGGATTCTACAGTTTTTATACAGTCTTTTATACCTTGTCTTTGGGGAATTGTACCCTGTCATTAACAAATAAATGGTATGAACCGTTCACAAAGCACTATGAAATCTGTTTTTCTTTTTTCATGTAAAACAAAAATGTTATTTTAAACAGATTCATGTCTTATGAACAACATATTGTCACCGTACACATTTTAAGTCATTGAAAAATGCATATTTCATTGCATCCAATGTTTGTGATTGCCAAGAATGAAACACAAGGTTCATTTTTTATAATACCCAAAACTATCACTGGTTCACTTTCACTTATATATTATGTTAATGCTAAATGGTCGTATAGTCTTATTAACATAATAAATTGGTTAGCGTTTTTTCAATGGAGATTTGTTCCATGGGTACTATATTATTGTTTCATCTTAGTTCACAGGAAACTTTTACTTTGTTCACTTCTCTTTCTTAAATTTATATACATGTGGTTTTTATTTCGTTATACTTTTGTTTTTAGATATTTATTTTGGGGATATAGGGATTTGGGTGTCTTTTATAAGAGCATGACATCTTCTTCAGGATGCTGCCCTCTTCTTCTTTCTTCAGTCTTCTTTTCTCCTGCCTTCTGGGACTGGTATCTTCTCCATCTTCTTCTTGAATTCAGAAATACACAACCTGTATTGGTTGATCTTGGCTTATTTTAGGGTTTCTGTTCTATTTATTCTCCCTCGTTGTGGGTTTGGTCATATTGTGTACTGCTTTGTTATTTACTATTTTACCTTCCTGGGTTATACCTTGAAAACCTTTGGTTATGAGACTGGTTTTGGATGACTCATCACTAGTAACTCCTTTTATTTTAACTTGTATTTTCTTTATAATAATGATTTCTTTCCACAGTTGCTATGAATTAATCTTTTTATATTCAACTTAGTGCTTTCTTCCAAATTTAAATATTATAACTTCATTATTCTAATGATCAATTGCCATTCAATATTATGCATACATCTGTCACGCTACAATATATATATATATATATATATATATATATATATATATATATCTTCCCCTCAATCTAAAATGATCATGATCATAACTCAACAAAACCTTTTTTTTTAATCTCGACATTATAAAAAGGTACACTCATATATATTTATCACTCCCCCCCCCCGAACATATAACAGCATATAACATCAACATTAATTTCACAAAATCACAGTTACAACTTATTATGCCATCATACTCAAAAGCCCCACGGCCCGCCTGTATATTATCCTTTTATCGCCCCGTGATATAGAAATATCAAATAACTGAAACCCGCCAATATCTATTAATTAATTGGAAACTAATGTCATCGACCAAGAACACCCCTTATACATTTTTATAATGTCGGCAGACAGCATAATTAACTAAGAACTGTAACAATTTCATGTCAGATTCAAATATACATTATAAATTTAGAAAACATTTGGAATGGCTCGTAATTAAAAAAATATAATGATAAGTTAAAGCACTACTAACATTTCTTTAATCCTGCAAAATGTGAAACTTCTTGATCTATATAATGTACAGAACTTTTCTAAAAATCAGCCATAAGAGTGTAAAAATGTTTAAAAATTATTCCTTTATTTAATTATATATAAAGCCATAATTCATTATCTAATTATATGGCAAGTCATTATTTAACAATAAGGATTTGATAGTAACAAAAGCATAACTGCAATTAAGGCTACATACAGCCTGCCTAATATTCACAAAATCTGACAATTACAAAAATTAAGAAAGACAGGTTTAGCATATAATGGCCAGACAGCCATATGTGCCTTATATGTAAAATAAGTTACAGAAATATAAGTACCGCCTGTACAATTTCATTCCATGTAAAATTTTATAATCTGAAAATATTAAATATATAGACTTTAAATAAATAGGAAATGTTAATTTCAGCCATATGTGGATATATTAAAAAAACATGCTGTATTCGTCCGGCTCCAGGAGTGTACCAGAGCAAGCCTGACTTGACAAAAAATGACCCGTAGAAAACCTGCATGAAATGGCACCAACAGGTGTCTACCTTGTGAATAGAAAAACCATTTATAAAATGACAATCCAGAAACGGAATAAAAAAAACCCCAACCCTTGTATGCAGGAAAAATAATTAAATGTAAAACCCCCGTAATAACCTAAGAATGACATCCGAACCAGCCGGTTCAGATTCACGAAAACCATACCCCTATACTTAATTTAAAAGGGTCTCCCCTACAACTTTTGCACCCATTATACGGAACGAAAACGGCTCTGGTACCCTCCCACAGGTCAGTTTACAATTGTAGTTGTTGAACTGTATTATAAAGTTTAAGTTACATTAAAATTGTCTTGCCGACACACCCTCGATTGAACAATGTCACAGAATAAAGTTAAACTGCTATTGCACATACACCTCCCATAGTATATTCTGCAAGCCAGGATAGAATAAAAAGAGTTTATATCACCTCATATGAAGCGGGCGGTTCCATGATTGTTGGCGGCAGCTGTTACTCCCTCCTCGGTCACAGACGAAGCTTTAGTGGTTCATGGCTTGGTGAAGGTGGCAGCACACCAAGCTTTGGTCAGATCTCCATTCTAGGCGAGAACCCTAAATATTCGGAATGATTAATGTACTGTTCACTAATGCTTGCACACTTGTCATGTATGAGGCATGTATACCAAACACCCGAACTAGACGCTCCCAACCAACTCAATATAATGCATACAAATTTTTAAAATTTGTATTTCATTTATATTTTAATAAATGATCATCATTCACTCATAACCTGGCACAATAATGAGGAACGCACACCGGCCTTGACCAGCCGCAACATATCTCAACATGCACCCTGCCCCTGGCCACGTGGCATTACGTTCGATCACAAATTTTGCAAAATAACGAATACTTTAAAGGCCCATCAGCTACAGACAATCAACACTTACACAGTACTTCATCTAGGGCGTCTTAAAGTTTACAATTAAACGATTTACTTAAAAGAATATTCACACTTCCGGTCACACATGCGTGTTCATACATAGTTAACGAGGTCCAGCTTTCACTAAATTACTTAATTCTGTTACATCTATCTACAATGCTAAAGGAACAATGCGTTAATACAATTAACAGGCGGTATTCAAATAAAACAACATTAATTAAATATCTCCCAATACTCACACGCATCTGATCGACGCCACGGGCATTCTATACGTTCGCATCTGGATTGAATAAGTTTTGAATTTAAAATTTCTTACAACCAAATTATTATGTATATATATAATGCACTTACCGGTGGGTCTTAAGCAATTAGCCTGCCATAAAGATGCGAAGACGACACACAAAAATGCTCTGCTAAACCGAGGAAGACGGCTGGAGTAGTTTATGCAGTGAAAGCAAGGCCGGAACTGAACATCGCCATGTGCTCAGAACCGAAACCTGAATTCGGCCCGCTAGATCGCGTTCACAGTCGAAACCGTGCCACCGATATCACGCTCCCCAACTAATAACTAGACTCTTATCCGAATCAATTATTGAAGAGAAAAAAAACTAGGATTTGCATTTCCTCAAACGCCGGGTTATGCAAACACCGGCACAGAGTAGATGAAATATCACAAAACCAAATACGCCATAGTGTGTATAATGTAAAGACGTACGTGTGTATGAAAGATGGTGCGAAAATAATATAAAAGTGCGAATACAGTGAAAATAAAAATAAATAAAACCCGTAATAATCAAGACAACGAGAAACGGTTTAAACACAGTTGTACACATAAAAATTACCGACCAGATGAATATCGGGTAATTTGCAGAAGACTTTGCATATTGCGAAGACAAGTGAATAAAGCGTGTGACTTATCGTGTTTGTAAAATGACGCCACGACAAACCTATGGCTGCAGAGAATTTTCGAAACATGAATTTTGCGCCCTAGACTATAAACACGCGAGGCACATCAGGCTTGTTCTCTTTCTCGTGAAACCACAGAGGCAGCCGGAGGCTCTGCCCAACAACAACAACACTTTGTCGACTACAGCGGCAGCCGGAGGCGATGCTTGTCCACATCATCACTTTCAGGACACCATCGTTGGAGCCAGAGACCATTACGGAGGACGAGGGAGCAGCACACTACATGGCATAAATTCCAGACGTAGAGGAAGAGTCATCGGATTTCCAAGAGGTCCCGGAGAACGAGGAAAGGATCCAGGACTTCACGACTACGCAGGCTTCACCAACAAAGGACTAAGGACCATGAGAGGGTACTCTGAGGGACCACTACAATTAAGATGAAAGAAAGCCATTGCTCGTAACAAAAGACTTAATCAAAGACAGATAAACATTGTCAAAATAAAGACAATAATTTCTAAAAGTGTAGTTTATAACTTGTAAATATAGTCTTGTATAGTAATTATAGCATAATTTTTGAATTAATAATTTATGGAAAATATTTAAATTTAAATTGTATAGTAATTATGGAAGCATAATTTTTGAAATAATAATTTATGGAAAAATTTTAATTTTAATTGTTGGATTATGAAAGCATAACTCTTCTATTAATAATTTATTGAAAGTATTTAGAAATAATAGAAAGTTACTAAAGTAATTCATATGCAATAACAATAAGATTTATTAAAAAAAAAAAAGATTTCAGAACATAATAAATTACTCATAATATACTGAGCAAGTCGAGAGCCATATTATTAATAATCCAATGTATTTACAATTATAAGAGTATTTTGTATTTGTATGGAATATGCGATATTACTGTACGTGTATGTAATCAATAAGTATGGGTACTGCGACTACCCACACACATGCAATAATAATAAAATTTTAAATTCGAAATTTATTTTGAAATTTTAATTAATAAAATTTTAATTATTTTAAACAAGTATACGTTGTTATTATTACGATTATACCCATTGGAAATTTGAAAGGTTATAAATATTATAACGTTGCAGAACTCAGACCCTATAGGGAATCCACAAATATTATATAGATGATAAAAAGTAAAGTAATTTACAGAATAATGATCAAAAATATAAAATGGTATTGAGAGAATAAAAAGAAAACTTGTAAACAAGAATAATAAATAAGTGAATAGACTAGACTGACAAACAAATGACTATGACCCAACCCTAGAAATTGGCCAGATAAAGATAATAAAATAATCAAAAGTAATCTAATGATAAAAAACAGAAATAGTAAATCGAAAGTAGTAACGAGCATGATGTAAAGTTAGGTAAAAGGAAGTACACTAACCATAATAAATAAGTGAAACAATTGTTATTAGATTATGTGTGTTATTAATAGCCTTATAGTGATATAAAAAGGTAAAACATAACATGTTGAAAGACTGACTATAAATTTATGTTTTAAGAACCAATAAAAACCAAGAGTGAGAGATACGTAGGGAGTGGTAATGATAAACAGTGACAGTGAAAGAGATGATAAGAAGAAATTAATATAAACAATTGATAATCTTAAGAAAAGAAATAAACAAAGGTAATAAAGCAGAACAATAAGCAAAAGGTTGAAAGACAACTAATTTCATGGTGTTAGCTAGTAAGAAACAGAGTAGTTGTGAGTGCAATAATAACAAAACATCCTATATTACTAAAATAATCACAAGGATGATTATCACAATAGAATAGATGGTGTCAAGACACTATTCACCAAAGTTGTTATTTGTTTAGTTAAAAGAGTTGTGTTTATAAGAAGGAATATGGCTGGATAATGAACAAACCATAAACCTATTTTTATGTTATGTTTTTATAGTAGTATTAAGTGCTAAAAAAGTGTGTAAGAAATAGTAGTAGGTATAAGTAATGATATAAATTTAACAATCATAATAATAATCATCAGAGTAAAGACAAAAAAAAGAATGTCAGACAAGGAATGATTTTGTAAAATTATAATAACATTCATTTATTGTAAAACAGCCCAAAGTAATTTAAAAGTAAATAAGTAATAATTGACAACAAGCAGAAAGTATGAAAATAATAAATTATCTTTAAGTTGTGTAAAATAAGAAGTTATAGACAGTTACAGCTTAGGCCTATAAAATGCTTAACTGTCAAGATTCAAAATAAACAATTTGTAAGCAATTAACTATTGTATTAGAAAATTAAGACCAAGTAACTTATTAATTACAATTAGCTAACCATAATAGTATGTCAGAAATAGAATAAACAGAAAAATAAGTGAAATATGTAATAACATAACATTAGCAATTTTGTCAAAACATTAATACATGACCAAGCCCAGCTTTGTGGGATATCAAATTAATCTTTGAAAGAAAATAGAGCCCTATATGTTAATATTTCATACATTGGTAATAACACCAAGGAATAATAGCAATTATAAAATAGTTATTCATTTTGAACCAAAACCGAGGATTTATAACAATAGATACAAATGTATACAACCAATAAGATTGGAGATGGTTACCATAACAACGAAACGTTATTATATTTAAAACCGTTATAAAACGAGAGTCCATTATTGACGATCAAGAGAGACAGATGCCAAGCTGAATTCGACTCAATTAATAGTTAAAAAAGGAAGAAATACAATCCATATTAAAATGAGATGAACCCAAGAAGTGGAACATAGATCCATTAAAACAAGGAGAAACTATAAACCAAATTTTAATAATTAAAAATCAATAAAAATTCTGAATAACTGAAATAGAAGCCATAAGAAGCAGGAAAACGAAATGATGGAAAATTAATGAATGTATCAACCCAACCTGGAAGAAATACCTGTGACTCATCACAAGAAATGACAAGGTTTTGTTAAGTATGTTTGAATTACCAGTAATTGCGAACTAAACTAATTAACTTTTTTCACAAAACAATAACTCTCACTCCGAACTTGGTATATTAAATTCTTTCAAGGATTGATCGATAATATTTATTAAACTTGTATGTAAATATAGCTTAACCTATGTACGAAGTCTAAAAGATTATTCACACTTTTTAACACTAAGAAACGAATTATATGTAAACCTTCATAGTACTTAAGTACCATTGATGTAAGGTGGTGTACTTTAATAACCTCTTGTTTCAATTTTTTCGTAATCAAAAGAACTCGTTGATTGAATGAATTGTATAAAATAAGTAATATCGGCAGTCATGCTGGTTTAGTTAAACTGTTCAATCAACATAGCCAACCCCTGAGGCATAATTTGTTTATAGCAGGAGCAAAATATTTTTATAATAATTTCTTTTGTATTTGAATGATAACTGATTAGCGATTTTGAACACTAATAAACTAGTACCATTACTAACCGTCCTTTATTTTATTTTAAATATATGATAACATTTGTCTACTTCAGCTGTGAATAAAATTCTTTACCAGAATTGTATTTTGGCAACACGACGAACGGCACGCGAGTTTCGAATTCCCGCCAGTCCGTGTGGGTAATTTGAATTTGTTATCCTCGCACAGAAGACGACATAGATCGAAACTTTTAATTGTTTTAGTAAAACAATGTGGCGCCTATCGGGAAATAAATACATCGATTAAGGACAGGTAAGGATTAAACACGAGAAGATTCGGTATAGGTTATTCGTGCGTTCGCGACGGACGTCGTCAGCAAGAGGAGTAAGAAAACGTACGACTTAGTGACACTACAAAATTGACGCCAACAACATGTGGCTTAAGAATAATACAGAACGAAGTTTCTTTATAAAATTGACGCCAACAAAAGTGGGGCGTTTATAAGGAAGACCATCTAGTTTCTTTATAATATATGTGCTACTTAACAGGGGACTCAACAGATATTAATGTTATAATATGTAAATTATTGATGTTTAATCGCTGACAAACTATAGCAGTCATTTTTCAAAAACTTAGTTTATAAACAAAAATGAACTTTTTTAGAAATGTATTCAACGTTTTTTTCGATCTGTTTGTGAAAATTAATTTGTACAATTTAGTTAATATTTTTTATGCAAGTAAAGTTTTTAAATTGAAGAAAAAAATAATTATACCCCTATATACCATCGATGTATTAAAATAATATGATTTGATGAATTTAGCAAAAAAATGATTGCTAGTTTTTACGTGGACGTTTTAAGTAAATTGGTTAAGAATCCAAACGCTTATTAGGTTGTACTGAGTTGGGCTGCGTTAGACAGCTAACTAACGTTCGTCGCCTCGTGATGACGTCACAGCCAAGGGCTGAGGCTTTGTCTTCAGATTGTTGACCATTCCATCCCCGTATCCACACGCGCGAACGGCAATAAACGTATTCTGTTTGTTTTGCTACTTAAGACTCATTTAAAATCTTCGTCTTCAGATCTTCGTTAAAGGTTCATTTTACTTTATTTAGGTCTATAGTTTGCGTTTTCATCACACAACAGTCAATGGCAATGCGATAGCAAACAACATTCAATTGAAACATGTGCATTAATAAAACTGATGACATTTTGAAATCTTAAATAGGATTTCTATATATTAGTTCAGTATTAATATAAAATGCATTACACCGAAAAAATAAAAGAATTTGAAAATTTTTCATTAAAACTATTGTTTATTACATTAAGCTAAACGTATTCAATATAAATAAAAAAATAAAAAAATGATTTACATAACCTCTTTACAAAGATGAAGGATAACCATATAGTTCGACAGTTTATACAAGCATACAACTACATGGAAAAACGAATTAACATTTCACTTAATTTATTCAAGAAAACATCGCACTACTTCTTTAAAAAATTTATGCTTGCGTTATGTATCCATTTTATAAATGTAGAATTTTGATATCTGTATTTTTAAATCAACATTAACTAAAATCTAGTGTTTCCTATAAACCTTAATCAATGCGTTGTCATAACATACGTTCTTTTTTCATGTCTTGACCAATTTTCACTTCTGTCTTCAAAACCTTTCGTAACTTGCGTTTATGATACGTCAGCTGATTGAGATGGTTCCTTAATCAGGTAGACGGGATTAAATCTAATCTGTACAAATACGTACATCAAAAATTAAAATTAGTTAATGCTACTATACCTACTTTTAGAGTCTCTGTAACTGAGTTTTAAAAAAGCGTCTACAGGCAATCTGAATGCATGTATTTCTACAAAGCCGTTTAAAGAATATTTTTATACTTTATGTTGCATTAGTGCATTACATTAACTTTGTAATGATCACACACACACACACACACACACACACACACACACACACACACACACACACACACACACACACACAAAATAAATAGCAATGTTTTGTATAATTTTACTTAACTGTATATGAGTAGAGCACACTGATTTCGAACACTGATATTTTCCGTAAAGCGTATATGTATCTAACCTTTAGGTAAAATCAGTTGAACACGATTCACGATCAAGAGATATATACATACACAGCACGCACAATTGCATTTAGCAACCTTGCTTTACAGCTGACAGCATTCTTCCTCTAAAAAAAATTTGTTGAAAACATAGCTTGCGTCAATCAATTAAAAGACTGCGTTATTTTGAAGTAATACACGAGTAAATTTAAAAAATAAGCGTGATTAAATTAATTATTTAATTGTCAGCCTAATTTTGTTATGAGTCCAAATAATTGAGGCGTGTGCAGTCCTATTTAAACACAACACCTTAAGTGAGTGAATCAAGTGATTAAATCAAGTTTACCCGTTAAGTGCTCTCTGCTCCGTACAAACATTCCTTTAACGCAGCAAGAGGGTGGAAGGAACAAGTAAAAAGAATAAAGTGAGATCCTGTATAATTGGTCATTATAATGGCAATTCATTCGTATTATTTCCGGTTACGAAAATAATCGATTATAAAAAATCTCACATCTTACTTAACTCACATCTTACTTAAGTGTGATACGTAAACACTAACATTCAGTGCATTTATAACGGTGAGTTAAGCTTACATCTAAACTATATCAACGTAAAATAAATATTCTGTAAGGGAAATGATGTCATTAGCTATGATTGATGAATGAGAAAATATGGAAAACGTGATACGTCAGAAGTGTTTGGGTTTCCTATTCCCAATAAATATTCTCCCTCCAAAAAATAATTTTTCAAACGAAATGGAGTAAATAAAACACCACACTACTTCATATTACATTCATTCTTGACTTCTGCCCTCTCCGAATTGTTTGTTTAGTTATTTACTTTTTCATCGCAGAAAACTATGTAACTATTTATTGACAATTCTTGTTCAGAAAGCAATGAGACTCATTTCTTGAAATACAAGTTGAGCACTGAGCTACCAGTCAAAAATAATAAAAAATATTTAATAACGAATACATAAGATACATTTATTAATATTAAAACATTATTGTGCGCAATTTTGGCACATTTATTATGTATTACTGTCACAATTAAATTTTATGAAGTCTGCTAAAAAAAGAAGCAAAAGTTTTGTGTATTTATTGTTAGAACAATATTTTTGTGCAGGTGACAGTAGAGCGTCATACTACCTTCCTTACTTGATAACAAAACATATCTGTAGTATACACACTCTATACCTCTAAACACGTCTGTGAAAATAGAATCTCTAGGCGTGCAATGTACAGTACCAAAAATATACATTGTTCACGCAGACACACACACACACACACACACACGCACACACAGAGTCTTACACTTAAAAATAAATTTATATATTTAATAAATCAACAATTTCATATTCACGCCTTTACTTTCCATATTTACGCCATATTGATGAAAGGTACTACGTATTTATTTCACATCTGTGTTTATTATTGATCCCTTCTTAACAAAATGCCGCTTATATCATGGATAACATAATATATTATACAATAATATGGCTAATATATTATGCCGCTATGTGACACTTTACACTCGTAGTGTGAGCGGAAAGTTTAGGCAATGCTCCCGATCATTCCAGACCGCCTTCCAGATGTTTACAAATTATTCTCCCGTCATCCAGAACAATATTCTGACGTATTACTCCACACAAGACAAATAGAAAATCCGCGTTTCCGAAGAAATGAGTCAGATTTTTGGATCAGCAGATCACTGTGCGTTATAGGAAGTGCTGTGTGTTTCTATAGGTTTAGTGTTAATTGGGTGAATTGGTAATTGTGAATTACTATGTGCGAATATACGTATTTGACGATTTATATTATTTAGTGTGATATTTTTAAATAAGTCATCCTTCTTGTGTCAATTATTCTGTTTCCTCTGTTCAAACACGCCGACTCGTGAGACCGTTATTTGGCAACCAGAAGCGAGACTTAGGACTTTTAGCAGTAGAAACAGAAACAGGAGAGAGATCATAGAAGAGTTTAGTGGTGTGATAATTGATTTTCAAGGATTGATACCAGTCATATGATGAAAGCTTTCCATGTGCTGCTACTACAAACAGGGAATGATAGAAAGCGCTATTGCACGAAACGCAAGAGCGAAAACATTAGGGAACATTGGGGATGAAAATTAGGAAACTCAAGAACTGGAAACATAGGGACGTCGGACTCGAGTCGGGGGAACGACAAAGAAGCACGTAAACAGAAAATGGAGTAAGAAATGCCTGAAAGAGATGATATTAAAAGATGGATTTATTAACAACATAGACGCAGGAATATACCACTGCAGAATTGGCACTATTGCAAGGTAAGCTAAATAAATTATTTCTCGAAAATCTTGCGTAAAAGAATGTCTACAAAAATATCTGACGTAGAAGATTAAGAGTTATTTAAAATATCTGCAGTACAATAATCTGTAGAAAACATAATAGAATTATTTGCAAACATGATATAACGAATAACGTCTCAAGTTTCACAGCTAATGAGAGTGAACTTCAAAACAAAGTTTGACCCAACAGTACCAATAATAAAGACAGACGAACAAATTGAAAATAAAGTAATAGACAATGTGGTTTTGATTGAAGCACACTTTATTGCTTAAGATCGCAACACTTTATTGAAGCTCTCACTGGGTACGTACCTTCAACAAATAGGAGCCGCTAAATTCATGAATCATTAGACAGAGAAAGACAAAGCAATTTCACTTGTTCTCGGTATAAAAGTGTCTAAAATAGGGCCATTGTTAGCTACTGTCCGTTGCTATAAAAAACGCCACTTGAGAGATTAAAACTCTGGATCTACGGTATCGTAATCAGTACATGAATAATACGCACTGTGGTCGACTGAGAGGAAGACAACTTTCCGGAAGAGTCTACAAGAGTATGAAGCAAGCAAGCATCGACGTACACCTTAGAGTGGCCTATCCTGAAGCAGCGGAGGATTTTATAATAGGCCTACGGCTTGCTGTGCACATATTTACTGATGGTGCAGGCATAGTCAACTATAGCAAGTGTTACAATTGACATAACACCAAAATAGTGCTGACGCGATTGTACATTCACTACAGTATGAGGCCGATAAGTCAGAGTGTGCCTGGTCAATTACAGACTGCCCGTGCTAAAAGATCGTGACGACACACACGATAAAAACGAACTACATGGAACAGAGAGTTGACGGTGGGTATCATACCACAGGATAAAAGGAATGGACGGCTGAAAAATGTGAAAATGTTCGGGTACTGAAGATAACGATACGTCTTGGTCAGTTTGAGTTTGATCAAGTTTCCAAAAAGGATATTGTGGACGAAGCAATTCTTGTCGTGGATATTATAAACGCTTATGGGTTTTTAGACAATTTAAAAACAAATGTCCTGAGAATCAGGCAAAAAGTAATGCCTTGTATAGAAATACATCAGAAAAAACGTGATATATCAAGTATTCGTTATTACCCAGCCAAACTCAAAAAACAATGAGCATGTTTAATCTATGTAGATAATAGGAATAACTGGAAATATACTAGGGTCTATACTGGAACCCCAGCCAGTTGGCTATCGTGCATAATAAATGCCAGTGTTTTCCTAAAACCAGACGGAACTACAAACGCTCCCAATAAAGTTGCAAGCATTTCGGACTAGCCTGTCACTTTACAAAACGTAACACTAATTACTAAAATTTATTTTGCAGCTCGGATATTTGGAATGACGCACGAAGACTTAGGACTACAGAAACTTCAGTGTTTTGGAGAATTATAAAGTAAAGGAAGTTGAGCAGTTCGCTGAAAGTTTAAGGTTGAAGAAATCAGACAGTTTTAAACTTGAATTAAATGTACTTTGGTGTTTGGGTCGTCATTGGTAAGAACCTCTCATGTTCAATGTAGCGTCAATAAGAAGAATAAAACGCTGATACCCAACCCCTTCAAAATACCTGCGTTAGCTAAGTAGCGGGAAACCTTGGCTAGTATAGGACATGTTGTCGTAGGGAACTAACGAACTTTCGTTGGACGCTTGGTCTTGTTTGATATTCCCCGTAGTAAAAAGGGTGGTGTGCTAAGTTTGTGCGTAGACTACCAAAAGGTGAACAACGTGAAAAAAACGATATCCTCTCCCTCGCGTCTACAATATGCTCAACAAGCTGTCCGGAGGTAAGTGGTTTTCTAAATTGGATATTCTTAAGAGCGAACATTGGATTCTTAAGACTATGTTGGCTAGTAGGTCCTTATTCAAGAAGGCAAGAAAACGACCTTACTCGACTCGGTCGATTCGGTAAGAAAAGAGAACTAATCGACTTGGTCTTCTGAGGCCTTACATGGAAAACGTTCTTGCTTTCTTAGACGACGTTATAGTTGTTGGTATTTTTTCAAAATCATTTAAAAACCCCATGATTTGGGTAGCTCTAACCATAATTCATGATGCGCAGCTAACGTCAGGCCTGCAGAAGCGTGCTCTAATTCAGAATTGAACTGCCATTAAAACTCAACAGCTAATGCGAGTATGAACTCATTAAAGTAACACCCTGAGAGTCTGAACGTAGCACAATGTGGCCCCGGAAACGGTGAGAACTAGAACAGTAGACCACCGTTCTGAAAACTAAGGGATACAATGTTCGGAGTTCCGTGTGGTAATTTACATATTTAAGACATTTTCCAAGTGGCATTGGTACTATTCCTAAACCAAGTGGAAAATAAACCAACATTTCAGTTTTTAATACAGTGGGGCCAAATCTTTAGGCTTTTACAAATTTTAATTTAATGAAGTCAGTTCTTACTTTCCCAGCTTACGAAATAAAGATATCCTAGACACACACGCAAGCAAATCCTTTCTAAGAGCGGTTTTGTCTCAAGTGAAGCGTATGAATAAGTGATGAAAAGGTAATAGCGTATTACAGCAATCGGGTTTCTGTGACAATGAAGCGCTTCTGTGGCTTATGAGGTCTAAAGATCCGGAATGGCAGTTGGCAAGATGACTTAAACATAAGAATGGATCTTTAACATACAATTTCGGTAACAGGTCTATATTGCAATGCAGATGGATCATCTCAAAGACCATGCTCAGACGTTTACCGATATTGGTGTAGAAAGGAAAAACAGAAGATGAGTGAACTTGTTCTAGCCAAGAACAAATGGCTGTCGGAGATATTAAAACAATCTTAACTATAAAAGAGGAAGGTCGTTACCCTGACTGGCAAGATATCTGCTGATTTTGTAATTCTAAATAGTTGTTCGCTACAACGGATATCTCTAGCATTGAAAGTTAGGTGGTTAAAAAGGGCTTAGGAAAGTACAGACAGACAAGCGTTATCATGCAGTTGATAAAAAAATTTACATCTTACGGAAACGATGCTAAGGTGTAAAGGAATGGCGTCGCACCTGTGAAATATGAGCTACAAGAAAGTTTCATAAGACTGAAGCAGAGGAAAATTAAGATAGTATAATGTCGGAAGTCCGTTGGCGAGACTTGCCGTACACGTTGCCATACACCTTTTCAAGTTACAGACGACGGAAATCGATCGTATATAATGGTTGTAGGTGAGAATATATTACCAAGCGAATGAAAACTTGTGCTTTCCCAAGTCAGTAGGTAACTAATGTGTCAAAAGCGTTAGTTGGTAACGTATTTGGCGTTATGGCGTCTCTATCGAAATCGGGCGTTGTGCAGTCCGGAGGTTTTAAAGCATTATGTCGCCTACTGACATTCGGAAGGCTCGGACAACGCCTCTCCATCCGCAGTCTGATGGAATGGTTGAGAGGTTTAGTATAACATGTGAGCAGCCTGTATCAAAGATTGTCGGTGAAAACAAAACAGACGTCACCAGCGTAACCATTATTTGTACTGCCCTACATATCATCAGTACAAACACAGCTGGTAAGACTACAGCAGAACTGTTGTTTCAGGAAAAAATTAGTCTCTCTCTGTGACTTAATGTTTGATTCATTGAGATTCAGATCTAGTAACTACAAATTGTTCTTTGCAATTGGAGAGAATGTATCACTCGATAAGAGGACGGATGAAGGTGCCAAAATGGAAACTCGGTATGACATATGCATTTTGAATTTTGAGGAAGAATACCAGATTTGATTGTATAACCAAAGCACCGTTGTGGTCGCCCTCCGAAGGTTTAAGCTAACTGGGAAGATCCTTACACTGTGAGAGAGGAAATTATTAGTCTTGTTTACTAAATTACAACGGGAGGTGCTGGGAACGCCTTATCGGGACAAACAAGCTTTAGGAGGGTTGAGTTCTGCTCTGAGATTATACGTACATGTCACTTTGTTAAGGGGTATCCCCTGTGTGTTACACTATGTGTGTTGGACAATCATAAACTGGAAGAATTGTTTAATACGAGTTGATACGTTTAGTTGAAAGTGTATTAAACTTCTATATAACAAATTCTGTGAGTTCGATTATTTTTGTTCTGCTGTTTAAACACAATGATCCTTAAGACCGTTGTAACAATTAAGGTCTCAGTGGTCTATTGTGCTTCTTGGCATTGCGTCACTCGAAATTTTCCTATAGGAATAACCGAGAAGACGCCGTTATTCAACGTTAAAAAATTACTTCATTATATGTTAGAGTTGGCTAATTTTAGTTAAACATTTTTGCATCCTGTGATGGTATTTTTACAATATCTACCTTGTCAATAGAAATTATAACTTCTGTGGAGGTCGTTGAAACGTTATTGTCCAAAATATATACGTATAACTTACATATACTCATATAACACTCAGATAAAAATTCTCGGAATGTACGTGAGATGGAAGTGCGCACAATGGCGACGATAAGCACTCAGCAGTCTACGCTATTTAAAATTACTGTACACTAGAATCTTTTACGAAATTAAAAATTAACTACAACACTGAGTGCTAGAAGTAGAAGATAACGGTTCTTTACTAGAACATACTTAGTACATGTAAATTGGATTTGACGTTAATAATATGGGAAGAATTACAATGCCAGAAGAATGCAGAAGCACCTATTAATCAGCATTTATACACACTAAGTTAACAGAGCGCATAGAATAAAAATTAATAGCAGGTGAGCATTTGTGTTATAGTACTACTGCTGTACTTCTATTATCAGGATAAGAACGCCGTTTCTTAAACTGTGTTGATGTATTTACTTTTCCAACTGATTTTCTGAAATGTCTGTAATATATTTGGTCTACTCATAATGATAGGGTTTACTAAACGATACGTATAAATACAGAGAGAAAAAGAAGAGGTAAGTATTGATTTTTGTGCTTTTCCAAGACTTTCATTTTGTTTTGCATATTTCTTCCTTTCAAAAACAGTCTCCCCATCAATATATGATAATATCTTCCTTCTTTTATTTCATCCATATACTCGTGTTTAGGCTTTAACTTCATATTATGCTCCTCAATGATTCCCTCGCTCAGGGTGTTGAGGAGTTTGAATGGTGTAGCAGATGATCAACAATTGTCTCTTCAAAACCTTATCATTAGTACTCTTTCTGCCTATGCTACACTTAAAGACCTCCTCCATTATTATACTCACAATACTGTTAAGCTTGACATTATAAGAATGAATAATTTAATACTACATGAATTCAGTACCTCAACCTTGTCAAAATTTCGAAATTTAATTTTTTTTGGTAATATATGTTGTAACAGGTTTCAACAACACGTAACGTACAAGTTATGTTCAGCGTTTATATTTAAGCGTTTCAGGTAGATGTGTAATGTGTATGTACGTAAACACAACATTAGACGGTCAACGGTAAACTCCACTAAGAGATGCAGTATTTTATAATTGTTTTCAGCTGATAAGGGCTATTAAATGCACATTAGATTAGACTGTAATTACGGATCTTAATAGACGTTCATGTTTTTACTTGCAAAATATTTGCATTTTTTTTTAATTACAAGAATAGAGATAGCGGAATGAAAGGTGTTGTGCAAATGCAGAGAGGTGTGAGAAAAAGGACAGATGTATAATACTGCGGGAAACGATAAGTTTTTTTATGACTGCAAAATGAAAAAGAAAATAAATTACTTTTGGAAGGAGCATGAAAGTGACTTAATATTGAGTTTTTTGTATTACTATATACTTGTGGTCTGTATATGTACAATTATTTGTGAAGAGTAAACAGAAATTATGAATTTACTGTGGAAAACTAAAATAACTAATAAAGAGACTTATGTAACCTCTAAATATATACAATTAAAGATATTAAAAGCTTTATATTTTTTAAGTTCACAAATACGAAATTATGTTGATTTAAAGACGATAAAAATGTTTACTTTTCAGCAGGTATTCCTAGATCGGAAATTTATAACAGTGTTTTTTGAGAATTTGATTTATATTCTGTATTCTATTATGCTCTTACCCTAGTAACACCTGTAATGGCTCAGCTAAGGTTCAAGTATATTCTAACAAAACTTTTATTATAAATATTTCCGCCATGCTTTCTTTACTAAACTATAATAGAGGCCTAAGTCTTTTGTGTATTGTTAGCAAATACAACAAAGGTTTCCTGCAACTTTATAAAATCAGCCTCTCAAATGCAGAACGGCGTTAACAGGAAGTTACAATATTAAGGAAAATAAGTTATTTATATTATCCATGGTAGATGTAACAATAGACAATGGGTCATGTGAAGGTCACGCAGCGCAATTGAGTAACTGTGGTGAACTACTGCACTATTCATTACATACCAAATAGGATTTTCAATTTGAAGTCCATAAAAATTCGTAGTCCTTCAGTCTTCGACTGGTTTTGTACCCTCCCCGCATATACCCGTGGTGCGTGTGGTACTGATTCTCTCACAGGTATATGGGACCTACAGTTTAACGCCGGATCCGAACGGCATAGTTGGGGAAGTCCATAAAAATAAAAACTTAAATGTACCAACCTCCTTTGCTTATGTACACACACGATGAGACTTCTGCCTTCAGTTACGAGACTTTCTGTCAGATGCAACTTCTATTAGTGTGTCAATAAAGCGACTAATATCGGGTGCAGTGTTTATTCACGGCTGTGACTACAAGCCAGGTAATTCGACGCGATTAAGCTCTCTCGTTTCTAATTGAGCTTGGTCGCCTTTGTTTTGAATTATGCAGGTTTGTTCAAAGACTTCTGAAAACAAAACATTCAAAATGGTAAATTTTATTATAAAGGAAAAAGACGACGAAGGAGAACAAGGAGATGAAGGTGTAAAAGGTGAAAATGATTGTATTAACCTTTTGCCTACTTTAACTTAAGTTAATCGAACATTCTAAGAAACCGTGTACAGAACATTTGTTAAACTTTACTACTTGAACTCTTCAAAATTATAATTCAAAATGATATAAATATGATCACGAAAGAAAAAAGTATTGTCCCTCTTACTACAACAAATACAACTTATCTGTAAATTGTCACCGGACAAAAGGCTTGTCGCATGACAGAATTGCGATAACTCTTCGTTATTTTGGTGACCATAAAAAGGTGCGTGTGGCTGGAGCGCTGTGATGTTTGTTCCGCCCGAGCCGCGCTGAGATGTTCGGCGGCTGCGCCCGCTGTTCATGCGCCCACTGCAGTCCTCCGCTTCTTTCGGCATCGGTTGCGTCGAGTCCGCTGCCGGCCCAGCAAAGTCTGTCGCTGGCGAGGTACAGGGCGAATAATGGAAGAACGTCGGTTCTACTCTTCGAGTCGCGAGTGTGCAGTGTCCCGACTCTCAGTTAAGACTTCTGTCACTGGGTCGGTTAGAGTTCTATTTATGTAAATTCCTATTTAATTGAGGGCCTGAAGCGACCTCGATGGTGGCTTATACCACCGGGGCTAGTATACGGAGTCGTTTCCAAACTCACCTGGTCTCGGAATGTATTTACCAAGTCCGGAAATAAGGTCACACGTGCTGATCGAACATAGAATCTACGCGCCAGGCGTCTCACGATGTCATAAAGAGAGCGGACACCGAAATCCTCTCCTCAAAATACGAAATAGAGGAGAAAGGAGATTTCCAAATCACATGTCACGTGACACTCTAACCTAACCCCACCCATATCGTTTGAACCTACCCTCACCTTACATATGTCCGTTGACCACACCCCACCCCAACCCACACCACCACCCGCACCCATGTCAGTTCATTGCACATCCCCACCCTAAACTATCCCCACGCATGTCGGTTGGCTCTAACCGAAACCCACTCATGTCGGTTGAACCGAACCCAACCACACCATGTCGGTTGAACCCAACCTCATCCATGTCGGTTGGCTCTAACCGAACCCCACTCATGTCGGTTGAACCGAACACAACCCCGCCCATGTCGGTTGAATCTAATCGCATCCATGTCGGTTGACTCTAACCTAACCACACCCATGTCGGTTTAACCTAACCGCATCCATGTCGGTTGGCTCTAAAGTAACCCCACCCATGTCAGTTGACCATACCCACTACCCCACCCAAGTCGGTTGATCGTGTGTAGTGTGTAGTGAGGGAAATAAAAATTCCCACACAATTTTCCGACGCCATATGTAATTTTCCACACTTTCACTATCGCGCCATTCAAAAATTTAAATGTTGTGGCCACAGCCGTCATGATTTTTTGTCTAGCTGCTCCGTCTTGTTTTGTTGACGTTATATCGATCACGGACATCTGGATATTAAACTCGACTGCAGCAGCCATCTTGATTCTGTTCCCACCTTGCCGAGTGTGTGTGTAAAGTTAACATGATTGTACGTCATGGCTTAGACAAAATACAGACGTAAAGAAACAATTTGATACGTGAAGAGAAGAAACTGTACCTAATTACAAATATACATACGTACATAGATGTCTCTACAGGAATGACTCTGTGTGTTTAACACTTTGAGTAAATGTTTATTAGTTCTGAAGTCGTATTTAGTAATGTTTCACAGTTGAGGCCAATCTACACACGTAGACGGGAATCCGCTATAATTTGGGCTTTACATTAGTCTATCTGAAAATTATTACCAGTCGTGATTATTACCGTAGCTTAGTTTTCTTGTAGTACGTTGTCCGAAGTCAGCATTTAGTAACATCTTGGAGACGATGAGGTGACAATTGATAGTTTCAGTATCCGATAAAAAATGATACATATGGCTTATGTGCATTTGATTTTCTGTTTCGTAAGCAGAGAGAGTGAGTATTACTAAGTGTGATGGTAAATGAATTCTGAGCATATGCATATGTGTACAGAATAGACACTCTACGTTTTGTACCGAACAGACACTCTACGTTGTGTACAGTTGCATGAAATGCTAAGGATGTTTACATGTATGATAAGAGAATGTAACAAATACTTTAGTGTCTACCATCAAATCGATGTAAAGTAATTTTGTAATGATTACCTCCTTTCTTAATGTTTATTATCGTAAGGGCACTACGGGCATTCAGAGTGTGAGATGAACATGTTCGTTTTAAGAGTCTAATACTTACATTGCAAATTGGTTATATTTCCATTAGCGAAAATAGTGTTAGAAAGTTTAGCACAGATGTAAACAATGCGTGACCTGACATAGCCCCTAGAGATCCAATCAATGTCTGCTTTTGGCAAACACCCTTGGTATAAGGTTGATCCAAAAGTGGAACACGGATGCCAGCATTACGGTAAATATTTATATATATTAAGTACTGTGCCAAGGCACAGTTTAAATTTGAATACCTCGGCATGAATTTAATTTTAATCGGCGCCCCCGCGAGTCGTTTTTAAATTTGTCTGTGCGCTACGCTTGCTGTATCGTCGGTCAAGGTCGCTGTTGCAGCGGCGCCGACTATCGATATTACGTGCAACGAAGAAATTCAGTAACCTATATCAGCTGTTTACCGTGCCCTTGCAATTCGCTACCGTTAGCTGGGTGCTGTGCACAAGTCCTTCCTCCTCATTTCTACCCCATTCTTGCTGATGTGAACAACTGGTCCGGCGGTGATGCTAACTATCCTTCTCATGTATTCGTCAAGTGCTAAAAAGCGTCTCAGGTAATTATCTTATATAATAATTATTCAATAAAGGAGGGGCATGTGTTTAATTAAATAGGGAATGTTCCGTTTGTAAGTAATTGTATGTTTGTTGAGCGTGGATACTTCTGGCAGAGAAGTGAGCACGTGCTGATAAGGTTTGAGTATTTCAGAACTTAAAAGATTTAAATTGAATTAAGAACCTACAAGGTAACTAGCACAGTAGAACACTAAGGTCAGACCAGACAAATTATTGTAAACTTAATTTAATGTAGACGTTCTGAATACTTACATGTATTGATAGAAACTGTAATGTTAAACTCACAAGATCATTCTTGATATTGAACCATATTGCCGGCAACTAAAAGTCAATTTGTGTAACTGGTGATCGGTGTGCGTGAGTAGTAAAAGTGATTGTGAGACGAGAAATATATCGGGGTTGATGAAGTTCTGATAGCATATAATAATTATCATTTATTATTAGGGTCCTCGCCCACTAGCCGAGAGTGACGGATTCCGATGTGGAAAACACATCCTAAGATCCATCGCCGTCGGGCCGACAGAGAAATGGCTGATTTAAGATCAAATTCACATCAACCCAGCTCCAGACGAATTCTGCAACAATGCTCAATACCCTCGCCTTGCGTACATCATCTAACTTCAGATCACAAGTAGGATCAAACTAATTATTTATTTAAAACACAACTTAGAGACAGTAGTGAACACCCGTGATGTTAAAAAGAGACATTTTTTTAGACGAATTCGCCGCATGCGTATCAGTTATTCCTGTTCTTGATTGTTGACTTTATAATTCATTTAATTATATTGTATCAGTACTTAATCTAAATACCAATTGAATACAAGTATATTGCCGTCTAAAAAGGCGTGTTCACACCTCAGTAGTTATAACTTAATTAAGCAAGGTCTTGCACAGGCAAGTCTAGCTCTCCCTTATGCAGTGGGTTGTAATCATACTACTCTAGTAGATTCGGTTTAGATGCAATTGATCATGGATATGTAAATGGATCCTTAATGTAATTGTTAAAAAAAATATATGTGATGAATTGAGTAGTAACTCCAAGATGTAATTAAAATTTGTGAAGGCATTTTATACATGTAATGATAAAAATGAAGTGATTGTATCAGCTGAGGCCATGTTCATGCAAGACTTACCTTGTTTTTTAATTTAACGTTATGTCTATATTGTACGAAGGGTCTATAACAATTTAATAATTTATTAACGCATGCATTTATGTATTTCTATATATATATATATATATATTATAACAACACAAATTACCAATTTAAATGTAATTAAATTTAATTAAAAAACATTAGCACAGTGGTGTTTACATGTGGTGTTGTCCCTATATTAAGAAGAAGAGAGAGAGTGAGTGTGTGTGTCAACAACAATTGGGGTCTACAACAATTTAATAATTTATTAACGCATGCATTTATGTATTTCTCTCTCTCTCTCTCTCTCTATATATATATATATATATTATAACAGTACCAAATATTAACTATTTGGGGTTATATGTTTACCGCATACTGAAAGCATAGTTAAATAAAAATTAACAGTTAAAACTCCATTTGAATGTAGAGCATTGAAAATAATGCTGTGTAAAGCAACGCACACGTGGTCATTATGTAATCAGTTCGCTGTACAAGGAAGCGACCACACCCAAACAGTTAATTATTAATATCTCGGAAACTAATAAATAAAGGCGAAATCCAATATAGCCAAAATGTTTGCCGAGATATTAGTAATGACGTGTGCAAATTTGATGCAATATAATTAACGAATGTAAGAGTTAATTAAAATAATTGAATAACTTCTGTAAAAATAGAGATACAGTAAAGAGATTTTAATATGTTATAAAGATAATAATTTCTGACAGATTGTATATTTTAGATTTCACACAACTTGATTTGCAACCAAGTTATTGCAAAATTAAATAAGTACAGGATATCCGTAGCGACAAATTGGTTCCGCCGGATAATTATATATTAGATAATAATTCTATTCTCCGTCTGTGGGAATCAGACTTCATTCTCACGGACCAAGGGAATTCTAAATTTTATGTGGTAGGGAGAGTGTCGACCAATGAAATCATTTCGCGCGAGCCCCGGCTACTGCGGTGTTTTATGGTTGAAAAATCACTCTTCTGTCAGTACTCACGAAGTTAAGACGTAGTCCTTCGATCGTCTAGTAGCCAAAGTGGTGAAGATCAACAAGAAGACTCTACGTGGTCAACACACACGCAATTACGAACACACTAAGTACAGATCATCTGTATAGCTCGTAATTGTTGTGTAAAGGCGAGATACTCTTCAGGACATCAACTAAGCTTATTGTGTACTACCAGTTAGTCATAAGCACGCAAGAGATCCACCAGACTTCAAGACCAGACTTCAAGAATACAGCAGAGAGGCCGTCTAAATCATTGGTGAACAGCTGACGAGCAGAGCGACCGCCCGAACGAAGCACACACACACACACGCTGACGTGCAACGTGCGAATCGACGACGGACAAAAAGCACTTCCAGCAGACAACAGCAGACGTTAAAATATTCACAAACAGCAAGGAAGCAGAGTGTTGCCGAATTTTGAACACCACGACCGAATCCAGCAGTTCTAAGCAGATTACTTTCTCTAACCAAGGACTCGAATCGACGAGGGACAAATCGGAACGACATCCTCTTCAGTAACAGGAAAGCAAAATCCACTTATTTATTTTTCAGATCAAATTTTCTATTTTTCAATTAAAACATTGTAATTCAAATAATTCAGGTGCCAAACAAAAAGCAAAGACTCTAGTAATAAAAAAGAAGTAAATTCGTTGTGATAATCTGTATAGCAGTTTAAGGCTTTAGTAAGTTATAGTTAAGAAATAGAAGTAGTATAAAAGCGCTATACAAATCTTAACTGACAATCTAATCTTAGATCATACTGCAGTAGATCAGAAGTAGAATCACTAGAAATGAAATAACGTGAACTAGACTGTCACGTCTAATTTATTTTAATTAATTATTCTAATTAAGTTCAGAGTTTTATATTTTGTTTAATAAACACTTAGATTCAGATTAATTAAATAAATTTAATTAAATTCAAATCAATTCATAAAGTCAAATTTAAATTGCAATTAACTCGCAAAGAACGAGTTCAGTTTCTTTCCACTATTAATCAATCGAAAAACATCGATTCATTGTATAGACTATAAGAAAATTCATAAGATTATAACCATTCTATTCTTGTGTGTTGTTGGTGTAATAAACAACGTTTTATTACCCCATATAACAGTGTTTTATTGTTGTACGATAAAGCCTACCAGTCTCACAAAACTCTCCCCCTTTAAAGTAACCCATTATGTGTGTTGTTGTAATAATTTTAGATTACTAGCTTGCGAACTTCAAATCCAAAATCCACACGCCCTAGTCGGAAGAATCTGCAAGATCAGACAGCAGGTGGGTACTCACACACAACATTACATTACAATAACGCATAGTAGTGTAGTTATAAATGTCGCCCTGTACGTGGGGCCAGAAATTAAATTCAATTTAAATTTAATTTTCACTGTAAAACAAACTTTGCTGTTTTAACTCGTAAAACAGCTGGCGTCCAACTAAACAATCCCCAAAGAGTTTTGTGACTGGTGTTTGTACAACAGTAAAGTTATTGTGTGTATTTGAAACTGTTCTGTGTATTTTAAATTGTGTATATTTGACATTGTTGTGTATTTAAAATGGATATGGATAAAATACTTAAACAAATGCAGCAAATGAACGCGGAAATGACCGCTAATATTAACGCGAAATTTGAGAAAACAAATGCCGAATTAACCGCTAACATGAACGCGAAATTCGAACAGATAACAGCCAATGCTGACATAAATATCGCAGAATTAAAATCTAATATCGAGGCACAGAGAGTTAGTCTAACCGAAGCATTAGAACAAAATAACGCTGACATAAACGCCGAGATTAAGCAAAGTAATAAAGAAAGTAGTAAAGAATTAACTGCGAAAATAGACGAAAGCGTAACCGAGTTAACGGTGAAAGTCGCGGAAATCGCCGAAAAAGTAAATACGGTCGATACTAAAATCAATGAAAAGCTTAAGGTTTTTGAGACCACTATGCAAAAATCGTTTATTGAACAAGTAACACGTATGGAAGGCCGGTTCAAGGATCACATAAGCCGTTGTGAAAAGCAAACACTAGAGGTTTCCAGGAAGGTGGAATCCCTAGAGGTAAAAATTCACGCGGACGTGACCGAAACGCAACGACGAGTAGATAAATTAGACGCTTCAATTGTAGAGACGCGATCTAACATTGACTCTAATAAAGAGAGTGTTTTACAAACGTTAAGCGACGAGATTTTGAAAGTACGACAGGAGGTACGAAGGAGATCTGCTCCAAATATTTTGGTACAAGGCCCTGTCGACGAGAAAAATCGCGTGTATTTTACGGGGGAAAATAACGAAAACCCCATTGAATTTTTATTAGCATGTGAGAGTGAAATGGCTAGAGTAGGTTCCCGACTAGAAGATCAAGACAAAATACAGTGGGTGGTTAACGCGATGCGTGATTCGGCGCGTAAGTGGTATAACATTGTACGCGATAGAGTGTCCACATACGCGGAGTTCAAACAAAAATTTGAAAGCCGGTACAGGAACTCGCATACCCAACGACTTCTGCGCAATGAACTGGAATATGGCCGTTTTGATAAGAAAATGGGTATTACCGCCGAAAATTATATAATCCAGCAGGTCGAACGCGCGAAGCATTTAACCCCAGCATTTGCGGAGATTGACATAGTCACCAAGCTTGCCTACCATTTTAACCATAACATTAGAGTAGCTGTATTTACCCAGGGTATTCGCACGGTAGACGAACTCCTCATTCTAGTGTCCCAAAGTGAGACGGTTTTTGATTTTGGTGGGTGGCGTTATAATCCCGATTTTCGCCGAAATAATGAAGGGCAGAATACGCGAGAACAATACCAGCAACCTGACCAGAGACCGAGTACTAGTTCTACTCCACCCCAAACATCGTCAAAACCCCCAGATAAGACCTTTGAATACAAAGGCAAACAAAATATTGCTAGATCAAAAGGGCAATATAAGGGTAACGACGGGGCCCCGATTAGAGCTATGCAAACGGTTGAGATAGCTAGAACCGATACAATAGAGCAAGACAGCGATACTCCAAGTAATAAAGACCCCAACGAGAGGAGAAAGAATCGGAAGTTTCCAAAAAACTTGGAAACGGGCGCCTCCAGGGGGGAAGCGCCATAAATCATGCTAAAACCTATCGTAATAAAGTAGGTAAAAATAAGAAAAATGCTAGGTTTAAGAAAAGTGACTTTTATACAGAAATTTGTACGCCAGTTGACAAAGTATTTCAACCGGATGGTAAGGAAACGTGGTTGGCTGTCAACACAATGCAACAATGGGCACCGACAAAAGTACATCCGGCAGAGCAGGAAAGTGACGACGACGTTCCCACACAGTCAGCGTGGGAAGACGTAGACGAAGAATCCGGTGACGAAAATGACCGATGGTTAACGAAGTACTGTCGAACCGTTCGTAAAAAGGGTTACGAAATATTACAATTAAAAGATAATGTAATTGTATTATAATAATTAAATTTAAAATAAATAAATTGTGTTTTATAATCGTATTAATAATAATTATAGATAACGTGTGTATTAATAATAATGTTTTCCTAGCGCGATAAATAATAAGCGTATACAACTGAACGAGCTCACGGCAGGAAATAGCTACGTCACGCGATAACAACTGCAGACCGACATTTGAAAAGTAGGTCAAGCAATTAGACGCGCGCCCGGCGATAACGGTTCTAAATGCTGTCAGCAAATTCTTTGTACGCGTGCCATTGTTTATAAACAAAGGGTACTACTCGTTTTAAAAACATTATACGCAATAAGTTGCAAATATGATATTTTAATACATGTATTTAGAGTTAAATTGTATATAATGCAATAACATTAACACTTGTGTACGTGTCTTCAGAATAAGTAATACAATGTATAGTTAATAAGAATAATGATTACAGAATATGTGTGTAATGATTAAGAAAAAAAAAATAACTGTAATTATTACATTCATTATTTTTTTAAAGCGGGTGTGGGAATATATAACAGTACCAAATATTAACTATTTGGGGTTATATGTTTACCGCATACTGAAAGCATAGTTAAATAAAAATTAACAGTTAAAACTCCATTTGAATGTAGAGCATTGAAAATAATGCTGTGTAAAGCAACGCACACGTGGTCATTATGTAATCAGTTCGCTGTACAAGGAAGCGACCACACCCAAACTGTTAATTATTAATATCTCGGAAACTAATAAATAAAGGCGAAATCCAATATAGCCAAAATGTTTGCCGAGATATTAGTAATGACGTGTGCAAATTTGATGCAATATAATTAACGAATGTAAGAGTTAATTAAAATAATTGAATAACTTCTGTAAAAATAGAGATACAGTAAAGAGATTTTAATATGTTATAAAGATAATAATTTCTGACAGATTGTATATTTTAGATTTCACACAACTTGATTTGCAACCAAGTTATTGCAAAATTAAATAAGTACAGGATATCCGTAGCGACAAATTGGTTCCGCCGGATAATTATATATTAGATAATAATTCTATTCTCCGTCTGTGGGAATCAGACTTCATTCTCACGGACCAAGGGAATTCTAAATTTTATGTGGTAGGGAGAGTGTCGACCAATGAAATCATTTCGCGCGAGCCCCGGCTACTGCGGTGTTTTATGGTTGAAAAATCACTCTTCTGTCAGTACTCACGAAGTTAAGACGTAGTCCTTCGATCGTCTAGTAGCCAAAGTGGTGAAGATCAACAAGAAGACTCTACGTGGTCAACACACACGCAATTACGAACACACTAAGTACAGATCATCTGTATAGCTCGTAATTGTTGTGTAAAGGCGAGATACTCTTCAGGACATCAACTAAGCTTATTGTGTACTACCAGTTAGTCATAAGCACGCAAGAGATCCACCAGACTTCAAGACCAGACTTCAAGAATACAGCAGAGAGGCCGTCTAAATCATTGGTGAACAGCTGACGAGCAGAGCGACCGCCCGAACGAAGCACACACACACACACGCTGACGTGCAACGTGCGAATCGACGACGGACAAAAAGCACTTCCAGCAGACAACAGCAGACGTTAAAATATTCACAAACAGCAAGGAAGCAGAGTGTTGCCGAATTTTGAACACCACGACCGAATCCAGCAGTTCTAAGCAGATTACTTTCTCTAACCAAGGACTCGAATCGACGAGGGACAAATCGGAACGACATCCTCTTCAGTAACAGGAAAGCAAAATCCACTTATTTATTTTTCAGATCAAATTTTCTATTTTTCAATTAAAACATTGTAATTCAAATAATTCAGGTGCCAAACAAAAAGCAAAGACTCTAGTAATAAAAAAGAAGTAAATTCGTTGTGATAATCTGTATAGCAGTTTAAGGCTTTAGTAAGTTATAGTTAAGAAATAGAAGTAGTATAAAAGCGCTATACAAATCTTAACTGACAATCTAATCTTAGATCATACTGCAGTAGATCAGAAGTAGAATCACTAGAAATGAAATAACGTGAACTAGACTGTCACGTCTAATTTATTTTAATTAATTATTCTAATTAAGTTCAGAGTTTTATATTTTGTTTAATAAACACTTAGATTCAGATTAATTAAATAAATTTAATTAAATTCAAATCAATTCATAAAGTCAAATTTAAATTGCAATTAACTCGCAAAGAACGAGTTCAGTTTCTTTCCACTATTAATCAATCGAAAAACATCGATTCATTGTATAGACTATAAGAAAATTCATAAGATTATAACCATTCTATTCTTGTGTGTTGTTGGTGTAATAAACAATGTTTTATTACCCCATATAACAGTGTTTTATTGTTGTACGATAAAGCCTACCAGTCTCACAAAACTCTCCCCCTTTAAAGTAACCCATTATGTGTGTTGTTGTAATAATTTTAGATTACTAGCTTGCGAACTTCAAATCCAAAATCCACACGCCCTAGTCGGAAGAATCTGCAAGATCAGACAGCAGGTGGGTACTCACACACAACATTACATTACAATAACGCATAGTAGTGTAGTTATAAATGTCGCCCTGTACGTGGGGCCAGAAATTAAATTCAATTTAAATTTAATTTTCACTGTAAAACAAACTTTGCTGTTTTAACTCGTAAAACAGCTGGCGTCCAACTAAACAATCCCCAAAGAGTTTTGTGACTGGTGTTTGTACAACAGTAAAGTTATTGTGTGTATTTGAAACTGTTCTGTGTATTTTAAATTGTGTATATTTGACATTGTTGTGTATTTAAAATGGATATGGATAAAATACTTAAACAAATGCAGCAAATGAACGCGGAAATGACCGCTAATATTAACGCGAAATTTGAGAAAACAAATGCCGAATTAACCGCTAACATGAACGCGAAATTCGAACAGATAACAGCCAATGCTGACATAAATATCGCAGAATTAAAATCTAATATCGAGGCACAGAGAGTTAGTCTAACCGAAGCATTAGAACAAAATAACGCTGACATAAACGCCGAGATTAAGCAAAGTAATAAAGAAAGTAGTAAAGAATTAACTGCGAAAATAGACGAAAGCGTAACCGAGTTAACGGTGAAAGTCGCGGAAATCGCCGAAAAAGTAAATACGGTCGATACTAAAATCAATGAAAAGCTTAAGGTTTTTGAGACCACTATGCAAAAATCGTTTATTGAACAAGTAACACGTATGGAAGGCCGGTTCAAGGATCACATAAGCCGTTGTGAAAAGCAAACACTAGAGGTTTCCAGGAAGGTGGAATCCCTAGAGGTAAAAATTCACGCGGACGTGACCGAAACGCAACGACGAGTAGATAAATTAGACGCTTCAATTGTAGAGACGCGATCTAACATTGACTCTAATAAAGAGAGTGTTTTACAAACGTTAAGCGACGAGATTTTGAAAGTACGACAGGAGGTACGAAGGAGATCTGCTCCAAATATTTTGGTACAAGGCCCTGTCGACGAGAAAAATCGCGTGTATTTTACGGGGGAAAATAACGAAAACCCCATTGAATTTTTATTAGCATGTGAGAGTGAAATGGCTAGAGTAGGTTCCCGACTAGAAGATCAAGACAAAATACAGTGGGTGGTTAACGCGATGCGTGATTCGGCGCGTAAGTGGTATAACATTGTACGCGATAGAGTGTCCACATACGCGGAGTTCAAACAAAAATTTGAAAGCCGGTACTGGAACTCGCATACCCAACGACTTCTGCGCAATGAACTGGAATATGGCCGTTTTGATAAGAAAATGGGTATTACCGCCGAAAATTATATAATCCAGCAGGTCGAACGCGCGAAGCATTTAACCCCAGCATTTGCGGAGATTGACATAGTCACCAAGCTTGCCTACCATTTTAACCATAACATTAGAGTAGCTGTATTTACCCAGGGTATTCGCACGGTAGACGAACTCCTCATTCTAGTGTCCCAAAGTGAGACGGTTTTTGATTTTGGTGGGTGGCGTTATAATCCCGATTTTCGCCGAAATAATGAAGGGCAGAATACGCGAGAACAATACCAGCAACCTGACCAGAGACCGAGTACTAGTTCTACTCCACCCCAAACATCGTCAAAACCCCCAGATAAGACCTTTGAATACAAAGGCAAACAAAATATTGCTAGATCAAAAGGGCAATATAAGGGTAACGACGGGGCCCCGATTAGAGCTATGCAAACGGTTGAGATAGCTAGAACCGATACAATAGAGCAAGACAGCGATACTCCAAGTAATAAAGACCCCAACGAGAGGAGAAAGAATCGGAAGTTTCCAAAAAACTTGGAAACGGGCGCCTCCAGGGGGGAAGCGCCATAAATCATGCTAAAACCTATCGTAATAAAGTAGGTAAAAATAAGAAAAATGCTAGGTTTAAGAAAAGTGACTTTTATACAGAAATTTGTACGCCAGTTGACAAAGTATTTCAACCGGATGGTAAGGAAACGTGGTTGGCTGTCAACACAATGCAACAATGGGCACCGACAAAAGTACATCCGGCAGAGCAGGAAAGTGACGACGACGTTCCCACACAGTCAGCGTGGGAAGACGTAGACGAAGAATCCGGTGACGAAAATGACCGATGGTTAACGAAGTACTGTCGAACCGTTCGTAAAAAGGGTTACGAAATATTACAATTAAAAGATAATGTAATTGTATTATAATAATTAAATTTAAAATAAATAAATTGTGTTTTATAATCGTATTAATAATAATTATAGATAACGTGTGTATTAATAATAATGTTTTCCTAGCGCGATAAATAATAAGCGTATACAACTGAACGAGCTCACGGCAGGAAATAGCTACGTCACGCGATAACAACTGCAGACCGACATTTGAAAAGTAGGTCAAGCAATTAGACGCGCGCCCGGCGATAACGGTTCTAAATGCTGTCAGCAAATTCTTTGTACGCGTGCCATTGTTTATAAACAAAGGGTACTACTCGTTTTAAAAACATTATACGCAATAAGTTGCAAATATGATATTTTAATACATGTATTTAGAGTTAAATTGTATATAATGCAATAACATTAACACTTGTGTACGTGTCTTCAGAATAAGTAATACAATGTATAGTTAATAAGAATAATGATTACAGAATATGTGTGTAATGATTAAGAAAAAAAAAATAACTGTAATTATTACATTCATTATTTTTTTAAAGCGGGTGTGGGAATATATAACAGTACCAAATATTAACTATTTGGGGTTATATGTTTACCGCATACTGAAAGCATAGTTAAATAAAAATTAACAGTTAAAACTCCATTTGAATGTAGAGCATTGAAAATAATGCTGTGTAAAGCAACGCACACGTGGTCATTATGTAATCAGTTCGCTGTACAAGGAAGCGACCACACCCAAACTGTTAATTATTAATATCTCGGAAACTAATAAATAAAGGCGAAATCCAATATAGCCAAAATGTTTGCCGAGATATTAGTAATGACGTGTGCAAATTTGATGCAATATAATTAACGAATGTAAGAGTTAATTAAAATAATTTAATAACTTCTGTAAAAATAGAGATACAGTAAAGAGATTTTAATATGTTATAAAGATAATAATTTCTGACAGATTGTATATTTTAGATTTCACACAACTTGATTTGCAACCAAGTTATTGCAAAATTAAATAAGTACAGGATATCCGTAGCGAAAAATTGGTTCCGCCGGATAATTATATATTAGATAATAATTCTATTCTCCGTCTGTGGGAATCAGACTTCATTCTCACGGACCAAGGGAATTCTAAATTTTATGTGGTAGGGAGAGTGTCGACCAATGAAATCATTTCGCGCGAGCCCCGGCTACTGCGGTGTTTTATGGTTGAAAAATCACTCTTCTGTCAGTACTCACGAAGTTAAGACGTAGTCCTTCGATCGTCTAGTAGCCAAAGTGGTGAAGATCAACAAGAAGACTCTACGTGGTCAACACACACGCAATTACGAACACACTAAGTACAGATCATCTGTATAGCTCGTAATTGTTGTGTAAAGGCGAGATACTCTTCAGGACATCAACTAAGCTTATTGTGTACTACCAGTTAGTCATAAGCACGCAAGAGATCCACCAGACTTCAAGACCAGACTTCAAGAATACAGCAGAGAGGCCGTCTAAATCATTGGTGAACAGCTGACGAGCAGAGCGACCGCCCGAACGAAGCACACACACACACACACGCTGACGTGCAACGTGCGAATCGACGAGGGACAAAAAGCACTTCCAGCAGACAACAGCAGACGTTAAAATATTCACAAACAGCAAGGAAGCAGAGTGTTGCCGAATTTTGAACTCCACGACCGAATCCAGCAGTTCTAAGCAGATTACTTTCTCTAACCAAGGACTCGAATCGACGAGGGACAAATCGGAACGACATCCTCTTCAGTAACAGGAAAGCAAAATCCACTTATTTATTTTTCAGATCAAATTTTCTATTTTTCAATTAAAACATTGTAATTCAAATAATTCAGGTGCCAAACAAAAAGCAAAGACTCTAGTAATTAAAAAGTAAATTCGTTGTGATAATCTGTATAGCAGTTTAAGGCTTTAGTAAGTTATAGTTAAGAAATAGAAGTAGTATAAAAACGCTATACAAATCTTAACTGACAATCTAATCTTAGATCATACTGCAGTAGATCAGAAGTAGAATCACTAGAAATGAAATAACGTGAACTAGACTGTCACGTCTAATTTATTTTAATTAATTATTCTAATTAAGTTCAGAGTTTTATATTTTGTTTAATAAACACTTAGATTCAGATTAATTAAATAAATTTAATTAAATTCAAATCAATTCATAAAGTCAAATTTAAATTGCAATTAACTCGCAAAGAACGAGTTCAGTTTCTTTCCACTATTAATCAATCGAAAAACATCGATTCATTGTATAGACTATAAGAAAATTCATAAGATTATAACCATTCTATTCTTGTGTGTTGTTGGTGTAATAAACAACGTTTTATTACCCCATATAACAGTGTTTTATTGTTGTACGATAAAGCCTACCAGTCTCACAAAACTCTCCCCCTTTAAAGTAACCCATTATGTGTGTTGTTGTAATAATTTGAGATTACTAGCTTGCGAACTTCAAATCCAAAATCCACACGCCCTAGTCGGAAGAATCTGCAAGATCAGACAGCAGGTGGGTACTCACACACAACATTACATTACAATAACGCATAGTAGTGTAGTTATAAATGTCGCCCTGTACGTGGGGCCAGAAATTAAATTCAATTTAAATTTAATTTTCACTGTAAAACAAACTTTGCTGTTTTAACTCGTAAAACAGCTGGCGTCCAACTAAACAATCCCCAAAGAGTTTTGTGACTGGTGTTTGTACAACAGTAAAGTTATTGTGTGTATTTGAAACTGTTCTGTGTATTTTAAATTGTGTATATTTGACATTGTTGTGTATTTAAAATGGATATGGATAAAATACTTAAACAAATGCAGCAAATGAACGCGGAAATGACCGCTAATATTAACGCGAAATTTGAGAAAACAAATGCCGAATTAACCGCTAACATGAACGCGAAATTCGAACAAATAACAGCCAATGCTGACATAAATATCGCAGAATTAAAATCTAATATCGAGGCACAGAGAGTTAGTCTAACCGAAGCATTAGAACAAAATAACGCTGACATAAACGCCGAGATTAAGCAAAGTAATAAAGAAAGTAGTAAAGAATTAACTGCGAAAATAGACGAAAGCGTAACCGAGTTAACGGTGAAAGTCGCGGAAATCGCCGAAAAAGTAAATACGGTCGATACTAAAATCAATGAAAAGTTTAAGGTTTTTGAGACCACTATGCAAAAATCGTTTATTGAACAAGTAACACGTATGGAAGGCCGGTTCAAGGATCACATAAGCCGTTGTGAAAAGCAAACACTAGAGGTTTCCAGGAAGGTGGAATCCCTAGAGGTAAAAATTCACGCGGACGTGACCGAAACGCAACGACGAGTAGATAAATTAGACGCTTCAATTGTAGAGACGCGATCTAACATTGACTCTAATAAAGAGAGTGTTTTACAAACGTTAAGCGACGAGATTTTGAAAGTACGACAGGAGGTACGAAGGAGATCTGCTCCAAATATTTTGGTACAAGGCCCTGTCGACGAGAAAAATCGCGTGTATTTTACGGGGGAAAATAACGAAAACCCCATTGAATTTTTATTAGCATGTGAGAGTGACATGGCTAGAGTAGGTTCCCGACTAGAAGATCAAGACAAAATACAGTGGGTGGTTAACGCGATGCGTGATTCGGCACGTAATTGGTATAACATTGTACGCGATAGAGTGTCCACATACGCGGAGTTCAAACAAAAATTTGAAAGCCGGTACTGGAACTCGCATACCCAACGACTTCTGCGCAATGAACTGGAATATGGCCGTTTTGATAAGAAAATGGGTATTACCGCCGAAAATTATATAATCCAGCAGGTCGAACGCGCGAAGCATTTAACCCCAGCATTTGCGGAGATTGACATAGTCACCAAGCTTGCCTACCATTTTAACCATAACATTAGAGTAGCTGTATTTACCCAGGGTATTCGCACGGTAGACGAACTCCTCATTCTAGTGTCCCAAAGTGAGACGGTTTTTGATTTTGGTGGGTGGCGTTATAATCCCGATTTTCGCCGAAATAATGAAGGGCAGAATACGCGAGAACAATACCAGCAACCTGACCAGAGACCGAGTACTAGTTCTACTCCACCCCAAACATCGTCAAAACCCCCAGATAAGACCTTTGAATACAAAGGCAAACAAAATATTGCTAGATCAAAAGGGCAATATAAGGGTAACGACGGGGCCCCGATTAGAGCTATGCAAACGGTTGAGATAGCTAGAACCGATACACTAGAGCAAGACAGCGATACTCCAAGTAATAAAGACTCCAACGAGAGGAGAAAGAATCGGAAGTTTCCAAAAAACTTGGAAACGGGCGCCTCCAGGGGGGAAGCGCCATAAATCATGCTAAAACCTATCGCAATAAAGTAGGTAAAAATAAGAAAAATGCTAGGTTTAAGAAAAGTGACTTTTATACAGAAATTTGTACGCCAGTTGACAAAGTATTTCAACCGGATGGTAAGGAAACGTGGTTGGCTGTCAACACAATGCAACAATGGGCACCGACAAAAGTACATCCGGCAGAGCAGGAAAGTGACGACGACGTTCCCACACAGTCAGCGTGGGAAGACGTAGACGAAGAATCCGGTGACGAAAATGACCGATGGTTAACGAAGTACTGTCGAACCGTTCGTAAAAAGGGTTACGAAATATTACAATTAAAAGATAATGTAATTGTATTATAATAATTAAATTTAAAATAAATAAATTGTGTTTTATAATCGTATTAATAATAATTGTAGATAACGTGTGTATTAATAATAATGTTTTCCTAGCGCGATAAATAATAAGCGTATACAACTGAACGAGCTCACGGCAGGAAATAGCTACGTCACGCGATAACAACTGCTGACCGACATTTGAAAAGTAGGTCAAGCAATTAGACGCGCGCCCGGCGATAACGGTTCTAAATGCTGTCAGCAAATTCTTTGTACGCGTGCCATTGTTTATAAACAAAGGGTACTACTCGTTTTAAAAACATTATACGCAATAAGTTGCAAATATGATATTTTAATACATGCATTTAGAGTTAAATTGTATATAATGCAATAACATTAACACTTGTGTACGTGTCTTCAGAATAAGTAATACAATGTATAGTTAATAAGAATAATGATTACAGAATATGTGTGTAATGATTAAGAAAAAAAAAATAACTGTAATTATTACATTCATTATTTTTTTAAAGCGGGTGTGGGAATATATAACAGTACCAAATATTAACTATTTGGGGTTATATGTTTACCGCATACTGAAAGCATAGTTAAATAAAAATTAACAGTTAAAACTCCATTTGAACGTAGAGCATTGAAAATAATGCTGTGTAAAGCAACGCACACTTGGTCATTATGTAATCAGTTCGCTGTACAAGGAAGCGACCACACCCAAACTGTTAATTATTAATATCTCGGAAACTAATAAATAAAGGCGAAATCCAATATAGCCAAAATGTTTGCCGAGATATTAGTAATGACGTGTGCAAATTTGATGCAATATAATTAACGAATGTAAGAGTTAATTAAACAATTTAAGAACTTCTGTAAAAATAGAGATACAGTAAAGAGATTTTAATATGTTATAAAGATAATAATTTCTGACAGATTGTATATTTTAGATTTCACACAACTTGATTTGCAACCAAGTTATTGCAAAATAAATAAGTACAGGATATCCGTAGCGACAAATTGGTTCGCCGGATAATTATATATTAGATAATAATTCTATTCTCCGTCTGTGGGAATCAGACTTCATTCTCACGGACCAAGGAATTCTAAATTTTATGTGGTAGGGAGAGTGTCGACCAATGAAATCATTTCGCGCGAGCCCCGGCTACTGCGGTGTTTTATGGTTGAAAAATCACTCTTCTGCTCAGTACTCACGAAGTTAAGACGTAGTCCTTCGATCGTCTAGTAGCCAAAGTGGTGAAGATCAACAAGAAGACTCTACGTGGTCAACACACACGCAACTACGAACACACTAAGTACAGATCATCTGTATAGCTCGTAATTGGTGTGTAAGGCGAGATACTCTTCAGGACATCAACTAAGCTTATTGTGTACTACCAGTTAGTCATAAGCACGCAAGAGATCCACCAGACTTCAAGACCAGACTTCAAGAATACAGCAGAGAGGCCGTCTAAATCATTGGTGAACAGCTGACGAGCAGAGCGACCGCCCGAACGAAGCACACACACACACACGCTGACGTGCAACGTGCGAATCGACGAGGGACAAAAAGCACTTCCAGCAGACAACAGCAGACGTTAAAATATTCACAAACAGCAAGGAAGGCAGAGTGTTGCCGAATTTTGAACTCCACGACCGAATCCAGCAGTTCTAAGCAGATTACTTTCTCTAACCAAGGGACTCGAATCGACGAGGGACAAATCGGAACGACATCCTCTTCAGTAACAGGAAAGCAAATCCACTTATTTATTTTTCAGATCAAATTTTCTATTTTCAATTAAAACATTGTAATTCAAATAATTCAGGTGCAAACAAAAAGCAAAGACTCTAGGTAATTAAAAGTAAATTCGTTGTGATAATCTGTATAGCAGTTTAAGGCTTTAGTAAGTTATAGTTAAGAACTAGAAGTAGTATAAAAGCGCTATACAAATCTTAACTGACAATCTAATCTTAGATCATACTGCAGTAGATCAGAAGTAGAATCACTAGAAATGAAATAACGTGAACTAGGACTGTCACGTCTAATTTATTTTAATTAATTATTCTAATTAAGTTCAGAGTTTTATATTTTGTTTAATAAAACACTTAGATTCAGATTAATTAAATAAATTAATTAAATTCAAATCAATTCATAAAGTCAAATTTAAATTGCAATTAACTCGCAAGAACGAGTTCAGTTTCTTTCCACTATTAATCAATCGAAAAACATCGATTCATTGTATAGACTATAAGAAAATTCATAGATTATAACCATTCTATTCTTGTGTGTTGTTGGTGTAATAAACAACGTTTTATTACCCCATATAACAGTGTTTTATTGTTGTACGATAAAGCCTACCAGTCTCACAAAACTCTCCCCCTTTAAAGTAACCCATTATGTGTGTTGTTGTAATAATTTGAGATTACTAGCTGCGAACTTCAAATCCAAAATCCACACGCCTAGTCGGAAGAATCTGCAAGATCAGACAGCAGGTGGGTACTCACACACAACATTACATTACAATAACGCATAGTAGTGTAGTTATAAATGTCGCCCTGTACGTGGGGCCAGAAATTAAATTCAATTTAAATTTAATTTTCACTGTAAAACAACTTTGCTGTTTTAACTCGTAAAACAGCTGGCGTCCAACTAAACAATCCCAAAGAGTTTTGTGACTGGTGTTTGTACAACAGTAAAGTTATTGTGTGTATTTGAAACTGTTCTGTGTATTTTAAATTGTGTATATTTGACATTGTTGTGTATTTAAAATGGATATGGATAAAATACTTAAACAAATGCAGCAAATGAACGCGGAAATGACCGCTAATATTAACGCGAAATTTGAGAAAACAAATGCCGAATTAACCGCTAACATGAACGCGAAATTCGAACAAATAACAGCCAATGCTGACATAAATATCGCAGAATTAAAATCTAATATCGAGGCACAGAGAGTTAGTCTAACCGAAGCATTAGAACAAAATAACGCTGACATAAACGCCGAGATTAAGCAAAGTAATAAAGAAAGTAGTAAAGAATTAACTGCGAAAATAGACGAAAGCGTAACCGAGTTAACGGTGAAAGTCGCGGAAATCGCCGAAAAAGTAAATACGGTCGATACTAAAATCAATGAAAAGTTTAAGGTTTTTGAGACCACTATGCAAAAATCGTTTATTGAACAAGTAACACGTATGGAAGGCCGGTTCAAGGATCACATAAGCCGTTGTGAAAAGCAAACACTAGAGGTTTCCAGGAAGGTGGAATCCCTAGAGGTAAAAATTCACGCGGACGTGACCGAAACGCAACGACGAGTAGATAAATTAGACGCTTCAATTGTAGAGACGCGATCTAACATTGACTCTAATAAAGAGAGTGTTTTACAAACGTTAAGCGACGAGATTTTGAAAGTACGACAGGAGGTACGAGGGAGATCTGCTCCAAATATTTTGGTACAAGGCCCTGTCGACGAGAAAAATCGCGTGTATTTTACGGGGGAAAATAACGAAAACCCCATTGAATTTTTATTAGCATGTGAGAGTGAAATGGCTAGAGTAGGTTCCCGACTAGAAGATCAAGACAAAATACAGTGGGTGGTTAACGCGATGCGTGATTCGGCGCGTAAGTGGTATAACATTGTACGCGATAGAGTGTCCACATACGCGGAGTTCAAACAAAAATTTGAAAGCCGGTACTGGAACTCGCATACCCAACGACTTCTGCGCAATGAACTGGAATATGGCCGTTTTGATAAGAAAATGGGTATTACCGCCGAAAATTATATAATCCAGCAGGTCGAACGCGCGAAGCATTTAACCCCAGCATTTGCGGAGATTGACATAGTCACCAAGCTTGCCTACCATTTTAACCATAACATTAGAGTAGCTGTATTTACCCAGGGTATTCGCACGGTAGACGAACTCCTCATTCTAGTGTCCCAAAGTGAGACGGTTTTTGATTTTGGTGGGTGGCGTTATAATCCCGATTTTCGCCGAAATAATGAAGGGCAGAATACGCGAGAACAATACCAGCAACCTGACCAGAGACCGAGTACTAGTTCTACTCCACCCCAAACATCGTCAAAACCCCCAGATAAGACCTTTGAATACAAAGGCAAACAAAATATTGCTAGATCAAAAGGGCAATATAAGGGTAACGACGGGGCCCCGATTAGAGCTATGCAAACGGTTGAGATAGCTAGAACCGATACACTAGAGCAAGACAGCGATACTCCAAGTAATAAAGACTCCAACGAGAGGAGAAAGAATCGGAAGTTTCCAAAAAACTTGGAAACGGGCGCCTCCAGGGGGGAAGCGCCATAAATCATGCTAAAACCTATCGCAATAAAGTAGGTAAAAATAAGAAAAATGCTAGGTTTAAGAAAAGTGACTTTTATACAGAAATTTGTACGCCAGTTGACAAAGTATTTCAACCGGATGGTAAGGAAACGTGGTTGGCTGTCAACACAATGCAACAATGGGCACCGACAAAAGTACATCCGGCAGAGCAGGAAAGTGACGACGACGTTCCCACACAGTCAGCGTGGGAAGACGTAGACGAAGAATCCGGTGACGAAAATGACCGATGGTTAACGAAGTACTGTCGAACCGTTCGTAAAAAGGGTTACGAAATATTACAATTAAAAGATAATGTAATTGTATTATAATAATTAAATTTAAAATAAATAAATTGTGTTTTATAATCGTATTAATAATAATTATAGATAACGTGTGTATTAATAATAATGTTTTCCTAGCGCGATAAATAATAAGCGTATACAACTGAACGAGCTCACGGCAGGAAATAGCTACGTCACGCGATAACAACTGCTGACCGACATTTGAAAAGTAGGTCAAGCAATTAGACGCGCGCCCGGCGATAACGGTTCTAAATGCTGTCAGCAAATTCTTTGTACGCGTGCCATTGTTTATAAACAAAGGGTACTACTCGTTTTAAAAACATTATACGCAATAAGTTGCAAATATGATATTTTAATACATGCATTTAGAGTTAAATTGTATATAATGCAATAACATTAACACTTGTGTACGTGTCTTCAGAATAAGTAATACAATGTATAGTTAATAAGAATAATGATTACAGAATATGTGTGTAATGATTAAGAAAAAAAAAATAACTGTAATTATTACATTCATTATTTTTTTAAAGCGGGTGTGGGAATATATAACAGTACCAAATATTAACTATTTGGGGTTATATGTTTACCGCATACTGAAAGCATAGTTAAATAAAAATTAACAGTTAAAACTCCATTTGAACGTAGAGCATTGAAAATAATGCTGTGTAAAGCAACGCACACTTGGTCATTATGTAATCAGTTCGCTGTACAAGGAAGCGACCACACCCAAACTGTTAATTATTAATATCTCGGAAACTAATAAATAAAGGCGAAATCCAATATAGCCAAAATGTTTGCCGAGATATTAGTAATGACGTGTGCAAATTTGATGCAATATAATTAACGAATGTAAGAGTTAATTAAAACAATTTAAGAACTTCTGTAAAAATAGAGATACAGTAAAGAGATTTTAATATGTTATAAAGATAATAATTTCTGACAGATTGTATATTTTAGATTTCACACAACTTGATTTGCAACCAAGTTATTGCAAAATTAAATAAGTACAGGATATCCGTAGCGACAAATTGGTTCCGCCGGATAATTATATATTAGATAATAATTCTATTCTCCGTCTGTGGGAATCAGACTTCATTCTCACGGACCAAGGGAATTCTAAATTTTATGTGGTAGGGAGAGTGTCGACCAATGAAATCATTTCGCGCGAGCCCCGGCTACTGCGGTGTTTTATGGTTGAAAAATCACTCTTCTGTCAGTACTCACGAAGTTAAGACGTAGTCCTTCGATCGTCTAGTAGCCAAAGTGGTGAAGATCAACAAGAAGACTCTACGTGGTCAACACACACGCAATTACGAACACACTAAGTACAGATCATCTGTATAGCTCGTAATTGTTGTGTAAAGGCGAGATACTCTTCAGGACATCAACTAAGCTTATTGTGTACTACCAGTTAGTCATAAGCACGCAAGAGATCCACCAGACTTCAAGACCAGACTTCAAGAATACAGCAGAGAGGCCGTCTAAATCATTGGTGAACAGCTGACGAGCAGAGCGACCGCCCGAACGAAGCACACACACACACACGCTGACGTGCAACGTGCGAATCGACGAGGAACAAAAAGCACTTCCAGCAGACAACAGCAGACGTTAAAATATTCACAAACAGCAAGGAAGCAGAGTGTTGCCGAATTTTGAACTCCACGACCGAATCCAGCAGTTCTAAGCAGATTACTTTCTCTAACCAAGGACTCGAATCGACGAGGGACAAATCGGAACGACATCCTCTTCAGTAACAGGAAAGCAAAATCCACTTATTTATTTTTCAGATCAAATTTTCTATTTTTCAATTAAAACATTGTAATTCAAATAATTCAGGTGCCAAACAAAAAGCAAAGACTCTAGTAATTAAAAAGTAAATTCGTTGTGATAATCTGTATAGCAGTTTAAGGCTTTAGTAAGTTATAGTTAAGAAATAGAAGTAGTATAAAAGCGCTATACAAATCTTAACTGACAATCTAATCTTAGATCATACTGCAGTAGATCAGAAGTAGAATCACTAGAAATGAAATAACGTGAACTAGACTGTCACGTCTAATTTATTTTAATTAATTATTCTAATTAAGTTCAGAGTTTTATATTTTGTTTAATAAACACTTAGATTCAGATTAATTAAATAAATTTAATTAAATTCAAATCAATTCATAAAGTCAAATTTAAATTGCAATTAACTCGCAAAGAACGAGTTCAGTTTCTTTCCACTATTAATCAATCGAAAAACATCGATTCATTGTATAGACTATAAGAAAATTCATAAGATTATAACCATTCTATTCTTGTGTGTTGTTGGTGTAATAAACAACGTTTTATTACCCCATATAACAGTGTTTTATTGTTGTACGATAAAGCCTACCAGTCTCACAAAACTCTCCCCCTTTAAAGTAACCCATTATGTGTGTTGTTGTAATAATTTGAGATTACTAGCTTGCGAACTTCAAATCCAAAATCCACACGCCCTAGTCGGAAGAATCTGCAAGATCAGACAGCAGGTGGGTACTCACACACAACATTACATTACAATAACGCATAGTAGTGTAGTTATAAATGTCGCCCTGTACGTGGGGCCAGAAATTAAATTCAATTTAAATTTAATTTTCACTGTAAAACAAACTTTGCTGTTTTAACTCGTAAAACAGCTGGCGTCCAACTAAACAATCCCCAAAGAGTTTTGTGACTGGTGTTTGTACAACAGTAAAGTTATTGTGTGTATTTGAAACTGTTCTGTGTATTTTAAATTGTGTATATTTGACATTGTTGTGTATTTAAAATGGATATGGATAAAATACTTAAACAAATGCAGCAAATGAACGCGGAAATGACCGCTAATATTAACGCGAAATTTGAGAAAACAAATGCCGAATTAACCGCTAACATGAACGCGAAATTCGAACAAATAACAGCCAATGCTGACATAAATATCGCAGAATTAAAATCTAATATCGAGGCACAGAGAGTTAGTCTAACCGAAGCATTAGAACAAAATAACGCTGACATAAACGCCGAGATTAAGCAAAGTAATAAAGAAAGTAGTAAAGAATTAACTGCGAAAATAGACGAAAGCGTAACCGAGTTAACGGTGAAAGTCGCGGAAATCGCCGAAAAAGTAAATACGGTCGATACTAAAATCAATGAAAAGTTTAAGGTTTTTGAGACCACTATGCAAAAATCGTTTATTGAACAAGTAACACGTATGGAAGGCCGGTTCAAGGATCACATAAGCCGTTGTGAAAAGCAAACACTAGAGGTTTCCAGGAAGGTGGAATCCCTAGAGGTAAAAATTCACGCGGACGTGACCGAAACGCAACGACGAGTAGATAAATTAGACGCTTCAATTGTAGAGACGCGATCTAACATTGACTCTAATAAAGAGAGTGTTTTACAAACGTTAAGCGACGAGATTTTGAAAGTACGACAGGAGGTACGAGGGAGATCTGCTCCAAATATTTTGGTACAAGGCCCTGTCGACGAGAAAAATCGCGTGTATTTTACGGGGGAAAATAACGAAAACCCCATTGAATTTTTATTAGCATGTGAGAGTGAAATGGCTAGAGTAGGTTCCCGACTAGAAGATCAAGACAAAATACAGTGGGTGGTTAACGCGATGCGTGATTCGGCGCGTAAGTGGTATAACATTGTACGCGATAGAGTGTCCACATACGCGGAGTTCAAACAAAAATTTGAAAGCCGGTACTGGAACTCGCATACCCAACGACTTCTGCGCAATGAACTGGAATATGGCCGTTTTGATAAGAAAATGGGTATTACCGCCGAAAATTATATAATCCAGCAGGTCGAACGCGCGAAGCATTTAACCCCAGCATTTGCGGAGATTGACATAGTCACCAAGCTTGCCTACCATTTTAACCATAACATTAGAGTAGCTGTATTTACCCAGGGTATTCGCACGGTAGACGAACTCCTCATTCTAGTGTCCCAAAGTGAGACGGTTTTTGATTTTGGTGGGTGGCGTTATAATCCCGATTTTCGCCGAAATAATGAAGGGCAGAATACGCGAGAACAATACCAGCAACCTGACCAGAGACCGAGTACTAGTTCTACTCCACCCCAAACATCGTCAAAACCCCCAGATAAGACCTTTGAATACAAAGGCAAACAAAATATTGCTAGATCAAAAGGGCAATATAAGGGTAACGACGGGGCCCCGATTAGAGCTATGCAAACGGTTGAGATAGCTAGAACCGATACACTAGAGCAAGACAGCGATACTCCAAGTAATAAAGACTCCAACGAGAGGAGAAAGAATCGGAAGTTTCCAAAAAACTTGGAAACGGGCGCCTCCAGGGGGGAAGCGCCATAAATCATGCTAAAACCTATCGCAATAAAGTAGGTAAAAATAAGAAAAATGCTAGGTTTAAGAAAAGTGACTTTTATACAGAAATTTGTACGCCAGTTGACAAAGTATTTCAACCGGATGGTAAGGAAACGTGGTTGGCTGTCAACACAATGCAACAATGGGCACCGACAAAAGTACATCCGGCAGAGCAGGAAAGTGACGACGACGTTCCCACACAGTCAGCGTGGGAAGACGTAGACGAAGAATCCGGTGACGAAAATGACCGATGGTTAACGAAGTACTGTCGAACCGTTCGTAAAAAGGGTTACGAAATATTACAATTAAAAGATAATGTAATTGTATTATAATAATTAAATTTAAAATAAATAAATTGTGTTTTATAATCGTATTAATAATAATTATAGATAACGTGTGTATTAATAATAATGTTTTCCTAGCGCGATAAATAATAAGCGTATACAACTGAACGAGCTCACGGCAGGAAATAGCTACGTCACGCGATAACAACTGCTGACCGACATTTGAAAAGTAGGTCAAGCAATTAGACGCGCGCCCGGCGATAACGGTTCTAAATGCTGTCAGCAAATTCTTTGTACGCGTGCCATTGTTTATAAACAAAGGGTACTACTCGTTTTAAAAACATTATACGCAATAAGTTGCAAATATGATATTTTAATACATGCATTTAGAGTTAAATTGTATATAATGCAATAACATTAACACTTGTGTACGTGTCTTCAGAATAAGTAATACAATGTATAGTTAATAAGAATAATGATTACAGAATATGTGTGTAATGATTAAGAAAAAAAAAATAACTGTAATTATTACATTCATTATTTTTTTAAAGCGGGTGTGGGAATATATAACAGTACCAAATATTAACTATTTGGGGTTATATGTTTACCGCATACTGAAAGCATAGTTAAATAAAAATTAACAGTTAAAACTCCATTTGAACGTAGAGCATTGAAAATAATGCTGTGTAAAGCAACGCACACTTGGTCATTATGTAATCAGTTCGCTGTACAAGGAAGCGACCACACCCAAACTGTTAATTATTAATATCTCGGAAACTAATAAATAAAGGCGAAATCCAATATAGCCAAAATGTTTGCCGAGATATTAGTAATGACGTGTGCAAATTTGATGCAATATAATTAACGAATGTAAGAGTTAATTAAAACAATTTAAGAACTTCTGTAAAAATAGAGATACAGTAAAGAGATTTTAATATGTTATAAAGATAATAATTTCTGACAGATTGTATATTTTAGATTTCACACAACTTGATTTGCAACCAAGTTATTGCAAAATTAAATAAGTACAGGATATCCGTAGCGACAAATTGGTTCCGCCGGATAATTATATATTAGATAATAATTCTATTCTCCGTCTGTGGGAATCAGACTTCATTCTCACGGACCAAGGGAATTCTAAATTTTATGTGGTAGGGAGAGTGTCGACCAATGAAATCATTTCGCGCGAGCCCCGGCTACTGCGGTGTTTTATGGTTGAAAAATCACTCTTCTGTCAGTACTCACGAAGTTAAGACGTAGTCCTTCGATCGTCTAGTAGCCAAAGTGGTGAAGATCAACAAGAAGACTCTACGTGGTCAACACACACGCAATTACGAACACACTAAGTACAGATCATCTGTATAGCTCGTAATTGTTGTGTAAAGGCGAGATACTCTTCAGGACATCAACTAAGCTTATTGTGTACTACCAGTTAGTCATAAGCACGCAAGAGATCCACCAGACTTCAAGACCAGACTTCAAGAATACAGCAGAGAGGCCGTCTAAATCATTGGTGAACAGCTGACGAGCAGAGCGACCGCCCGAACGAAGCACACACACACACACGCTGACGTGCAACGTGCGAATCGACGAGGGACAAAAAGCACTTCCAGCAGACAACAGCAGACGTTAAAATATTCACAAACAGCAAGGAAGCAGAGTGTTGCCGAATTTTGAACTCCACGACCGAATCCAGCAGTTCTAAGCAGATTACTTTCTCTAACCAAGGACTCGAATCGACGAGGGACAAATCGGAACGACATCCTCTTCAGTAACAGGAAAGCAAAATCCACTTATTTATTTTTCAGATCAAATTTTCTATTTTTCAATTAAAACATTGTAATTCAAATAATTCAGGTGCCAAACAAAAAGCAAAGACTCTAGTAATTAAAAAGTAAATTCGTTGTGATAATCTGTATAGCAGTTTAAGGCTTTAGTAAGTTATAGTTAAGAAATAGAAGTAGTATAAAAGCGCTATACAAATCTTAACTGACAATCTAATCTTAGATCATACTGCAGTAGATCAGAAGTAGAATCACTAGAAATGAAATAACGTGAACTAGACTGTCACGTCTAATTTATTTTAATTAATTATTCTAATTAAGTTCAGAGTTTTATATTTTGTTTAATAAACACTTAGATTCAGATTAATTAAATAAATTTAATTAAATTCAAATCAATTCATAAAGTCAAATTTAAATTGCAATTAACTCGCAAAGAACGAGTTCAGTTTCTTTCCACTATTAATCAATCGAAAAACATCGATTCATTGTATAGACTATAAGAAAATTCATAAGATTATAACCATTCTATTCTTGTGTGTTGTTGGTGTAATAAACAACGTTTTATTACCCCATATAACAGTGTTTTATTGTTGTACGATAAAGCCTACCAGTCTCACAAAACTCTCCCCCTTTAAAGTAACCCATTATGTGTGTTGTTGTAATAATTTGAGATTACTAGCTTGCGAACTTCAAATCCAAAATCCACACGCCCTAGTCGGAAGAATCTGCAAGATCAGACAGCAGGTGGGTACTCACACACAACATTACATTACAATAACGCATAGTAGTGTAGTTATAAATGTCGCCCTGTACGTGGGGCCAGAAATTAAATTCAATTTAAATTTAATTTTCACTGTAAAACAAACTTTGCTGTTTTAACTCGTAAAACAGCTGGCGTCCAACTAAACAATCCCCAAAGAGTTTTGTGACTGGTGTTTGTACAACAGTAAAGTTATTGTGTGTATTTGAAACTGTTCTGTGTATTTTAAATTGTGTATATTTGACATTGTTGTGTATTTAAAATGGATATGGATAAAATACTTAAACAAATGCAGCAAATGAACGCGGAAATGACCGCTAATATTAACGCGAAATTTGAGAAAACAAATGCCGAATTAACCGCTAACATGAACGCGAAATTCGAACAAATAACAGCCAATGCTGACATAAATATCGCAGAATTAAAATCTAATATCGAGGCACAGAGAGTTAGTCTAACCGAAGCATTAGAACAAAATAACGCTGACATAAACGCCGAGATTAAGCAAAGTAATAAAGAAAGTAGTAAAGAATTAACTGCGAAAATAGACGAAAGCGTAACCGAGTTAACGGTGAAAGTCGCGGAAATCGCCGAAAAAGTAAATACGGTCGATACTAAAATCAATGAAAAGTTTAAGGTTTTTGAGACCACTATGCAAAAATCGTTTATTGAACAAGTAACACGTATGGAAGGCCGGTTCAAGGATCACATAAGCCGTTGTGAAAAGCAAACACTAGAGGTTTCCAGGAAGGTGGAATCCCTAGAGGTAAAAATTCACGCGGACGTGACCGAAACGCAACGACGAGTAGATAAATTAGACGCTTCAATTGTAGAGACGCGATCTAACATTGACTCTAATAAAGAGAGTGTTTTACAAACGTTAAGCGACGAGATTTTGAAAGTACGACAGGAGGTACGAGGGAGATCTGCTCCAAATATTTTGGTACAAGGCCCTGTCGACGAGAAAAATCGCGTGTATTTTACGGGGGAAAATAACGAAAACCCCATTGAATTTTTATTAGCATGTGAGAGTGAAATGGCTAGAGTAGGTTCCCGACTAGAAGATCAAGACAAAATACAGTGGGTGGTTAACGCGATGCGTGATTCGGCGCGTAAGTGGTATAACATTGTACGCGATAGAGTGTCCACATACGCGGAGTTCAAACAAAAATTTGAAAGCCGGTACTGGAACTCGCATACCCAACGACTTCTGCGCAATGAACTGGAATATGGCCGTTTTGATAAGAAAATGGGTATTACCGCCGAAAATTATATAATCCAGCAGGTCGAACGCGCGAAGCATTTAACCCCAGCATTTGCGGAGATTGACATAGTCACCAAGCTTGCCTACCATTTTAACCATAACATTAGAGTAGCTGTATTTACCCAGGGTATTCGCACGGTAGACGAACTCCTCATTCTAGTGTCCCAAAGTGAGACGGTTTTTGATTTTGGTGGGTGGCGTTATAATCCCGATTTTCGCCGAAATAATGAAGGGCAGAATACGCGAGAACAATACCAGCAACCTGACCAGAGACCGAGTACTAGTTCTACTCCACCCCAAACATCGTCAAAACCCCCAGATAAGACCTTTGAATACAAAGGCAAACAAAATATTGCTAGATCAAAAGGGCAATATAAGGGTAAACGACGGGGCCCCGATTAGAGCTATGCAAACGGTTGAGATAGCTAGAACTGATACAATAGAGCAAGACAGCGATACTCCAAGTAATAAAGACCCCAACGAGAGGAGAAAGAATCGGAAGTTTCCCAAAAAACTTGGAAACGGGCGCCTCCAGGGGGGAAGCGCCATAAATCATGCTAAAACCTATCGCAATAAAGTAGGTAAAAATAAGAAAAATGCTAGGTTAAGAAAAGTGACTTTTATACAGAAATTTGTACGCCAGTTGACAAAGTATTTCAACCGGATGGTAAGGAAACGTGGTTGGCTGTCAACACAATGCAACAATGGGCACCGACAAAAGTACATCCGGCAGAGCAGGAAAGTGACGACGACGTTCCCACACAGTCAGCGTGGGAAGACGTAGACGAAGAATCCGGTGACGAAAATGACCGATGGTTAACGAAGTACTGTCGAACCGTTCGTAAAAAGGGTTACGAAATATTACAATTAAAAGATAATGTAATTGTATTATAATAATTAAATTTAAAATAAATAAATTGTGTTTTATATCGTATTAATAATAATTATAGATAACGTGTGTATTAATAATAATGTTTTCCTAGCGCGATAAATAATAAGCGTATACAACTGAACGAGCTCACGGCAGGAAATAGCTACGTCACGCGATAACAACTGCTGACCGACATTTGAAAAGTAGGTCAAGCAATTAGACGCGCGCCCGGCGATAACGGTTCTAAATGCTGTCAGCAAATTCTTTGTACGCGTGCCATTGTTTATAAACAAAGGGTACTACTCGTTTTAAAAACATTATACGCAATAAGTTGCAAATATGATATTTTAATACATGTATTTAGAGTTAAATTGTATATAATGCAATAACATTAACACTTGTGTACGTGTCTTCAGAATAAGTAATACAATGTATAGTTAATAAGAATAATGATTACAGAATATGTGTGTAATGATTAAGAAAAAAAAAATAACTGTAATTATTACATTCATTATTTTTTTAAAGCGGGTGTGGGAATATATAACAGTACCAAATATTAACTATTTGGGGTTATATGTTTACCGCATACTGAAAGCATAGTTAAATAAAAATTAACAGTTATAACTCCATTTGAACGTAGAGCATTGAAAATAATGCTGTGTAAAGCAACGCACACGTGGTCATTATGTAATCAGTTCGCTGTACAAGGAAGCGACCACACCCAAACTGTTAATTATTAATATCTCGGAAACTAATAAATAAAGGCGAAATCCAATATAGCCAAAATGTTTGCCGAGATATTAGTAATGACGTGTGCAAATTTGATGCAATATAATTAACGAATGTAAGAGTTAATTAAAATAATTTAATAACTTCTGTAAAAATAGAGATACAGTAAAGAGATTTTAATATGTTATAAAGATAATAATTTCTGACAGATTGTATATTTTAGATTTCACACAACTTGATTTGCAACCAAGTTATTGCAAAATTAAGTAAGTACAGGATATCCGTAGCGACAAATTGGTTCCGCCGGATAATTATATATTAGATAATAATTCTATTCTCCGTCTGTGGGAATCAGACTTCATTCTCACGGACCAAGGGAATTCTAAATTTTATGTGGTAGGGAGAGTGTCGACCAATGAAATCATTTCGCGCGAGCCCCGGCTACTGCGGTGTTTTATGGTTGAAAAATCACTCTTCTGTCAGTACTCACGAAGTTAAGACGTAGTCCTTCGATCGTCTAGTAGCCAAAGTGGTGAAGATCAACAAGAAGACTCTACGTGGTCAACACACACGCAATTACGAACACACTAAGTACAGATCATCTGTATAGCTCGTAATTGTTGTGTAAAGGCGAGATACTCTTCAGGACATCAACTAAGCTTATTGTGTACTACCAGTTAGTCATAAGCACGCAAGAGATCCACCAGACTTCAAGACCAGACTTCAAGAATACAGCAGAGAGGCCGTCTAAATCATTGGTGAACAGCTGACGAGCAGAGCGACCGCCCGAACGAAGCACACACACACACACGCTGACGTGCAACGTGCGAATCGACGAGGGACAAAAAGCACTTCCAGCAGACAACAGCAGACGTTAAAATATTCACAAACAGCAAGGAAGCAGAGTGTTGCCGAATTTTGAACTCCACGACCGAATCCAGCAGTTCTAAGCAGATTACTTTCTCTAACCAAGGACTCGAATCGACGAGGGACAAATCGGAACGACATCCTCTTCAGTAACAGGAAAGCAAAATCCACTTATTTATTTTTCAGATCAAATTTTCTATTTTTCAATTAAAACATTGTAATTCAAATAATTCAGGTGCCAAACAAAAAGCAAAGACTCTAGTAATTAAAAAGTAAATTCGTTGTGATAATCTGTATAGCAGTTTAAGGCTTTAGTAAGTTATAGTTAAGAAATAGAAGTAGTATAAAAGCGCTATACAAATCTTAACTGACAATCTAATCTTAGATCATACTGCAGTAGATCAGAAGTAGAATCACTAGAAATGAAATAACGTGAACTAGACTGTCACGTCTAATTTATTTTAATTAATTATTCTAATTAAGTTCAGAGTTTTATATTTTGTTTAATAAACACTTAGATTCAGATTAATTAAATAAATTTAATTAAATTCAAATCAATTCATAAAGTCAAATTTAAATTGCAATTAACTCGCAAAGAACGAGTTCAGTTTCTTTCCACTATTAATCAATCGAAAAACATCGATTCATTGTATAGACTATAAGAAAATTCATAAGATTATAACCATTCTATTCTTGTGTGTTGTTGGTGTAATAAACAACGTTTTATTACCCCATATAACAGTGTTTTATTGTTGTACGATAAAGCCTACCAGTCTCACAAAACTCTCCCCCTTTAAAGTAACCCATTATGTGTGTTGTTGTAATAATTTGAGATTACTAGCTTGCGAACTTCAAATCCAAAATCCACACGCCCTAGTCGGAAGAATCTGCAAGATCAGACAGCAGGTGGGTACTCACACACAACATTACATTACAATAACGCATAGTAGTGTAGTTATAAATGTCGCCCTGTACGTGGGGCCAGAAATTAAATTCAATTTAAATTTAATTTTCACTGTAAAACAAACTTTGCTGTTTTAACTCGTAAAACAGCTGGCGTCCAACTAAACAATCCCCAAAGAGTTTTGTGACTGGTGTTTGTACAACAGTAAAGTTATTGTGTGTATTTGAAACTGTTCTGTGTATTTTAAATTGTGTATATTTGACATTGTTTTGTATTTAAAATGGATATGGATAAAATACTTAAACAAATGCAGCAAATGAACGCGGAAATGACCGCTAATATTAACGCGAAATTTGAGAAAACAAATGCCGAATTAACCGCTAACATGAACGCGAAATTCGAACAAATAACAGCCAATGCTGACATAAATATCGCAGAATTAAAATCTAATATCGAGGCACAGAGAGTTAGTCTAACCGAAGCATTAGAACAAAATAACGCTGACATAAACGCCGAGATTAAGCAAAGTAATAAAGAAAGTAGTAAAGAATTAACTGCGAAAATAGACGAAAGCGTAACCGAGTTAACGGTGAAAGTCGCGGAAATCGCCGAAAAAGTAAATACGGTCGATACTAAAATCAATGAAAAGTTTAAGGTTTTTGAGACCACTATGCAAAAATCGTTTATTGAACAAGTAACACGTATGGAAGGCCGGTTCAAGGATCACATAAGCCGTTGTGAAAAGCAAACACTAGAGGTTTCCAGGAAGGTGGAATCCCTAGAGGTAAAAATTCACGCGGACGTGACCGAAACGCAACGACGAGTAGATAAATTAGACGCTTCAATTGTAGAGACGCGATCTAACATTGACTCTAATAAAGAGAGTGTTTTACAAACGTTAAGCGACGAGATTTTGAAAGTACGACAGGAGGTACGAAGGAGATCTGCTCCAAATATTTTGGTACAAGGCCCTGTCGACGAGAAAAATCGCGTGTATTTTACGGGGGAAAATAACGAAAACCCCATTGAATTTTTATTAGCATGTGAGAGTGAAATGGCTAGAGTAGGTTCCCGACTAGAAGATCAAGACAAAATACAGTGGGTGGTTAACGCGATGCGTGATTCGGCGCGTAAGTGGTATAACATTGTACGCGATAGAGTGTCCACATACGCGGAGTTCAAACAAAAATTTGAAAGCCGGTACTGGAACTCGCATACCCAACGACTTCTGCGCAATGAACTGGAATATGGCCGTTTTGATAAGAAAATGGGTATTACCGCCGAAAATTATATAATCCAGCAGGTCGAACGCGCGAAGCATTTAACCCCAGCATTTGCGGAGATTGACATAGTCACCAAGCTTGCCTACCATTTTAACCATAACATTAGAGTAGCTGTATTTACCCAGGGTATTCGCACGGTAGACGAACTCCTCATTCTAGTATCCCAAAGTGAGACGGTTTTTGATTTTGGTGGGTGGCGTTATAATCCCGATTTTCGCCGAAATAATGAAGGGCAGAATACGCGAGAACAATACCAGCAACCTGACCAGAGACCGAGTACTAGTTCTACTCCACCCCAAACATCGTCAAAACCCCCAGATAAGACCTTTGAATACAAAGGCAAACAAAATATTGCTAGATCAAAAGGGCAATATAAGGGTAACGACGGGGCCCCGATTAGAGCTATGCAAACGGTTGAGATAGCTAGAACCGATACAATAGAGCAAGACAGCGATACTCCAAGTAATAAAGACCCCAACGAGAGGAGAAAGAATCGGAAGTTTCCAAAAAACTTGGAAACGGGCGCCTCCAGGGGGGAAGCGCCATAAATCATGCTAAAACCTATCGCAATAAAGTAGGTAAAAATAAGAAAAATACTAGGTTTAAGAAAAGTGACTTTTATACAGAAATTTGTACGCCAGTTGACAAAGTATTTCAACCGGATGGTAAGGAAACGTGGTTGGCTGTCAACACAATGCAACAATGGGCACCGACAAAAGTACATCCGGCAGAGCAGGAAAGTGACGACGACGTTCCCACACAGTCAGCGTGGGAAGACGTAGACGAAGAATCCGGTGACGAAAATGACCGATGGTTAACGAAGTACTGTCGAACCGTTCGTAAAAAGGGTTACGAAATATTACAATTAAAAGATAATGTAATTGTATTATAATAATTAAATTTAAAATAAATAAATTGTGTTTTATAATCGTATTAATAATAATTATAGATAACGTGTGTATTAATAATAATGTTTTCCTAGCGCGATAAATAATAAGCGTATACAACTGAACGAGCTCACGGCAGGAAATAGCTACGTCACGCGATAACAACTGCTGACCGACATTTGAAAAGTAGGTCAAGCAATTAGACGCGCGCCCGGCGATAACGGTTCTAAATGCTGTCAGCAAATTCTTTGTACGCGTGCCATTGTTTATAAACAAAGGGTACTACTCGTTTTAAAAACATTATACGCAATAAGTTGCAAATATGATATTTTAATACATGTATTTAGAGTTAAATTGTATATAATGCAATAACATTAACACTTGTGTACGTGTCTTCAGAATAAGTAATACAATGTATAGTTAATAAGAATAATGATTACAGAATATGTGTGTAATGATTAAGAAAAAAAAAATAACTGTAATTATTACATTCATTATTTTTTTAAAGCGGGTGTGGGAATATATAACAGTACCAAATATTAACTATTTGGGGTTATATGTTTACCGCATACTGAAAGCATAGTTAAATAAAAATTAACAGTTATAACTCCATTTGAACGTAGAGCATTGAAAATAATGCTGTGTAAAGCAACGCACACGTGGTCATTATGTAATCAGTTCGCTGTACAAGGAAGCGACCACACCCAAACTGTTAATTATTAATATCTCGGAAACTAATAAATAAAGGCGAAATCCAATATAGCCAAAATGTTTGCCGAGATATTAGTAATGACGTGTGCAAATTTGATGCAATATAATTAACGAATGTAAGAGTTAATTAAAATAATTTAATAACTTCTGTAAAAATAGAGATACAGTAAAGAGATTTTAATATGTTATAAAGATAATAATTTCTGACAGATTGTATATTTTAGATTTCACACAACTTGATTTGCAACCAAGTTATTGCAAAATTAAGTAAGTACAGGATATCCGTAGCGACAAATTGGTTCCGCCGGATAATTATATATTAGATAATAATTCTATTCTCCGTCTGTGGGAATCAGACTTCATTCTCACGGACCAAGGGAATTCTAAATTTTATGTGGTAGGGAGAGTGTCGACCAATGAAATCATTTCGCGCGAGCCCCGGCTACTGCGGTGTTTTATGGTTGAAAAATCACTCTTCTGTCAGTACTCACGAAGTTAAGACGTAGTCCTTCGATCGTCTAGTAGCCAAAGTGGTGAAGATCAACAAGAAGACTCTACGTGGTCAACACACACGCAATTACGAACACACTAAGTACAGATCATCTGTATAGCTCGTAATTGTTGTGTAAAGGCGAGATACTCTTCAGGACATCAACTAAGCTTATTGTGTACTACCAGTTAGTCATAAGCACGCAAGAGATCCACCAGACTTCAAGACCAGACTTCAAGAATACAGCAGAGAGGCCGTCTAAATCATTGGTGAACAGCTGACGAGCAGAGCGACCGCCCGAACGAAGCACACACACACACACGCTGACGTGCAACGTGCGAATCGACGAGGGACAAAAAGCACTTCCAGCAGACAACAGCAGACGTTAAAATATTTACAAACAGCAAGGAAGCAGAGTGTTGCCGAATTTTGAACTCCACGACCGAATCCAGCAGTTCTAAGCAGATTACTTTCTCTAACCAAGGACTCGAATCGACGAGGGACAAATCGGAACGACATCCTCTTCAGTAACAGGAAAGCAAAATCCACTTATTTATTTTTCAGATCAAATTTTCTATTTTTCAATTAAAACATTGTAATTCAAATAATTCAGGTGCCAAACAAAAAGCAAAGACTCTAGTAATTAAAAAGTAAATTCGTTGTGATAATCTGTATAGCAGTTTAAGGCTTTAGTAAGTTATAGTTAAGAAATAGAAGTAGTATAAAAGCGCTATACAAATCTTAACTGACAATCTAATCTTAGATCATACTGCAGTAGATCAGAAGTAGAATCACTAGAAATGAAATAACGTGAACTAGACTGTCACGTCTAATTTATTTTAATTAATTATTCTAATTAAGTTCAGAGTTTTATATTTTGTTTAATAAACACTTAGATTCAGATTAATTAAATAAATTTAATTAAATTCAAATCAATTCATAAAGTCAAATTTAAATTGCAATTAACTCGCAAAGAACGAGTTCAGTTTCTTTCCACTATTAATCAATCGAAAAACATCGATTCATTGTATAGACTATAAGAAAATTCATAAGATTATAACCATTCTATTCTTGTGTGTTGTTGGTGTAATAAACAACGTTTTATTACCCCATATAACAGTGTTTTATTGTTGTACGATAAAGCCTACCAGTCTCACAAAACTCTCCCCCTTTAAAGTAACCCATTATGTGTGTTGTTGTAATAATTTGAGATTACTAGCTTGCGAACTTCAAATCCAAAATCCACACGCCCTAGTCGGAAGAATCTGCAAGATCAGACAGCAGGTGGGTACTCACACACAACATTACATTACAATAACGCATAGTAGTGTAGTTATAAATGTCGCCCTGTACGTGGGGCCAGAAATTAAATTCAATTTAAATTTAATTTTCACTGTAAAACAAACTTTGCTGTTTTAACTCGTAAAACAGCTGGCGTCCAACTAAACAATCCCCAAAGAGTTTTGTGACTGGTGTTTGTACAACAGTAAAGTTATTGTGTGTATTTGAAACTGTTCTGTGTATTTTAAATTGTGTATATTTGACATTGTTTTGTATTTAAAATGGATATGGATAAAATACTTAAACAAATGCAGCAAATGAACGCGGAAATGACCGCTAATATTAACGCGAAATTTGAGAAAACAAATGCCGAATTAACCGCTAACATGAACGCGAAATTCGAACAAATAACAGCCAATGCTGACATAAATATCGCAGAATTAAAATCTAATATCGAGGCACAGAGAGTTAGTCTAACCGAAGCATTAGAACAAAATAACGCTGACATAAACGCCGAGATTAAGCAAAGTAATAAAGAAAGTAGTAAAGAATTAACTGCGAAAATAGACGAAAGCGTAACCGAGTTAACGGTGAAAGTCGCGGAAATCGCCGAAAAAGTAAATACGGTCGATACTAAAATCAATGAAAAGTTTAAGGTTTTTGAGACCACTATGCAAAAATCGTTTATTGAACAAGTAACACGTATGGAAGGCCGGTTCAAGGATCACATAAGCCGTTGTGAAAAGCAAACACTAGAGGTTTCCAGGAAGGTGGAATCCCTAGAGGTAAAAATTCACGCGGACGTGACCGAAACGCAACGACGAGTAGATAAATTAGACGCTTCAATTGTAGAGACGCGATCTAACATTGACTCTAATAAAGAGAGTGTTTTACAAACGTTAAGCGACGAGATTTTGAAAGTACGACAGGAGGTACGAAGGAGATCTGCTCCAAATATTTTGGTACAAGGCCCTGTCGACGAGAAAAATCGCGTGTATTTTACGGGGGAAAATAACGAAAACCCCATTGAATTTTTATTAGCATGTGAGAGTGAAATGGCTAGAGTAGGTTCCCGACTAGAAGATCAAGACAAAATACAGTGGGTGGTTAACGCGATGCGTGATTCGGCGCGTAAGTGGTATAACATTGTACGCGATAGAGTGTCCACATACGCGGAGTTCAAACAAAAATTTGAAAGCCGGTACTGGAACTCGCATACCCAACGACTTCTGCGCAATGAACTGGAATATGGCCGTTTTGATAAGAAAATGGGTATTACCGCCGAAAATTATATAATCCAGCAGGTCGAACGCGCGAAGCATTTAACCCCAGCATTTGCGGAGATTGACATAGTCACCAAGCTTGCCTACCATTTTAACCATAGCATTAGAGTAGCTGTATTTACCCAGGGTATTCGCACGGTAGACGAACTCCTCATTCTAGTGTCCCAAAGTGAGACGGTTTTTTATTTTGGTGGGTGGCGTTATAATCCCGATTTTCGCCGAAATAATGAAGGGCAGAATACGCGAGAACAATACCAGCAACCTGACCAGAGACCGAGTACTAGTTCTACTCCACCCCAAACATCGTCAAAACCCCCAGATAAGACCTTTGAATACAAAGGCAAACAAAATATTGCTAGATCAAAAGGGCAATATAAGGGTAACGACGGGGCCCCGATTAGAGCTATGCAAACGGTTGAGATAGCTAGAACCGATACAATAGAGCAAGACAGCGATACTCCAAGTAATAAAGACCCCAACGAGAGGAGAAAGAATCGGAAGTTTCCAAAAAACTTGGAAACGGGCGCCTCCAGGGGGGAAGCGCCATAAATCATGCTAAAACCTATCGCAATAAAGTAGGTAAAAATAAGAAAAATGCTAGGTTTAAGAAAAGTGACTTTTATACAGAAATTTGTACGCCAGTTGACAAAGTATTTCAACCGGATGGTAAGGAAACGTGGTTGGCTGTCAACACAATGCAACAATGGGCACCGACAAAAGTACATCCGGCAGAGCAGGAAAGTGACGACGACGTTCCCACACAGTCAGCGTGGGAAGACGTAGACGAAGAATCCGGTGACGAAAATGACCGATGGTTAACGAAGTACTGTCGAACCGTTCGTAAAAAGGGTTACGAAATATTACAATTAAAAGATAATGTAATTGTATTATAATAATTAAATTTAAAATAAATAAATTGTGTTTTATAATCGTATTAATAATAATTATAGATAACGTGTGTATTAATAATAATGTTTTCCTAGCGCGATAAATAATAAGCGTATACAACTGAACGAGCTCACGGCAGGAAATAGCTACGTCACGCGATAACAACTGCTGACCGACATTTGAAAAGTAGGTCAAGCAATTAGACGCGCGCCCGGCGATAACGGTTCTAAATGCTGTCAGCAAATTCTTTGTACGCGTGCCATTGTTTATAAACAAAGGGTACTACTCGTTTTAAAAACATTATACGCAATAAGTTGCAAATATGATATTTTAATACATGTATTTAGAGTTAAATTGTATATAATGCAATAACATTAACACTTGTGTACGTGTCTTCAGAATAAGTAATACAATGTATAGTTAATAAGAATAATGATTACAGAATATGTGTGTAATGATTAAGAAAAAAAAAATAACTGTAATTATTACATTCATTATTTTTTTAAAGCGGGTGTGGGAATATATAACAGTACCAAATATTAACTATTTGGGGTTATATGTTTACCGCATACTGAAAGCATAGTTAAATAAAAATTAACAGTTAAAACTCCATTTGAACGTAGAGCATTGAAAATAATGCTGTGTAAAGCAACGCACACGTGGTCATTATGTAATCAGTTCGCTGTACAAGGAAGCGACCACACCCAAACTGTTAATTATTAATATCTCGGAAACAAATAAATAAAGGCGAAATCCAATATAGCCAAAATGTTTGCCGAGATATTAGTAATGACGTGTGCAAATTTGATGCAATATAATTAACGAATGTAAGAGTTAATTAAAATAATTTAATAACTTCTGTAAAAATAGAGATACAGTAAAGAGATTTTAATATGTTATAAAGATAATAATTTCTGACAGATTGTATATTTTAGATTTCACACAACTTGATTTGCAACCAAGTTATTGCAAAATTAAATAAGTACAGGATATCCGTAGCGACAAATTGGTTCCGCCGGATAATTATATATTAGATAATAATTCTATTCTCCGTCTGTGGGAATCAGACTTCATTCTCACGGACCAAGGGAATTCTAAATTTTATGTGGTAGGGAGAGTGTCGACCAATGAAATCATTTCGCGCGAGCCCCGGCTACTGCGGTGTTTTATGGTTGAAAAATCACTCTTCTGTCAGTACTCACGAAGTTAAGACGTAGTCCTTCGATCGTCTAGTAGCCAAAGTGGTGAAGATCAACAAGAAGACTCTACGTGGTCAACACACACGCAATTACGAACACACTAAGTACAGATCATCTGTATAGCTCGTAATTGTTGTGTAAAGGCGAGATACTCTTCAGGACATCAACTAAGCTTATTGTGTACTACCAGTTAGTCATAAGCACGCAAGAGATCCACCAGACTTCAAGACCAGACTTCAAGAATACAGCAGAGAGGCCGTCTAAATCATTGGTGAACAGCTGACGAGCAGAGCGACCGCCCGAACGAAGCACACACACACACACGCTGACGTGCAACGTGCGAATCGACGAGGGACAAAAAGCACTTCCAGCAGACAACAGCAGACGTTAAAATATTCACAAACAGCAAGGAAGCAGAGTGTTGCCGAATTTTGAACTCCACGACCGAATCCAGCAGTTCTAAGCAGATTACTTTCTCTAACCAAGGACTCGAATCGACGAGGGACAAATCGGAACGACATCCTCTTCAGTAACAGGAAAGCAAAATCCACTTATTTATTTTTCAGATCAAATTTTCTATTTTTCAATTAAAACATTGTAATTCAAATAATTCAGGTGCCAAACAAAAAGCAAAGACTCTAGTAATTAAAAAGTAAATTCGTTGTGATAATCTGTATAGCAGTTTAAGGCTTTAGTAAGTTATAGTTAAGAAATAGAAGTAGTATAAAAGCGCTATACAAATCTTAACTGACAATCTAATCTTAGATCATACTGCAGTAGATCAGAAGTAGAATCACTAGAAATGAAATAACGTGAACTAGACTGTCACGTCTAATTTATTTTAATTAATTATTCTAATTAAGTTCAGAGTTTTATATTTTGTTTAATAAACACTTAGATTCAGATTAATTAAATAAATTTAATTAAATTCAAATCAATTCATAAAGTCAAATTTAAATTGCAATTAACTCGCAAAGAACGAGTTCAGTTTCTTTCCACTATTAATCAATCGAAAAACATCGATTCATTGTATAGACTATAAGAAAATTCATAAGATTATAACCATTCTATTCTTGTGTGTTGTTGGTGTAATAAACAACGTTTTATTACCCCATATAACAGTGTTTTATTGTTGTACGATAAAGCCTACCAGTCTCACAAAACTCTCCCCCTTTAAAGTAACCCATTATGTGTGTTGTTGTAATAATTTGAGATTACTAGCTTGCGAACTTCAAATCCAAAATCCACACGCCCTAGTCGGAAGAATCTGCAAGATCAGACAGCAGGTGGGTACTCACACACAACATTACATTACAATAACGCATAGTAGTGTAGTTATAAATGTCGCCCTGTACGTGGGGCCAGAAATTAAATTCAATTTAAATTTAATTTTCACTGTAAAACAAACTTTGCTGTTTTAACTCGTAAAACAGCTGGCGTCCAACTAAACAATCCCCAAAGAGTTTTGTGACTGGTGTTTGTACAACAGTAAAGTTATTGTGTGTATTTGAAACTGTTCTGTGTATTTTAAATTGTGTATATTTGACATTGTTGTGTATTTAAAATGGATATGGATAAAATACTTAAACAAATGCAGCAAATGAACGCGGAAATGACCGCTAATATTAACGCGAAATTTGAGAAAACAAATGCCGAATTAACCGCTAACATGAACGCGAAATTCGAACAAATAACAGCCAATGCTGACATAAATATCGCAGAATTAAAATCTAATATCGAGGCACAGAGAGTTAGTCTAACCGAAGCATTAGAACAAAATAACGCTGACATAAACGCCGAGATTAAGCAAAGTAATAAAGAAAGTAGTAAAGAATTAACTGCGAAAATAGACGAAAGCGTAACCGAGTTAACGGTGAAAGTCGCGGAAATCGCCGAAAAAGTAAATACGGTCGATACTAAAATCAATGAAAAGTTTAAGGTTTTTGAGACCACTATGCAAAAATCGTTTATTGAACAAGTAACACGTATGGAAGGCCGGTTCAAGGATCACATAAGCCGTTGTGAAAAGCAAACACTAGAGGTTTCCAGGAAGGTGGAATCCCTAGAGGTAAAAATTCACGCGGACGTGACCGAAACGCAACGACGAGTAGATAAATTAGACGCTTCAATTGTAGAGACGCGATCTAACATTGACTCTAATAAAGAGAGTGTTTTACAAACGTTAAGCGACGAGATTTTGAAAGTACGACAGGAGGTACGAAGGAGATCTGCTCCAAATATTTTGGTACAAGGCCCTGTCGACGAGAAAAATCGCGTGTATTTTACGGGGGAAAATAACGAAAACCCCATTGAATTTTTATTAGCATGTGAGAGTGAAATGGCTAGAGTAGGTTCCCGACTAGAAGATCAAGACAAAATACAGTGGGTGGTTAACGCGATGCGTGATTCGGCGCGTAAGTGGTATAACATTGTACGCGATAGAGTGTCCACATACGCGGAGTTCAAACAAAAATTTGAAAGCCGGTACTGGAACTCGCATACCCAACGACTTCTGCGCAATGAACTGGAATATGGCCGTTTTGATAAGAAAATGGGTATTACCGCCGAAAATTATATAATCCAGCAGGTCGAACGCGCGAAGCATTTAACCCCAGCATTTGCGGAGATTGACATAGTCACCAAGCTTGCCTACCATTTTAACCATAACATTAGAGTAGCTGTATTTACCCAGGGTATTCGCACGGTAGACGAACTCCTCATTCTAGTGTCCCAAAGTGAGACGGTTTTTGATTTTGGTGGGTGGCGTTATAATCCCGATTTTCGCCGAAATAATGAAGGGCAGAATACGCGAGAACAATACCAGCAACCTGACCAGAGACCGAGTACTAGTTCTACTCCACCCCAAACATCGTCAAAACCCCCAGATAAGACCTTTGAATACAAAGGCAAACAAAATATTGCTAGATCAAAAGGGCAATATAAGGGTAACGACGGGGCCCCGATTAGAGCTATGCAAACGGTTGAGATAGCTAGAACCGATACAATAGAGCAAGACAGCGATACTCCAAGTAATAAAGACCCCAACGAGAGGAGAAAGAATCGGAAGTTTCCAAAAAACTTGGAAACGGGCGCCTCCAGGGGGGAAGCGCCATAAATCATGCTAAAACCTATCGCAATAAAGTAGGTAAAAATAAGAAAAATGCTAGGTTTAAGAAAAGTGACTTTTATACAGAAATTTGTACGCCAGTTGACAAAGTATTTCAACCGGATGGTAAGGAAACGTGGTTGGCTGTCAACACAATGCAACAATGGGCACCGACAAAAGTACATCCGGCAGAGCAGGAAAGTGACGACGACGTTCCCACACAGTCAGCGTGGGAAGACGTAGACGAAGAATCCGGTGACGAAAATGACCGATGGTTAACGAAGTACTGTCGAACCGTTCGTAAAGAGGGTTACGAAATATTACAATTAAAAGATAATGTAATTGTATTATAATAATTAAATTTAAAATAAATAAATTGTGTTTTATAATCGTATTAATAATAATTATAGATAACGTGTGTATTAATAATAATGTTTTCCTAGCGCGATAAATAATAAGCGTATACAACTGAACGAGCTCACGGCAGGAAATAGCTACGTCACGCGATAACAACTGCTGACCGACATTTGAAAAGTAGGTCAAGCAATTAGACGCGCGCCCGGCGATAACGGTTCTAAATGCTGTCAGCAAATTCTTTGTACGCGTGCCATTGTTTATAAACAAAGGGTACTACTCGTTTTAAAAACATTATACGCAATAAGTTGCAAATATGATATTTTAATACATGTATTTAGAGTTAAATTGTATATAATGCAATAACATTAACACTTGTGTACGTGTCTTCAGAATAAGTAATACAATGTATAGTTAATAAGAATAATGATTACAGAATATGTGTGTAATGATCAAGAAAAAAATAACTGTAATTATTACATTCATTTTTTTTTTAAAGCGGGTGTGGGAATATATAACAGTACCAAATATTAACTATTTGGGGTTATATGTTTACCGCATACTGAAAGCATAGTTAAATAAAAATTAACAGTTAAAACTCCATTTGAACGTAGAGCATTGAAAATAATGCTGTGTAAAGCAACGTACACGTGGTCATTATGTAATCAGTTCGCTGTACAAGGAAGCGACCACACCCAAACTGTTAATTATTAATATCTCGGAAACTAATAAATAAAGGCGAAATCCAATATAGCCAAAATGTTTGCCGAGATATTAGTAATGACGTGTGCAAATTTGATGCAATATAATTAACGAATGTAAGAGTTAATTAAAATAATTTAATAACTTCTGTAAAAATAGAGATACAGTAAAGAGATTTTAATATGTTATAAAGATAATAATTTCTGACAGATTGTATATTTTAGATTTCACACAACTTGATTTGCAACCAAGTTATTGCAAAATTAAATAAGTACAGGATATCCGTAGCGACAAATTGGTTCCGCCGGATAATTATATATTAGATAATAATTCTATTCTCCGTCTGTGGGAATCAGACTTCATTCTCACGGACCAAGGGAATTCTAAATTTTATGTGGTAGGGAGAGTGTCGACCAATGAAATCATTTCGCGCGAGCCCCGGCTACTGCGGTGTTTTATGGTTGAAAAATCACTCTTCTGTCAGTACTCACGAAGTTAAGACGTAGTCCTTCGATCGTCTAGTAGCCAAAGTGGTGAAGATCAACAAGAAGACTCTACGTGGTCAACACACACGCAATTACGAACACACTAAGTACAGATCATCTGTATAGCTCGTAATTGTTGTGTAAAGGCGAGATACTCTTCAGGACATCAACTAAGCTTATTGTGTACTACCAGTTAGTCATAAGCACGCAAGAGATCCACCAGACTTCAAGACCAGACTTCAAGAATACAGCAGAGAGGCCGTCTAAATCATTGGTGAACAGCTGACGAGCAGAGCGACCGCCCGAACGAAGCACACACACACACACGCTGACGTGCAACGTGCGAATCGACGAGGGACAAAAAGCACTTCCAGCAGACAACAGCAGACGTTAAAATATTCACAAACAGCAAGGAAGCAGAGTGTTGCCGAATTTTGAACTCCACGACCGAATCCAGCAGTTCTAAGCAGATTACTTTCTCTAACCAAGGACTCGAATCGACGAGGGACAAATCGGAACGACATCCTCTTCAGTAACAGGAAAGCAAAATCCACTTATTTATTTTTCAGATCAAATTTTCTATTTTTCAATTAAAACATTGTAATTCAAATAATTCAGGTGCCAAACAAAAAGCAAAGACTCTAGTAATTAAAAAGTAAATTCGTTGTGATAATCTGTATAGCAGTTTAAGGCTTTAGTAAGTTATAGTTAAGAAATAGAAGTAGTATAAAAGCGCTATACAAATCTTAACTGACAATCTAATCTTAGATCATACTGCAGTAGATCAGAAGTAGAATCACTAGAAATGAAATAACGTGAACTAGACTGTCACGTCTAATTTATTTTAATTAATTATTCTAATTAAGTTCAGAGTTTTATATTTTGTTTAATGAACACTTAGATTCAGATTAATTAAATAAATTTAATTAAATTCAAATCAATTAATAAAGTCAAATTTAAATTGCAATTAACTCGCAAAGAACGAGTTCAGTTTCTTTCCACTATTAATCAATCGAAAAACATCGATTCATTGTATAGACTATAAGAAAATTCATAAGATTATAACCATTCTATTCTTGTGTGTTGTTGGTGTAATAAACAACGTTTTATTACCCCATATAACAGTGTTTTGTTGTTGTACGATAAAGCCTACCAGTCTCACAAAACTCTCCCCCTTTAAAGTAACCCATTATGTGTGTTGTTGTAATAATTTGAGATTACTAGCTTGCGAACTTCAAATCCAAAATCCACACGCCCTAGTCGGAAGAATCTGCAAGATCAGACAGCAGGTGGGTACTCACACACAACATTACATTACAATAACGCACAGTAGTGTAGTTATAATTTATATATTATAACAACACAAATTACCAATTTAAATGTAATTAAATTTAATTAAAAAACATTAGCACAGTGGTGTTTACATGTGGTGTTGTCCCTATATTAAGAAGAAGAGAGAGAGTGAGTGTGTGTGTGTGTGTTCTCTGATAGTGAACATTGGCTTTGACGTTTACACCGTGTTAAGTAATTATTTGGCCACAGGGAAGATTTAGATTAAGGTATGTTTGTTCCTAACTAATGTATCACTTTCACTCACTAAATGCAAATAGATGTGTGTTTCACATGTGACTTTTGCAGATATTGATATATTCGCTGTAATGTGTGTTTATTAACGTTTCAATTATAACTATAAAAGTTATAAATAGTGTTGTATTTTACAATGTACCTACCACAAAGTTTGGAGTGTCGACTAACGATGTGAAAATTACGTCCTCACAGCTACACTTTAGCAAAATGTCTCTTGTTAGCTACTTTCTTGTGCTTATTTATACGGAATTTGAGCATGCTGTCTCCATCTTTACGGAAAGTACCATTGGGTATTAACATGTATGTGAGAGAAATGATATGCTCCACTTACTGCTGCTAGTGGCAATATTTATTTCCGAATTTACAGCGATTGCCAGGTAAGTGTTACAGACATATCGAGTGAAAGGGAGTACTCAGGTGTTTACTTAATACATACATTTATCGTTATGCTTGCAGTTGTGTTCTACTTTTGTTAAATATTTTCACCAATGGAAATATAATAAGACTGTTTGTCAAAAGCAGACATTGTTTTCATCTAAATCCTATAACTTGTATATGACTACAGCACCTTGAGTTTGTATAATTTCAGTCACTAGAGACAACACACGTATACAATGGAAGTAAAATTTTGCGACAGTAAAAGCTGTTACTAAATTTAAATCTAAAAATGTTTCAACTACCTTTTGACTACAAGGTAAAGGAAAGTCTGAACATCTTAACACCATAGTAACAGCTGAAGAGTTGCTGAATAATAATACCCTTCACTCACACCCGTACACACATAGATCTACATAAAATCACAACACACTTTTGTCGAAAGTGAAAATTCTTCGACAAAGATATTACTCGATACATTAAGCCTATTTACTGTTTTATGACACTATACAACACCGTTCCTACGAGTGCTTTAGTAGATTATGTTTGGATACAAACAGACTTTATGTGACTGATGAAAAACATAATTATACATTAAATATGCGACATTAAAATCATGGATTATAACATATATTCACTCTCCTGAGGAGTATGCATGATTGGTAACTCATAACATAGCAGTTTTAATAAAAGTAATTTATTTCAAACCATAAACGCGTGATAAGTAATGTCTTCATAATCGCGTCTTGTTTACGACAGACATGACGGTAGTCTTATGGCTAGCTTGTAGTGTCCGCTTGAAAAAGACCTCATCACGTAAGATTTATTAGCATTGTAAATTTTTCTAGGGCACCTGTTATATTTTTGGTCTGCATAGTGTACTTAATGAGCAGCGAAACAGTCACAATTAAGCTGATATTTTGCATGTTAATTGTACAATTTTTTATCGGAAGCAGAAACAATCAATTATCACCTCTTTGTCTGCGAAGATGATGAGTTTAGCCATTTTAGCCGCTGCTCACCACTTGCAGCTTATCAACAGAGAAGTAGAGTATATAGAAACGTCTTCACGTATGCAAGGCAAAGATTATTTGTCTTTCCATGTGTGTATAGGTCATATATACATACGGTACACTTCAGAACAGAAACCATGAGTGACTTACGGGTATACCTCAGTCTATCAGTCTGGCCGCCTCTCCCTCCGCACTCAGTCGCTCTCTCACTCACTATACTTTCCTCAACGATACGTTACGTTGACCATCTACAATTCGTAGTACCCTTGCGATAATATAACATTAAGGAAGTAGATAATCAATACAAAATTCCATCCATTGGATGGTAGAGACTAAAGTATTTGTTACGTCCTCTTGTCATCTATGTAAAACGTCTTAGTAATATATACAGGTGTACAAACTTAGAGTAGAACGTACCTGATTCAGAATGTCTGTTCTGACTACACGTGTAGGCCTATACCCACAAAATTCATTTACCATTACACTTAGAAATAACATTGCTAATCATCATTCCTCACTCTCTCTCTGCTCACGAAACAGAAAATCAAATACACATGTGTATTATACTAAAATTAGGCTGTACAATTTCTTATTGGATGCTAAAACTATCAATTGTCGAATCAACGTTACCGAAGATGATACTAAAGTCTGGCTTTGAAAAGTGTAATATAAGAAAACTTAGATATGGTAATATTCGTGTCTGGTTAATAATTTTCAGATAGACTAAAGTACAAATTAAAACGGATTCCTGTCTATGTGTGTAGATTACCTTCAACTATATACAGTTAGCTGTGAAACATTACCATATACACTTTTTGAACTAATACAACAACATTAACTTATAGTGTTAAACACACAGATTAATTTGTGTAGAAACATCTATATAATTAAGTAAAGTTTCTTTTCTTCACATATCACATTGTTTCTTTAAGTGATACCTTCACATACACACACACACACGCGCGCGCGCACACACACACAGAAACTCGACAAGGTAGGAATAGAATCAAGATGGCTGCTGCAGTCGAGTTTAATATCCAGACGTCTGTGGTCGATATAACCTCAACAAATCACGACGGAGCATCTGGACATAAAGTCACGACGGCAGTGGCCTCAACATTTAAATATTTGAATGGCACGACAAGGTACTTAATATATATATATATAAATATTTACCGTAGTGCTGGCATCCGTGTTCCACTTTTGGATATTTACCAAGGGTGTTTGCCACAAGCAGACATTGATTGGATCGCTAGGGGCTACGTCAGGTCATGCATTGTTTACATCTGTGCTAAACTTTCTAACACTATTTTCGCTAATGGAAATATAACCAATTTTACAATGTAAGAATTAGATTCTTAAAACGAACATGTTCATCTCACGCTCTGAATGCTCGTAGTGCCCTTACGATAATAAATATTAAGAAAGGAGGTAATCATTACAAAATTACTTTACATCGATTGGATGGTAGAAACTAAAGTATTTGTTACATTCTCTTATCATACATGTAAACATCCTTAGCATTTCATGCAACTGTACAAAACGTAGAGTGTTTGTTCTGTACAAAACGTAGAGTGTCTATTCTGTACACATATGCATACGCTCAGAATTCATTTACCATCACACTTAGTAATACTCACTCTCTCTGCTTACGAAACAGAACATCAAATGCACATAGGCCTATGTATTATACTGAAATTAGTATGTATCATTTTTTATCGGATACTGAAACTATCAATTGTCGCCTTATCGTCTCCGAAAATGTTACTAAAGGCTGACTTCGAACGGCGTACTACAGGAAATCTAAGCTACGGTAATAATCACGACTGGTTAATAATTTTCAGGTAGACTTGTGTAAAGCCCAAATTATAGCGGTTTCCCGTCAACGGACATAGGTGGGTGAGGGTAGGTTAGATTGTCACGTGACAAGTGATTTGGAACTCTGCTTTCTCCCCTACTAGACGAGAAGAGTACCTCCGAGGGACTTTACACGCGAGCTTAAGTCCCCTGTCGAGAACGCGCTGGAGCGCTGATCTATGACATCGAGCAAGGTATCCCCAAACAAGACAGGCATAGGTAATCATGGGCAACACGTATGAGTTGACGATGTGATTACCCAGCCGGGGGTCATTGTCGGATTAGAAAACACGGGCCAAAATCTACTGAGTTGCGCCGAAGCGCGTTGACGGATGTATTGTGTATGGGTTCGCCAGGTGAGTCGGGAGTCCACGTGGAGCCCGAGGTACTTCACGCTATTGGCCCAGGGCACCTCGAGGCCACTTGCGTTTACGTGAGAATATTACCGCGACGCTCTTGGAAGCGTTGACGGCAACTCTCCAGTCATCGGCCCACCCGACATACGCGTCGAGTTGGCGCTGGTGTTTCATTGCCGCATAACTTGCGTTCGGCTTTGAAGCAAAAGCCGCAGTGTCGTCCGCGAACAGCGACAATCTTACTCCAGGAACTCGGGGCGTGTCGTTGGCGAACAGCGAAAACAGGGGAGGCCCAAGTTCACTTCCCTGAGGAACACCAGCGGTAATACGCCTCTGCGAAGTGAGAGTGTGGTCTACTCTCACTCGGAAGCTACGTTCTCGCAGAAAGCTGCCGATCAACTCAACGTAGCAATCTGGGAGAAGGACTTCCGTAAGTTTGTAAAAGACACCCTCGTGCCACACGCGGTCGAATGCTTTCTCTACGTCTAGGAAGATCGCGGTCGTCTGTTTGCCCTGGCAGCCAGCCTCGGTAATGCATTCCACGAGTCTCATCAGCTGATGAGTCGAGGAGTGCAGCTCACGAAAGCCGAACTGTTCGGGTATCAGCACGTCCAGTCTTTCTAGATGGTCGCGGATACTACGCTGGATCAGACGCTCGGAAACCTTAGACGTCGCTTACAAGAGGCTGATGGGTCTGAGGTTTTCCGCGCCAGAAGAATTCTTTCTCGGCTTGGGTATCACTATAACTGTAGCCGTAGAGACTACGGCTATGTCGAACAAGGCAACTGCCTCGTCGAATGCTGAGTAGTGTCGAGTGGTATACGCTCAGGTAGGCGGCGACTAAACGCCGGGCCAAAGCGTTCCCACTCGATTACCCGCCGCTCGTTGCGGACGGTAGAGTGGTGGGTAGCTAGATGCACACTGATGGGGCAATGGTCCGAGGACAGTTCCGTAATGACGGAGACGTGGACCGGGCAATAAACGTCCCTGACCGCAGCGATGTCCAGAACGTCAGGGCGGGAGTTAGCCATCGGGGGATAGTAATTGGGCCCGATAGGGCCCATGACTGTGACCCGAGCCGCATCAGCGTACCTACGTAAGCGGTTCCGTTTGGTTTCACCAATTGGCTCCCCCAATCAGGGTGCTTACAGTTCAGGTAGCCCGGCAGGACTACCCTCCTGTGTGCGCCAAAGACGACCTCCAGATCGTTTGTCAGGAGCTCCGTTTGTGGAGGCTTGTGTGCGGAAACCATGAGTAAACCGCCGAGAGCACCATGGAGCTGAACCGCGGTGCACTCGAGGTTCCGCCGCTGAGACATGACTACGCGGTTATGGCGAAGAAACGCTTTCATCGCGATGGCGGTGCCCCCTCCTGCGTGACCCGACCGGTCATCCCGGTAGCACACGTAGTTGGGTAATCGGAATCGACGATGCGGGGTCAGGTGCGTCTCACTAAGAAAAACACATGGAGCTTGTGACGGGCAACGAACTCTAAGAGCTCAGAATGCCGGGAAATGAGACCGTTGGCGTTCCACGCCACGAGCTCGAGGTCTCGCTTGAGGGATTGCCGTGTTGTCCGTTGTTCATAACAGACCAATAACACAGCAGGCTTCCACCAATAGGAGGAACTTGTCCTGTAGAGAGGCTGTTGCCAAGCGTTCATTGATGTTTCCGTAAGTTTGAGCTACATTCTGCAAGTCGTAGCTTGCCAGAAAATCATCTACAAAGGCGGTAGATGATTGTGCGGAACGCTTGGCAGCAGCTGCATAGCTGAGGCGGGGCGGGGCGGTGGAAGCCTTGGGAGCAGGTTCTGGAGCGGGTGGTCGCTCTGGCTTTTGGCGGACAGGCTTGGGTCCATTGCTAGGTAGAAGCTGGGCCGTGATCTTGGCCTGAGATTTCTTTCTTTTTTGCCTGATCTAGGGTAGCAAGGTTTGGGTGGCGACGGCAGTGAAGGATCAAGTTCCTCGTCATCCTGCGGCAACGGGACCTTAGCATACGAGAGTGTCTCGAGTTCCGATTCCGAGGGCGCGACTTCAGATGTGGTCTGTTTAGATTTGCTTGGGCTCACTGCACTAGAGGGTTTCGGAACCGGAGCAGACTTTGAGGCTGGTTTCCGTGCCGTAGGCTCAGAGGATTTGGCCGATGTTTGTGGTTGAATTACATGGCGAGGCTTAGGCTGGACCGGCTTTACTAATTTGTCCAGCTGCCCTTTGTAAATTGAATAGCGCGTGTTATTTGCATCATGGGCGCCTCCGCAGTTGATGCAGTACCTGTCAGGAACAGCGCAGGCCTGGGGTAAATGATTAAGTCCGCATCGGACGCAGGTCGGCGCGTTCCGGCAAGCAAAACTGCTGTGGCCAAACCTCTGAAACCTATGGCATTGGGAAATCTTCCCGGTCTGACGGCAGGGCTCTACGGTAACGCATAGCCCGAACAGCCGTTTCTACTCTAAAAGGGCCTGGGTGGGTTCGTTCTTCTCCGCCTGGAGTCCGATTAGAGGAAGAGGTCGACGCGAGCCATAGGTTGTGTATAACTGAGAGGCTGCCACAACCTTGTAGCCCGCGTCGCGTAGTTCGTCGAGAACGACCTGCGGATCGGCCTGTAGTTCTAGCCCCCAAAGAACGATGGCTACAGGCTTGATGCGGTTAATTGAGTAAGAGTGGAACTGGAACGATTCTTGTTCCAGCCACAGGATCACTCCGAAGTGTTCGGATGCGCTGCGGCAGGTGACGCGTACAGTCTCACTCGTTTGGAGCTTGACCGATCCGTTGTCTGCCAGCTCAACGACCTTACGGAGTCGGCGACTAAAGCCGATAATGTCCCTAACGCTCGTGACGAAAATCGGCGGGATCAGACCTTCGGAGGTGCGGCTAGGTGCAACCTGAACGGAGGCTTGGAATGCAGCCGAGACTTGCGCCGAACTCAGGGAAGCCAGTGAGGGGGACTTCCTCGGCTTGTCAACGTGCCCTACTACCACCCAGTCGGTGGAAGCCGAGATCTCCATGTCGGGGGAGTCAGACTCCGGTGGATGAATAGGGCTGACTGGCAGGCTAGCGGCCGTGCAGGCTAGCGGCACTTGGGGTCATTTGTGACCCTGATAAGGACCGGTCACGATTTGTGCGGGTTGAGCAGAGCTGCCCGCGCAAGTAGAAGGGTTCCCGACTGGCTCAAGTGGCCGGCTTGTCGCTGCCGCACAGTGCATTTGGGGCACTAACAGCTGGACCAATGCTGACTACTTCAGCTCTTTTCCCAGCGGGTGTCTGGGGGTCGAACTGTGACACCGTCACAGTGGCGACGGAATCCGCATTCTATTTGTTAGCCCTACTCTTGGACTCCCCAAATTCCGCTGGGCAGCGCTACCTAAACGACTTACCTGCACTGTGGGGCAGGTCCCAGTCGTGCGTGGCCTTGTTCCTTCGTCTTGCAGGCAAGGCGTCTGGTCGATTTCCATCGCTGCAGCTTGATGGTGTTGCTGGCAATGCGGAGAATGCTGGTCCGGCTACTTCTTCTTCTACTTTACTGCCGCCGCAGTTGTCGTGGATGGCCTCTTCATAACAGATCTGTAGAGGTCGAGGCGATCTCTTCTGCCCTGATCAATTGACGTCTGTTCTCTTCGAATGCAAGCAATCGAATGTTGTCTCTCCCGTTTCTCTCCGACATCTGCTGCTTAAAAAAGTGCGCAAAAAATTCTACCGGCACTGTTTTGATCGCTGATTTGAGCCCTGACCGGGATCGCTGATTGACTCGCTCCTAACACGTCAGGTGTCACACCTCGGCTGCTGATCCCTGATTGGCTCTCTGCGTCAGGTGTCACGCGTCGCCAGGTGTACGCGGCGACCTCTCGTTGGTACTGAGGAGCAGACGTTTGCCTCCATGCCGTCATAAAATATAAAGTTTCTGAAAAAAGTAAACATTTGTAGTTTTCATATTTCTATTAGAGCAACTCAATAATTTAGCAGCTCATTATTATTGAAAACTGGGGGTAAAGTAAGTGAAAAATAATGTTTTTGCTGAATGTGGAAAGGTAGACGTTAGAATCTGAAGACAATGTGTCTCTGTGAAACATTAAAAGGACAGCAGCTGAAACTTGAAAAAGAAACGTATGAAGCGTAACATACATGAAAACAAGGGAAAGTCAAAGTAATGTAGACTCTCAAAGTAATAATTTAGTCTCAAGGTTAAAACTTTGATAGATCAATATGACACATCAAAAACAATTATTCCATAAACAAAATTTTACATACCATTTAAATATTTATAGTTTAACTATAGACAGATGTTTGAGTCACAATATAATTAAATAAAAAAACTCTGACAAATCAAAGAAGTGATAGGTTTAGAACAGTAAATTACTTTAATGTGTTTTAGGTCACTCTAATTTTTTTCAAATTGTTAACATAATTACAATGTAAATTGAAGCAACTTATTCATCATATCAACTGTGTTAACGGTATTAAAACATGTTTAAATTTCATAAAATTAAATATCACACATAACAATATGTAAGTAACAATTTTTAATCAAGAACAATGTAACCAAAAAAATTTCCAATTATGCAATTCTTTTAAACCTTTGTTTAAAATTTTAAAACGCACAAGAGTTATAATTGATTTTTAAAACATTATTCATTCTTACTTTGTTAGAGTACACTAACAAAGACTTATGATGTTTACATTAGCGTTTGTTAAAATCTAGCGGGAGATCGACTATCGTAAATTTAAAATTACTGTTAAAAATAAACCCCACATTTCACTGACATAGCTAGCAGCCGTTCATTTTCGTTTGAACATGCATATTTATTTCATTCCCTAGTTTCGTTCGTATAAAACGTACATGCAACTAACCGCATGAATATATGCGGAGTATAATTCAGGTGTATGTCTGTATTACACACAACACACACACACACACACACACACACACACACAAAATACCAAGCAAACTAATACCGCAATAAATACAAATCAGTACAAAACAAGGTACAATTTTTATACGCTTTTATTTAACTTGCTTTTCATTTCGTCATGGGCAGAAAATTTTGTTCTATTTTTCAACGCCTTTTTTATATGCTAAAAATTTGAAAATTTGCGTACAGGCTTGTCTTCGGTGGTAATACAATTTATTGCAAAAATATTGTGTATATAAAATATATAAATAAATATATGTGTGTGTGTTTGTGTCATTGCGTGATTGCTTCTGCTGCTTTCTTTGTCCCAGTTATTCAGGTATGTTTGTATTACTGGTGAACGAGGATTTGTTAATACTTAATTTCAATTCTTAACTTTGCAAAATAAAATAAAGTAAACTTGTTTTAATGATATACAGAAATTAAAACAACAGAAATAATGCGTTATGGAAAGGAAATCGTCACTAATGTGAGTGACAAGAGGTTTGGCTGTGCAGGTCTCCTTCGACATATTCTATCAAATTTTTGGACCTCCCTCTACGTCCCCTACGTCCATATGAATTCCCATTCGATAGTTCTTCGCATCTGTATTGCCCATCGTCAGCTATACGTGGCCTGTCTACCTAATTCTATTTCTCTTAATTTCAGTAACAATATGTACTTTCCGAAAATTCTCTTCAGCTCTTTGTTTGTGCATATTATTCATCTGACTCTATCCCTCATAGCATTATGTATTCTTCGCAATATCAATCCTTCATTATTATTTTTTTTTTTCCTTCGCTTAAGCCAAACCTCTTTCCTAACTGTGAACGGTCCATGTGAGGCCATATCTGTAGATTTACAGATATTAATTTTAAATTGTTATTTACAACTCTTGACACCAGGACACTAGTTCGTAGAATAAAAATCTCTGTTGCTCGCTAATTCATAAAGAGGCTTTAGCTTATTTAGCATAGACACGTGCAACAAGCATACTCTATGAACATCGCGTATGATAAAATGTCAGTAGTATGATGGAAATAGGTACTATTGAGGAAACTGAAGAAAGAAAACTCTCGAAGAATGTGAGATAGGAATAATTAAAGAGTAGGGATAATGATACGTAAAACGCTACAAAATAAAGTGAAATACAATGTGCAATTGAATGTCAGAATAATTCTAGTAAGAGTAGATATCAAACCAAATGATATGATAGAAAAACCTATGAGGACGTTGGTAATATATTGAGGAAGTCAAGGGGGAAGAAAAACGATTGCAATAGAATAGTAGACAAGTAGAAGGAGAGCAGTATTTTTTGCGAATACGCTGTACGAAAAGGGGGCTTGAAAGAAGAAAAACCTGTAGAATTTTTCAGTAATGATAACATATACAATTTGATAATAACATATAGGGCCCTACCCACTTCCAACATCAGCTTTGAAGATTATAAAGATGGAAAGCTCTTAAAAATAGAAGAAGTTTGATTTCGTTCTGTTGCAAGGGAGAATTAAAAATAAATTGAGAGATAGTAGCTACCATGGATCTTCAAATGCAACATACTAAGAATAGATAGATAGAAAGACTAAGATAAAGATTGAAAATAAATATTAACAAGTTACGAATTAAATAAAAAATAAATCCATAAAACGTACGCGCATGGAACTAACAAGTTAACTAAAGACATGACACCAGTTAAGTAAAGCAGATAATGAGGAAAAGATGCAGGGCAATAAAAAGAAATATACTGTAAAGAGATGAAGTAGCCAAAGAAAACAGAAACCAGAAAAGATTAATGAATGGATCAGTAAAGAGGTAGTTAAAAAAATGAACGAAAGAAGGAAATACAAGAATTAAAAAACAAATATGACAACAGAAGATGCAAGAAATTAAGGAATGGGATAAGAAAAAAAAAGAAAAAGAAATTTTTACAGGGAATTTGCGAACACTGTATGGGATGACCTCTGATGATTGTATGGGAACAGAAAAGTGGACAGAACGTTCTTTGGAGAAAGAAATATAAAGACTTTGAGCAATGCAGAGAAAGATGGAGAGTTGACAAAAGAATGAGGAAAAAATAATAAGCCGATAGAAAGAGTAATTTGCAGAATTGTATTAAGGAGACAGTAGCCAAGTGTGAATTCTAGAAAAGGAAATAAAGTAGACCAAATAGGAATATCAATCACGGAAGGAAAAAAAAAACAATGCTAAAGGTCAAAGACATGAGTAATCAGTGACACACCAGCCGTGTAGTTTAAGAAATCTGGAGACAAAATTAAAATGGAACTATAAAGGACAAATACGTAAAACGTATAAAACTGGAGAGTTACCTGAAGATTTCACGAATTGCATCATAATACCCATACAGAAAAAGGTCAAATTCACGAGTCTGCAAGCACTATCAAACACTGAGTATATGTGTAACGCTTGTAAGATATTAACAAGGATGATATTTGGGAATACAGAGGGAACAATAAAGTGTTTCTATGAGACGATCAGTTTGGTTCCAGAAGAGAGGTAGGAAGGAGGAAAGCAATCCTAACATTGAGACAGATAGTAGAAAAGTAAAGAGGAAGGACAAGACAACATTCGTATCATTTATAGATTTAGAGAAAGTATTTGACAGTGTTAATTGGAACACCTTTTTCATTATTCTCCTTCAAACACGAAGCAATTACAGACAACAGAGATTCATCTGCAGACCTCTACAAGCATGAAAAAACAACGTTTCTTTTGGTAAGTATAGGTTGATGCTTGCTTCGGAAAAGGTGTAAGACAAAGCTGCTTGTTGTCCCCATCTTATTCTACTACGTCTGGAAGTACAGTCCCCAACTGCTTATTTATGCAACTTATACGTCTAGAAGGAAATCAAAAATCTCAGAGAATAAGTCCCAAGTTGGCGTAAAAGTCCACAGAGAAAGAACACAAATGCTTAGGTTTACGAACGGCACAGTCATAATGGCAAAAGTACACAAGATGTACAAACAATTCTTAGCATAATAAACGGGGAATAAAAATGGATTGCAATATGAAAATAAAAAAGAGAGAAAATATCAGTTTGGAACAGAAATACACATGACAAGACAGGAAATAAACTGAGAAACGGAATCATATAAGAAGTGGAAGAAATTGTTAATTGAGAAGTAAAATCATAAATAACGGCATATGCTGTAGAGATATCGTTAGTAGAATAAATCGAGTAAAAATTATTTTAATAAGAAGATAAAAAGAGTAACCTACTCACTGTAGACAAATAGATCAGCTTGTAGGTGAGAAAGAAATTCTTGCCAACCCATCTTTGGAGTGTCGCGTTGTATAGAAATGAGTTATGGGGACAGTATAAGAGAGAGGAAAGAAGAAAATTCTAACTTTATAAACGTAGTACTATAGAACTATAAAGTGGGTAAAGAAACGGACGAATGATTAGGTGTTTGGTAGGGTTGGAGAAGATTGAAGAGCTCTGGTATTTCGACAACTACGAAATCACTGTAGTTTAATCAAAAAAGATATAGAAAGAAGGAGGAAAACCGGAGGAGAAGGTCAAATTAATAATGCATGACTTAAATCACAGAAGACAAAATCTTCTTTCTTACTACGCATTACAAAGGAAGGCAAACAATAGAGAAGAGTGGAAAGCTGCTGCCAAACACCAAGCGGGCTGTTAACTATAAAGAAGGAAGCATAAAACATTTCACTGCACGATTTAGCCTACACAAGACTAGATTCGTACAAGTAGTTTTCTAGAAAATCTCCCCGTTATTTTCGACTGATCACAACATTGAAGTACCGATGTTTTCACCTCAGATTCTATTATTAACCCATTCTACCTAACTGAAATTTGGGTAGAATGCGTAGGTTAACCCACGCACGAGCGCTTATGCACAATAATAACAGGACCGACTGAGCAACAACACGCTTGCATGCTCATCCTGGCGTATTGTTGTAACGCAAACAGGCTTAATAACTGATTGTAACACCTCAGCATTCTCGCACCAACGCATACAGATATGCACGAAAATTGCTTTGGTGAGACAAATATGATAGTAAAATATTTTACTTCAATGATTTCACAACAGAAAACTTTATCGATCAATTAATTTTATTGCGGAGATACAACAGATTAAACCGCATTGTCCGTCGTAAACTTTAGTTGTTTTCATTATTATAGATTTTATATTTGTTTTTCGATTGAACACACGTTATATTAGTTTTCAAATTAGAGACTACTCTTAGCCAAGTGGCTGAGAACGCCTCGTCATAGTATATGCGAAAGTTTTGGTATTTAAAATTATTAAAAGGGTGTAGTAAACATGGATACAATTTTTTTTTTAAACTCATTAATGTGGTTGGTTATTTAATATTGCATATTATAGTGACTGCGTATTGTCTTAACTGTAAACACTCAATCTTGTACTATCTTCATTAAATACGTGAGGTGGTTAATCTCTCATAACAACTGCTGCAAAGTAATTAGTGTAATTACGTGTAATTAGTGTGCTGCCTTATACAATTGAGATACAATCTCAATCCTTTGAAGGATTACAGTACATCGTGACCTTTATATTGCCCTCGCTTCGTACAGTGTTTTGTTTATATTACGTTTAAACAGTTATAAAATTTAAAGTAATCTTAAGTAGTAACTGCTTCAACACACAGGCTATCGACTCGATCATTACGTTTTTAAGTTTTAATTATATTGCGTGCTATGTTTAATTATTGCATGTACTGGTAAAAATATAAATTGTTTCTAAAATGTAATTACAAAATCTACCAAGACGAATGACTTCTAGTTTATATCATTAAGCTTTATTTTGTTTTTAAATGTTATTGTAAATAGAAATAATTTTTTGTTCCTATATATTTTGACCAATTAGTTTTTCATTTTACAAAATAAGCAAATCTGTACATATGTAATGTACATAAGTCTTTCAGAGTACGTTGTTGTATGTTCTGTGAATATTATTTTATTCCCTGTAAAAAATTTTACAGTACTAGATTCGATATTTGATTAGGAACTAAATATGTTTAATAGTTTCAAAACATAAGTTAAATAGTGTCAAAACTTAAATTTTTAAATTTACCTAATGAATTAAAAAATGTAAACACATTGGGTATCCACATAAATATCCAAAACGATTTAGAAATTTTTAAGATTGCACGATGTTCTAATATCTTGGATTAGTTAGAAAGCATAGAGACACAACGTATAAGAAATTGTGAAATAGGAACTCATGAGAACAATTTGCGCAAATAAAATACGTATAACTGTGCAAGTCAGATGGATAGGTTATTGAGGTATGTATGGATAAGTCGAATGTATGTCGGAATACAAAGAGAATGTTGGATTGTCGTCTATACAGGAAAAGGACAGAAATCGCACCCGCATTGGAATGTAAAACACTTCAAGCTTACTGCAACGTGGAAATTGTAATTCGAGACCTATCTAAGCCAGCTAGTCTCTTAAAAGAAGAATCTGAGGTGAAAAGTTGTGATCATCGATACCTTCAATGTTGTGATCAGTCGAAAATAACGGGGAGATTTTCTAGAAAACTACTTGTACGAATCTAGTCTTGTGTAGACTAAATCGTACAGTGAAATGTTTTATGCTTCCTTCTTTCTAGTTAACAGCCCGCTTGGTGTTTGGCAGCAGCTTTCCACTCTTCTCTATTGTTTGCCTTCCTTTGTAGTGCGTAGTAAGAAAGAAGATTTTGTCTTCTGTGATTTAAGTCATGCATTATTAATTTGACCTTCTCCTACGGTTTTCCTCCTTGCAACAAAAAGGACAATACTCATATTATATAGTGTTTTTAAAGTTACGCATTAAGGACCATCAGGTAGGATTATTGTCTAAAGGAATATCGTTAAACTCAATATCGCAATAAACGCTGTCTGTGCAAAGCGAAATGTAGTCCACTGAATTACACGGCCGTCTAATACAGGTATAATCGATTCTCATCATCATTTCACGCGTAACTGAAAATAAACGATGGCACCCAGTAACTTGTCCTGAGTAGGTAATTTTGTGGATTAGACAGGAATTTAATTTACACAGAACTAGACAGGATATTTGTAACCATTAACTTGACTAACACTGTAAAAGTAATCGTTAGTTACTGTATAGAGTTAACATAGCGTAATGAAAAAATAATGTAATTTTTAGTTTGTCACATTAACTAGAATATACCTTCACTACCTATGAATAAAATTATTTTTCTGAAGACAAAGTTAATGATGTATCTAATTTTGTCAAACGCGCGCGCTCACACACAGGTCTCTATGTGTGTGTATATAAAATTTTGTTTTTCTCCAAAATTGAATGTTTTAAAAATAATTCACTGAAGTTAATAGGTTAATTAACAGGCTAAGAGGTTAATTAATAAGAGGTTATCTTGAACAATCCTGTGATTTTAAAATGACTGAAATCACTTAAGTACGTAAATTAAAATGAAACTGATTTTACTACTTACGTGGTAGCACATGGCAATACATTATAAAATCGCCGTAAACGCAATCATAATTAACACTGTGCTACGAGCAGAAAATAACCAGATCAATGCAGACAAGACAAAAGTTATATATACATACATAAATATGTGTGTGTGTGTATGTGTGTGTGTGTGTGTTTTACTAATAGTGGTGCTATGATACAATATTCCATATATTATGTCAGTTGAGTCATTGGCAGCATTCGCTTAGTAGATACTATTCTTTGGTTATTTGCTGTTATTTAGAAATGACGTCAAGAAAAATGAAGAACATTTGGAAATGTAATTTCAAATCACTGACCCGTATATCGAAGTGATGCATTTTCGAAACTGTGTGTGTGTGTGTGTGTGTGTGTGTGTGTGTGTGTGTGTGCGCGCGCGCGCGCGCGTTATCGTTGACAATTGTCAATTCTGACTGCAGGAATAATGTTCGAATTGGCATAAAATTTATTGCCAAATGATTTTATTGCCATATTGTTAAATTTGTTAAATGATGTCATTTAACGGGAAGTAATTTGGTAGTATTCACTGGAATATGCTTTCGAGCATGCAGAAAGCAAGTTACTTTTACACACGCGAGCGCGCGCACACACAAACACATACCACGCTTGTAGGCTATAAAAACAGATTAATTTTACATAAAAGGCATTAAAATATTTAAATATTCACAATGATAAAGTAAAGTAATCCTTGAATATAAAAGAATCTCTACACCTTTTAGTGTACTTCAACATTTGAGAATTATCACTTTATCTTATGTAATCATGTTAGAAACTAGTACAGCAACATCCAATATAAATTACGTCACGGAAAACACAAACATGTTTAGCATAATTAAATTACAGTTGGTACAACCGTTACAACGCCTACAAGCAGTTTGTCCGACAGTCAACAAAACAACAGTTAGCTATAATAGGCTTACAACAAAAGATTAAATCTTAAATGTGTCTGACTACTTACATCCATACTTTGTGTGATTTCTGTTGTTATGCATTTATTAGATGAAATAATATTATTTATACCAACAGACTAATAAACTTAGTTATACTGTATTTGTTTTTCCTCACTGCATTTATGCCAATGAAGGGGTAAGTAATTAATTGTAGGTTATATACTATGTACATGTCATTATGTATGTACGTATGTTTGTATGTACATGTATGTTTTTATGTCCTATGTTGTATGTAGGCTGTAGTACTATGTATTCCGAGTAATATACTTTACTCAGGAAAAGATGTTTTACACGTAAGAAACGAATTTTGCGTCACACTAGAATTATCAGTATTTATCAGTAGCTCTTGTCGCATCGGCTGTGTGCACAGCCTTTTAAGATTTATAAGTTAATAGTTTAAACTTACCATTAATTCATATTACTGACTGACCACTATCCATTGTGTTCCATGCTTTCAATAAATAAGTGAACACTGTCTCTTAAATAAAACTTAACTCTTCATCGAATCGAATCACATTACCTGGAATCGAATAAATATTTACAAACATGTTAGCCATTGCAAATGACTAAATCTAGTTGTTCGGAAAAATAAGAAATCTTACTTGACTAGAGTGTATTGTATCGATCTTTATTCTATGTCAGTACATACGTAGATTAGAGAAAAAATGGAAACCTAATAAGGAACAAGTCAAAGGAACTAGCTTGTGACGAAGAAATCTATACAGACTTGTGTAAAAGTAAAATATAGATATACTAAATCCAAACGTACGCCTAAACATATTGTGTGAAAAAGATGGTAGCACTCAATATGTTTTGAAAGGAGCCCTTAAAAATGGCATATATTAACAAACAAAAGTAAAAGGTAATGACGGAATAACTATACCAAGACTCCATTGTTGTATTATATAACTTACAGTTGTAAAATCCTTTCAGAATTAATACGCCATAATTAAAAATGTAACTGCAAAATGGAATATAATACATAACAAATTTATGGACATGGTTTGACGAACATGTGGAAAAATGTTGTTGTTATGCGCCTCCAGAATGATATTTAAATATTCGTATGGTTTATTCAACGCTTTTAGTAACAGACTTAGTAGACACACTGGCAGTTAAAAAATTAAAAAAGACACAGGTTTTAAACCACAGCTTTAATAAAACAGAATGTAAAAGCAGTAGTACCCATACCAAAGCAATGTACAAAATTCTAGATTGTCCAGCTAGTATGGAAGCACCTTGTTATATTACACTTTACGTGAAGTGGAAAACTAAACTGCATAGAACATCTGCTATTCCAGGCAAATTTGAATTGGTTAATAAGACAGCAGTCACTATGGAAAATCAATTTACATGTTCAACCAAAAAGGAAACGTGTTGATCTTAAAAATAGTAAAAGTAAATTAGATTGTTTAAGTATTATTATATTAAGTAGACTGCTTTCAGAATTGAACCTTCCGGACAACATAGCAAAATGTAAAGTCATTATTATTATGTTGTTGCTGATGATTATAATAATAATTATTATTAGGATTATCATTATTATTATCATCACCATCACCATCGTTACTGCCAGATATGTTTATCAGATAATATCATGGTGGGTTTATTTTTAAAAATAAACAATATTATGAAATAACTGATGTTTTATGTAGTGTATTTTCGTTATTTTTTATTAGTGAATGCTGGATGCAAGCTTTACGTATTAGAATATAAAAAATGATAAATGAATAATTAAAATTTTGCGGTGGAATGGACAGACAAACAAAGAAGTGTCTATAATGAGAATAATAAAGCAGGAAAAAGAAAAATTTAAATGAGCGGTACCAAATTGAAATAGACAATCCTGTTTACATTAGTAAAAAAATTATTTTGTGGTAGGAGGACACTTGTTTTGTTGACATGGGAAATGGCACGTAGGTATTTATTGTAACTGGCTGCTCGATACTTCATACAACATTTCCGATATTTGCTTTTTCTAGAATTCCTGCATTATTCCATAGTAAAAATTAACGCAACTCAGAGAGATCTGAGTCGAACGTTAGTAGATAACACACGAAATGATGGACAATATTCAATGCCATTAACACAGAGATGTTATAAAAGTGACTTTTACTAAGTTTATATTTAACGAGTAATTGTATTGAATTTGCAAACATTGAATAATGTGCAGTAGTTGAATATACGAATTTATTAGTTATACGGTAACAAAAACTATGGACGAAGCATACTTATAAAGATGCTAAGAAGAGAAATGAAAAACTGAATAGAATGAGGATTAGTAGGAGTGAAGAAGAAAAATTAGTAATATAAAAAGAAAACTTTAAACTTTCTGTAAAATCTTTCATTGAAACTTCCGTACAAAGTAAACACAAATATATTTAGTGAGTAAAATATGGATTGAACGAACGTTATCTAGAGTGTACGGGGTTGGGAGACCAACAGATTCCCATGTGACGTGGGTGTACCAAGAAATACAAGTGGCGTGTGGGGTGTGACGTGTGATGGACTGACTGTCCTTTCTTTAGTGAAATTACTGGATTACCAACTTTCTGTCCGTATTTAACTTGCCAGTTACATTATTGAATGCCACATTAGATCTTAACTACTCTAGTTTTAAGTACTGACAAACTGCCTGTTTCTATTATTTTTTAACACATGTTCAGTTCGTTACTGTTCATGTTAGTGTTCATGTTTTGAAACCAGATTACCCTGCCATATCCAGTTGGCAATTTCAAGCACTGCACTGAGAATTTGGGATGCAAGTCCTGATGGTGATTTCGGGATTCTATTATGTTACCTTCCCTTAATATCACTTCTTTGAAGACTGTTAGACCCTAACTGTTAATGTGTGTCTTCTCAGCTGGTACAGTTTTTCTAAACATAATGTTAAAATTTCCAAATGGGTAGCGATTTTACTAAGTACAATATGATACTATGTAACCGAATAATCTTATGTCTTGTGCATGGTCTAGTATGCTTACACACACACACAAAGGTATCCTCATTCATCATGCCTATTCTCACCGTGACCCGTAGCCATGCCCGACCGAACCGCAGTGCACTAGAACGTATAACACTATAAAGTAGCCTAGGAAGTCGCGCCTAAATAGAAAACAATCAATATTCTGACCAGCTCAACCCATTAGGCGAATGGCGTTACGTCTCACGGTGATTACCCTGCACATACACGACCATGACCAAACAGCAATATGAGCGTACCCCTAGTAGGATAGAGGCGATGCTTTCTATCGGCACCTTTCAGGGTCGACGAAATTCGTCATCGCTTCCAATTGTAAAAACAGTTTCACCTGTTATTATAAGAAATAAAACAGAAGCACGTTAAGAATAGCCCGACATGAACAAGAAACGTGTACACAAACATTAAAAAATTGCGGTAGAAATAATATTTAACATTTTTAACAAACAGTGGCGTATTTAATTCGTCACGCAGTAATCTTTGACAGGAACCTGTGGTCTCAACACCATCGTTTCGTCCGTATGTATCAAATGTTTGCGTATTTGTAGTGTGTAGTTATTTCCAATATATAAAATGATAAACGATGAATCGCTTGCCCTTTATGCCACGTGACAGTATTTTACAAACGTATTAATCTTTGGTTTTTCTGAGCTCTGCTCTAATGTACCATCTGACCTTCTGCGCGTTTGACGACGTGAGCAATATGACAATGTCATCCTACAACTTTTCCCTTTCAGCTAATTTATATTTATATCTAAGCATCAATTCACTAATATTAGTACAATGAAGCTAAAAGAAATAAAATTGTACCTTGTATAATAAAAGAATCAATGAGCAAAGTTACGATTATCCAAAGAGGATTCGGTGTAGACGTCAAATTGTTAACAGCTATTTCGTTTCGGTTTATACAAAATTGTATATTGTTTTTACAACCAAACGCTTTTTTATACTTAGGCGACCTATTCTCTATAGCTGGATTCTGACTAAGTACAAAGTCTTAATCCACGCTTATTAAAAAAAAAAACTCGCCCACTCGCTCACTATATACATATGATTGATTGATATATACCTATATGTGGTAACCCATAATTTATAAAAACCAAACAATTACAGTTGGTTATAGAAATTGTCATTCAATACACAAACATATAAGATAATAACATTTTATCATCGTATTATAACGGTCATGTCACTTTAAATAGGACCACTTTCCAAACTACAGTTTACAACTATAAATTCGTTAAATATTTTTCTTATATTTGTACATTTTATTGCTTTTATATTGAACCGATGAAATAAAATCGAATCTTTACTATTATTGCCATTCCGTAAATAATATGTGATGTTTATTTTCATAGATATACTGCCTACTGCGATTTCTCCGTGTCTCCTTTCTTCGTGTCCCTCACGTGTCCTTTGATTCTGGTTCGCGATCTTCCTCATCGTTTTCCCACGTATTAACTGGCATAACTACAGTATACAAGACCTTGCAGACGTTGAAAGAAGTATGTTGTTTGTCGCCGACTGTAATAGCTGCCCTACCTTCCTAATCGGCTTCGATGTATGCGTACTTTCTGTTTGTTTCGATTATATAAGTAGTATCATGTACATGTTGCAAATAAACGCCTTCATTTTCTACTTTTGTCTGAGTGCATAGAGCATTACCTTAACTGCCTACAAAAGATTCATTACTGTCCTTGTACAGTTGCTTTGTGGAAACTTGCTTGATATCTCTCTCGTTGTTTGAAAATATTGTAAAGTATTGTTGTTGTAAAGTATTGTTTGGAAGTATTTCCCTTAACATATCCTTTTGTAATCCAGTTTTTGTCGTCAACACGGTTTATCAACACGTTCAAAGCTCTTTTTTTGTACCGAATTGTGATATGAATTTAGGAGTTTTACTTGTGAGTCAGTTTTCCATAAACAGAATGGAAGTTAGCCGACTACGTCCATATCTACTGTAAACAGGATGTTCTGGTGTATACTTAGGCTACTTCACATATGCTTCGAAAATCCCCGAAGCGTATACTCAGATACGGTAAGAGATCTCTGACACGCGATCCCACTTGTTTTTATATATTGGTCTATCTTTCTACCGTTATTATACTTCTTTATGGATTCATAACCAAGCAACAGAACTACACGTTTCCTATAATTAAAACATAGGTGTTTACCGTTCTGTAGATAGTATCTTAAACGTATAAATCTAAGTAAATTTAAATTGACACAACGGACGAATGAAATAATCACGGTTTATATTAATCACTTTGATGGCACAAAATTTAATTGCTTATGGTACTAGACACGATAAGCAATTACACTAATACACTAATGCATTATATTTAATGATTTGTAGTCAAAAATAAATAAAACTCTCTTTTTGCACAAATATCAGAATTCTGCATATCAGGATTTGGCTACCTCTTATTTGTTTGTGTCGCAGTCAAGATCACTCATGACAAATAAATTACTCTTTCTTCTAGAAAAGTATTATGGAATATTCTGTTTGTAGTCTGTTATTGATTAGATTATTCTCGACGTTATCAGTTGATTTCAAATTTTGTTCTCACCTAGGATCAACGCATTTCTACCGCTTTGCACGGCCGTGAAAAATTTAGGTGGTGCAGATATCTGCTTTGTATAATACAGACATAACAGGTCGCTAACAAAATATACATTGTTATAAAAATGTCTAACATAAGAACTGATATATTTAAGTTAATATTTTAACATTTTAAAATAATGTTACTCATTGTGATTTCTTAGTGGTATTAAAATTACGTTGCCGCCAATGCAGGAAAAGAAACTAAAGGAATGATATACTCGTATAGTGGTAAAGAAAGTTCTATCTGGAACAAAGTGAAATGTTGCAAACATTACCATTAACACTCGCTTGCTTTGTGTATCAGCTATTAACACCTCCGTATTCAGCTATTGGTTTTTGACCGAAACAAACAAAACAACACTAAATAAACTTAAACAGCATGAAGGTAGTGTACAACGTAGTCCGTGTTCTAAAGGCAAACAATTTAGGCAAATGTTGGTTGAACCCTTTTGCACGTTGTAAAGCAATTAAGGAGCTACAATACGGTATAGAAATAGATTACAACTGTGGACTAAGCTATAGGATGCTGCGATTACGAGGAAAAGCTTATGTCTATATGGCAGTGCAAAATCTTGTGGAAACAAAAATTTGCAATGGCTGGAAGCTTTCCGGAAACCTATCTGATGGAAGGAAAAGCAGTCAAAATTCACGAAACAGTAGAGTGCATGACTTAATTTGAGGATACTGGTAGCCCCACACTTTTATACCGGAGACGATTTTATTTTATGATAGTCGTACATGAAGAAGGAGACAGGCGCAGTGTGTCCAAAATATTCTGAAGCCTTATATAGACTTAAGCTTATACACAAGCCATAACACTATAGTAATTTCAATGTTACCGTTCCATATGTGGTAACTATAACTATTGTTTTAAAAATATATCTTCTTCAGGACAGTTTAAGATTTTGAACATATATAAACATATAAAATACAGTATGTTTACAGTATTTTGCTATATTTTCATTTTACAACCTTACTAATTTTGACTGACAATTTGCGAATTGAAAAAAATTAGTATTCAGTAAAACGATACTTGTAGAAGTTAATTCAGCTATATAAATTGTTTCTGTAGTATCCATATTGAAAAACATAGAGGTTTTTAGATTCAAATTTAATGAGTAATGCATTATTATTAGTAATAATTATTACAGATCTTACGACGATTAGCTTAATCATGTTGTTGTTTAATGCATTGTGCCCGAGGGCTACTGAGGCATACGAAGGTGCAATGTCATTAACTCCACATCCTCAAGCAAATCAGAGCTGAGTTAGCTTAGTTAAGTAGTACGCATTAAAGTACTGTAGGTAGGCAGTTACTAACTCAGGGAGTCGGCCAAGCAAGTTTACACTATTATTTGTCTCAATAGACTAGTCTCGAGGTATTCGTGGTTTGTTTTGTAGTTCTTGGAATTACTCTTAATATTGGTAGTGCCCAGATTTGGCACTAACCGTTTTCTACTGTAGCATTCCATATTAGTTGCATGTCTTCTTTTATTGTCTGTCTAGGTAAACCATTACTTCTTTTACTGGTCCGTTTCCTTCCACATTTGTAAAAGTTTCATTCTAGTCAAGTCTCATTGAAGCAATTAATCTAGTTACTGTTAACTTTGCAACCAGTTACTGGTTCCTGGATACCACTAATCTAGGCACTAGGATGTCTTAATTAAGTAATTGATGCATTCGATAACCTACAGTATAAACTAAAATAACCTGTTATAGTGTGGTTTCTTTGAAAAAGGATGTCACTTACTTTATTTCCCCTTAACGTTTCTCGAGATGATCTCCCAGAAATGCTTGATCAGTTTGCAATTCCAAGAACTTGTTTAAAATCTAACATACCATTATGTAACACTGGCAGCAAGCTGTACAAGCTTTTTTCTCAGCATACACGGTAACACGAGTAGGAGGTGAGCACTCGTTATAAAGTCAAACAGGCATTATTGAACAAAACACGGGACTATCGCATATTATGCTTTACGTAATAATGTCACAACAAAAATAATTTCAAAATCATGTTTTCAAGAATTCATGTATTCATTGAACGGAGAAGTGATTTTGGTACACACACAGACGCAAACTGTGGGGTCACCCTTGGAGATGAGACCCCAATAATCACGAATGCTCTATTGTATTTCACAGCTGACTTGTTGCACTGTCTATGAAAAGACTATACTGAATCACGACTAAAGTACGTAGTAAGACCTGGCGACTGTATACCCTTTTACATTAGAAATTCTTACAGTCTTGTACAAATCTTTCTTGTTCTTAACAGAATAACAGTATTAATAACCATTTAATTCTGAATAGTTTTGAAAGTAAATTCTTTCATAACCAAAAATTACTTAATGTTTTTAACTCGAATTCAATTTAAGTAATAGACACACACTTACCAAGTTTCTTTAATAAGTTCATTATTTAATGAACTTGGTAAGTTCTACGGACGATTTCATTTTCCTGACAACTGTTTCACCAGTAACTGCAGCGTCAGAGGTTGGGTTTCAAGTCATGGCTCTGAAGCTGAAATCAAACCTCTGAAGCTGCCGTAACTGGTAAAACAAAAATAAAATCTGGTCCTACTAAGTGCTGAGCGACCATTCGATCAGTGTAACATAAATAATGTTTCCATTTCCTTTAGAAATTGCTGTTGATTTTTTATACTGAGTCCATGCGTTTTAAATAGCTACTTTATTCTATTTTCTCAAAATTTTGTTAGATTAGCTTATCCGTAACATTGAAATTGATACATTATGTCTTATGAAACAAACGTTTACGTTTAAAATTAAAAATGTCAACAATGTATGTTAAAACATTAAAAAATATATTGAGATAAATGGATAGACAAGCTTACGATTTTGGAAGTTAATGTGTATAGAAATAGACAGAGATTGTTTTTAATGTAAGATTATATTACACTATAATTAAATAAAGACGTCAAGTATATAGTAAAACATTTGTAAAAAATAACAGACCCAAATCATTGAATAGCAATAATAACAGATTGAGATCCCGTGAGTAAAACGATTAGAAATATATCTGGAAGGTCTTAGAAAAACGGGGTATTTGAAAAGTGAAAGGAAACAAATAGAACTGTAAAATCATAGATTAACGGAAATAATAGTTGACAGAAAGAAGGGATATACGGAGTATATAACCCTTAAATATTGTTACGATGGTCTAATTGATCGTCGTAGGTACAAAATACAACACACCAGTTTAGTCACTAATCACCAGCTTTAATTTTCACAGCGTTGGTAAACAGTTCGTAATTAACAACACAGTCTCTTACAGCAAATCAAATAAAAATTGTTCGCACGCAAATAAATGTCAACTAATATTAAAACACAATTGTATTACAATATACCGTCCGATTATAAAACAAAACACTTAACTAACAACCACTTGAACGCTCACAGTAATATCGCTTGTAATCGCGCGACAATAACTGAAAACTAAGCAGCAGGTATGGGCTATTAATAGTCTACTGTGGTCCATAACATGCGTCCTTAACAAGCCATCGAAAATTCTGGAGGACACTTCAGCGAAACCTTCGCAGAAACACGCACCGCTGGGCTAACTGAGATGGCTCCAGAACGCACGAGACGTGCCGCATTACGTAATACTGCCTCACATGTCAAGTGTCATGTAGGGCACCGCATTACATTCCGGATCCCTCTGGAATGTTCGATAAACACGTAGATTGTTCTGTGATGTCGTAACACAGCCCCCTCCTTAAGCCTGTTCGTCCCGAACTGGCAACCCGTCTCTGAAGTGATACTTAGCCAGGTAATCTAGGTGGAAGACCATGAACTTTCGCTGTCCTTCCTGTTGAACATCGTGTCCTTCTGATAAACAACATCGTTAATTCTTTTTTTCACAGTGTAGGGTCCTTCCCAGTTACACTGAAGCTTAGGTGAGCGACCACGACGGCGCTTTGGATTGAACAACCAGACCTCCTTCTTTGAAACCCACATTATTGCCGCGAATGGCATATCGAGTTTTCATTTTATCACTGGCAAACTTCAGCCGTCGTCTTACCAAGCGATTCATTTCTCGCAGTTGGTTTTCCAGTTGCGAGGAATATTTCTGTGGCTTTTGGGACTGAGTCTCAGGCGATCCGAACATTAAGTCCCCAGGAAGACGAATCTCCCGCCCAAACACCAATTTTGCTGGAGTCACTCCCGTTGCGTCATGTACTGATGACCTAAACACCACTGGCTGATCCAAGTTTGTTTGGTTCTCGTCAACTACCTCTTTTGTAACCTCATCTTCAGCCACTTTTCCCTCGGGCGCTTCTATTAACTCACGAATAAACAAGGGGTTTTCCTTGACACCTATAGTTGGTTTTCCAGTCACTTCTTTTGTCGTTTCATGTATTTGTACTTCCTCTGATAGTTCTTCTTCCATTTCCGTCTGAAATAGGAAAGGTTCCTCTTGACCAGACCTGTTGACTTTTTCTTCTGCCAAAGACACTTGCTTAATCGAATGGTTGGTAGACCCTGACATTTTAGCCATGCAAAGCTTTATCTTCTCTTGGCCAACCTTCAGGACATTCTCTCTTAAGTCCACAACGAATCCGTAGGCATTCATAATGTCCGTGCCAAGAATCACTTCATCGACAATGTCTGCAACGGGAATCTAGTGGCTAAACTCGAGAAGACCCAGGCGTACACGTACGTCTACCTTTCCTAGCACGTTGACGGGGCTCCCAGTCACAGTCTGTATTGTACAAGAGCTAATTAGAGGCTGGCGGTTGCTGACTAAGTCAGGGCGCACAATCGTTGCGCCCGTCTCAGCTGTAAATGATGTTGGTTTACCTTCCGCAAATCCATTAACAATCAAGTTTCCACTGGTCTTATGTAGCGTGGAAACTGTGTGCTGTTCTGGAACTTTATTTCTCCAATTGGTGCGATCACTCTCTTCCCGCGGTATCTTCTCCCAGCAGTCTACATGTAGATGACCACGTTTTCCACAATTGTAACACTTCGGTCTTCTGTCTTTATCCTTTGGTTCGAAAGATCGTTGTGGTGCTGCTGACTTCTTCAACTGTTGTTCTTGAATTGTCTCTTTATTCTGTCCGTTATGACGGTACTGTAATATTGGATCCGTTTGGCTACAACGTGATGGCATACTTTGATTAATGTAGATCGCCGACTTAGCAGCTTCAAACCGGAGAGCATGAACAAGAGCGTCTGATTTATTATCATGCAGTGCCATTCTTAACACTTGTTGTAATTGTCTGTGATGTCGTAACAATATATTAAAATTAAGTACTAAAACGTCTTGAAAGTGTACGCTTATTCCCATGCCATTGTAAAACAAAAAACAAAGCTAAAAGAACGAAAGCTTGCTGGTACTAATATTTACGGTTTGCTTCTATCAGGATCACAGGATTAATACTGTAATGAAGCTGCGATAATGCCTGTTCAGCCGGTTATTGAAACCGCAAATGCAGTCTGTTGTAGTCCATAAATGCTTTCAACTATTCTGTTACTGGTTTTGTAATCTAGACGCTGTTGATGCACTTATGTGAATTAATTAATTTAATTATGTTCTGGTTACCGCAGAGTACTGAGGTATTTTAGAAGATCTAGTTTTTCTGGCCCAACACTACTAAATGTGAGTGCTGTGTTCGCTCTCATAAACCATAACACATATGATTCACAGTGTATCAATATTCTAATAGTTGTAGGTGGTATAGCACAGACAACATACGACGACGCTCTGGGCTGTGCGGTTGTGAGTCGCAGAGACGAACCGCTCGGTAACTGAGTTCCGAGCTACCTTCTGGAGCTCCTGCCTCGTGGCCCTGCCCAAGTAGGGCGTGTGCTCTATAGCCGGCCGGTTCTCGGCTGTTGTGCTAACCTACACTAGCGCAGTATACACCGAGGGCGTTTCCACGAATCACCTGGACGTATACGGTACCTGCCCAGCTCAGCCACAAGAGGATTGTCTGGGAACCTCGCCGCACGTGCATAAAATTTGCGTGCAAGCCTCCTGAATGTTTCGTCTAAGGAGCGGATGCCAAGTCCTCTCCTTAGAAGGCGTGATGAGAAGCGACGGGGAAATTTGGCCGCTAGCCGAAGACCCCTGTCGAGAATACTCTGCAACCTCATTTTATGCATTGCAGCGAGGTAGCCCCAAACCGGGCAAGCATAAGTAATGATCGGCAGCAAATACGCGCCGACGATCATCTTGCCCAATTTCCTGGTCATGGCTGAGCTGATCAGGTGTGGAAACAGTAAGCTCAGACGAGCGGATGCTCGCTTAAGAACTGTCTGAGCGTGGGTACGCCAGGTGAGCCGACGGTCGAGGTGTAATCCGAGGTACTTAACGTCGTTGGACCAGCGCAAATACGTTCTGCCGACACGTAACTCCCTAACAGGGTGCTTCCGTCGCTTCGAGAATTCGACGGCTACACTCTTGGTACCGTTGAGTTCCACTCTCCAATTTTCAGTCCAGTCTCCGAGAGTGTCGAGCTGGCGCTGCAGTCGTAAGACTGCTCTTTCTACATGACGATCGTCCGTGAATACGGCCGTGTTGTCCGCAAAGAGGGCCACCTGGACTCCAGGCTGTCTCGGCACGTCGTTGACGTAGACTGAGAACCAAGAACACTACCTTAGGGACGACGGCTGGGATTCGTCTATCGGAAGAGACTGAATCGCCAACTCTCACGCAGAAGGTCCTCTTCGTCAGAAAGCTAGCAATCAGTTGAAGGTATCAGTCCGGGAGCTGGACTTTCCTAAGCTTGAATAATAGGCCATCATGCCATACGCTGTCGAAGGCTTTCCCAACATCTAAGAAACAGCCAACGGTCTGTTCTCTCCGACACCCGGCGTCCGTGATGTATTCCACCAGTCTCATTAGCTGATGAGTGGTCGAATGCCCTACACGGAAGCCGAACTGTTCGGGGACCAGCACGTCAAAGTTAATTACATGTTCTTGCACACGACACTGCACTAGTCCCTCAAAAACCTTGGACGTAGCGGAGTGAAGGCTGATATGCCGGAGGCTGTCGGGGCGGGAAGCATCCTTTCCCTGCTTCGGGATCACAATGACCGTCGCCTTTCGCCATTTCTTGGGAACGTAGGCCTGTCTGAGACACTCCAATCCAAACAAATCAAGAACAAATCAATCAAGAATTGAACTCCAGGCTCCGGGAAAAGTCGTAGTGCGGTGTTCGTGACACCGTCTGGGCCTGGAGTTTTCTTGGCTGAAGTTCAGCTAGCCGATCTGATACCTCTTCCAAAGAAAAGGGTTCTCCGCCGTGATCGGAAGAGATAAAAAGTCTTCCACAGCCATCTCGACTTGTTCGTCGAACTCCCAGTCCATGGGCGGGTTGGGAGCGAACTGGTGCTCGAAACACAAGCCCATGTACTCGGCCTTCTCCTCCGGGCGACCCAAGAGTTGTCCGAACAGCCCAAAGATGGGGAGGAGAGGAGGTCGTCGCCTCCGTTCCGTCATGGCGGAAAGTATTCTGTACGGGTGACTTTACGGGTCCGCATTCCCCCGTTCGGGCCACAGCGAGTTCCCAACAGCTACGTCGGAACGCCTTCACACTGCCACGCAGTAGTCCGGTGAGCCGATTGTATGCTGCCTTATCGGCCGGATCACGGGTCCTCTGCCAACGTTTCCGGAACTAATTCCTCTCTCGAGCGAGAAGTGAGACTTCCTCAGGGATGCGTTGGTAGTCTGGCGTGAAACCGGCTCGCATATATGAAGACACGTCTATAGCCGAGATGATTGCCTCTTCGATTCCCGCTACTGCTTCGTCTAGGAGGCGAACGGAATCGAGTGGTCCCGCTGGTGGTAATCTACGGCACAGAGCCGGGCCGTAGCGGTCGCAATCGATAACCTTCTTCTCATCCCGTGCATAGGCGTGCTGGGTAGCAACGTGGACCAAGATGGGGTTGTGGTCGGATGTCAGCTCCGTAAGCGAGAATACCTCGACCAGACAGACAATTCCTTGGGTTACTGCAATATCTAGAACATCGGGAGTCGCGTTAGGTAGCGTCGGAAAGAACGTGGGTTGCGCTGGACCAATCACCATCGCCAACCGCGATTCAACATATCTGAGCAGGCGCTTCCCGTTCGGAGTAGTCAAGCGACTATTCCAAACGCGATGCTTGCAATTTAGATCGCCGGGCAAAATTACCCTTCGGTGGGAATCGAAGATGACGTCCAGGTCGCCGACAAGGAGTTCAGCGCGAGGGGGCTTCTTTGGTGAATCCACGAGGACGCCGCCAAGAGCTCCGTGGACCTCAATGGTGGTGGCCTCTAGGTTAGTGCGATGAGGCAAAACGACAGGATGATGACCTATCTATAGAGGTCCTCACCGCGATCGCCGTGCCGTCTCCTTGTCGGCCAACTCGGTGATCCCGATAGACCACGTAATTCGGTAATCGAAACCGGTTCGCCGGTGTCAGGTGGGTTTCTGTAAGGAGAAGTACGTCGGGTCTGAACCGAGCCAGGAATTCCAGAAGGTCGGAATGCTTGGAACCGGTGTAGTTAGCATTCCAGGCTACGAGCGAGAGGTCTCGTCTAAGGGATCGGTTCATAGAAGACCTATGACATTGCAAGCTTCCACCAAGAGCATAAACCTCTCAGTTGGGTCAGCAGTTTCCACGCGGTCTCGGATGGACATGAAGGTGGATGTGACTTTCTTGACGTCGTAGCCGGACAGAAAGTCGCAGAAGAACTGTGCGTCATCGGAAGTGACGGACTGGGCGGTTTGCTTGGAAACTGAGGCCGCGTAAGAGCGACCAAGCTTAACGGCACATCGAGTCGTGTTGGTGGAAGCTACAGGACCAGCGGCAGTCGAGTTTGAATCAGTGGCAGGAAAGTACGCTGCTGCGCTTCGTCGGATTTATACCGGGAACCAGGACTTTTCCTTGGGGAGTGGGCAGGCAGGAGCTCGGTGCCGAGCATCCGGTGTGGTTATCCCTATTGATTTAGGTTTAGTTTGGCTGCTCGCGGATATCGAGGAGGTGGCAGTGGTGGCGAGGATACCTCTGGTTCAGAGGCGGGAGTTAGTGGTTCCGCGGAGGTGGAGGGTTGATTCTCCGGCTCCAATACCGAGATATTGGCTACAGGGTGTGTCTCTGCTGCGGAAGGCGACGCGGATCGTTTCTATGCCTTGGTAGGGACTAGAGGTGGAGCCGGAGAGGGCTCGAGCCGTGCCGGTGGTGCCTTTGGTGTCGGCTTAGCCTGTGCTTAAGGCTTCTTCTGTGTTTGGGGCTGCGTTACTTGCTGCCTCGGCTTCGGGAGGGGTCCCCGCGGCTTTCGCTTGAGGAGCTCCCCCCTGTGTACCGGGCAGTTACTGTAATTGGCTGCATGGCCTTCGCCACAATTAATGCAGCGATAAAACGACTTGTCTGCCACAGTCCAGGACTGCGTGGAATGTCCCAAGGAACAACGTAAGCAGGTCGGGGCACTGCGACAGACGTCGGTATGGTGGCCGAACCTCTGGAACCGATGGCACTGCGCAAGTTTGCAGAGACTTGGAAGGCAGAAATAAATTATCTGTAAGAGTCTATAATCGCTGCAATACCTTATTATTATTTCTGGTAATTACCAAAAATGTAATTATTCTCTAAGTGCGGAATGTAATTAATAATGGAATGTGTTTTTATATTACTGCAAAAATTGTTCAAATTAAAAGCTTGTTTCAAATGTTTTAAGACGAGAGTATTTTAATAATAGGGATGGGTTGACGTAAACATTCGCCTTCATTAAAGTCATTGAATATGGCTTATCGTAAAATCAGTGAAATTTTAAAATGTAAATTTTGTATTAAGATCCTCAGAATTACCGTTGACCTAAATATCAGGTTCACTTTGAATCCCTTTATTTATTATAATGTTACGTTCGTTGAGATGAAAAAGACAATTGCGTAACACTCTTGAAACTTCTAGGTTGTCTTTCAACACGTTTCTCGACTTGCCCAGGTTCTGTGTCTAGGTTGTGAACTGACAGACTGTTGTAAGTTCGAACATTATACCGGAACGCTGCCAGAATTAAAATTATTCTGGAACTTCTTCAGGGTACATCTACGGCCGGCTTAGAAGTTAGTTACACTTGGGGATATTGTAGATGACAGCTTGTGATTGATTGTGATTTTGATGACGCAATTGATTGTGAGTGTCATGACGCAAGTGATTGTTGCGGAGTAATATAAAGTGATTATTAATATATGTAAAACCGTAATAAGGTGACATTAATTGTTGGATAAAATTAACTTGAATAACTGCATAAGAGTGCCTTTTTGATTTTTCATTATTATTTCTGAGTAGGCCTAGTTAAAGTTGGTGTCTGTTATTTTGTTTCTACTGTACAATAGGACGATCGGTGTGACCGTCGTAACATTGTATCTGAAGTGGGACAGAACCTTCCTCAGTGGTAACCGAAGAGTAGTGTACATGGAAATTTAATTGCAAAAATGGATACCAGTCGGATGATGGAAAATTTCCAGGCTTCGCTGTTGCAGACAGAGGAACGACGACGACAGGAGACAAAAGAAGATGAGAAAAGACGCCGACAGGAAGCGGAAGAAGCAGAAAAATGACATGATGAGAATCGCCAACAAGAGGTAGAAGAAGCAGCAAAATGACAGGATGAGAAACGCTGACAGGAAGCGGAAGTAGCTGAAAAACGACAGAAAACAATCGGGAGTAAAGTACTATTTTTGTTTTAATTTACAATAAATTGGAATTAAATATTGATTGCCTACTTTGGTTTCTTTAAAGAATTCACATTAGACAATATGAACGAGATGCAAATGTTGTAAGTATGGGGTGTATTCTGATTATGCATTCGAATGTGAAACAATAGCAAAACGCAGTTTCTACTGACAAGAAACAATGCGTTCTCAACTCTTACAACGCAATTTGAGCGTTATATTTCCTTTTACAGTACCACGTTATTTACTAATATGTAAATGTACAGAGATTACTAAATAAATTTTAGGAAATATGCACCTACGCCTTTTGTTGTTTACATACATCATCCTTTTCTGTTTACTGTATTTTGCAACTGCTACACGACGCAGTCGTTGCCCTACCAACCAAAGTTCGTTAGCATCGTCTGCAATGCTGAGGTGACAACTGCATTGTATGGTGATTACCTTCTCGCTTGGCTCAGACGTGTTCAGGTTGACACTGTTTCAGACTGTGACAAAGGTATTCGGTGCACTTCCTATATTGTTAGTTAGTAACATCCGTATTTTCTTTGTGCTACATTGAGAATAAAAAACAATGTTACTCTAACTTATGCAAGAATTTTTTTTTCTATGTGATTGACGCTAAAATCAATTTTTCCCATTTGCTAAAGTATTAAAAAAATTTTCACAATCAAAGATAAATTGTAGTGCGTGATGCACATGTTTCGCAGACTTCTGTTCTCACTTATGAAACACTTAAATTCTTAATGATTAATAAATTAAGGTTCCTTTTTTCAAATACGTACGCTGACTAGCATCAAACTTCACAATAAGAATATAAAAAATTAAACATTTGGCACTAAAATTCTGATGATAATAACAATGTTTAGAAATATATTATAAAATTGGTACATATTTGTATTTATTTATTGATAAATTGTGTATTTAATTTATTTATTTATACCATGTGTTAGATAAAAAACGTCTTCTGTCTTTGTTTATAAAAATAATTGTTAAGAATTGTGAATGTTCAATATAAATGTTGAACGAATAATTTTGAGGTGTAGATTCCTTGGTTACTCATTTCAATAATGTGGTGGAGTTAAATTGGCCAGGAACATGAAAATAATTGTAGGTAAGAGGACTGTAGTTTAATACATTTATTGTACGTAAATGGTACAACGAATTTATTTTTCAAGAAGGTTAGCTAAGCCTTCAGGCATTATGAAGTCTGATAAAAATCACGTTACAAAGAAATTTACATTTAGAAAAGAAGCGCAATTATGCAACACTTGAAAAATACATGAAACAATTTAGGCCTAAGGCCTACATAATATGTCGCGACATGAAAATAATTAAACTGACAGGCGAACGCAACAAGTGTAAGTAACGTCCGTTGTATTTGAACGCTCAGAGCACTGTAAACGTCATTTTGCAGTAGCAAGCGGAATTAGATTATAAAACGGATTAGCCAATCTTACAATAATACAATTCCCACATTACAAATACCAACATTATTGTACATAACTGCCCGCAAAAAATCGAGCGATTTTTTTTGTAATACATTGTTAACAATTATAAAGAAAACACAAACATGTATGTTCTTACTAATAGAGCTTAACCATTAGTAATTTGATGTCTTAATTATCGATATTGAAATGTTAGATAACAAGGATTATGACATTAAGTTGCCCAGTGATAAAACCTTGGACTGGTTGATGATGATAAAGTTAAACAGGCCAAAGTTGGCTTGCAAACTGATTCATACATGATTATAAACGTGCATGAATCAGCAGACGTGCATACAATACAAAACATGAAATCTTAATAATGAATAATCTGTGACTCATCCTTTGATGGGCCAGATTTAAATTGCAAATATTTATGCAAGCCATGATTAATAATTTAAGCCAGTCAAGGCTAGCTTATTTATAAATAACAGTATTGCATATAAAATGAATAGACAAAGATTATTACAAAACGCTCTATACATAGATTAAGCATAACGCTGTAGTATAATAATTAAATAGCGCATGCTATACCAATCAATTGTAAGAATGCACAAATAGATTGACATTCGAAAATAGATGATACATTGTTGAATAGTTACAAGTATATAAATGTAATAACATGTGTGTCATAATCACAAATACATGAATAATAATATATGTACGATACACGATCGTAAAATACAAATACAAAAATATGTGTAAAAATATATGCGTGGTGCGTAATCATAGACAATAGATGCGGGTACAATAATATATGTTACATAGATACAAAGTATATAGGTACAAAATATGTGTTGCATAATTACATAATACATGAATACAAGGCATAAAATACAATATAATAGTACAAGTGACAAATGCAGTAAATGTGTTCATACAAAAATGTAATGCATGTGTTGAGCAATTACAAGTAACACATGAAAATTCATAGAATAGTGAAATAGCAATGCACAAATATCAATAAAAAATGTGCAGCAAATATGCATACATGGTTTGTATAGTTACAAAATACATGTGAATATTATATAACAAAATACATAACATAAGAACCAATACCAACAATAAACATAACACATAAACCACTACCAATAGCAAATATGAATATACAAAGGACATAGTATATGTCTTACAGAATTATCAATACATGTAAATACAAGAATAAGTACATATACTACAATGACAATATAATAATATAATGCATGGTTGTATAATTCCAAATACATGCGAATTTGTTATATGAGATACACTACAATGAAATATCAATATATAACGTGTTAAAAAATGTTTGTGACAGCACATATCACCATAATTGAAGTCGGCCAAACTATAAAACTATTAAGTAATGAAAAGCTCGTGGCCAAGTACAACATAACGTTGTGCTAAGTAGTTACATTGACATCGTGTCTAGGCTTCGTCCCGCGCTCGCAAGAAACATAACTTGTGAATTGGTCTGCGAAAGGTGCCAACAGGCGTACGAACATCAACTGCTCTAATTAAATTGTCTGGTCCGGGAAATGTGGCTGTGATTACCCCAAATTTCCATGCTAATGGAGGCAAGTTATCCTCGATTAGAAGGACCAGGTCACCAATGGAAACGTTTTCTTTAGCGAACTTCCATTTGTGACGCTGTTGCAATTGGTGTAGGTAGTCGCGCGACCATTATTTCCAAATAGCTTGGACAAACTTCTGGAGAAGTTGCCAACGGCCGAGACGAGAGATAGGAACGTGTGACAAATCAGGATCACGTATTGCCGTTAATGGTGCACAGATTAAAAAGTGGCCAGGGGTAAGTGGCACTGGATCGTTTACATCCGATGAAACGGCAAATAATGGACGTGAGTTTAGACAGGCCTCTACCTGTGATAAAACCGTAGTAAACTCCTCAAATGTGAGTATGGACTTGCCGACAACGCGGCGCAAATGATATTTCAAGCTCTTTATGCCGCTCTCCCACAGCCCACCAAAATGAGGTGACGAAGGAGGAATGAATGACCACTTAATACCGTGAGAAGTTGCAAATGATTGAATTGTTAAAGTGGCATCCTTGTTATGCCAGAGATTGTAAAGTTCATGCAAGACGTTGCGGGCCTTCCTAAAGTTCGTGCCATTGTCAGAATACAATTGGCTAATTGGCTAGGTATGCCCCTTCGGGCCATGAAGCGACGTAAGGCAGCTATAAACGCATTGGCCGTGAGGTCGGAAACCAATTCCAAATGAATGGCCCTAGTGACTAAGCATGAAACTAATGAAAATAATTGTAGGTAAGCGGACTGTAGTTTAATACATTTATTGTACGTAAATGGTACAACCAATTTATTTTTCAAGAAGGTTAGCTAAGCCTTCAGGCATTATGAAGTCTGATAAAAATCACGTTACAAAGAAATTTACATTTAGAAAAGAAGCGCAATTATGCAACACTTGAAAAATACATGAAAGAATTTAGGCCTAAGGCCTACATAATATGTCGCGACATGAAAATAATTAAACTGACAGGCGAATGCAACAAGCGTAAGTAACGTCCGTTGTTTGAACGCTCAGAGCACTGTAAACGTCATTTTGCAGTAGGAAGCGGAATTAGATTATAAAACAGATTAGCCAACCTTCCAATAATACAATTCCCACATTACAAATACCAACATTATTGTACAATAATCGTTCATTTTTCACCACTTTCAAAGTTGTTACCGTAGCAAAGTTATCGTTTGGTGTGTGTGTGTGTGTGTGTGTGTGTGTGTGTGTGTGTGTGTGTGTGTGTGTGTGTGTGTGTGTGTGTGTGTGTGTGTGTGTGTGTGTGTGTTGATCACTACGTAATTATGATGAAGATCCTACGCTCCTACGTCGAAAATCAAAGTGAAATAGTAGCCCCGTCGTTATTACTAGAGTTTGTTATTTGTATGTCTGAAATCTGGTTAGGCTATGAATAAATACTAAAATTGCAATTATTTTTGTTTATTTAAATTTCCACATTTAAAATAAATTTGGCAAACCGAAACGGAAAAGCGAGTGCCATTAACGGAAAAGCAGGAGAGGCGTGTATATACACAAAATAAGTGCAAATTAAGCGTGAGTAAATAAAGTATTAAACAATTTAAGTACTCTCGTAATTAATAAGTTATAAAAAGTTAATTTATATTTATTAAACAAGTGAAGAATCATGAATCTTATGCAACTTCAGGTGTGCACATCCACGCAGTATTAGTGAAAAAACTGTCTTAAAAGTAAGTTGTTTAAAACCAATGTTCATGCACGACGAGACAAAGTTTGACAATACTGGAAAAGCACCCTACAAACTACAATATCTCGAATTGCACCGCACTATGAATACCAGTGGAGCCATACGGGAGAGAGATTAGTAATAACGAAGGGGTTACTATGTCTGATCCTCGACGTACAAGCGTTATCGGCAGCAGCATGACCATACAGTAACACACACACGCACAAACACGCGCGCGCACAAACAAAACGATCGAGGTGGGAGCACCAGAATCATTTTCATCATCGTCATTATCATAGACGATGAGTAACACACACACACATACATAACGAAACGTAGCTACGGTAACACAACGTGGAAAGCAGACGATAAGTGAACCACTTTTTTAATACAAAATGATAGTAAATAAATTTAGTCTTGGTATAAAAACAAAAAATAAATACAAAATTGTGTACAGGGTAAATACAATAACTTAAATAATTAGTACATTAAAATATAATTTTAATGTTTGTTTTTAATAATTTTTATATTTAATTAAAATCGGCTCACAATAACCAGTATTTCTTGAACTAAAGTAAATGCTAGTTTTGATTAAAATACTACAAGTAAACCTTATTTTTTATGTAATAATTATTTTAATTGTATTTTTTATATGTAACCTATATAACCTTATAATTTTCTTTCCGCCGTCTAGTTTGTAATGTTGTCTACCCTGTTTAACGCCTCGTCTATCTTTCATATACTACCACCTTTGACAGTACAAAACTCAGTCAATTATCATAACTTTATATAATTATGTTTTCATTTTTTGTAGTCTTAATGAAATTTTTGGAGACTTTAAAAAAGTGATAGCTTCTAAAATGTAAAAAATAATAAGGCCTCAAAATGCCATACGATAATACGTAGGCCTATTTGTTTATTGGCTTTTACTAATAAAGTAGAAACGTTTAGACTTTAGCAAATCTCTCCTCTCACTACCCCTAAAAGTGCTCACAGTTATTGCACCTTCATCACAATTGTTTGCTCCATTGGTTCCAACTATTGACCCTTATAAGATAATATTATAAGTAGTGTTCTATATTAATAGTAAAATCTAGTTCCTCGGAAGTTGCAAGATGTAGAATTATTGAATAAAGAACTGAAAAAATAACTATTAGGATAGACAAGAGACAATTACTCTTTCAAAGGAATAAACTATGAAATTTATACGAGGACATACGATGATTTTATACGAATTTATACGAAGATTTCTCTTTAAGTAGTGAGGATGAAACGTATGCTCAGAAACCATTTTCATAATAGTCTTTGTTATGCTATTTAATACATCCCAAAATAATATCTTTTAGTCAATACCGGGATATTTGATTGAAAACCATGTAATGTATATTTCATATACATGTTGTAACATCACAAAATGTTCCATACCCATAAACCCCACATGAAGTAATAAATTAGCTGAGGAGTGTGAATTAATGAAAACAATTATTAAATCAAAAATGAAAGATGGTACAAATACATTTATGAACATTGCAGAATGTAGCAAATCCGGAAGAGTAGGAAACCTACTAACAGCATTATATGACAACACATTAAGTAAACTGACAAATAGACAAAGACTTTGACAAATACTAGTTCCTCAATAGATTAGTTACGTAAAAATAAATAAAATTACACCAATGAAAACACCATAAATAAGTAAGATGTAGAATGGATTATACTTAAAAATAACTTAAAGTAATGTGACCAGCATATTAGCTGAGCAATGGAAAAAGAATAGCTATAATACTGAATAAATTTAAGAATCATGTTAATAATAATAATAAATATTAAATGAAATATTTGAGGAGAAATTATAATGGAACATATAGAGTAAGTTTAACCAAGTATAATCAACAATGTAATAATGTAACCTTGAAAAAGAGTTATGCCAAGGCATAATAATTAATTATTAAAAAAAAAGTACTGAAACTATAACTTGTATATTTTCTGAGTATAAAGAATGTCTAATGAAACAAGTTAGGTAAAGAACTTTATGTACTTAGAATACTATAAACCTATTAATTTTGTAAAAACATGTATTAGAAAGTAAGGTGAACAAAACCTAATTATGAATTGTGAAGAGTAATAGAGTTACCTAAGATGAATTAAAGTAACTCAATGTGTGATAAAAAATACAATAAAAGAACTCAATAATGACTAAGGCCAATATGTCAATTAATACTATTAGGATTGAATAACAATCACATGACTTATCAGAAGATCATGACAGATAGTAAAATGTTTATATGAAATAAAGGAATAAAAAACCTAATGAGTAATATGACCTATGACAAACTACGCACCAAGCATATAAAAAGAACTATTGTAATCGTATTAAATAATAATGAATAATCAGATAAGAACATACTAATAAATAAGATTATGAAACTGAGAATCAGATTTAATAGAGAGCCCATACTATACTAGGTATAGAAGATATAATAAATGAAAATGAATAAAAAGGTGTAATATCACCAAATAGCTAATTAAGAATGATTAGTTGAATTAAGTTTAAATATGAATTGTTTAATGGTAGAATAAATGGTAATATTTAATGGTAATAATGTCAATAATGTTATAAGAATTATCAATGTTCAGCTGAATACAGCGGTTTAGAATTGTTTGTTAAATTAGGTATTATAATTTTATTAAATGTTGTTAAAAGGAATTGTTAATTAACTACTAAGAGATACACAGCAAAAGAAACTGCAAATTGTAGCAGAAACACTCATTGTAAAGCTATGCCTTAGCATAGGCCATCATTAAGATGGATTTTATTAATTAAAAATGTATCAAAACTAGTCGCTATTGGACTCAATTAACCAGAAGGAAACAAGCAATACGATGCTAAGAATATAATTAACTTTGTAATTAGAATAAATGAGAAATTAGTGTTAATAATACAAAATTTGTGAATTTTGGAAATTGTGAAGGAAGAAAAAGAAGAACAAAATGACGCTTATTTAAAAGTTATTTTTAGAATGACCGCATAATGACGTAATTTTCCACCAATCAGAAAATTAATTGCAGTGAAAAAGACCAGAATCTGGGCCGACTATATAAGGAACGCGCTCGAGGCAACGAGGACACATTTTAAATTTCTTTCGGCCGATTCAGAAGCAGGATCCACTCTACTCCATATCAAAATTTTAACAATAAAAAAGAAATTATTTTACAATAGCAGCAGTGACACTTACCTAAAGGATATAGTAACCAGTAATATTGCTTAAATAACCACGATAACCAGTGAATTCCTATAATAAAATTATTTTTAAACAAGAAATGCGGAACAGTCAGAACGAGGTTAGGTGGGCTGGTAAACAAAGTCAACACCTCGAATCATATTAGTTGTTCGTCATAAACAGTGAATGTTTTACGATCATTTAAATAAGATCGACAATGAAATAAAAATAATCAAATAATGATTATTAACCAGGGAGTAAAATGTAAAACACAATTGAACATAGTTCGATTATTATTGTATTATTGTTAAATCTACTTTCAATTGTATACATCTATGTACTGCTTCTCCATACAATACCACAATCGCAAATAATTATTGTGAATACTTTTTTAAGAAGTAATTAATTGATTTCCATTCAAGGAATAGTAATAATAGTTAACCGTAAATAACCGTAAAGTTCGGAAAAGTCGAACGAACATTTGTTATTAATTCTAAGTTGTTAAAGGTGTCTAACCTAATAAGAAATTACCTGTAAAGCATCGTAATTCGAGGCATGTTAGTTTTATTTTATAGATCCAAAGGATTCACCCTTGAGATTTAAGAAATTTTAAGTAAATATTTTTAATAGAGCCAATATTGCCAAGCTGCTGGGTTAACAGAGAAATAAGCCAGGTCTGTTGTGATAGAATTAATTATTGTTTAGTTGAATTAAAAGAAACAAAATCATAAAGTGAGAAATTAAAACATTATATATCAGTTCAAAACCATTTTAAACTTTATTGAATTCAGTTTAATTAATTTTTCTTGCTTTAAAAAAGTTGAATTTTAAAGCCTCTCAAACAGTTACGTTGGCAGCACTGATTGGCGAAGCGCCAACTATATTTAAACTTTCAGATCGACAACAAGAGAATCACCATAAACTTAAATAAGATTATTAACACCATCCAATTAAGAATACAAAATAATTAATTCAAATTGTCAGTTTTATTTATTAAAATAATTTTATGGAATTGGTATTTCGATTCCATATGGCGCCCAAATCAATTTTCAATAATCTCACACAACTTTAAACCAGTATAACTTTTATAATTTTAAATTCTTAATTGTTTTATTACATACAACAACAAATTGTGTAACCATTACAGACAGATATACGCGACCAGCTCTACATCAAAGGTACGTTATAATGTGCATGTTACCCTTACATGTGTTTTCAGGTTTTGTAATCGAGTATTATGTAATTCAGCTATAAAATAAATACTGCAGCCTCAAAATACAATGCAAAAATTCATAGGCCTACTTGTTAATTGGCTTTTACTAAACAGTAAATACAGTAGAAACGCTTAGACTTTAGCAAGTCGATCCACAACCCTTAAAAGTGCTCACAGTTAGTGCACGTTCATCACAATTGTTTGGTCCATTGTTCCAAAATCTTTTCTACACTATCTCCTTCCTTTCACAGACCTTTTAAAATGGAATTATCTATTAAATCTGTTTATAATTTTCTAAACGACGTCCTATAATTCTTTACACTTCATTAGCATATAGGTTTCTGTTCCTTACAATAAACTCACTAGAGACGAAAAAATTACTATCAGATACTGAAGTATATGCATCATTTGAAATGTGATACAGAAAACGTAAAAACCACTTTTTGAAGTTTTTAAATAATTTAGAATGATTATTCACTTGAAAAGATTAAATTGATTTAAAAACAAGCATATTTTATTAACTACTGATGAAATAGAAGCCATTTAGTTACTAAATATTACTCGTAAGATAATATAAATACATATAATAGTTCTATGGTATCCTATTACATACAAATACGTTTTCCTTCCCTAATATAAATTTCCTTGATTAGAAATCATTTCCTTTACTTCATGGATTATACTTTGAAGTTTTCGCCCAATAGTTGGTTTTCACACTACGCCAAAAAGTACTTCTCTATTTTCTACCGCCATCAACGTGGTCACTTAAATGTAGGGGAATTACTAGTAGGAACCGAGTAATACCGACTTAGGTGAATTGCTAAACGAACTCCTACACGAAGGGATGATACACATACGCATACAATACTAGATTTGTACACATACTGAATACGAGAAGAAACAAAAATTAAAGAAATTGAAAGACGATTTATTATAAGTGTATGTGTTAGTGTTTATAATAAGTGTTTCAAAAAGGAGTGTGTGTTATATTGAATGATCCTATACTTAAAACATTTGGAACCAAAGGTAAGTGTGAAGAAGACTACAGCGTTTGATACAGGCCAAGGTCATAAGGTAAGAAGATCAATATTAGGGTTGCGTATTCAAGAAATTGAACACTGAAACAATTTTGCTACTTGTAGAGTATGAAACCTACTATTGACTCAGAGATGTTGTTTTTTACGTTATAGAGGATAAAGGCGCAAGTTGTCACACTGTTGATTTATTACTGTCTATACGGTACACTTATGTTTCAGCGGCACTAACCACAAGGTTTTGGAGGTATATTAACAATACTAAATTATTGGAATGGCAACTTGTGTATTTCATTCTATAGTAGAAAGTACCATTACGGAAGAAAATAGATATGTGTTAGAAACGTAGAGAAAGTTAAGATTTGCTAACACTTTATATTGAAAAGAAGCACCTCTCAAACAATAATGAAGCCAGAAAAGGTTTAGTGAATGCTTTCGTTTGATAACTTTACTTTAGGGAAATGACGGGCCTTACAAAAACGTTGGCAATTTGGGATGATATGGCTGTGGGATAATATGACAAGACACTACGGATAGAACCTGAAAGATATTCTTCACTTTTCTGTTAATTAAAAATAAAAATGAGAAAGGAAACTTACAAAAGTACTAGACAAGAGAAGGATGAAACGTATAATCACGTGTTCAGAACAATAGAAAGAGTGTAAATCTTTTTGAAGGAAAACTGTAGGAAAAGGCCGGGAGGGATTGACCGAGAAAGGAGTAATTATACTATGCTTGATTGATGTTGGACGATGGAATATTAGATGCACTTCTTAAACAATAGCGTGCCTAGAGTTCCTGGTTATAAAGACAAGGTGTCATTGGGGGTAATTGTTTTAATATTAAAAACAATGTTAAACATTAACAATCAGGATAAATATAACATTTAGAATTCTGAGCGAATAGGCATTTAATTTTTTCAGAGTATGATTTGCTATTTATGTAAGTAAATAACTGTCTATTACCGGATTCTGACATTCTAAACAGACTAACAGTTAATACAGTAAACCATAAGATTTTTTCCACTGTAATATATTGTAAATGTTATCTTGTGTCATCTACAATAAAATGAGCTCTTGGACTGAACACTGTTATTGAATGCGTGACCCAGTTCTTCAGATTTCCCTGTATATCCTTACTTACACACACAGCAAATACAATCAGGAAACAAGGAAAAGTCACGAAAGTAACAAGCAATAACGAAATTGAAGCTCAACGTAACGGGACTGAAAGAGATGTTGGGAAGTCGGACAAAAGAATAGGCTGTATACAAGAAACGTTATTTTTAAAAGAAAAATTCGTCCTTTTTGATTTCACTTCTTTTTATTCTGAATTGCTTTATACAACATTTCAAAGAAAAATTTAGCGTATTATTTAAGCTAGTAAAATATTTAATATTTTCTAAAAATTGCTAATAAACTCGGTCAAAATATTTACTGAATACCGTATTACATAAGTATTACAATTTTGTTTATTCAAAATAAAATGCTTAATTCGGTATTTGTAAGTACAGATTTTGATTTTGTTAACAATTATTTGGTGTAGTAAATTCTTTCAAAATTATTTAATTTAATTTAACATTCTTTGTAATAATAAACATTAATAGTACAGAAATATTTTTAAGCCTGATAACATAAATATAAAAGAATTTCTGAAGCGTAAAAAGAGATTAAGGAATCGTAAATCACCTAATAAGACAAATTAGTAATAAATATTCAAAATCGAGAGTAAACGTACTGTTTAAAACAAGATATTCCACGGAGACAGACAATTATACAGTAACTACAATCCTGGACACAGCATGTAAAGTTTATGCTAGAATATTAAATGGAAGAATATAGCCAATAACCAGTACAGTATGCATTATTAGAATAAAGAAACCGACTTCAGGATGTCCATCTATAGATCACACATAGATAAGATCACACTTTAATAGTTAATAATTACAAAGAAATTAGTTGACTTAGACGCACACCTAGAATTTGTAAATATAACCAAAGATTCTGACAGCGTTAAATATTCATTTCTGTGAAAAGTAGTGGCCAAAGTGTTATCCCTTCTCAATTAATTAAAGTTCTTTTCTTCAGAGCCACTATTAAAAACGACGTTGTCTGAGACTTGAATGGGTAGTCTAACTGAGTATATGTCTACCAATAAACGACTAAGACAAAAGTACCCATTTATTTTAACCATGGATTCATAGTTTTACAATCTCTGAGGTGTTAAATCTCAGATCTACAAATACTGAAGTTAACTTTGTATTTTATACTCTGTGTGTGTGTAAAGTCATAGTGATTTCTTTGTTCAGTTTTACAACCGCTACACTTGATATTATTCTAATGTTTTTAGTAAATTTTGAGTTTTGAATTAATAATTTCAATAAGTTGTCATTAGGTTATAACAATTATTTTATGATTTTCGAATTTCAAATGTTTATTTAATATGGATTGTTCAATTTCTTTTTAAATATATCTGCTTAAGACGCGTTTAAATTCTACCAATCCATTGTTCGAGTGAAATTCAATAGTGTTTTAAAATATTATATAAGTGCACAATAAAAAATACCTTATACAGCGACTCACGTTAAGAATGTGGTTTGGGATATAATGTTCTTAAATTTTTAATATCTAGCTACCTGTGATAATATATGATGTTTCTGCGAAAGTGTTTATGAAACTGACTGAAACACTGAACACTTTTGATTTTAGTAGATTTACAAGCAACTTTATAGGCTTTCAGTTAAAATTTACTCTTTCTAAGCAACCTACATTTTACGCAGTGATATTTTGTTAATCTCCTATCTTAGAAATGAAAGACACAAGTTTTTGTCACACTAGTAATTAATTTTTGTAACGAAATAACTGTTTCGGCAGCGCTCATAACCATACTCAGCTACACGTTCAAAACTGTCAGACCCTAAGTATTACTAGGCCTACTATTTTCTGCAGTCATATTACTTAAATACAAATTAATTATTGGTGTGGAAATCAACTTTTTCATCTTTTGAAGATGTGATTCCAAAGTAAAAATTATTTTCTGTTCATAAACTTAGTTTCTGTTTTATTATTGTAATGGACACGACATTTCTGAAGCGTAGTGAGTGTGTTATTTTATTTAGTTTGCGTGCGGATTTGATTCGTACAACGGCTGTCCACGCAAACTAAAGATTTCTGTTGACCTGAACTGAAAAAAGTATGTTCCGTCTCTATTTTATTCAGTATATAGCATAACAGAGCTAAGCAAATTCTGAGTGTTTACTTTTCGTTATTATTTGCTGATTGTGTAACGGCGTTTCTGTAAAACTGACACAATTCTTGATACCTTCAGCGTTTGTGTGTCATTGAATTTTAATCTCTTTATATATTGCAATAACGTTATATCGTTGAGTATGCAATCTCTCTCTCTCTCACTCTCTCTCTCTCTCTCTCTCTCTCTCTCTCTCTCTCTCTCTGTTGAAATTTTCATATTTTTATTTAATATTTAACAAAATGATATATATTTATTTATTTATATAATATACATGTCTATCCCTCCACCACTCTTCAACGTTTTGCTTTATCTAGAGTTAAATGTTATTTGCTAGCTAGTAAAACATAAATTACCTCAATGCTCATTCATCTGTTTCTTTTACCGGTTGTAAGACTTTTAGAATTAAGATTTTAAAAGATATTCTTTTCCTAAAATTCTGTATTGAAATTACTTGCTTTTTACTTCTTCTAGAAAAAGTTTCTTTCTGTCCAGGATTAAAAATATTCTTGCAATTAAATCATTACAAAGAACGCGTTCCTTGATGTAATGATAAACTGGAAAGATAGTCGAGTGTAATTAAGGATTGGAAGTGTGCAGTTTGCAAATTCCATTGCGATAAGAACGGTCAGGGAAGCTGTAGTTTTTTACGTCTCAGCAGTACACAGTGACAGAACCAAATAACACTCAGATATGTTTATAAAACTTTCTGATATGTAACAGCAACAAATTCCGATACGTGTACTGTTCTAATTGTATTGATTGATTTATTTATTTCACTTTTGTATGTAAACGTAGATAAATACAATTACAATATTATTATTATTATTATTATTATTATTTTTGTTATTATTATTTGATTTACGTCAGAAACAATAAACGTATAATTCTTTTTTTAAGTCAGCTGTGTGACTGTAGGTACACCCCACAAACACACGCAGATAGAGATTCGTGGTGACACATTTACAAACAAATCTTAACAGTCGCGAGTTTTTGTTACTATTAGCAACGATATTCATAGGTTGGCTGCACCGTCGCTGATAACAACAATTCTCGTCTCACATCTCATAGCGACTCCCTCCACATCGCCTTTCGCCTCTGACCGTAAGCGTTTCGCGCATTTCCATGCCGTTAACTTTCAATTTTGCTATATCTGCTCTAAATATCTTGAATGGTATTTTGCATTGTCCAGTAAAACAACTGAGTTTCGTGGACAGTTTGGAACTAGTTGTTCCATAAACCACTTCTCATAGGTTTCACCATCCATTTCTTCATGTTCATTTGCAGTGTTTTTCTTACAAAAGAAAGTTAGTTCAGCGCCGTTGATGAAGCCATCTTCGCTACCTGCATGAACTAATACAAATCTGGGTCCACAGGAAACCGGAGCTTTCAGTCCTGTCGTTAGTCTTTCCACGAAGGCTTGGCGAACACACTTTATATTTTTGTCCTTCCAAATTTTCTTAGTGTTTTGGCTAATATTTATCCCCGATTCATCAGTATAGATGATTTTCTTTCCTACTTTTCGGGCGTTTCTTATTTTTCGTAAGTAGTCATGTTTCCATCTGATGATGTCATCTCGTTCAAACAACAAACTGTTATTACCTCTGGTTTCATACACAAAGCCTATTTCATGAAGTAGTCTGTGTAAAGTGGTCCTTGAAATATGTGGAAAATTCTCTTCGTCATTCATAAATTTTGACTATAGCATTCAGACTCGGCGGTAAATTATCTCTGTAAAACTGATGAAATTTTTGTCTCAAAACGTGTATATAAAAGCCATCATACTTAAATCTGCTTGCGCTGACTTAAGGTTTGCTTAATTTTCTTATTTTTTATGGAGACTTCAGTTGACTCTGAGCTAACTCGTTTTCAATGTTAAAAATAGTTTTTTCGCCCACTCCACACATCACACTAACTTTTTCACTGCAGCACGTGTGGAGAGACGTTCCTCTTCAATAGTTTTAAATAGCACATTTAAAATTGTTTGTTTTTCTCTTCTTCTAAGTCTTCCACCCTTTCTCCTTTTTCTCACAAGTGATTCCATTGCTGAGATAATAAACTATGAGACTTATAAACTATTTAACGCACCATATACATATTACACTTCACTGTAGAAAAATTGACACAAAAATTCGAACACTAATAAATTAACAAGAAGCAAACATCACAGAAGAACAGATCGCTGCTAACTGTAGTTGGAATAGAATGCCAAAAACAACTATTTCTAAACTCCTTCCGTTTTTACTTCAATCCTAATCTAAACAAACCCACGTGGCAAATCCGAAACGCTGTTAGTCAGAGGCGTTGACACTGTTCACGCAGTAATTTATTACGTGCATTTGCAGAATGTTTGCATAGTCATAAGAGATGCCACTTAAATCGGGGCACGTCCTTTTGAATCGTATTGAATTAATATGGAGCCAGTTGAAGGGATATGTTGCCCGTCACAACACAACATTAGCTGCTTGATATAAAACAATGTCCTGTGAAGGCGATAAATGAAACAACAGCGGACAAGTGGAGTCATTGTATGCAGCATATATAATCAAGGAAGATGATAAACTATGGCAACTGTCCCACATTGTGGACAATGAACAATCTTATCAATAACGCTGACTCCAGCGATGATACAAGTTAAGACACATTATGCAAGGCATTTAATTACTCTCTGACAGCAACTGATTGTATTCAGTACACTGGTAGTTATCACAGCTTGTATATTTGTTTAAATAAACTTTACTTTTTTGTTTGTTGCGATATTTAAACGGTTAATAAAAAAAAAATTAACTGGTGTTATAAAATGTTTCACTGTCGGTCTAACAATGTCACACAGATTTTACTTTGGTCGGGACAAAAGTAATACAATTTACATATGTTTATACAGTATCAATATTATACGTACCTTAACTGTATTACTTCTGTCAGTGTGACATGATTCTAATTCAAGCAGCAAATATGGTTTCAAATGTACCAGGCTTGTTTGTTTCCTTCAGGATTAAGCTAAGAATGGAAACAGTATAACACTTTACTTACGGTAAAGGTGTGTCTCACGGGGTTAATGGTTTAAGTAACACAATAGTATGTTTAAATTTCTAAAAACGTGTGTGTTCGTCTTCAATCGAACGGCTGTTCCTGCCGACTTTATCCATAAGTACTCTCTCACATATTTTGTACCCAAGAGTTGTCTGTTTAATACTGAATATGAACTTTGTGTAAAAGTATTTTTTTTTTATTATTAATTGAAAAAGCCCGTAAACAAAATGAGTTAACATGAAATAAGATGGCGACAAAGCTTAGCGCCAATGGCTGGCCCCCAGTAGCAACAGGAATAACATCACACATAATTGTATATACAGCCCAAACCACTTTAAGTAGGATATTAGAGTTTGAATTAAAAATAACTTTAGACTATTAAGCTTTCTCGCTTACACTATATATCTATCTCAAGAAATAAAAACTTCCTAACACACCGATAATTTTAATACACCCACTGACGGCATTACTTAATTACATAGATAAAAAGTCAGTAACAAATTTATTTATTATGCTTTAGCTACTAAAACGTGTTTATAATAAAGGAAATTTATTGTTAATAAAACGTGGTAAAAATTAACTCCATATACCTTATATAAGGGAACCAGTCCCTGGTTGATTGAAATGCTGCCCTAACTTGTACAGGTGAATACAAATTTATAAAATATTTTTTTATAAAGAAGGTAATTGTGTTACAGAAATGTAATTTATACAGAAATGTGCAGCACAGCATGTAGAACATCAATACAACTTACAACTCTTTAAAATTTATACATCATATTTGGTACGAATGGCAACATTGCAACGACAGAAAAGGCAAGAAATATAGGAGAACGCGTGGGTAAGACAGAGCGCGACAGCTCACATAAGAGCCAATGCTGTAACTTAAACCTAGGACGGGGATTAGTGTGATCACCGTGGTCGGTATAAAACATTCCGAGTAAAACATTTTATTCAACTGTAAATAATTCTCTTTGTTTATTAATTATAAAAATTTACTCGTATGACATATTTGACTGAACAGAATACCTTATTGAAACTACTTGACGAAGTAGTGGATACTAATATCCCCGTACCAAATATACCAAATCGTACCAAATATGATGTATAAATTTTAAAGAGTTTTAAGTTTTATAGATGTTCTACATGCTGTGCTGCACATTTCTGTATAAATTACATGTCTGTAACACACTTACCTTCTTCATAAAAAAATATTTTATAAATTTGTATTCACTTGTACACTACAAGTTAGAGCATCATTTAAATCAACCAGTGACTGGTGCCCTAATATAAGGTATATGGAGTTAATTTTTACCACGTTTTATTAACAATAAATTTCCTCTATTATAAACACATTTTAATAACTAAAGCATAATAAATAAATTTGTTAGTGAGTTTTAATTGGGCGGAGCCTGATGAACGTAGCGAAGTCAGGCATAGCCCTCTATCCATGACTCGATGCACAAATTTCACCGCGAACTCCTCCGAAACTACCAAACCGAATGTTATAAAATTTTGCATACGTATCCGAACTGTATTGTAGAGTGCACACATGTATTTTTTATTTCTCTAAATTATTTGGTTGAAAAGATATTAAGATTTTAAAAAAAAATCTTAGCTTAAACTTGTGAGAGGAAGAGAGATAGAGATATCGCTGGCTGTCGCCCGATAAGATCAGATTTTACTGTATCACAAATGCCGGTGCGCACACACACGCTCGCACAACACACACAAACACACACACACACAAGCACAACTACACACTCGAGCATCAATACTTAAGCTTATCACAAATATATTCTCTTCTTTTTGTCACCTAAGTGTAAATTATGCAGAACGCAGATGACCACTATACTGAGTTTAAACTAAGCAGAATATGTGTCTACAAGAATTGCTATATGTTTACCTAGCTGATACTAAATAATAAGATCAGTGAGGCACTTACAATTGTTGCTGACGCCAAACACACAACTGTAAATTTTCCCAGACCAACCGCCCTATTTATAAAACAGAACCAGATGATACTTGTACATTATTTGACTTTTGAAGGAAATGAAAGTAACACGTTATATTGTAATATTAAATTGTAATAATGTATAAATTAAGTTCTGTGATATTATAATTTTCTCGTTTTATTAAAGAAAACATTTGAAGATGTAAACAAATTATCTCAGCTCCTTCACATATACAATGATACATACATACGCACACGCGTGTACGCACACACACGCACACACTCATACACACTCACATACACGAAGACGTTCACCCAAATAATTGTTCTGTTGTGTTTGACATTTCTTTTGAATTCATACACAGGTCCTGATGATGACAATAAACAGTGTCGAAACGTCGACAGAAATAAGTTAAAATTTGTGTTATTTTTGACCGATCCTCACTAACCATTCACTGAAAAATTATTCTTACACTTCTTTATTCAATTTTCCAAATTCTATTAAAATTATTATTCTTATACTTTTTATTCAATTTTTGTCCTTTTTGTTTAAGTACTTTCTTTCTGTTATACACACATTCTATACATTCTTTTTCATCAATTTATATATACGTATTATTTATAGTATGCCTCGACGGAGAAGAGGTCCAAACATTGGTCGTTTAACTACAAATCAAAGACGGATGAGAGAGCGACAAAATGTTGCTGCAGCAACTGTTGAAGGCCCTACAGAACATAACATGAATCATGTGTTATATGAGCAAAACAATACAGGATATAGGATCTTCAGAATGAATTTGAAGATAATTTACGATCTTTAGAATTCTATGAATGTGTAAATTGTTCTTGACTGTTGATGCAGCAAACATTTTTTGATATGTGTCCGCAGTGTAAGCGGAACCCAAATAAGTTTACTGAGTTAATCGTATGGATCCTAAAGATGTACCTATAGAACTGATGGATCTCACTTATGTAGAACAACTCTTGATAGCAAAAGTACAACCAGTGATGCGTGTGTATAGGGTGAAATCGAGAGGCTTTCCCGGTCAATATGCTTATAAGGGAAATATTATAAATATTGGTCAAAATATAACGGAGATGTTAGTTCCTTGCCACCAACGCCCGCTTCACTGAGCACTATAGTTGTAAGAAAGGAAAGTGTTAATGGACATCGGGATTTTAATTTCATGTGAGACGTGACAAAATTTTAGAAGCACTCAATTTTTTGAAAATGAATAATCCATTCTATAGTGATATCATCATTGATATGGAAGAAATATGTCAACTTCCATTAAATGATAGTATTTATGGAATGATACCCACTGTTGATTTACCTGAGGTGTATACAGATGAAGAGAACTTTTCTGAAGAAATTTATGAAAGTATGATCCCGGAGAATATTAGAATCAAAGAAGTTGATCGACTCCAATCTGCAGTGAATAATGTTATTCCATGACCACAAGGTACTGATATCATAAATGAATTCTCGTGCGAAGGATATGTAAGCATTGCATTTCCCGCTTTACTACCTTACGGATCTGCTGAACTAAACGACAATACTCGAGCAAACTTACAGCACTTGAACATTTTGAATTTTTGATGCAATATAAAGACCGACGTTTTGCACAAGATCCTAGGTTAAGATTTTTTATATTGGAAACTGTTCAGCGTCATCAAGCTATTCAACGAGCGACAATGTTTGCTAGAAAATCTCATTTCAATGGAACAATACAGCAACTGAGAAACACTCTGTCGAGTAATCCTCAAATAATAAGAAGTTTATATTATTGGTGTGGAAAAATAAGAGGATCAAAATCTTACTGGTTTCAACGAAGAGGTGAACTTGAATCAATGATTAAGCAGTGTGATAATCTTCTTACGGGTTTTTTTACTTTGAGTGCAGCTGATCTGGCACGACTCATGGGTTGTAATTTCGTGCTTGAGGAAACGTTAGATGAATCTAGAATCGCTCAGCAAATGCAAAAACTTATAAATGAGAATCCCTCAATTGTTGAAGATTATTTTTCGTTTCGTGCGACTTTATTCATAAAAAATGTTATCTGTAAGATATTCTCAGTTTCAGATTATTGGTTTCGTTTCGAATTCCAGCATCGTAGTTTATGTCATGTACACGGTCTTCTTCGGACCTCTGGTGCTGCTGATCAAAGAACTTTTGATAATGCATCTGGGGAAGATATTTTGAGTGCCAAGATGTATTATGACCATCTGGTTAATGCATTCAATCCTTTGCCATTCACTCCTCCGACAACTATACATCCTTCAAGGATTAGATCAACTGATGTTGTGATGTTGTTATCGACAAAGATCGTTCTCTTTCAGAACTACTGAATCGATTCCAAAGACATACCAAATGTACCAAAGGATATTGTTTTAAGTGGAATGACAAAGAATATTCTTGCAGGTTCAAATATCCTAAAGAATTACAAGAGCAATCTCTTCTATAAAAAAAATTAGAAAGTTATTTGGACATATACACCAATAAGGAATGATGAACTCCTGAATCAGTATAATCCTGTCATCGCACAACATGGAGAGCAAATACTGATTTTTGTATAGTCACCTCCTTATACCAGGTGGTTGAATATGTATCCAAATCCAAATATGCTTCAAAGTCAGAACCTGCTTCGAAAAATTTGACTGAAATGTTTCAAGAAATTGTTGAATCGAGAACCCCGGATGAAGAATCTCATCGAACAAGTTTGATGATAAGAGTGATCGGAGAAAGAGACATCGGGGCTTGGAAACATGTCATTTACTCTATGGAATTCCATTGTATCAATGTAGGCCTACCAGAAATTTTATAATACTTGTCATAACAATAGAAGACTATGTTGCAATTAATGGACCCAACAGTGGAAATGACAGTAATTCATTCATTCAGTTTTATAGTAGTACACCACAAGACATGGAAGAAATAACATTATTCGATTTTACTAAAAAAATTTCGAAGGGAAGAAATAATTCAATTAGCACAAACAGAAAAGAAAGAATTGTACAAGTTTTTCCTAATGTAAACAACAATAACGATGCAGTCAATAATGAATTATATTGTAAACAAAAGTTGATTTTAGATAAGTATTGGCATAATGAAGAAGACTAGAAAAGTACAGATGAAACATGGTTCATAGATTATACCCGACAAAATTTTGGACAGTTTCACGAACAATTACACATGTCTTACAGAAGAAACTGAAATTGATCAGGATAATAATAACGAGATTGATATTTTTGACGATAGAGACTGGATGGCTATAGCAGCAGTAATGCCTAATGCACTACCAATTCATGTTGGTCTAGGTAATCGTTATATCGATTTACTTCATAATTGGGAAGCAGACTATTACAAATAGCCAGATATAAATAATAAAACCTCTTTCATCGAAAGGAATCGAGAAACATTTGGGAATCAGTATGATTCTCATGAACCATACAATGTTATTTTCAACGACCAACAAAATAAGATATAATCTTTCTTAGAATATCAGCTAAATGACTATGATGATTGCAACCAAAGACTTACTGTTATTCAGGGAAAAGCTGGAACTGGTAAAAGCTGTGTAATTAATGAAACGGTTAGGAGAATTAATTCATATTTTGGCTGCGATGCAACTCTTTTAATGGCTCCTACTGGTGTGGCAGCTAACAATATTGCTGGACAAACTATTCATTCAGGTCTAAGAATAAATACTTCAGAGATAAGGGAAGGAACTTTCAAAGATTTAGAAGGTGAATCCAAAATTGCTTTTGAAGAAGAATTAAAAGATGTGAGATTCGTTATTATTGATGAAGCCAGTATGTTGGGTTTGAATTTGTTTTTCAAAGTGGATATGAGACTCAAACAAGAAAAGCAGCGTTGTTCTTCAGCTGTTCCTTTTGGTGGCCTTTGCGTGTATTTAGTCGGTGATTGGTCCCAACTTCCACCGGTTTGTGACAGGAGTCTTTACAATGTTGGTAATAATGTTCAGACCATTCAATCGAATCTTTTGTATAAACAGTTCAAAAAAGTTTTCTTTTAACGAAGATTATGAAACAGCAAGATGATGTTCAAAAGAATTTCAGAGAGACTTTAAATAGAGTCGCAAATATTATTAATAGAGTCACTAAACAAGATTATCAGCTCTTATCTAAAAGATTTTATGTAAACAATATGGGGGACAATTTCAAATATAGTGTGTGTATAATGTCGAAAAATGCTGAAGTCGAACGCTTTAATTATAAAAAACTAGAAAGCAATAAACAACCCGTGGCTCTAAGCAATGCAATCCATAATTCCCCAGAAGCCTCTCTAGCAAAATCTGACGATGCTCATGGATTATTTGCTCAATTTCGTTTATATAAAGGTGCTCGAGTTATCCTTAGAAGAAATCTTTGGTCTACAAAAGGACTAGCCAACGGTTCAGTTGGGACAGTAACTGATATTATTTATGACCCGGCAGTTGTATGCGAAAATTATAACGATCACATGCCAATATGTATACTTGTATCTTTCGAAAAAATGCAGGACCAGTTCTGTACGAGAACTCAGTACCCATTGTACCAGTAGTTGCATCATTGAAGAAAAATGAAATTTCTTGTACTCCCAAAAAATTTCCATTAATGTTAGCATATGGTGTTAGTATACATAGATCGCAAGCGATAACATTAGATAAGGCAATTGTTAATTTAGGAGACAATGAATTTCAGGTTGGATTAACGTATGTTGCTCTTTCAAGAGTAAAAACATTAGAAGGATTATTATTAAAACCAGCGTTTAATTTTGATAGACTGCTAAAAATTAATAGAAGTCCGTGAATGGTTGATCGTAGAGATGAGTTGCAAAAGTTGTGGAATATGTCTAATGACAATTAATGTATATTGTACTATAATGTAGTGTATTTTAATAAAAAGTGTGTATCATAAAAGTGTATATATTTTGTTGATTGTAAAAATATTGATAAATAAATTATTACGAATATCAAATGCTCCGCCCATTTGTGTCAGTGACACTCCTAGTCTATGTTATTAAGTAATGCCGTCAGTTGGTGTATTAAAATATTCGGTCTGGGAGGAAGTTTTTTATTTTAGAGATAGATATATAGTATAAGCAAGAAAGTTGTAGTAAATAGTCTAAAGTTATTTTTAATGCAAACTCTAATATCCTACTTAAAGTGGTTTGGGCTGTATATACAATTATTTGTGATGTTCATTCCTCTCGCTTCTGGGGACAAGCCAGCCATCGGCGCTAAGCTTTGTCGCCAACTTATTTCATGTTAACTCATTTTGTTTACGGACTTTTTCAATTAATAATTTAAAAAAATACTTTTACACAAATTTCATATTCAGTATTAAACAGACAGCTCTTGGGTTCAAAATAAGTGAGACAGTACTTACGGATAGAGTCGACAGGAACAGCCGTTCTATTGAAGACAAACACACACGTTTTTAGAAATTTAAACATACTATTGTGTGTTCACACACCCAACTAATGAAGGTTGTGGGGGAAGAAACCATAAACCCCGTGAGGCACACTTTTACCGTAAGTAAAGTATTATACTGTTTCCGTTCTTAGCTTAATCCTGATGTAAACAAACAAGCGTGGCACATCTGTAACGCTATTTGCTGCTTGAATTAGAGGCATGTCACACTGACAGAATTAGTACAGATAGGGTACGTATAATATTGATACTGTATAAACACATGTAAATTTTAATCATTTGTCCTGACCAAAGTAAAATCTGTGTGACATTGTTAAACCGACAGTAAAACATTTTATAACACCAGTTAATGGTTTTTTTTTGTTTATTAACCGTTTACATATCGCAACTATTATGACTATGCAAACATTCTGCAAATGCGCGTAATACATTACTGCGTGAACAGTGCCAACGCCTCTGACTTATAGCGTTTCGGATTTGCCTCGTGGGTTTGTTTAGATTAGGATTGAAGTAAAAACGGAAGGAGTTTAGAAACAGTTGTTTTGGCATTCTATTCCAATTACAGTTAGCAGCGATCTGTTTTTACATTTATATGTTTGCTTCTTATTAATTTATTAGTGTTTGAATTTTTTTGTCAATTTTTCTACAGTGAAGTGTAATATGTATATGGTGCGTTAATTAGTTTATAAGTCCCATAGTTTATTATTTCAGCAATAAAATCATTTGTGAGATAAAGGAGAAAGGGTGAAAGGCTTAGGAGAAGAGAAAAACAGACAATTTTAAATGTGCTATTTAAAACTATTGTAGAGGAACATCTCTCCATACGTGCTGCAGTGAAAAAGTTAGTGTGATGTGTGGAGTGGGCGAAAAAACTACTTTCAACATTGAAAAATAGTTAGGTCAGAGCCAATTGAAGACTCCATCAAAAAAAAGAACATTAAGTAGTATTCAGGCTTATATGCAAATGTTGACGACTTAAAGTTTTATTACATATAACATATTGCACAGATTTTACGTGTTTTTATTAGGTAATAATTTCACGAGAATTATTCTTATATTTATTTATTTTAGCACCTATATAATTTTGGTAATTGATATAATTTACAAATTGTTAGATTTATGCTCTTGTCTTAGAAGCACTACACGTAGGTACTCTGTATCTGCAGAGCAAAACAGATAACACCGATTATCTGTTGATGCTGATTATTTGGGGATTGGTTATTATAGGGTCGGTAATAATTATTACCTCGTTGATAATTACTGTCCCTCTGATAGCCATTTGGTCTAGTATTATTGATATTCCCTCGGTCCGCATGATCATTATGGTTACCACCTCCATTCTGTCGTGGTCCCTGTTGGTTATTAAACCGTGGAGGGTTGTTGAAATTTCTCCCATAATTGTTTCTGTCACTGTGATTGGTGGGATTCACGTTTCCTGGTCCGCCCCGATCATATGTCTGCCCGGGACCCTGGCGGTTCCTCTGGTAGTAGCGTTCTCTCTCGTGACTTTCCAACAGAGTGCACATTCCTTGTATGGTTTTTATTTGTGAATTGAGTCTACCCTGTGATACTCCCTGACTGAAATGTTAAGCTAATTTCGTGACTAAACATTCCTCTGGGATGGCCGGCTCCAGATTTATGGCCAAGCAGATCTTACCTGAAAAGTAAGTAGTCATGGATTGTCTGCCATTTGGGTCATATTTGCCGTTGGTGATGTCGTCCCTGATAATGTTTTGGGTAGAGTCAGACCAATATTTTAATTTGAATGCTACCTTAAACGCAGCATAGTTCTCCACTTCATGCCGGGTCGCTGTCCACCAGTTGTCAAACGTATTACGAAATGATTCATCTAACGTTCCTTTTATAACGGACCATCGATTTTCTCTGTTTCTACTTATTATTTCCTCCACCCTCTCTAGAAATTCAAGTGGATTCTTCACGTAGGCACGGAAATCTATTTGTTTCCTACCATCCAGGTGTGTCAATCCAGATAAAACACTTGGAAATGTTCGCAGTCGGTTCATTTCATCTCGAATGTCGTTGAACTCCCTTTGTTGTCTCTCCGTCAATTGGTCTCGGTCACTAGTCACCTGGTGTTTGACTGCATCCACTTTGACTGAAATTTCTTCGCATCTCTCACCCAGTGTGGTCTGTGCGGTCATCATTTCTGTTTGCTTTCTTTCCACGACTCCCATCCGGTTGTTGTGGTTTTCCCCATACTGTCGATCCGGTGGTTGACAGTTGTTTCTGTTTGTATTATTTTTTGTTTGTTATTTTCTCCTTCTCTCCGTATGTCTGACACTTCTTCATGGATTTCAATTGTTAAGATGGCAATCCTCTCCTCCGTTGCTTCTAAGTTCTCTTCTAATTTTTTGTCAACTATTTCAATTGTATTTTTGGCAATTTCTTCCGCTCTGTCATTATTGTCGGCCATTTGTTGCCATATTTTCTCACCATCGTTCTTCATTAACTCGATGTCTCGATTGATTTTCTCATTGATTTCATCAATCTTCTTGTTGGTCTCGTCAATTTTAATTCCCAACTCCGCAGACAAATTTTCCTTCATTATTTCCATCTTCTTTTCCAATAGCTCTTCAGTCTTTTGGTTTATGGATTCTTCAGTCTTCTTAATTGTTTCATTTATTTTACTATTCAGGTCCTCCTTCAGAGATTCTAGGTTTTTTTGGCTCTCCTTCTGACCTTTTCTATCTTCTTACTTAACTCCTCCTTCGTGGACCGGTTGTCCTCCTTTAATGATTCTATATTCTTCCTATTTTCTTCCTTTGTGGATCGGTTGTGTTCTTTTAATGATTCTATATTCTTCCTATTTTCTTCCTTTGTGGATCGGTTGTCTTCCTTCATTGATTTCTGGCCATCTTCTATTTTTCTGCTTAATGATTCCTCCATCCTTTGATTTGCCTCTTCTATTAGTGCTCTCATCATTCTCAATATGTTGATGTCCGCTGCTGATATAGTTCTTTCGGGTTGGCTTATTTCAGGTTGAATTTCTTGTGGTATGACTTTTGGTTCATCTTCCGGTTGCTGAACCTCCTCCGCCGGTTCAGATTGCCTATCTTCCACTTCTAATAATATCTCTTCGACATGTTCTGCTGACGTCGCTTCTTTTTCTTCTAGTCTGGCCTCCCTCTCTGCCTCTGCTGCTCGTTTTTTCGAAGTCGACCTCCTGTACATCTTGTTACCTTGGTAATGCACTTGCTGTCTTTTCGTCGAATTAGGTTAGGAAATTATTTGTTTAATTACCTAAATTGTTACGCGTTTTCTGCCTAATTCGCGCTCAGACGTTGGGCGCCACGTTGTAACGTATCTTGTAGTTGCAACGATATAAAGATTAAAATTAAAATTATTATTAGTGTGATTATTAACAGAGTTGTTGGTGTTCACGTTTAAGTCTTTTAGTTTAAAAGAGTATTTAACACTTCACTGTCAACCTCCCCACTTACCATATGTGGATGTTTTCATTGTCCTTGTTGCTGACTTCTTCTACTGCAAAAAACACTTGATACACATAAATGGGTATTCTATTTGAATATCCTAAATAATGCACATGCACAATAAAGTAAAATAATGGTTTAACTGTAATTTGAATGGTATTGAACATTCAAATCCTACCGCCACCTTCTGATAGAACTGATCATAAAAATTAAACTATTTTTAAAAAAAAATCAAAAACTCTGTTCCACTGGTAAATAAATTGGGGTTTATTAACAATTGTAAAATGCAATGAACTCTTTTAAAAACCAATCAATTAATAATGTCTTTACAAAACAATAATTACTATAAACAATTCTTGAGCTCTTTGTACCTCAAGGCTGGTAACACTGGTGTCTGTTACAATAGTTTTAGTTAACGAGGTTATGTCCTCTTTACTCAGTTATATTACCAAATTCGTGTGTTCTTGGAAGATGCATGATACCAGATACAAGATGTTATCTTATTTAACAATATTTAATAATGGATTATTACAAAAATAAACAAAGATTTAAAATTATAAGAGTCGGTACCATAAACCGATATATATCGTACTATCGTACGGTTAATAGAATGCATACAGCAGTTGTGATGAAAACACGTGCTCTGTGCTGCACTGTTAAAAATACTATTATTATTTATTCGTTAATTATTAAAATTATTTATTGGCAAGAGAAAAAAATCTAGAATAAAAAAAACTCTTGATATAGCTTTCATTGGATTGAAATTATTTGAGAACAGAATCATTACTTGGTGACAAAGTTATCATTGGTATTTCTAGGTTAGTTACTTAACAAAAGTAAATAATTATTTTGAATAAGTATATTATTCATTAAATTCTTAAAACTATAAACACATACATTTTATTCATAGGTTATCTGATGTATAATTATCAGTCGTTTAGAATATTTTTCGCAATAAACAAGTTATTCGTTAATTCAAACAAATTTAGTCAAATGAGCGACTATTCATTATACTTGGATGGTCGATATTTAAATTAATACCGATTATTTCAATCACGATAAAGTCGTAAAATATTTATCTTTTAAATTAATAATTACGTTATGATTCATTTATTCACTTCTGATAATTTTCATCATGGGTTAAGCACTTCCGTACTTTTGACTAGTGCTGTCCCAAAACAATGTATCTTCGTTTACTAACGAAAATTATTATTTTAATTCAATTCGTTAAAATAATTGAAATAGAGTACTCCCTGTTTTTCACAAAACACAAAACACGAAACACGACCATTATTATACACTGGTCGGTTTGTTATTTTAATTCACTTAAAGCACTGGACACTCGTTATAATTCTGTTGTGTATAGGTTAATGTATGTAGCGTAACTCGTGTTGGTGACGCGCACATTTTAAATAATCTTGACAATTTCCTTCATGAACCTTGCTCGTTGAGTGATATGGAACGAATGCTGGCTTCATCAAAGCGTCTCCTGCTCGTCTGGTTATTTTAAGCCATTTGATTGGTTCAAAGGGTCAAACTCTCAACCCCAAAACACTTTGGTTAAATAAAACTTTTAATTTTTTACAAATTTTCGTCATTATAAAGTAAGAGTGAAATATTGCGATGAAGATTATTTGTTATTGATACTAAGTGAAAAATGAAAATACAATTGTGAGAATAAATGTTGACTATATGAAGGAAGAGTGAAATATTGCGTTGAAGACTATTTGTTGTTTATACTAAATAAGAAGTGAATATATAACTGTGAAAATAAACGTTGACTATATTGTAATTTTGTAATGTAAAAATGTGTTCTAAAGAAATTATGTAAAGGATAAAGAAAATTGTATTTACCCGTACTACATACAAGAATTATACAAGACAGACAAATACCATCTACGGCACAGCAAATTCCAAGAGCCAAGTCAACAAGTAAACAACAACTTACCCGTACTATTAGAGAAGAATTATACGATAATTATATATGATAAACAACAACTTACCCGTACTACATAAAAGGAAAATTGTTATACGAGATCGATACACAACAACTACGGCATGAATTAATATTTCCAAGAGCCACGTCAACAGTAAAGTAACAACATACCCGTGCAGATAAAGGAGGAGACAATGAACTAGATGATATATAGAAGAAGAAGAAGAAGAAAATAAGAAGTTGGAGGAACGAAAACGAATAAACATCATTAATGTAGATAATTGATGACACACAGCCATAGTGTCTCGCCTCGACACTAGAAGACACTCGAAGAGAGCCTATATCAAATGGGTTATATCTCATTTGAAACCATGAGAATATATTCATGATTGTATCCAGAGAAGTGAATCCTGAAAATGAAGAAGATTATGAAATGACGTTTAATGTAATACCAAGAGAAAAGATTAATTGATGACAAAGAAGAATGAAAAAATAATATATTAACGAGCAGGATCATGAGAGTATACCAGTGATGAAATGTAAAACAAACTATCCCTGTAATATGTGAAGAATTTAGTTAAGCTGAATCAAGAAGAAGAGAGTATAACAATGTATAAACCGCAGATGCGTGAGATAATCCCAAGGATATTTATTATTTGTCGAAAGAACGACCACTTTATATTTTTTAATTATTTGAGATGAATTGACTGATGAATAATGCCAGCAATCATTTATATTATTGATGGAGATGATGTGCCTCCGTATTTATTGATGTTAGTATGGCCAGTGGAGTTGTATGCCAAAGTGAGCCACTCTGAACTGCCCCAGCTAAACTTATGTTAGGGAAATAGGGAACTAAATAAACAAGGGAGATAATTACATAGAAAACAAATAATTATGATTCAAATAGAAGATAGTGAAGGGATATATAAAAAAGCATAAGAGTCGACATGGAAATATACAACAATTGATGAATTCTTCGATAAAAAATAAATATACTAATTCAGAATTAATCAATTCTTATAGGAAGGCATATGTAACGTACCAAATTTGGCAGTTACATAAAGTAACTAATTATTACGTCAAGTAACGGGAGATCATGAAAATATTTCAAAGTACATAAAATAATGTAGACAAAAAGTGTGTATCTGCAAGGATATATTATTGAAAAAATTCAACAAAGAAGAAGGAAGAGTAATATAGCATCATCGAGTACAAAGGAGAGAGAAAATGACAACGAGCCAATATAAAATGTTAGAAACCAGGCCCAATAGGTCCAAACAGTGAGGGGAAACAATAAAAGTAATCATTAAAATGAAGAGAAGACAACAGAGTCCAAACAGTGAGGGGAAACAACAAAAACCATAACTATTAAAATGAAGAGGAGACAACTCAAGGACAACCACAATGATGGTAAAACAAACAAATTTATTTATTAATATAAATACTATGGAACAATGACTACCACAAATGGAAATATTGAAGAAGATGACAAGAATAAGAGAACATTGATTATCGCAAGTAATGTACAACCCAGGAGAACACCGATGGGGATAACAATTAAACAGAAGAAGAGAGGAAGAAGAAGAGCAAAGGAAACATAACATGAAGAATGAAGATAATATATGGACAATACAAGAAATCACCATTCACCAGGTATACAAGGAACGATACCAATGACCGGAAGAAGTGTAACGATTATTCGAAGATCAACTATAAAGAAACCAGTGTTTAGCATAATTGAGAAATCACAAACAATAACAGTGAAAACTTAATATAAGTGTGACAACCTGTAACAAGTTAACCATTTTTACCCCAAATAAACCCCACAGACAATACAAGTGAGAATGTTTATAACAGAGGAAAATGAGTTACCATTATAAGTGGAAGAATCCAAGATTAACTAGTTAAAATGCACAGGCAATTAGTGTGACCAGTTTAATCAAGATTGTAACCCAAAATAGATAATCATAAGACCACCAAGAGAAATGTGAGATAGAACAGTAAAATAATTGTTCATAGGAAATGATAATAAAAGCTTTGTAAACCTTAAAATGAAATATAACTGAATGCCACGGCAAGACAGAATAAAATATAAATAAAGTCCAGAACAAATAGTAACAAATAAGCTAGTGTGTTAGGTATCAAACAATCAATATACCAAAAAAATAGGTACAACACAACAAGAAATGTAATACTATTAGATTAAGAATACTTGTGTTATTGTTTAGAAAAATAGTGTAAACATGTGTATTACTTAATAATTAAACCATTGTAATAGAATACCATAATGAAATGATAGTAGTAGAATCAAATACTGCATAAGAATGTGTTGCACATTGTTACCAGATAACTGAAATATAACCTCATAGAAAGTGCACCTATAACATAAGATCATGTATATTAATTAAACCAAGCAACTATCAACAATTGTTTCAACCAAAGACTAATTATGAATAGTAATGCAAACTAATAAATAACATTTGTGCTGAAATACACAGCAAATAAATCAGATTAAATATGATATCATAAAGTCAAAAGAACAGAAACCCAATGTGACAAGTTAGTTAATCAAAATACACTATCAAAACTTATTAAAAGATGACTAAAAATGTTACCAGTAGTTAGAGAGATATCTGATACTACTATGAGAACATATCACAATTATAATAATAGTAGTTTTATAATTAAATTATTAGAAACTAACTGATTATGATTGTAGAACCAGATGTAAACAGACACTATGTGACAAGATAGTTAATCAAAATGCACTATCGAAACTTATTAAAAGATTACAAAAATGTTATCAATAATTAGAGAAATATCTGATACTAATATGAGAACACATCTCGGATGTAATAGTAGTAATTTAGTAGTTGAATTATGAGAAACTATCTGACTATCATTGTAAAACCTGATGTAAACAAACACAATACTAAGAATTGGAAAGCTTTCAGATAACGAAAGACTGATAAATACATTAAACAAACAAGGTACTATAATTGTACACTATTTTAATTTATAACAGTATATACCCTATATAGTAAAATAATTGGAAAAGTGAAAAATTAAAGAAAAGAGAACAGAAGGTATATTGATAAGACTATTAGTATATGAAAAATAACATTTTTCATAAAATAAAATATGAACAAATGTGAATAAATGTATATATTATTGTTAGAATACCAAAGAAAATGTAATTAGGTAAGAAATAATAGCGTTACATGCAATTATAAACAATCGAATATGGTAGCTGAGGACGCCATTACCAAGTATTGTTTAAATGGTAATTACATCTATTTTCTGTATTAAAACGAAAGAGAAATGGACTCGAGACGTTTAATAATGAGTGTTATAGTGTAATTGGAGCAAAATATTGTGAAATAAATTTATTTATATTAAGAATCACCATATGAGTTTGTGAAACGGCTTAGTGAGTTAATAATGAACGGATTTAATCCTTGTTTAGACTTGAAATAAAGCCACAAGTGTCGGCAATTTAATGCCACTAACCGTTCGACGATATGATAATTAATAAAAAAGTTATGACACTTATAAACGTTTCAGTCATTTTGTATATCGACGCTTACGTCACCCGTAGCTTCCAACCCAGACGAAAATTTGTAAAAAATTAAAAGTTTTATTTAACCAAAGTGTTTTGGGGTTGAGAGTTTGACCCTTTGAACCAATCAAATGGCTTAAAATAACCAGACGAGCAGGAGACGCTTTGATGAAGCCAGCATTCGTTCCATATCACTCAACGAGCAAGGTTCATGAAGGAAATTGTCAAGATTATTTAAAATGTGCGCGTCACCAACACGAGTTACGCTACATACATTAACCTATACACAACAGAATTATAACGAGTGTCCAGTGCTTTAAGTGAATTAAAATAACAAACCGACCAGTGTATAATAATGGTCGTGTTTCGTGTTTTGTGTTTTGTGAAAAACAGGGAGTACTCTATTTCAATTATTTTAACGAATTGAATTAAAATAATAATTTTCGTTAGTAAACGAAGATACATTGTTTTGGGACAGCACTAGTCAAAAGTACGGAAGTGCTTAACCCATGATGAAAATTATCAGAAGTGAATAAATGAATCATAACGTAATTATTAATTTAAAAGATAAATATTTTACGACTTTATCGTGATTGAAATAATCGGTATTAATTTAAATATCGACCATCCAAGTATAATGAATAGTCGCTCATTTGACTAAATTTGTTTGAATTAACGAATAACTTGTTTATTGCGAAAAATATTCTAAACGACTGATAATTATACATCAGATAACCTATGAATAAAATGTATGTGTTTATAGTTTTAAGAATTTAATGAATAATATACTTATTCAAAATAATTATTTACTTTTGTTAAGTAACTAACCTAGAAATACCAATGATAACTTTGTCACCAAGTAATGATTCTGTTCTCAAATAATTTCAATCCAATGAAAGCTATATCAAGAGTTTTTTTTATTCTAGATTTTTTTCTCTTGCCAATAAATAATTTTAATAATTAACGAATAAATAATAATAGTATTTTTAACAGTGCAGCACAGAGCACGTGTTTTCATCACAACTGCTGTATGCATTCTATTAACCGTACGATAGTACGATATATATCGGTTTATGGTACCGACTCTTATAATTTTAAATCTTTGTTTATTTTTGTAATAATCCATTATTAAATATTGTTAAATAAGATAACATCTTGTATCTGGTATCATGCATCTTCCAAGAACACACGAATTTGGTAATATAACTGAGTAAAGAGGACATAACCTCGTTAACTAAAACTATTGTAACAGACACCAGTGTTACCAGCCTTGAGGTACAAAGAGCTCAAGAATTGTTTATAGTAATTATTGTTTTGTAAAGACATTATTAATTGATTGGTTTTTAAAAGAGTTCATTGCATTTTACAATTGTTAATAAACCCCAATTTATTTACCAGTGGAACAGAGTTTTTGATTTTTTTTTAAAAATAGTTTAATTTTTATGATCAGTTCTATCAGAAGGTGGCGGTAGGATTTGAATGTTCAATACCATTCAAATTACAGTTAAACCATTATTTTACTTTATTGTGCATGTGCATTATTTAGGATATTCAAATAGAATACCCATTTATGTGTATCAAGTGTTTTTTGCAGTAGAAGAAGTCAGCAACAAGGACAATGAAAACATCCACATATGGTAAGTGGGGAGGTTGACAGTGAAGTGTTAAATACTCTTTTAAACTAAAAGACTTAAACGTGAACACCAACAACTCTGTTAATAATCACACTAATAATAATTTTAATTTTAATCTTTATATCGTTGCAACTACAAGATACGTTACAACGTGGCGCCCAACGTCTGAGCGCGAATTAGGAAGAAAACGCGTAACAATTTAGGTAATTAAACAAATAATTTCCTAACCTAATTCGACGAAAAGACAGCAAGTGCATTACCAAGGTAACAAGATGTACAGGAGGTCGACTTCGAAAAAACGAGCAGCAGAGGCAGAGAGGGAGGCCAGACTAGAAGAAAAAGAAGCGACGTCAGCAGAACATGTCGAAGAGATATTATTAGAAGTGGAAGATAGGCAATCTGAACCGGCGGAGGAGGTTCAGCAACCGGAAGATGAACCAAAAGTCATACCACAAGAAATTCAACCTGAAATAAGCCAACCCGAAAGAACTATATCAGCAGCGGACATCAACATATTGAGAATGATGAGAGCACTAATAGAAGAGGCAAATCAAAGGATGGAGGAATCATTAAGCAGAAAAATAGAAGATGGCCAGAAATCATTGAAGGAAGACAACCGATCCACAAAGGAAGAAAATAGGAAGAATATAGAATCATTAAAGGAACACAACCGATCCACAAAGGAAGAAAATAGGAAGAATATAGAATCATTAAAGGAGGACAACCGGTCCACGAAGGAGGAGTTAAGTAAGAAGATAGAAGAAGGTCAGAAGGAGAGCCAAAAAAACCTAGAATCTCTGAAGGAGGACCTGAATAGTAAAATAAATGAAACAATTAAGAAGACTGAAGAATCCATAAACCAAAAGACTGAAGAGCTATTGGAAAAGAAGATGGAAATAATGAAGGAAAATTTGTCTGCGGAGTTGGGAATTAAAATTGACGAGACCAACAAGAAGATTGATGAAATCAATGAGAAAATCAATCGAGACATCGAGTTAATGAAGAACGATGGTGAGAAAATATGGCAACAAATGGCCGACAATAATGACAGAGCGGAATAAATTGCCAAAAATACAATTGAAATAGTTGACAAAAAATTAGAAGAGAACTTAGAAGCAACGGAGGAGAGGATTGCCATCTTAACAATTGAAATCCATGAAGAAGTGTCAGACATACGGAGAGAAGGAGAAAATAACAAACAAAAAATAATACAAACAGAAACAACTGTCAACCACCGGATCGACAGTATGGGGAAAACCACAACAACCGGATGGGAGTCGTGGAAAGAAAGCAAACAGAAATGATGACCGCACAGACCACACTGGGTGAGAGATGCGAAGAAATTTCAGTCAAAGTGGATGCAGTCAAACACCAGGTGACTAGTGACCGAGACCAATTGACGGAGAGACAACAAAGGGAGTTCAACGACATTCGAGATGAAATGAACCGACTGCGAACATTTCCAAGTGTTTTATCTGGATTGACACACCTGGATGGTAGGAAACAAATAGATTTCCGTGCCTACGTGAAGAATCCACTTGAATTTCTAGAGAGGGTGGAGGAAATAATAAGTAGAAACAGAGAAAATCGATGGTCCGTTATAAAAGGAACGTTAGATGAATCATTTCGTAATACGTTTGACAACTGGTGGACAGCGACCCGGCATGAAGTGGAGAACTATGCTGCGTTTAAGGTAGCATTCAAATTAAAATATTGGTCTGACTCTACCCAAAACATTATCAGGGACGACATCACCAACGGCAAATATGACCCAAATGGCAGACAATCCATGACTACTTACTTTTCAGGTAAGATCTGCTTGGCCATAAATCTGGAGCCGGCCATCCCAGAGGAATGTTTAGTCACGAAATTAGCTTAACATTTCAGTCAGGGAGTATCACAGGGTAGACTCAATTCACAAATAAAAACCATAAAAGGAATGTGCACTCTGTTGGAAAGTCACGAGAGAGAACGCTACTACCAGAGGAACCGCCAGGGTCCCGGGCAGACATATGATCGGGGCGGACCAGGAAACGTGAATCCCACCAATCACAGTGACAGAAACAATTATGGGAGAAATTTCAACAACCCTCCACGGTTTAATAACCAACAGGGACCACGACAGAATGGAGGTGGTAACCATAATGATCATGCGGACCGAGGGAATATCAATAATACTAGACCAAATGGCTATCAGAGGGACAGTAATTATCAACGAGGTAATAATTATTACCGACCCTATAATAACCAATCCCCAAATAATCAGCATCAACAGATAATCGGTGTTATCTGTTTTGCTCTGCAGATACAGAGTACCTACGAGTAGTGCTTCTAAGACAAGAGCATAAATCTAACAATTTGTAAATTATATCAATTACCAAAATTATATAGGTGCTAAAATAAATAAATATAAGAATAATTCTCGTGAAATTATTACCTAATAAAAACACGTAAAATCTGTGCAATATGTTATATGTAATAAAACTTTAAGTCGTCAACATTTGCATATAAGCCTGAATACTACTTAATGTTCTTTTTTTTGATGGAGTCTTCAATTGGCTCTGACCTAACTATTTTTCAATGTTGAAAGTAGTTTTTTCGCCCACTCCACACATCACACTAACTTTTTCACTGCAGCACGTATGGAGAGATGTTCCTCTACAATAGTTTTAAATAGCACATTTAAAATTGTCTGTTTTTCTCTTCTCCTAAGCCTTTCACCCTTTCTCCTTTATCTCACAAATGATTTTATTGCTGAAATAATAAACTATGGGACTTATAAACTAATTAACGCACCATATACATATTACACTTCACTGTAGAAAAATTGACAAAAAAATTCAAACACTAATAAATTAATAAGAAGCAAACATATAAATGTAAAAACAGATCGCTGCTAACTGTAATTGGAATAGAATGCCAAAACAACTGTTTCTAAACTCCTTCCGTTTTTACTTCAATCCTAATCTAAACAAACCCACGAGGCAAATCCGAAACGCTATAAGTCAGAGGCGTTGGCACTGTTCACGCAGTAATGTATTACGCGCATTTGCAGAATGTTTGCATAGTCATAATAGTTGCGATATGTAAACGGTTAATAAACAAAAAAAAACCATTAACTGGTGTTATAAAATGTTTTACTGTCGGTTTAACAATGTCACACAGATTTTACTTTGGTCAGGACAAATGATTAAAATTTACATGTGTTTATACAGTATCAATATTATACGTACCCTATCTGTACTAATTCTGTCAGTGTGACATGCCTCTAATTCAAGCAGCAAATAGCGTTACAGATGTGCCACGCTTGTTTGTTTACATCAGGATTAAGCTAAGAACGGAAACAGTATAATACTTTACTTACGGTAAAAGTGTGCCTCACGGGGTTTATGGTTTCTTCCCCCACAACCTTCATTAGTTGGGTGTGTGAACACACAATAGTATGTTTAAATTTCTAAAAACGTGTGTGTTTGTCTTCAATAGAACGGCTGTTCCTGTCGACTCTATCCGTAAGTACTGTCTCACTTATTTTGAACCCAAGAGCTGTCTGTTTAATACTGAATATGAAATTTGTGTAAAAGTATTTTTTTAAATTATTAATTGAAAAAGTCCGTAAACAAAATGAGTTAACATGAAATAAGTTGGCGACAAAGCTTAGCGCCGATGGCTGGCTTGTCCCCAGAAGCGAGAGGAATGAACATCACAAATAATTGTATATACAGCCCAAACCACTTTAAGTAGGATATTAGAGTTTGCATTAAAAATAACTTTAGACTATTTACTACAACTTTCTTGCTTATACTATATATCTATCTCAAAAATAAAAAACTTCCTCCCAGACCGAATATTTTAATACACCAACTGACGGCATTACTTAATAACATAGACTAGGAGTGTCACTGACACAAATGGGCGGAGCATTTGATATTCGTAATAATTTATTTATCAATATTTTTACAATCAACAAAATATATACACTTTTATGATACACACTTTTTATTAAAATACACTACATTATAGTACAATATACATTAATTGTCATTAGACATATTCCACAACTTTTGCAACTCATCTCTACGATCAACCATTCACGGACTTCTATTAATTTTTAGCAGTCTATCAAAATTAAACGCTGGTTTTAATAATAATCCTTCTAATGTTTTTACTCTTGAAAGAGCAACATACGTTAATCCAACCTGAAATTCATTGTCTCCTAAATTAACAATTGCCTTATCTAATGTTATCGCTTGCGATCTATGTATACTAACACCATATGCTAACATTAATGGAAATTTTTTGGGAGTACAAGAAATTTCATTTTTCTTCAATGATGCAACTACTGGTACAATGGGTACTGAGTTCTCGTACAGAACTGGTCCTGCATTTTTTCGAAAGATACAAGTATACATATTGGCATGTGATCGTTATAATTTTCGCATACAACTGCTGGGTCATAAATAATATCAGTTACTGTCCCAACTGAACCGTTGGCTAGTCCTTTTGTAGACCAAAGATTTCTTCTAAGGATAACTCGAGCACCTTTATATAAACGAAATTGAGCAAATAATCCATGAGCATCGTCAGATTTTGCTAGAGAGGCTTCTGGGGAATTATGGATTGCATTGCTTAGAGCCACGGGTTGTTTATTGCTTTCTAGTTTTTTATAATTAAAGCGTTCGACTTCAGCATTTTTCGACATTATACACACACTATATTTGAAATTGTCCCCCATATTGTTTACATAAAATCTTTTAGATAAGAGCTGATAATCTTGTTTAGTGACTCTATTAATAATATTTGCGACTCTATTTAAAGTCTCTCTGAAATTCTTTTGAACATCATCTTGCTGTTTCATAATCTTCGTTAAAAGAAAACTTTTTTGAACTGTTTATACAAAAGATTCGATTGAATGGTCTGAACATTATTACCAACATTGTAAAGACTCCTGTCACAAACCGGTGGAAGTTGGGACCAATCACCGACTAAATACACGCAAAGGCCACCAAAAGGAACAGCTGAAGAACAACGCTGCTTTTCTTGTTTGAGTCTCATATCCACTTTGAAAAACAAATTCAAACCCAACATACTGGCTTCATCAATAATAACGAATCTCACATCTTTTAATTCTTCTTCAAAAGCAATTTTGGATTCACCTTCTAAATCTTTGAAAGTTCCTTCCCTTATCTCTGAAGTATTTATTCTTAGACCTGAATGAATAGTTTGTCCAGCAATATTGTTAGCTGCCACACCAGTAGGAGCCATTAAAAGAGTTGCATCGCAGCCAAAATATGAATTAATTCTCCTAACCGTTTCATTAATTACACAGCTTTTACCAGTTCCAGCTTTTCCCTGAATAACAGTAAGTCTTTGGTTGCAATCATCATAGTCATTTAGCTGATATTCTAAGAAAGATTATATCTTATTTTGTTGGTCGTTGAAAATAACATTGTATGGTTCATGAGAATCATACTGATTCCCAAATGTTTCTCGATTCCTTTCGATGAAAGAGGTTTTATTATTTATATCTGGCTATTTGTAATAGTCTGCTTCCCAATTATGAAGTAAATCGATATAACGATTACCTAGACCAACATGAATTGGTAGTGCATTAGGCATTACTGCTGCTATAGCCATCCAGTCTCTATCGTCAAAAATATCAATCTCGTTATTATTATCCTGATCAATTTCAGTTTCTTCTGTAAGACATGTGTAATTGTTCGTGAAACTGTCCAAAATTTTGTCGGGTATAATCTATGAACCATGTTTCATCTGTACTTTTCTAGTCTTCTTCATTATGCCAATACTTATCTAAAATCAACTTTTGTTTACAATATAATTCATTATTGACTGCATCGTTATTGTTGTTTACATTAGGAAAAACTTGTACAATTCTTTCTTTTCTGTTTGTGCTAATTGAATTATTTCTTCCCTTCGAAATTTTTTTAGTAAAATCGAATAATGTTATTTCTTCCATGTCTTGTGGTGTACTACTATAAAACTGAATGAATGAATTACTGTCATTTCCACTGTTGGGTCCATTAATTGCAACATAGTCTTCTATTGTTATGACAAGTATTATAAAATTTCTGGTAGGCCTACATTGATACAATGGAATTCCATAGAGTAAATGACATGTTTCCAAGCCCCGATGTCTCTTTCTCCGATCACTCTTATCATCAAACTTGTTCGATGAGATTCTTCATCCGGGGTTCTCGATTCAACAATTTCTTGAAACATTTCAGTCAAATTTTTCGAAGCAGGTTCTGACTTTGAAGCATATTTGGATTTGGATACATATTCAACCACCTGGTATAAGGAGGTGACTATACAAAAATCAGTATTTGCTCTCCATGTTGTGCGATGACAGGATTATACTGATTCAAGAGTTCATCATTCCTTATTGGTGTATATGTCCAAATAACTTTCTAATTTTTTTTATAGAAGAGATTGCTCTTGTAATTCTTTAGGATATTTGAACCTGCAAGAATATTCTTTGTCATTCCACTTAAGACAATATCCTTTGGTACATTTGGTATGTCTTTGGAATCGATTCAGTAGTTCTGAAAGAGAACGATCTTTGTCGATAACAACATCACAACATCAGTTGATCTAATCCTTGAAGGATGTATAGTTGTCGGAGGAGTGAATGGCAAAGGATTGAATGCATTAACCAGATGGTCATAATACATCTTGGCACTCAAAATGTCTTCCCCAGATGCATTATCAAAAGTTCTTTGATCAGCAGCACCAGAGGTCCGAAGAAGACCGTGTACATGACATAAACTACGATGCTGGAATTCGAAACGAAACCAATAATCTGAAACTGAGAATATCTTACAGATAACATTTTTTATGAATAAAGTCGCACGAAACGAAAAATAATCTTCAACAATTGAGGGATTCTCATTTATAAGTTTTTGCATTTGCTGAGCGATTCTAGATTCATCTAACGTTTCCTCAAGCACGAAATTACAACCCATGAGTCGTGCCAGATCAGCTGCACTCAAAGTAAAAAAACCCGTAAGAAGATTATCACACTGCTTAATCATTGATTCAAGTTCACCTCTTCGTTGAAACCAGTAAGATTTTGATCCTCTTATTTTTCCACACCAATAATATAAACTTCTTATTATTTGAGGATTACTCGACAGAGTGTTTCTCAGTTGCTGTATTGTTCCATTGAAATGAGATTTTCTAGCAAACATTGTCGCTCGTTGAATAGCTTGATGACGCTGAACAGTTTCCAATATAAAAAATCTTAACCTAGGATCTTGTGCAAAACGTCGGTCTTTATATTGCATCAAAAATTCAAAATGTTCAAGTGCTGTAAGTTTGCTCGAGTATTGTCGTTTAGTTCAGCAGATCCGTAAGGTAGTAAAGCGGGAAATGCAATGCTTACATATCCTTCGCACGAGAATTCATTTATGATATCAGTACCTTGTGGTCATGGAATAACATTATTCACTGCAGATTGGAGTCGATCAACTTCTTTGATTCTAATATTCTCCGGGATCATACTTTCATAAATTTCTTCAGAAAAGTTCTCTTCATCTGTATACACCTCAGGTAAATCAACAGTGGGTATCATTCCATAAATACTATCATTTAATGGAAGTTGACATATTTCTTCCATATCAATGATGATATCACTATAGAATGGATTATTCATTTTCAAAAAATTGAGTGCTTCTAAAATTTTGTCACGTCTCACATGAAATTAAAATCCCGATGTCCATTAACACTTTCCTTTCTTACAACTATAGTGCTCAGTGAAGCGGGCGTTGGTGGCAAGGAACTAACATCTCCGTTATATTTTGACCAATATTTATAATATTTCCCTTATAAGCATATTGACCGGGAAAGCCTCTCGATTTCACCCTATACACACGCATCACTGGTTGTACTTTTGCTATCAAGAGTTGTTCTACATAAGTGAGATCCATCAGTTCTATAGGTACATCTTTAGGATCCATACGATTAACTCAGTAAACTTATTTGGGTTCCGCTTACACTGCGGACACATATCAAAAAATGTTTGCTGCATCAACAGTCAAGAACAATTTACACATTCATAGAATTCTAAAGATCGTAAATTATCTTCAAATTCATTCTGAAGATCCTATATCCTGTATTGTTTTGCTCATATAACACATGATTCATGTTATGTTCTGTAGGGCCTTCAACAGTTGCTGCAGCAACATTTTGTCGCTCTCTCATCCGTCTTTGATTTGTAGTTAAACGACCAATGTTTGGACCTCTTCTCCGTCGAGGCATACTATAAATAATACGTATATATAAATTGATGAAAAAGAATGTATAGAATGTGTGTATAACAGAAAGAAAGTACTTAAACAAAAAGGACAAAAATTGAATAAAAAGTATAAGAATAATAATTTTAATAGAATTTGGAAAATTGAATAAAGAAGTGTAAGAATAATTTTTCAGTGAATGGTTAGTGAGGATCGGTCAAAAATAACACAAATTTTAACTTATTTCTGTCGACGTTTCGACACTGTTTATTGTCATCATCAGGACCTGTGTATGAATTCAAAAGAAATGTCAAACACAACAGAACAATTATTTGGGTGAACGTCTTCGTGTATGTGAGTGTGTATGAGTGTGTGCGTGTGTGTGCGTACACGCGTGTGCGTATGTATGTATCATTGTATATGTGAAGGAGCTGAGATAATTTGTTTACATCTTCAAATGTTTTCTTTAATAAAACGAGAAAATTATAATATCACAGAACTTAATTTATACATTATTACAATTTAATATTACAATATAACGTGTTACTTTCATTTCCTTCAAAAGTCAAATAATGTACAAGTATCATCTGGTTCTGTTTTATAAATAGGGCGGTTGGTCTGGGAAAATTTACAGTTGTGTGTTTGGCGTCAGCAACAATTGTAAGTGCCTCACTGATCTTATTATTTAGTATCAGCTAGGTAAACATATAGCAATTCTTGTAGACACATATTCTGCTTAGTTTAAACTCAGTATAGTGGTCATCTGCGTTCTGCATAATTTACACTTAGGTGACAAAAAGAAGAGAATATATTTGTGATAAGCTTAAGTATTGATGCTCGAGTGTGTAGTTGTGCTTGTGTGTGTGTGTGTTTGTGTGTGTTGTGCGAGCGTGTGTGTGCGCACCGGCATTTGTGATACAGTAAAATCTGATCTTATCGGGCGACAGCCAGCGATATCTCTATCTCTCTTCCTCTCACAAGTTTAAGCTAAGATTTTTTTTTAAAATCTTAATATCTTTTCAACCAAATAATTTAGAGAAATAAAAAATACATGTGTGCACTCTACAATACAGTTCGGATACGTATGCAAAATTTTATAACATTCGGTTTGGTAGTTTCGGAGGAGTTCGCGGTGAAATTTGTGCATCGAGTCATGGATAGAGGGCTATGCCTGACTTCGCTACGTTCATCAAGCTCCGCCCAATTAAAACTCACTAACAAATTTATTTATTATGCTTTAGTTATTAAAATGTGTTTATAATAGAGGAAATTTATTGTTAATAAAACGTGGTAAAAATTAACTCCATATACCTTATATTAGGGCACCAGTCACTGGTTGATTTAAATGATGCTCTAACTTGTAGTGTACAAGTGAATACAAATTTATAAAATATTTTTTTATGAAGAAGGTAAGTGTGTTACAGACATGTAATTTATACAGAAATGTGCAGCACAGCATGTAGAACATCTATAAAACTTAAAACTCTTTAAAATTTATACATCATATTTGGTACGATTTGGTATATTTGGTACGGGGATATTAGTATCCACTACTTCGTCAAGTAGTTTCAATAAGGTATTCTGTTCAGTCAAATATGTCATACGAGTAAATTTTTATAATTAATAAACAAAGAGAATTATTTACAGTTGAATAAAATGTTTTACTCGGAATGTTTTATACCGACCACGGTGATCACACTAATCCCCGTCCTAGGTTTAAGTTACAGCATTGGCTCTTATGTGAGCTGTCGCGCTCTGTCTTACCCACGCGTTCTCCTATATTTCTTGCCTTTTCTGTCGTTGCAATGTTGCCATTCGTACCAAATATGATGTATAAATTTTAAAGAGTTGTAAGTTGTATTGATGTTCTACATGCTGTGCTGCACATTTCTGTATAAATTACATTTCTGTAACACAATTACCTTCTTTATAAAAAAATATTTTATAAATTTGTATTCACCTGTACAAGTTAGGGCAGCATTTCAATCAACCAGGGTCTGGTTCCCTTATATAAGGTATATGGAGTTAATTTTTACCACGTTTTATTAACAATAAATTTCCTTTATTATAAACACGTTTTAGTAGCTAAAGCATAATAAATAAATTTGTTACTGACTTTTAATCTATGTAATTAAGTAATGCCGTCAGTGGGTGTATTAAAATTATCGGTGTGTTAGGAAGTTTTTATTTCTTGAGATAGATATATAGTGTAAGCAAGAAAGCTTAATAGTCTAAAGTTATTTTTAATTCAAACTCTAATATCCTACTTAAAGTGGTTTGGGCTGTATATACAATTATGTGTGATGTTATTCCTGTCGCTACTGGGGGCCAGCCATTGGCGCTAAGCTTTGTCGCCATCTTATTTCATGTTAACTCATTTTGTTTACGGGCTTTTTCAATTAATAATAAAAAAAAAATACTTTTACACAAAGTTCATATTCAGTATTAAACAGACAACTCTTGGGTACAAAATATGTGAGAGAGTACTTATGGATAAAGTCGGCAGGAACAGCCGTTCGATTGAAGACGAACACACACGTTTTTAGAAATTTAAACATACTATTGTGTTACTTAAACCATTAACCCCGTGAGACACACCTTTACCGTAAGTAAAGTGTTATACTGTTTCCATTCTTAGCTTAATCCTGAAGGAAACAAACAAGCCTGGTACATTTGAAACCATATTTGCTGCTTGAATTAGAATCATGTCACACTGACAGAAGTAATACAGTTAAGGTACGTATAATATTGATACTGTATAAACATATGTAAATTGTATTACTTTTGTCCCGACCAAAGTAAAATCTGTGTGACATTGTTAGACCGACAGTGAAACATTTTATAACACCAGTTAATTTTTTTTTTATTAACCGTTTAAATATCGCAACAAACAAAAAAGTAAAGTTTATTTAAACAAATATACAAGCTGTGATAACTACCAGTGTACTGAATACAATCAGTTGCTGTCAGAGAGTAATTAAATGCCTTGCATAATGTGTCTTAACTTGTATCATCGCTGGAGTCAGCGTTATTGATAAGATTGTTCATTGTCCACAATGTGGGACAGTTGCCATAGTTTATCATCTTCCTTGATTATATATGCTGCATACAATGACTCCACTTGTCCGCTGTTGTTTCATTTATCGCCTTCACAGGACATTGTTTTATATCAAGCAGCTAATGTTGTGTTGTGACGGGCAACATATCCCTTCAACTGGCTCCATATTAATTCAATACGATTCAAAACGACGTGCCCCGATTTAAGTGGCATCTCTTATGACTATGCAAACATTCTGCAAATGCACGTAATAAATTACTGCGTGAACAGTGTCAACGCCTCTGACTAACAGCGTTTCGGATTTGCCACGTGGGTTTGTTTAGATTAGGATTGAAGTAAAAACGGAAGGAGTTTAGAAATAGTTGTTTTTGGCATTCTATTCCAACTACAGTTAGCAGCGATCTGTTCTTCTGTGATGTTTGCTTCTTGTTAATTTATTAGTGTTCGAATTTTTGTGTCAATTTTTCTACAGTGAAGTGTAATATGTATATGGTGCGTTAAATAGTTTATAAGTCTCATAGTTTATTATCTCAGCAATGGAATCACGCGTGAGATAATCCCAAGGATATTTATTATTTTTCGAAAGAACGACCACTTTATATTTTTGAATTGATTTGAGATGAATTGACTGATGAAAAATGCCAGCAATGATTTATATTATTGATGGAGATGATGTGCCTCCGTATTTATTGATGTTAGTATGGCCAGTGGTGTTGTATGCCAAAGTGAGCCAATCTGAACTGACCCAGCTAAACTTATGTTAGGGAATTAGGGAACTAAATAAACAAGGGAGACAATTACATAGAAAAGAAATAATTATGATTCAAATAGAAGAGAGTGAAGGGATATATAAAAAAAAAAGCATAAGAGTCGACATGGAAATATACAACAATTGATGAATTCTTCAATAAAAAATAAATATTCTAATTCAGAATTAACCAATTCTTATAGGAAGGCATATGTAACGTACCAAATTTGGCAGTTACATAAAGTAACTAATTATTACGTCAAGTAACGGGAGATCATGAAAATATTTCAGAGTACATAAAATAGTGTAGACAAAAAGTGTATCTACAGAGATATATTATTGAAAAAAAATTCAACAAAGAAGAAGGAAGAGCAATATAGCATCATCGAGTACAAAAGAGAAAGAAAATGAGAACGAGCCAATATAAAATGTTAGAAACCAGGCCCAATAGAGTCCAAACAGTGAGGGGAAACTACAAAAAACCATAACCATTAAAATGAAGAGAAGCCAATAGGTCCAAACAGTGAGGGGAAACAACAAAAATCATAACTATTAAAATGAAGAGGAGACAACTCAAGAACAACCACAATGATGGTAAAACAACGAATTTATTTATTAATATAAATACTATGGACCAATGACTACCAAAAGTGGAAATATTAAAGAAGATGACAAGAACAAGTGAACATTGATTATCACAAGTAATGCACAACCCAGGAGAACACCGATAGTGAACAACAATTAAACAGAAGAAGAAAGGAAGAAGAAGAGCAAAGGAAACATAACATGAAGAATGAAGATAATATATGGACAATACAAGGAATCACCATTCACCAAGTATACAAGGAACTATACTAATGACCGGAAGAAGTGTAACGATTATTCGAACATCAACTATAAAGAAACCAGTGTTTAGCATAATTAAGCAATCACAAACAATAACAGTGATAACTTAATGTAAGTGTGACAACCTGTAACAATTTAACCATTTTTACCCCAAATAAACCCCACAGACAATACAAGTGAGAATGTTTATAATAGAGGAAAATGCGTTACCATTATAAGTGGAAGAATCCAAGATTAACTAGTTAAAATGCACAGAAAATTAGTGTGACCAGTTTAATCAAGATTGTAACCCAAAATAGATAATCATAAGACCACCAAGAGAAATGTGAGATAGAACAGTAAAATAATTGTTCATAGGAATTGATAATAAGAGCTTAGTAAACCTTAAAATGAAATATAACTGAATGCCACGGCAAGACAGAACAAAATATAAATAAAGTCCAGAACAAATAGTAACAAATAAGCTAGTTTGTTAGGTATCAAACAATCAATATACCAAAAAAATAGGTACAACACAACAAGAAATGTAATACTATTAGATTAAGAATACTTGTGTTATTGTTTAGAAAAATAGTGTAAACATGTGTATTACTTAATAATTAAACCATTGTAATAGAATACCATAATGAAATGATAATAGTAGAATCAAATACTGCATAAGAATATGTTGCACATTGTTACCAGATAACTGATACATAACCTCATAGGAAGTGCACTTATAACATAAGATTATATATATTAATTAAACCAAGCAACTATCAACAATTGTTTCAACCAAAGACTAATTATGAATAGTAATGCAATCTAATAAATAACATTTGTACTGAAATACTCAGCAAATAAATCAGATTAAATATGATAGCATATGGCCTAAAGAACAGAAACCCAATGTGACAAGATATTTAATCAAAATACACTACCAAAACTTATTAAAAGATGACTAAAAATGTTACCAGTAGTTAGAGAGATATCTGATACTACTATGAGAACATACCACAATTATAACAATAGTAATTTTATAATTAAATTATTAGAAACTAACTGACTACAATCATAGAACCAGATGTAAACAGACACTATGTGACAAGATAGTTAAGCAAAATGCACTATCAAAACTTGTTCAAAGATTACTAAAAGTGTTATCAGTAGTTAGAGAAATATCTGATACTAATATGAGAACACATCTCAGATGTAATAGTAGTAATTTAGTAGTTGAATTATTAGAAACTATCTGACTATCATTGCAAACCCTGATGTAAACAAACACAATACTAAGAATTGGAAACTTTCAGATAACGAAAGACTGATAAATACATTAAATAAACAAGGTACTATAATTGTACACTGTTTTAATTTATAACATTATATACCTTATGTGGTAAAATAATTGAAAAAGTGACAAATTCAAGAAATGAGAACAGAAGGTATTTTGATAAGACTATTAGTATATGAAAAATAATATTTTTCATAAAATAAAATGTGAACAAATGTAAATAAATGTATATATAATTGTTATAATGCCAAACAAATGTAATTAGGTAAGAAATAATAGCGATACATGCAATTATAAACAATCGAATATGGTCGTTTGAGGACGCCATTACCAAATATTGTTTAAATGGTAATTACAACTATTTTCTGTATTAAAACGAAAGAGAAATGGACTCGAGACGTTTAATAATGAGTGTTATAGTGTACTTGGTGCAAAATATGGTGAAATAAATTTATTTATTTATATTAAGAATCACCATTTGAGATTGTGAAATGGCTTAGTGAGTTAATAATGGGCGGATTTAATCCTTGTTTAGACTTAAATTAAAGCCGCAAGTGTCCGCAATCTAATGCCACTAACCATTCGACGATACGATAATTAATAAAGAAGTTATGACACTTATAAACTTTTCAGTCATTTTGTATATCGAAGCTTACGTCACCCGTCGCCTCCAACCCAGACAAAAATTTGTAAAAAATTAAGAGTTTTATTTAACTAAAGTGTTTTGGGGTAGAGAGTTTGACCCTGTAAACCAATCAAATGGCTTAAAATAACCAGACGAGAAGGAGACGCTTAGATGAAGCTTTCAGTCGTTCCGCATCATTCAGCGAGCAAAGTTGATGAAGAAAAGTGTCAAGATTTTATTTAAAATGTGCACGCCACCAACATAAGTAACGCTACATACATTAACCTGTACACCACAGAATAATAACGAGTGTCCAGTGCTTTAAGTGAATTAAAATAATAAACCGACCAGTGTATAATAAAGGTCGTGTTTTCGTGTTTTGTGTTTTGTAAAAAACAGGGAGTACTCTATTTTAATTATTTAACGAATCGAATTGAAATAATAATTTTTCGTTAGTAAACGAAGAGATATTGTTTTGGGACTGCACTAGTCAAAAGTACGGAAGTGCATAACCCCTGATGAAAATTATCAGAATTGAATAAATGAATTATATCGCAATTATTAATTTAAAAAATAAATATTTTACGATTTTATCGTGATTGAAAAAATCGGTATTAATTTAAATATCGAACATACAAGTGTAATGAATAGTCGCTCATTTGACTAAATTTGTTTGAATTGACGAATAACTAGTTTATTGCGAAAATATTCTAAACAACTGATAATTATACATCAGATGACAGATGAATAAAATGTATGTGTTTATATTATTAAGAATTTAATGACTAATCTACTTATTCAAATAAACTACTTACTTTTGTTAAATAACTAACCTAGAAATACCAATGATAACTTTGTCACCAAGTAATGATTCTGTTCTCAAATGATTTCAATCCAATGAAAGCTATCACAAGAGTTTTTTTATTCTAGATTTTTTCTCTTGCCAATAAATGATTTTTATAACCAACGAATAAATAATAATAGTGTTTTTAACAGTGCAGCACAAAGCACGTGTTGTCATTACAACTGCTGTGTACATTCTACTCACCGTACGATAGTACGATATATATCGGTTTATGGTACCGACTTTTATAATTTTCAATCTTTGTTTGTTTTTGTAGTAATTCATTATTAAATATTGTTAAATAAGTTAACATCTTGTATCTGGTATCATGCATCTTCCAAGAACACACGAATTTGTTAATATAACTGAGTAAAGAGGACATAACCTCGTTAACTAAAACTATTGTACCAGACCCCAGTGTTACCAGCCTTGAGGTATAAAGAGCTCAAGAATTGTTAGTAGGGTAAGAATGAGAGTTCTAACGCGGAAGTGACGTCACAGCCCCCCCTTTTGGCGCGAAATTCAAAAATCCATGTGGTGGGGGTAGACTTCCGGCGCAGCGTGTCGTCATGTGCAGAGGTTATGATGGACCGGGGGGGTAGTGGTGTGTCCCACGTGACCTCGATGGGCGTACCGAAGTTGTCGGCCATGTTGTCGGCGTTCGGCCATGTTGTCGTCGTCGTCCATTTTGCGTGGTTACGTGTGCGTTGATTGGCGGAGGCGTGGCCGCCGTTCGCCGACAAAATGGACGACGACCCCACCACGACGGGCGACGATCAAGTCACGACCAGGCCGCCGCCCAGCGATGATGACGACGTCAACGACGACGTCAACGGCGAAGGGCGAACGGCGAACATAGCCACGCCTCCGCCGTGTGTGGTGGCCATGTTGGGAAAGCTGTGATGTTGTCGGATTGTGCGTGTGTGCTGGTTAAGGTTGGGCCACGTTGCCGGATCGTGGTGTGTTATAGTGTATGGTTTGGGTATATGTTTTGTTTTTCCGGAAGGGCGGCCATGTTGGAAAAGCGTCGACGTTGTCAACTTGTGCCGGCCACGTTGTCGGCTCGTGCATGTGTTATAGTGTACGGGTTTTGTATATGTTTACACTGCCACCATTGTCCGTCGACGTTGTCAACTTGTGCCGGCCACGTTGTCGGCTCGTGCATGTGTTATAGTGTACGGGTTTTGTATATGTTTACACTGCCACCATTGTTGCCAACTCATGAACTGTAAATTTGAATGTGTGCTTTTGTGGTAAGTATATATTGTAAAAATACAAAAAATGTGCACAGCATCGATGTGAAACTCTTGTTGACTGGCTATTGTGGTGTAATTGTTTTGATTGACACTTCACTTATAAAACATGCATGATAGAAGGAAAAAGGATAGTTCAAAAGAAAAGAAATAACTAAGCAAATTCAAAAAATTTACATATTTATATACAATATATATATACAGAAAAAAAATTACAAATACAATATATATATACAGAAAAAAACATTATAAATATACATATAAATAATATAATTTAATGAAAAAAAAATAAAAAGTTCAGTTTATATTACATTTTATATACAATATATATACAGACAAAAAAAACGGTTATAATATATATACAAAAAATAAAACATTATATCAAAAAAACATCACTTTGTATATTACAATAGTAAAAAAAAAAAAAAAAATACGGATACAATATACAGAAAATAAAACATTATATGAAAAAAAACATCATGTTGTTCATATTTAATGTGCACGACCATCTGTAACAGAAACAAAAACAATATTAGTGATGTATAATTGATAGGCGTAGGATGGATTAGAATAATGTGTACTGTTACATACCTCAAAAATGCATGCGTGCATAAAATGGGTGTATTGGCCTGCTGAATGCATACACCCGACATTGCGGACATCCTGGCGGCGACCCCTCCAGTGCCACGGTTTGAAACCAATTAATGATGCAAAGATAGTGGTAAGTATGCCCACACATTAAGCCGAGGAGTCTCTGCCCCTCAGTATAATTTTCTTGGCACACACTACAAGATGTGTGCCCTAACATACCCTGAATGGGGCAGAGATCTCCACGGCTCCATCGCCACGTTGGAAATCTACTTCTGAGAAGTAGTCTCATCGTGGCGACTTCGCTATGCATCCTTGGTTCCACCGTGTCGATAATATCATAAAACACGCATGGCGCGTCTTCTGGAGGGGACTGTAATCGTGGATCGTGCCGCATATGCTGTTGCTGAGGTTGTGGTTGAGGCTGCTGAGGCTGCTGAGGTTGTGGCTGCTGTTGAGGCTGTGGGGATTGCGATTCTGGTTGTCGTGCTGTACTTATCCATTGCGGACGTGGTTGCGGCTGTTCCTGTGGTCGTGGCGGTGGTGGTGGCGATTGTGGTGGTGGTGATTGTGGCGGTGTGATCGTTATTTGTCGTGCTTGTGGCGGTGTGATCGTTATTTGTCGTGCTTGTGGACGAATATCACTGGTGAAAAGAAAAAATATAAAAATCATGTAAAAAAAAACATGAAAGTATGTAGACATAAGAAGAAGACTTACATATTAAATGTGATGGTAGGTAATTGTTGTTGTTGTTGTTGATGCTCATCAACATTATTTTCATCATCATCATTATTAGTTCTTTCGTCAAGCAGTAACGTATCACTGTCACTATCATCGTCATCATAAACCATCATCTCATCATTGCTGAAAAAAAGTACACTTTTAATACCAGATGTAAACGCAATAGTACAAGTGAACGTTAATGAAAAAAAACGTACCGACTCGTGCCGGCTTCCTGAGATGCAGCAGCAGCAGCAGCAGCAGCAACAACAGCAGTAGCAGCAGCTGAACCGGTAGCATCACTGAAAAAAAAAATACATTTGAATACCGAACGTAAACGCAATAGTACAAGTGATTGTTAATAAAAATGGTCTTACCGACTGGAGTTTTGTTGTGATACTGATGAAGGTCCCAATAAGGCCTGACGTAACCTTTGGGAACTATAAAAAATAAACAGTAAGTCAGTCGAATGTTGTATTCTGTTTGTACTCGTTAAATAAAAAAAATGTTGTAATTTACCTTCGAACTCGTCGCTGCTCCTCACAGACTCTTTTATATAATCTATTATCGCTTCCGCTCATTCTGTAAAACGTAACAAGAAAAATGTTGTATAGTAATTTGCTAACATAATAATGTGTGTGTGTGTGTGTGTGTGTGTGTGTGTGTGATGTCAAATATTAACGTAAAAATATAGTAAGTACTTACATGCAAATTGAAAAATTATAATGAATGTGATAATACTTATTATGACGAAATGCTTATATATACGTATATGCTTGGTAGGAGTCTGCTATAGACAAAGTCCCCTTACCCTCAAAGTGTTCACCACACACACACACACACACACACACACACACACACACGGCTTGCATCCTGTACGTAACAAAGCCCCTCGCCATCACAAAGTTCACACGCTGCGATAACATATGGCTAGTCAGCGAATAAAATTAACTGCACATGTGCATAGTGTGGGAAGGTCTCAGTGGGAGTCGATTACATCCTGTTATAAATATTAACCATTAATGTCTAATCGTCTACCTCACCTCTCCTACCAATTGAAAATTAAATGAAAGTAAATAAATAAATTTTATATTTGCAATACAAGTTTATTATTACCATGAGTTACTGCTCTGTGTATATTAGTCTCTTCATGTTAGGACTGGTATCGTCATTGGTTAACGCACGTTTACACACTCTGTAGTGTCCGTACGCGAGTGTAGTTACACCATCGTCCAGTACGTACCTCTTATCGTCATAAGGAGACAGGGAAAGTTTTGTTACACGTTGCGTGTACAGCTTATGACGATCGCTTCGTATACACTCGGCAGAGGTGAAAACTGTACGACTATCGAAAAGACACTCGCTGTATAACTGATGACGTAACCTTTTTTTTATTGCCGTTCTTGGAACACCTTTCGCCACCTTTTTGTCGGTACAGTCGGACAACAGGAGCGAGTAACATTTAGCTCTGAGTCCGACGAATTCCCTGATGGGTTTCCCATTAGTTTCATCCTTGAACTTCCCCACGACTTTTTTGTTGTCGTCGCAATGACAAGGATGATCTGAGGGATAGTCCGACGTGTCGAAAAGGTGGAGATCCTCTTTCATATCCAAGTACACATCGTCAGTCTGTATGCTGTAAAGTAAACTGTCGGTATCGGTCATTAATAATGTTAATCGTTGTCCGTACTTGCTGACAGCGTACCGATAATGAAAATCGTACATTATCAATTTACTGACATCAAGTACTGTGAAACCAACATACACTGGACGGGAAAGGTATATAGTTCTGTTTCGTAAAGCCAATCCGACCAAGTCGTCGGTGTAGCGGATCATACGCTTTAGTCGTGGATTGGAAACAAGTTTCTGCAGCCGCCCTTTGGTAGAGACTAGTTGGAAGTCTATTCGTTTCCTTACGTTCTCCAGCGATTTACCATAGACAGCGTTGACCATCAGTTTGAAAAAATCTTTTTCAAAACTGTTGGTGGCTGCTGCTCTCTTTTGTGTGTTGAAATCGATAAACGGTTTCATCCACGCTTTCTGTTTAAAACTCAACAGCCTATGGATCGCTTTCAATTTTAGACCAAGGTTCAGATACAACTTTAAATTTCGAAAATGAACGTATTTTTGCTTATCGTCCAAAGTCGTTAGCAACTTGGGGACGGACGATGAGGGCGTTTCTGATCCGTTATACCCTTTTGTATAGTGCAGTCGTGTGTGAAGTCGTCGAGAGTACGGTGAAAGTATGTCAGGATTGACGCAGGAACGCACAGGTGCTAGTGGATAATCTGAGTGAAGATCATGAAGTTCGGATGGATAGTGTAGGTCGACCTCAAGTATGTAGCCCATGTCACTGTCATCACTCAGAGTACGTACGTCCAGTGAGTCGATCTCGTTACGATCGAGCCATCTAAAGTCACCGTAAGGGAGTGGCTGTGACATGGCTGCACCGTAAAGGTTGTTGCAGTCGGTGTACAATATGAAAGAGGTCGGCTTTGAAGCATCATACTGATCAGCGATTAGCGGGTTGTTGGCCTTGGCATAGCGGTTGGGTACCATGCTAACACCACCGCGAACGGCTGATTCAATAAAAAGATGCTGATCTATATCCGTCAACAGTTCCAGTCGCACACCGGTCATCTTTAACATCGCGTGCCAAGCAACGCCGGGAAGCGAGTAAAAATGAGCCGGATCAATCTGGTAGTACCGTATGGCCATCTCACGAAACGCCTCGAAGACGTCAGCCAGCAGCAGTACATCTGTTTTAAGATAAAGATCGTGATAATCACCCAGCGTGCGGATTCTGAAAGTCTGCCACACATTCTGTGCATGTGCGTAATCTTCGTCCAACACGGGTGATTCACTCAGCCTATTGAAAAAGTGTTCGCGTGCGGACAGACATGTTTCGTCGAACTTCTTGCTACCTGTCATGTAATCGTAAGGGTACACCCCCTTACGTAAGAGTAGCTCGAAGTGTTCTTCGAAACATTGCTTTGTTAAAGCGAAATCCGCACCGCTCGCGCGCAAGTTTCCAACAAGTGTATCCAAGGACGTGTTCAAAAATTGTAACGTGTCTACGAAACGTAGGGCACCCAACGTGACTGATACGAAGCGTTCACTAGTGGTAGCGATACAAGTGAGAGTTTCATCATTGTATTTACCCAACCCTTGTATCAAGTGATGTGCGTCGTAACCTCGTAAGTTATGGAAAAGACAGGAATATGTTGGGCGGACTTGGAGTTGAGGTTACATACGTTGTGAGCTGCGCCAAGGTATCGTCCAGTCAGATGACAATGGTTGCGCACCTTGTCGTCATCAGTCAGCGGTTTTTCGCAGAGATGGCATACGACAGCATTCGTGAAAGATAATACGTCACGATCACTCATAGTCATAGGGATATTGGTACGCATGATCCTGTACAGTTCATGCTCTTCATCGATTAGTCTATCTAAAAAGGTTTCTATCACGTTCACACCACGATAAACGACCTGTGGTTTGAAAATGTTACCCTCGTGGTCGACTATGAGGTAGGAAAAACCTGAAGGAAGATGTAACGACTCTGTTGTGGTGGACGATGTGTGTGGAGGAGCATCGCAACGATGGCAAGGTACAATGAACGATTCAAAGTCTGCATGTATAGCGAAAGGGACTTTATGACAGTACGTGTAATTTTTGAAGTACATAACCTTCTCCTTCTCTTTCGTTGGTAAACGAATTCTTTGTTCACCATACGGTGAACAACGAGGGACATGTTCACTAAGGAGTCGTTCTTCACAGAATCTATGCAGACAGTAGTTGCAATAGAAAGAACGTCCGTTGTGTTTGGTTAGTAAAGATAGTAAGCGGCTAATATTTTTTATTAAACAGTAATGTTTTCGGTCAGCGGTGGTGAGAAGTAATAGATTAAAATGGTGTTGTCTGTCACTGAAAGGAGTTATTCTTAGCGGGTAAATTTCATTTTCTTCGTAACCAAAAACATTTATAGAAATGTCAGAATTGTCTCGTTCGAACTTCACAATATCGCATAGGCGGGTGGGATAAGTTATACCAGAAGTGGTGATACTGTGAATATGTGATTTGTATTTGGATACACGCTCGCTGTCTCTGTGTTGTGGAAACAGTGCGGCCAACACTGACCATATAAAACACATTTGATCGCCTGTATTGTTTACATTGATGATGGATTTAGTACAAGACAATTCAGGAGGCGTACGGATGAAACTGGAGGCGGCCAGCGGTTGGTATCGTGAGAGAACGAGTTCTAACGAGATTATATGATCCAACGCCCAACCGCTACCCTCACGAGTGAATTTATAAATCGATTCGATGATTTTTTCGTACGAAGCTTCTAAACGTTCAGGCAATACGTTCTGATCAGCGATCAATGTCGTATGACATCGTCCATGAAAATAGCCTTCACTCGTCACTTCTTCGTCCTCGTTCGTGTCGGCATTTACAATGTACTTGACAAATCTCGCTTTTAGCGCTATATGCCACTTTATAGTAAGCAAACGTGTCAGTTCGTTTAGAATGTCCGTACGTAACATATCGTGAATTTCATCGAAAAAGGTAATGACATCGTTGACACATTCTTCTTCTTCCTCTACAAGAGGTGTGTAAACGTACGACACCAACGAGCCACGCAACGAATGTTTACGATCAACAGAAAACGTCTGCATTGTTAGAATAACGATAAAAGCAAAATCACTTACTTGCTCACTTGAAGAACATTAGAATACTGATACAAAGTTAGAAAATAAGTAACATTTTATAAGCAGTGCGTGAAAGTTAGCCTGCACGAGACTCGAAGGTGAACGCAGGCAGCGATCACCGCTCCACTTATACTATCTATGATGAGTGCGTGCGCAGCTATTTGTTCCCACTACTGTGCTTTATTTCATACCGACCAATTGACGACAGCAATCCCCACTACGATTGCGCGCGCAGCTACCACTGAGGAAGTGAAATGCAGCGCAACAAACCAACATTCTTGCTTCAGATATGGACGTGCACACATATTCTTTTGCAAGCCGATTAAAAAGCTTTTATAACATCCATCGTCGAGGTAACATTAAATTTTACGTACGTAAATTTCCGAATACGAACGTGAGATTTTTTGACCTAGCCAAAGCCGGGTTTATTTATGAAGGCGATGATGATGTTGTAAGATGCTGCAATTGTAAAATACGAATTATGGATTGGATGGCGGGTGATGATCCTGTCCAAGTCCATAAGGCGTCAATGCCTACATGTAGTTTCGTTCGTGAACACTTGTAGAAGTCGACGCACGCAAAAACGGCTCTTTTCAGAGCCAACATAAACTCATGTACAAACATACCCGTTTGGGTAGTACTAGTAGTACTCTGTGTTAGTACTATACTAGTACTAATAGTACTATATATATTACTATTACTAGTACTACTACTAAATGTGTGTACACAATTCAATGTCTGACTGATGGCGCCAATGATAAAAAAATAAAACAAAAGATTTCATAAAAATTATACCTATTAAATATCATGACTATTTCGAAGCTGTATCACTTGCATCACAGATCGATGACACAATGGATGTTTATCGATACGATGATGGGAAACATTTCACACTAACAAAACCGTTACGAAGCACGATACGTTCCAACTTGTGTTCTATGTATTTTGTGAAGAAAAAACGGTTTTGTGGTAACTACTGTACACGTTATAAGTTTGGTGTTGACAAATATCACGGACGTTGTTGGCGTCACATAAAGAAACGTAGCGGTTATCTTCCGCCGATCGTGCTGTTGATGATAATCTCTGATCGTATACACAACAAATCACGATGGCTTCATTTTATCGAAGAGTGTGATCGAAACAATGTACCGATTGAACTCGTGGTTTATGAAAAGAATATGTTCAAGTGTACAGTACGTCACGCGTGGAATTTTATTTCACGTTTCCGACCGATTCCTGAACTGTATCATGCCGTTCAACGTGTTCACGGTTTACATGATTCACACGGACAAATGAACTATGCGACTGTGTACACAGACATGCTCGCCTACGGAAGTTCAATCCCACACGCTTTGTGTTGCATTGTCATTACAGAGCGCACTATTCCGATACGTACAGCGATTGAAATATACAGAAGCGCGATTATGATAGCACCAAAGTGCGCAGTGGATCCTAGCTACAACGTAAGTTTTGACGTGCGCTGCCCGCCATCTTCGTTACCGACACTTGCGAGAGGGAAACAGTTCACATTGGTGAACAACAAGGCGCAGGGATTGTTTTCAGTAGCCTTTCTGAAGGAATCATTGCCTACACTCCGCAAGTATTGTGAATACTTCGGTCTGCAGTATTCACATGAAAAAGGGTACACAGTGAAAGATCGACGTTTATACGAACAGTGGCAACGATGTACAGGTGCTATGGCAGACGAGTTTTGGTTGTTGAACTCGTATCTTATACACCTGCATATGGAGTCGAGAAGTCATCGTCCGATCATAGAACTCAAAGCTAAACACATGTGCGAGCATCTACCCGTAAACGATAACGTCATAGTCGCGGAAATGCACGAGTATCGTGCCAACGTTATACGCAGCGTCATGTTCAAAGACATGAATTCCGTCAAGACCGTAAGAGCGTTGGACATGAAACAACACACGCTCATGAGATATTACATCGGTATGAGTCTCGTGCGTAATGGACGTATGAAAATCAGTTTAGCGCATGTTTTAACGTACTTACGCAATCACAAGTAGAACGCGTTGTTTTTCCGTTCGGTCGAGATGATATAACTGGACGTGGAGTGGAAATCTTACTACAGTCACGCGATGGAAAGCAGACGTACCAGAACGGTACCGAGGAGAGTTACATTCAGCACTGAGTTAACGCTTTACCACGTTCCGACGTATTGTGAATCACGGTTCGTACGATATGAGAATGAAACGACAGGTGAAGAACATACAGCAGAGCGTTCGCAAGACTATCGCGAAGGAGTTGCACAGACCGGTAAGAAGGAATTTTCCGAGACGTGCGGTGGAGTTAAAGGGACTTCACGACTTGTACCAAGCGGACCTGGTAGAGATGATACCGCACGCGAAGGTGAACAAGGGATTCAAGTACCTTATGACAATCATTAACGCGTTTAGCAAGTACGCGTACGCTGTTCCGTTGAAAACAAAAACGGGCGTAGAGGTCGCACGAGCTCTGGAACCGATTCTTCGTGCTAATAAAATGAAATATCTGCAGACAGACAACGGGAAAGAGTACTATAACAGTAGCGTACAAAAATTGCTGAGCAGATACGGTATCGCACTCTATTCCACGTATAGTGAAAAAAAGGCCTCCATTGTGGAACGTTTTAACCGTACGTTGAAAACGCACATGTATCGTGCGTTCAGTGAACAAGGTCATTATCGTTGGTTGGATATGTTGCCGGAACTAGTCAACACGTACAACAACAGCGTGCACAGAACGATTGGAATGAAACCGTGTCAGGTGAAAGAATCCAACGAACGTACAGTGCTACAAAGGATTCGTGTGAACACAGCGAGGAGCATCGTTTATAAACGACCGAAATTCAAAGTAGGCGATCGTGTGCGTATAAGCAAACACAAAATGACATTCGCCAAAGGATACACACCAAATTGGACAAACGAGATATTTCTCGTTCATTCGGTGCGTACCGGCAGCGTACCCATTACCTATTCGCTAAAGGATCATACAGGAGAAGTGTTGAAAGGTGGTTTTTATGAACATGAAATCAGTAAATCGAACGTTGGTGACGTGTACTTGGTAGAAAAGATTGTACAACGTAAAGGCGATCGTGTAAAAGTCAGATGGTTAGGATTCGATGGTAAACACGATTCGTGGATACACAAGAAGAACTTGCTATAACAACTATTCGACTCATGGAAATAGAACCAGTATGCATCGATGCGTTATGATGACAACATGCACGCTGTGTACAGTGTAAAAGACATTGTGTCACATCCTGGTTACGATGAGTACATCGTGAACACGACTGCAAACGACGTTGAACGCATGCGTAGGATCTTGACAGTGCACGAGTACTGGCAACGGGTTATCAATCGTGTGAAGAGATTCCGTCTTAACGAAATAGTACCAAGTGGTACCGGATTCGATCACTACAAAGAATGTGTTTGGTCGGATCCGAACTGTGAAACGGGTCCGGACACTTGTGTATGCAGTTACATATCTACCGACTGCTGCAATATAGTGCGACTATTAAATAGACTGTGCACGGAACGTCAACATGAAAATATTGCAACAAGCGCACAGATTAAAAATAAAGGACGTGGACTATTCGAAATTGTGCGGCGATGGTGGTGGGGGTGGTTGTGGCAGAAAAAAACGTAAACACGGACGTCTTCTGCCCGATACCGTTCGTTCGATCATCTGCGGACCTTCTGCGTGCGGGAAGACAAACGTCATGTTCAACCTGTTGTTCGATGTAAACGGATTAAGATTCGCGAACTTATACGTGTTTTCTAAATCACTATTTCAACCCAAATATCAGATGCTGGAGACCTTGATGACACAACTTTCCAACGAAGGAATGGGTTATCACGCCTACAACGATAACGAAGAGGTACCGCCTCCCGACGAGGTCGATCCTGATTCTATTATGGTGTTCGATGACGTGTCTTGTGAAAGACAACACAATATACGCAAGTATTTCTCTATGGGACGTCACAGCGGTGTGGACGCGTTTTACCTTTGTCAGACGTACAGTCAAGTGCCAAAACAGTTGGTTCGTGATAATGCCAATCTAATAGTATTGTTCAAACAGGACGATTGCAACTTGAAGCATGTGTATAACGATCATGTCAACACGGACATGAAATATGACACGTTTAAGAACATGTGCGCTGAAGCGTGGAAAGATCGTTATGGCTTTCTCGTTGTAGACAAGGATTCTTCTATCGACACCGGTAGGTACAGAGTCGGTTTCGATCGTTTCATAGTAGTCGCACCTAACGATTAAACAAAAAAAATTGTCAAACGTTTAGCTAAATACACGTGTCCTGCTGTCAACGACTTTAGTTGTCGTACTACCGTTTATCGAGATGGATGACAAGAAAAACCGATTAGCACGTGATATCGACACGATCAGTGATGACATACGGAAGAAATACCGTGCGTTAAAACATGGTATTCGTGAAGAAGAAGCAACGTTATCCAAAAGTTACAAACCGATTCTGGAACCGTTACAAAATATTTCGCAAGCATTGCTTGAAAAGAAACGTAAAACAACAAATGAAAAGCCGATAAGAGTGAAAAAAATGAAACAAGAAGAAGAAGAGGAAGAAGAAGAAGAAGAGGATCCATTAGATGCAATTAGTAAGAGCGATGTAGGAACACCACTTCGTTCCCGAACGAAACCGTCTTTCCTGAAAACACCCGTGATAGCCGAAACATCAGGTGATGACGATGAGGACGATCCTAGTCAAAACATTGAAAAAATGTTAGACACACCGGAAGGAAGACGTGAAGCGCGTAGATATTTTCAGGACAAATACGACAGTGAATCGTTAGCGAACAAGTACATGCGTATATCGTTTCGTCCGAACGCGATCGTCTGATGGACTATACGTACGGTGTAAGACATGAAAACGGAAAATGGATGATTGGTGATTCACAGTTCGAAATCGATAAGGACGATACGATTCTTATCAACGGTAAACGATACAAAGGTACACCTGGACTCTACGAACTTGTATTCATGAAGCATCCTAATGAAAATATTTACAAGGAATCAGATCTGAAAGCGTACAAAGATATACTGCGTAACACCAACGCGCATAAGCAGTATTACTTAGCGAACGCACAGGTGAACGCGAACAGAGGTGTAAAGTATAAACGAATAATATCGCAACTGTTTCCACCGAAACGTACAGGACAGGGGCATAATAATATTGATACATCGTATATGACGCTAACGAGAAAAAAAGACAAAATCGATTACGTGCACTGGGACGATCCGAACGAACTGGTGGACAGATTGCGACTGTTAATGGCATCACAACGTGTTGGAAACAGTGGGCACACGAACGAAATCGTCTCCATAGTGGAAGAACTACGTGAAGCAGACATAATCGTATAACAAGAGCGGTATATATCATCATCTGACATTAGCAGCAGCAGCAGCATGGAATCGATCTTAAAGGACTCGTTAATGCCATGTGCTCCCTATTCGATTCTGAAAGCCGATAAAGTATAAATAATACTTTCGTACACGCACCGGGGGACATTCCACGTTTGGTTGTGACAACATGGATATCGTGCTACTGTTTATTATTTCGTGCACAAGTGCCGTCGTCGTCGCATCGTCCATTAACGCTAACGATGTAGATTTCGCTATAGATTATTTGGTGCGATACGGATACGTGCCCGACGATAGTTTACGACTCACGGACAACACTACCATCGATATGGACGCCTACCTTCGCACGTTTCAAGTGAATTACAATTTAACCGTAAATGGAGAATTGAACAATGAAACGATGAATCTGATGCGTGCGCGGTGATGTGGTAACGAAGATTTCGTGTCGTACACCTTACGAACGCCGTGGGCCAAGAAACGTCTGTCGTGGCGATTCTTTCACGGTAGCGTCAGCGCTATCGAAGCGTCGCGACAAGCGTTCGCTGTGTGGCAGAAACATTCGAATCTGGAATTCGAATATCGACCCAACGACATAAACGCAGACATGGTTATCGCTATGAAATATTTTAAACACAGGTGTCTGACTTCCAGGTGCACGATCTGCGGGTACGATTTGGACGGACGAGGAGGTATACTCGCTCACGCTTACTACCCGCCCGATTTACCGTATAACACTACTGAAATACATATGGACTACTACGAGTCGTGGAATTATACAAACGCAACCGAAATACCGGACGATCAGACCAGTTTTCTTCAGGTGCTAACGCACGAAATCGGACACGCGTTAGGACTGTCACATTCCCTCGAGAGGGATTCGATCATGTACCCGTTCTACGTACCACGCTCGGACGGACCGTTCGACCTGAGAGACGACGATATAAGAGGCACTCAACGCTTGTACGGGAAGCCGCCGCCGCCGCCCGCTACGACGTCGACGACAACGTCAACGTCGACGACGACGTCAACGACGACGACGACACCGACAACGAACGAGACCGTGCGGACGACAACGGATTTATGTCGACTAAAGAACGTTAACCAATTTTTAATAATCAACAGACATCTGTATATCGTGCACGATAACTTTTTGTGGACATTGGATATCGAGTCGAAGCGAACGGGCGAGAGTCCGCTTCTGTTAACGGATTGGTTGACTTTCTTACCGCCGACGTTCACCAACGTTTCGGCGATGTACCAGAGACCGCGGACCGAAGAAGTGGTGCTTTTCATAGACAACTATGTATACATGTTTGATATACACAGTCTGCAGCCGGTGAACGGGTATCCGCGTTCAATCACAACGCTCGGTGTTCGCACGATGACGAAAATAAACGCTGCAATACACACGTACACGGGTCGAACTCTTCTGTTGTACAACGATATGTATTACAGTGAGATAGACGAGTGCACGTTCACGATCAAGAAACATGGTTATGTTAAAGATCGTTTTGTCGGCTTACCAGAAGCCGTTGATAGTGCGTTCCGATATATCGACGGAAAAATTTATTTCTTCAAAGACACACACGTATACGTGTACGATGAATTTCTAGATACGATTGTAAAAGGAAAACATAACGACGCACTATCCGTTGTCGGAATAAAATGCATAGACAGTACGATCGTATCAAAACTAATCGATTTATTACGTGAATACGTATAAATGCCGTGCACAACGAACGAGGCGCATCATTCACGAGATGAGTGTCGACAAGTTTGGTAGACACCAGAGCGCTGTCAGAGCGCGAAGAGAGACGCGACGCAGTCTGCGAGAGGATATTGGTATCACAATGACCGAGGACGGACACTTTGATGTAGCGGGAAAAAAAATACATAATTTGGGCGAACCGTGCGATGATAGCGATGCCGTTTCACTGCGCTTTGTGCGTGACAATTGTCTGTTAGCTGGCGATTCGTCGACGGCGGCGCAAGGAATAGATGCGAAAGGTCGTAAGCTCGTCAACGTCGGCGCTCCTGTCGATCTCGCGGACGCTGTCAACAAGCAGTACGTAGACTACTCGTGCTTACGTTTCACACAATTGGTACCGAACAAGAAGAACGGGGCTGTCGTCGACGCACGAGACCATCGCATACAGTCTCTGAGGGAACCGATTCGTGCGAGAGACGCCGCGACCAAAATATACGTGGACTCGAAAATCATACCGAAGGATACGAACTCTAACCTAATGGTCGGCAATGTGCGGATAACACAGTTAGCTCCACCCATGAACAACAAGGACGCAGTGAATTTGGAATTTTTGAACCGACACACGATCACCGCGGTAAACGATGCTTATTTCAACGCACAAGGAAAAACCATTCTAAACGTTGGCGATGGTGGCGCACGGGCCACAGATGCAGTGAACGCGCGTCAATTGGAGGACGTGAAGCGGTACGCGAAGAGCGAAACGTACAAACTCGCAAAAGTGTTCCAACATCGTTGGGAGAAAGTGGTATCGTATATCTATAAATTGCATACACGCGCAGCGCGTACTTCTCTTGGTGCCGAAGAGGCAGACTTACTACTTATGAACAAGACGGAGACGAGCGTGTTGATTAGTGATCTGGACAAATCCAACAACGAGCAAGATTGGAGATCTCTTTATCGAGAGCAAACGAAACAGTAGTCATGTATGAACTACGTAGCCGTGTTGATAAAAAAAAAGGGGGGCGTGGTCTTATCGGAAAAATAGTTAAAAGCGCGGTACCATTCGTCGCGAAGTCAGTACCTACACTGATCAATCGAGCGGTGGACGTATTACCGGTAGAACTACATCTGCCTGGCTACAGGTTCTGCGGACCAGGAACGAAACTAGAGGAGAGACTGAGTCGTGGTGATCGAGGAATCAACGAGTTAGACGAAGCCTGTCGCGAACACGATATCGCTTACAGCAAGTACAAGGACAACGAACGACGAGGTATAGCGGATCGTGTGCTAGCCGGTAAAGCGTGGGAACGAGTTAAAGCTTTGAATTCAGGCATCAGTGAAAGAGCGTACGCAGCAGCCGTAGCAGCAGCAATGAAGGCGAAATCTGCGTTAGGCAGCGGGCTATGCTGTAGTGGTGGTGGTGGTGTGCGTAAACGTCGACGTCGCACCAGACGACGCAAGCCGGTTCGACGCACGATAATCAGGAAGAGGAGGAGGACGACGACAACAGGGACAGGAAAACGACGAAGAAGGAGTGGCGGTAAAAAGGCTTCAGGACTCTATCTTCGACCGTACCGAAAAAACTAATCAAAATACCCGTGCGTGCATTGACCGATCATGATCTTTATGAGTACACGAAACGATTGCGTATACCCTATTTCAGAGGTGTGTACATGCGCGACGCACTTCCTAGTACATCACCGTGGGTGAACGAAAGTGCGATCGTGAATCTGGACGATGCTAGCGGACCGGGCACGCACTGGGTATGCTACAAGAAGCGAGGCGACAGAGTCTGGTACTTTGATGGATTCGGCAATCTACGTCCACCTGTCGAGCTAATGTGGTACTTTGGATCGAACGTGACCGACGTTCATTACAATTACATGCGAAAACAGCCGTCGGATACAGTCATCTGCGGACATTTATGTTTAGAGTTTTTGACATCGAACGATCAGTAAACTACAAGATGTCTTCGCTTACGGTCACCGTCACAGGAACGGATCCGAGCGCACTGGTTTGTGACTTTTTTCCACCGCTTGAATTGACGGACGGTGAATGGTACGCAGGACTGCTGGACTTTACCACAAACAACTCTATACCGAACGTGGAGAGTGGAAAAAACAATGTCTTTCCTGTACTAAAGGGAGCACGTAAAACGTTAGACCCTGTCAATATACCGACCGGTGTGTATGAAATCAGTGATATTGAAACGTACCTGAAAAAAGAACTAGCAGACCCGAAATTTTCTCTACGACCCAACAACAACACATTGAAATGTGAAATTTATTGTTCATATGATATCGATTTCGGATGTACAGAACACACGATCGGTACCATGTTGGGTTTTTCCAAGAGCCGCAAGTTAGAAGCGTATATATTACACACGTCGGATGCGCCTGTAAACATTAACAAATTAAACGTTTTGGAGATAAGGTGTAACGCTGTTCAAGGTTCATACAAGGCGGGTCGAAACGAGCATATATTGCACTCGTTCTATCCAACAGTTGAGCCAGGATTCAAGATAGTCGAAACGCCTAGAAACGTCATTTATTTTCCGCTTAACGTACTACACTTGCGTAACGTTACAGTGTCCGTACACGATCAGGACGGTGATATTGTGAATTTTCAAGGGGAAGTCATCACCGCACGTATACATTTGAAACGTGTGTAGTAATCATGGGAATTTATTTTACCGAAACCTCCATGATGATGAAGAGCGGAGGTAGCGACGGCTTGCGCTACAAGATAAAAGAGGACAACACTTTTGGAAAAGGTATCAGTAGACGTTCGTCGTTGACACGATTAACAGCAACTAACCGACGCTACCTGATTTCACTAGGATTCAAACTCAAGAGAAACAAGTAACATGACGGACAGCGGTATAGTCTTATCGGTTGAACGTCGACCGTTCTTTGAAGACAACATCACACATTATGAATATCATCCTCATGCACCGTACGCGTCGGCGTCACGATATGGAAATAATGATGAGATACGCATACCTATCCTGCAACAGGAAGTCTTCACTTTACCGATGGAAAGTTTCCTGTACGTTGAAGGCAAGTTGAGCAAAAAACCCACTGCCACTGGTAATGTGAACGTGAAAATGATAAACAATGCGATTGCGTTTCTCTTCGAAGAAATCCGTTACGAATTGGCCGGCGTGGAAGTAGATCGTACCAAGAGTGTTGGCATCACATCCACTATTAAAACCATACTATCTGCCAGCAAGCAGGACATTGTTTCGATGCAAAATGCCGGTTGGGTTGCTCCTACAGCTGACGAGCTAACACCATCTGGTAAAAATAATGAATTCAACTTTTGCATACCGTTGAGGATGCTGATGGGATTTGCTGAAGATTTCACACATGTTATTTTAAACATGAAACAAGAACTGATACTATTACGCACTTCCACTGACGTTAACGCTCTGTTCTCGTCTACGGATGCGCCCGCTAACGCTGATATAGAACTAACAAAAATCTCTTGGATGATACCGTTCGTGTACGTGAACAATGAAGTACGGATACGATTATTGGATATCATACGCAAAGACCTACCACTATTCTTACCGTTTCGTAGTTGGGAACTGCACGAGTACCCGGTTTTACCAACGACTGACAGACAGACTTGGACAGTGAAAACAACTACACAACTGGAGAAACCGCGGTACGTGATACTCACCTTCCAGACCAGCAGAAAGAATAATCTGAAAAAACATGCCGGCGAATTCGGTCACTGCAATGTGACAAATGCGAGACTCTTTTTGAACGACAAATACTACCCGTACGATAACCTGAACCTGGATATCGATAACGGACGTTATGCATTGCTGTACGACATGTATACACGATTTCAAAAGTCATACTACCACAGAAGTCAACCCAACGTACTTCTAACGCCTACTGAGTTCATAGCAAAAGCACCGTTATTCGTCTTCGATTGTAGCAGACAGGATGAGTCGCTCAAGTCTTCACCAGTCGACGTCAGATTGGAATTCGAGTCATCGAGCAATTTCCCCGCTCAGACCGCGGCCTACTGCTTGATACTGCATGATTCGCTCAACGTGTACACTCCGTTATCCAACACAGTGCGCAGACATAATTAAACATTTACTATAAATTATTGTTTTTTTTTGCTGTAAATATAATGTTGCTTTTTAGAATGTAATGTATGTGTTACATGTATGCGATTTTTATTTAAAAAAAAAAAGTAATCAATTTTTATGTATTTGCTGTAAATAGAATGTAATGTATGACTTACATGTATGTAATTTTTTTATTAAAAAAAAAATGTAATCATTTTTCATGTATTTTATTTTGTGGAGGGGGAAACGATTATCCTCTTCTTCCTATTTTTTTTTTTGCTCAGTGTTTCATCAACACGACTCGCGAGAGGACGCACAAGATGCTTTCACACGATTTCGATGATGATGATACCAAACCCAAGAACGACCGCTATTTCAAACAATGCGGTGAAGCGACAGCAACAACAATCAAGTCCTTATCACCAGACGATAAAGAAGTGCAAGTCATCTTAATTCAAAAAATCACATCTCCGTACCCGCGTTACAGAAGCTTGGAAAATCGTTTAAAGAGTTTTAAAGAATGGCCTGTATCGTTAACGATAACACCTAAAGAATTATCAGAAGCGGGTTTCTTTTACACTGGATGCAACGATAGAGTGATTTGTTTTTGCTGTGGAGGCGGATTAAACAAATGGGAACGTGGAGAATATGCTTGGATGGAACACGCACGTCATTTCCCTGCGTGCTCTTACGTAATGTTAATGAAAGATAAAAATTTTATCATCAAGGCACTGGGTATCGTTACCGAAGCGCAAGCACCAACAGCAATAGCGACAGCAGAGAACGAACAACGCGTCGACACTATCAAGGAGAATATAAAAAACATAGAAGGAAGCTCTAATCGTGATACAATGTGCAAAGTCTGTTACGCACAAAACGTGGAAGTTGTACTTATTCCCTGTCGACATTTTATCACATGTGTGAATTGCGCCATAACCCTACATACTTGTCCTTTATGTAGAACCACATGCACCGCTTACATGAGAGCGTATTTCTAGTTCATTTTCACGCCTTAATTTAATCGATTAGTGAACACAAGGTTTGAAAATATATGCTGCCGTGGCAAAAGTGTTTAATCCAAGTCCACTAATATCGCATACCTCAGTGTTTGAACAGCACGCGTTGAAGACGGACGCATGGAGCTGTTATCTCCGTACCAGTACATACGCTGTAGTGAATTAAAGCACACAATACTATACCCTATAGACATTTTTGTATACAACATTTTGACCTGTAAATTTGTTGCACTGATCCGTGACGAAAATATAAGGTACAAAATAAACGTTCCGAAAAAATTCTTTACGAGCGTTTCACAACATACAACGTGTCTGTTCCGTAAGACGGACGGATCTGCAGCGTTCTTAGTAACACCAAACACATTATTTATAACGAAAAAAGGATGTGCGAGGATAATCTAGCAGTCATCCTTGACTTTCACTGTTTCATCGGCAACGATGGAAACGAACTCGTTAAGGAACTATCCATTATGGATGTCACTGCATTTGCCAGCAGACATTGGATATTTTCACCTCCAGCAAACATGATTGTTTCGAATCATAAACATGCGAGGACAAACAGATGGTTAACAGAGCATTATCATGGACTAGCGTGGACGGACGGGGACACATCGTATGAACATCTTGTACCGATATTAGAAAAATATACATTTCCTTTTAAATTTGTGTTCGTAAAAGGATTGCAAAAAAAAAATTTTCTACAGAAGCGTATCGTACATTTTAATATTATAAATTTAGAAGATTTCGGTTGTCCTAAACTCGATCAATTACAATCAATACATGGAACAGTCTGTCTCGCGCACCACTTACTTCCAGAAATATGTACAAATACTAGAGTACACGCTTTACGCGAGTGGGTTGTATCAGATTTTAGAGTAATCAATATGTTTCTAATAAATTACTAATTGAAAACATTATTGTTTAGCGCTTACGTAAAACAAACTAACCTTTCTGACGATTACATCACTCTGTATAGTCATATAAAAAAAATTAGCTTCACCGACATGTTCTAACACGCATGAGTGCTGTTAATTAAATCATTCTGTCTATTCATAAAAAAAATAACCGAGTCGTCTCCTCTTCCCCGCCTACCCATCGAGTCGTGAGAAGTCAAGTCGTATCCTGTTCACACGGATAAAAATAAACGCTTACTGTACGATAAAAAAATTAGCTTCAGCAACATGTTCTAACACGCATGAGTGCTGTTAATTACATCATTCTGTCTATTCATAAAAAAAATAACCGACACGTCTCCTCTTCCCCGCCTACCCATCGAGTCGTGAGAAGACAAGTCGTATCCTGTTCACACGGTTAAAAATAAACGCTTACTGTACGTTATGTAGTTCCCCCTCTCTGGTTCCACCTCCACAACTACCTCCCTATTTATTCCGCTGTGCGCGAGCGTTATTCGTTCAGTCCTTGAGAGACGCGCGAGACAAATATAAAATTCTTTATTTTAAAATGGCATCATTCACTGAAAAATTTGCAACTATTAGCGCAATTGAATATAAAAAAATAAAAGAATTAATAATCGGTGTAAAATATCCGATAGAAGAAATGCAGAATATAGACGCGAAGTACGGGAAAGCCGTACTCGTCACTCTTCAAGATTATAAAGACCCTAAACTAAAATATCGCGTATATCTACCTAAAAGATACGCGAGCGTTTTCGAAGATGATAAATTAAAAGATTTAGTACCGTGTTCGCTGCATCTAATTTTTCGTGGAGAAAAGGATAGAGCGTACATAGTAGAAATTGTACAGTAAGACCGAATGGACATACTCACTTACCATGTATAATTTTCATTTTAAATACACATAATTGTCATTAGCTGCACGTACAATTATATATTAACATGTACTTAGTTGTATTTTAATTTATAATATATTGTGCTTACACATATATTTCATTTAATTTAATTATATTTAATTATCAATGTATTTACTGTATATCTAGATAATAAAACAAGGCTTACATGGTGTACATTTTAGAGTAAGCCTGGATAGACATCTTCAAAATTAACAAATATATTTGTTCAAAATTGTCATTGCACACGTACACAAATAGTAAATATAATGTGCTTACACTTATTTATTTTAATATAATTCAAAACAATTATTAAAACAATTACAAATAATAAATTATTATGCGTAGTGAATTTATAAATTAAAATCTAATTTGCTTACACATAATATAAATGTATACAAATGTATTTATTAGTTTTACTTATCTGTAATTCATACACAATTGTCACATATGTTTACATATTAATTTTTGTCATTACTGTGTACGTCATCATATTTTAATTTGTAATTACTTTATTTAGATGAATATTGTACACAAATGTCATATTGTATATCTTTACATATTATGTATTTTGTACTTGTCACCACTGTTTACTATTACATAATATTTATTTTAAATTGTAATATATTTTGATTACTTGTATTTTAATTAAATAATATTGCTTTAAAATTTTTATTCTATATTTATTTCACAAATCCTTGAAAGATTAACACTAATCATCACTCAATATACAAGCTAAAAGAAATGTTGCGCAATGTGCATTCATGTGTTATTACATATAACTAATTTAAAAAATCAATATTATTAAACAATAATTGCTTGATTAGAAATTACAAAAATTATTTTAAAATAAAACTTACCTTGTACGAGCTCTAGTTGAGAATTGCTTGATTATATTATATTTTAGAAATTAAAAAATTATTTAAAAATGAAACTTACCTTGTACGAGTTCTAGTTGAGTTACTGAATGTGAATCTCGTCGAACGAAAATTAAAAAAATTATTTAAAAAAATGAAAATTATTTTAAAAAAAAAATGAAACTCACTCTGTACGACTGAATGTGAATCTTAACGAACGAAAATTAAAAAAATTATTAAAAAAATGAAAACTTATTTAAAAATGAAAAACTCACACTGTACGTGTTCTAGTCTCGTTGAACAATGTGATGATGTGAGCAATTCGTACAGCGTATATATACGCTATCTCAAGGATGAACGCGAAAGCAGCTGGTATCAACCAGAGCTGCTACACGTGCAGTCAAGGACAACCATTTAGCTTGGCTTTTCTGTTTCGACGACAAAAAAACCTAGAGCTACTACACGTGCAGTCAAGGACAATCACTTAGCTTGGCTTGGCTTTCTGTTTCACACAATAATTTATGTACGGTCATCACTTCGTTCACACACACACACACACACACGCACACACACACATTAACAAATGCACAGACAGCTGGAGCCCAATTAAAATATTACATCACCAACGACTTGTGTTCTTCAAATTATGTACGGCTATTAAAGCCTCAGCTCTCACGCTTTGGTAATAGATGGCTAGACAATTACATCATCACCAGCATGTGTACATATGCTCAGATAGCCGAAGCCAATTATTATTCATTAGTTAGTCAACGGCTAGGGTTCTGTTATTAAACAAATGGATGTACGCACACACAAGCGCGCACAGACAGCTGGAGCCCAATTAATAATATTACATCACCAACGACTCGCGTTCTTCAAATTATGTACGACTAATAAAGCTTTCGTTCACACGCTTTGGTAACAGATGGGCACACAGATGGATTGATTACATCATCACCAGCATGTGTACATATTATGCTCAGATAGCCGAAGCCAAATCATTACAACTAGACATTCAATTATGCAATGCATATCATGTGTATTTTCTTACATGTACACAACACTACTCATTTTTTTTACGTTCGTGCAATATAGATTACTATAGTAATAATTGAATCGGTTTTTTTTAAACGGGCGTAAGTCCAAGAAAGTAAACTTTCGGAAAACTAAAAAACACTGTTTAAATCAAAATATTTCACTTAAAATATTTCTAAAAAAATGTCAACATGTAAAGAAATTCAATTTACAACAGGATTCAAAATTTTACACTTGTATCTTTATCCATAATTTAGTTACATAGCTCTAAAAATGTGAAAATATCGCCCTTTTAAAAAAAATCAAGTTGCAAGGAGATAAAAAACCATTAAATTTCAAGTAAAAACTGTTATTTTTATTGTAAGACAATGTTTACAATTTACTAAAAAGATAGTAAAATTACTTAAATGAGTTTAAAAGAGGAAAAAAAAATCAAAGATGTAGATTTGAGGCCATATTTCTGATTTATGGGTCATCGTTGGTTTCTTCAACCTCGAAATCGCTGGTAATCTCTTCAGATCTGCCATCAGTTGGCCAGTCACAAATTTCTTCGAAAAATCCCCGATGCTCGTCTGGAATGTAGGCTCTCAGTTTTTTAATATCTTCCATCTTTGCAGTTTTTATTGGCACTCGACCTTGGTAAGCCTTAACCGAAGGTGGGGAGAGAGTATCTGCTTTTGTCTTAGCCAGTAAAAAGTTGTGATGAATAATACCATTTATTGTAGGGTAGGCTTTAACACATCCTTTTAACTTAGATTCATAAACGAACATAAAGAGAGTACTAATCTGAAAGTACATTTTATCCTTCTTATCTGTGTTTTTTCCTTTTGTTTCTTGTGATATACACGATTTTTTGTAAAACCTTTTTTGCCATTTATTGAAATCTAAAACTATGTCAGATGATGTAACCTCATGAACAGTGAACTTATTAAACCGTGATGAGTTTTGCAAAATTATGTCAGTTATTTCATGAACATCAAAAATGCGGTCATGTTTCTTTAAAGCCTTAGATATTATTCCGAAATCCCTGTCACACGGGAGGAAACTGTGGCCGCGAACAGGGAAATACTGAGTGACCTTCTGGAAACGACCTGAATCTGTCAGGTATAAGCAGAACCTTGACAACGCTTGGTTTTTGTTTTGGCCTGAACAGTTATCACTGAACAGACGAAGCTCAGTGTATTGGCTTGGTACTGATTTTAGGTATTCATTAAGAAAAGAGCAAACCTCATTAGGGCCTTTTCGTGCTACACCCTCGTGGTACAAGAATAATGTTGTGTCGTTACTCTTAAGATTGTGTATTCCAAAGCAATTAACTGACAACTGTCTCATGTAGTATAATTCCTGAACGGGAATTTTAGGAATAGATACAGTTTTCATGTAATCAAATGCTAACGACAAAATATGTTTTTCATCTTTACCTTCTTGTGACTGTTCGTGCTGCAGTGCTGAGTAAAACTTTTTACTTCTTGATTTATGTACCATAAGCTCTGCAACTGCCGCTCGTTTAGCTACATTATTTAAAGTAGGACTCTTAATTTTCACATTAAGCTCCTCACACTTACTACATACATCAACTTGCGGGCGGCCAAATGGATAATTGAAATTGTCTCTATAATATTGCCAATAAAATGATTTGCTTACTATAGGCCTAACGTCAGGGTGTTTTTGCATGTACAACTTCCACATAGTTTTAATATTTAGATCAGGTGATAAATAGTAGCTTTTCTTACCCTTGTAATGAGTTTCTTTCAAAGGGAAAGACTTTATGTGCTCATCCACAAGTCTGTGGATTTCAGCAGGCAAACTATTACTTACATTCTTGCCTCTCTTATCTTCAGGGGTTTGACCGATAAGTTTGAGATGTCTGATACGTCTTACCCTTTTCTCACTTATAGCAAATACTGATAAAAATGCATTAAAACATATCTTCATTCTCTCGGTACCCACAAGAACATTATAATAAAATGAGGCACTTTTCTGCTCTGTATTCATCACATTATCCCTTGGCCGTCTACGTTGCACGTTCACGACGTCAATAAGTCCCTGGAGAAACAAATCCTGTTCATTTTTCGAAAGAATATTGTAGAATCTGTTGAAAATATCCAGACAATTTTCCTCCCCAATTTCTTGTAAGCAATTTTCTTTGCATCTGAAACAAACCCAGAAACTCTTAGTGTTAACTTATAGGCTATAAACTTAAACTGAAGACAGCAAAACGTTTTATTAGCTGTTGTAAAGAATACTGTCTTGGCTGCAAACTTTGATCATTGTACTAGGCCTAATAAATTTAATAAAACACTGGTGGGATTACAATAAAAAATTAAGAGGTTATGTATACTGGCAAATAAACATTAGCGACACATGAAGTATATTTTGTTAATGAGTAATTTTAATAAGGTTTGGAAATGTTTAAATCTAAATAAGTAACTAAGATTTATCTTACCTGCAAGAGAATTCAGGTTTTTTTGCTGGAACTTCCTGGCCTCTGTGATTGACATAGGGCTGCCCACTGAGTCGGGCATTTTTTACTATATTTACTTTGTAACGTTGGGGGTTTTGGCCCTTTCTTTTTCTTGGGCTCCCAATTACGATATTTTCATCCATTAGCCTGTCACCTACAACTACTAAACTATTAAAACTGTAAAGTAAGCCTACAAAGACTGTACAAGGATGTTTAGTAACCTTCACTACAATATTTTGGAGGTTATAATAACAATAGACAAAAATGAGCAGTAACAGCTGACTGCAGATTTTTTTTAACAGGCGAAAGTCCAGAAATCAAACAACAGAATCCATAGAGGAAGTGGACTTATGCCTTTTTAAAAAAAACTCTTTTGGACTTGCGCCCTTTTAAAATAAACCAAAAAATTAAAATGCTGATTTGACCCATTTCCACTCATGATAAAATCGCCCTTTTAACAAAAATCGATGTATTCTGATGTTTAGACTACAAAACCACCAAAACCTGAAAATCGAAAAAAAATGGACTTACGCCCGTTTAAAAAAAACCGATTCAATTATTTATGCATAAATATATATTTCATGAGTTGGCAACAATGGTGGCAGTGTAAACATATACAAAACCTGTACACTATAACACATGCACGAGCCGACAACGTGGCCGGCACAAGTTGACAACGTCGACGGACAATGGTGGCAGTGTAAACATATACAAAACCCGTACACTATAACACATGCACGAGCCGACAACGTGGCCGGCACAAGTTGACAACGTCGACGCTTTTCCAACATGGCCGCCCTTCCGGAAAAACAAAACATATACCCAAACCATACACTATAACACACCACGATCCGGCAACGTGGCCCAACCTTAACCAGCACACACGCACAATCCGACAACATCACAGCTTTCCCAACATGGCCACCACACACGGCGGAGGCGTGGCTATGTTCGCCGTTCGCCCTTCGCCGTTGACGTCGTCGTTGACGTCGTCATCGTCGCTGGGCGGCGGCCTGGTCGTGACTTGATCGTCGCCCGTCGTGGTGGGGTCGTCGTCCATTTTGTCGGCGAACGGCGGCCACGCCTCCGCCAATCAACGCACACGTAACCACGCAAAATGGACGACGACGACAACATGGCCGAACGCCGACAACATGGCCGACAACTTCGGTACGCCCATCGAGGTAACGTGGGACACACCACTACCCCCCCCGGTCCATCATAACCTCTGCACATGACGACACGCTGCGCCGGAAGTCTACCCCCACCACATGGATTTTTGAATTTCGCGCCAAAAGGGGGGGCTGTGAAGTCACTTCCGCGTTAGAACTCTCATTCTTACCCTACTATTGTTTATAGTAATTATTGTTTTGTAAAGACATTATTAATTGATTGTTTTTTAAAAGTGTTCATGGCATTTTATAATTGTTAATAAATCCCAATTTATTTACCAGTGGAACAGAGTTTTTGATTTTTTTTCAAATAGTTTAATTTTTATGATCAGTTCTATCAGAAGGTGGCGGTAGAATTTGAATGTTCAACACCATTCAAATTACAGTTAAACCATTATTTTACATTATTGTGCATGTGCATTATTCAGGATATTCAAATAGAATCTCCATTTATGTGTATTAAGTGTATTTTGCAGCAGAAGAAGTCACCAACCAGAACATTGAAAACAGCCACATATGGTAAGTGGGGAGGTTGACAGTGAAGTGCTAAATACTCTTTTAAACTAAAGGAATTAAACGTGAACACCCACACCAACGCTATTAATAATCACACAATCATATTAATAATAATTCAATTTAACTTATACTCGACTAGAGTATATCTACACATATCAATCTACACATCAACTCTACTGTAACACTAATTACATTTGTTTGGCATTCTAACAATAATATATACATTTACTCACATTTGTTCACATTTTATTTTATGAAAAATATTATTTTTCATATACTAATAGTCTTATCAAAATACCTTCTGTTCTCTTTTCTTTAATTTTTCACTTTTCCAATTATTTTACTACATAGGGTATATACTGTTATAAATTAAAATAGTGTACAATTATAGTACCTTGTTTGTTTAATGTATTTATCAGTCTTTCGTTATCTGAAAGCTTTCCAATTCTTAGTATTGTGTTTGTTTACATCAGGTTTTACAATGATGGTCAGTTAGTTTCTCATAATTCAACTACTAAATTACTACTATTACATCTGAGATGTGTTCTCATAGCAGTATCAGATATTTCTCTAATTACTGATAACATTTTTTGTAATCTTTTAATAAGTTTCGATTGTGCATTTTGATTAACTATCTTGTCACATAGTGTCTGTTTACATCTGGTTCTACAATTATAGTCAGTTAGTTTCTAATAATTTAATTATAAAACTACTATTATTATAATTGTGATATGTTCTCATAGTAGTATCAGATATCTCTCTAACTACTGGTAACATTTTTAGTCATATTTTAATAAGTTTTGATAGTGTATTTTGATTAAATAACTTGTCACATTGGGTTTCTGTTCTTTTGACTTTATGATATCATATTTAATCTGATTTATTTGCTGTGTATTTCAGCACAAATGTTATTTATTAGTTTGCATTACTATTCATAATTAGTCTTTGGTTGAAACAATTGTTGATAGTTGCTTGGTTTAATTAATATACATGATCTTATGTTATAGGTGCACTTTCTATGAGGTTATGTTTCAGTTATCTGGTAACAATTTGCAACATATTCTTATGCAGTATTTGATTCTACTATTATCATTTCATTATGGTATTCTATTACAATGGTTTAATTATTAAGTAATACACATGTTTACACTATTTTTCTAAACAATAACACAAGTATTCTTAATCTAATAGTATTACATTTCTTGTTGCGTTGTACCTAGATTTTTGGTATATTGATTGTTTGATACCTAACACACTAGCTTATTTGTTACTATTTGTTCTGGACTTTATTTATATTTTATTCTGTCTTGCCGTGGCATTCAGTTATATTTCATTTTAAGGTTTACAAAGCTTTTATTATCATTTCCTATGAACAATTATTTTACTGTTCTATCTCACATTTCTCTTGGTGGTCTTATGATTATCTATTTTGGTTTACAATCTTGATTAAACTGGTCACACTAATTGCCTGTGCATTTTAACTAGTTAATCTTGGATTCTTCCACTTATAATGGTAACTCATTTTCCTCTGTTATAAACATTCTCACTTGTATTGTCTGTGGGGTTTATTTTGGGTAAAAATGGTTAACTTGTTACAGGTTGTCACACTTATATTAAGTTTTCACTGTTATTGTTTGTGTTGCTCAATTATGCTAAACACTGCTTTCTTTATAGTTGATCTTCGAATAATCGTTACACTTCTTCCGGTCATTGGTATAGTTCCTTGTATACCTGGTGAATGGTGATTTCTTGTATTGTCCATATATTATCTTCATTCTTCATGTTATGTTTCCTTTGCTCTTCTCCTTCATCTCTTCTTCTGTTTAATTGTTGTTCCCCATCGGTGTTCTCCTGGGTTGTACATTACTTGTGATAATCAATGTTCTCTTATTCTTGTCATCTTCTTCAATATTTCCATTTGTGGTAGTCATTGGTCCATAGTATATATATTAATAAATAAATTTGTTTGTTTTACCATCATTGTGGTTGTTCTTGAGTTGTCTCCTCTTCATTTTAATAGTTATGGTTTTTGTTGTTTCCCCTCACTGTTTGGACTCTGTTGTCTTCTCTTCATTTTGATGATTATTTTTATTGTTTCCCCTCACTGTTTGGACCTATTGGGCCTGGTTTCTAACATTTTATATTGGCTCGTTGTCATTTTCTCTCTCCTTTGTACTCGATGATGCTATATTACTCATCCTTCTTCTTTGTTGGATTTTTTCAATAATATATCCTTGTAGATACACAATTTTTGTCTACATTATTTTATGTACTTTGAAATATTTTCATGATCTCTCGTTACTTGACGTAATAATTAGTTACTTTATGTAACTGCCAAATTTGGTACGTTACAATATATATATATATTATAACTTTACTTCTATGCGTTATTGTTATGTCGTGTTGTGTGTGAGTACCCACCTGCTGTCTGATCTTGCAGATTCTTCCGACTAGGGCGTGTGGATTTTGGATTTGAAGTTCGCAAGCAAGTAATTTCTAATTATTACAACAACACACAAAATAGGTTACTTTAAAGGGGGAGAGTTTTGTGAGACTGGTAGGCTTTATCGTACAACAATAAAACACTGTTATATGGGGTAATAAAACGTTGTTTATTACACCAACAACACACAAGAATAGAATGGTTATTATTTTATGAATTTCTTACAGTGTAAACAATGAATCAATGTTTTTCGATTGGTCAATAGTTGAAAGAAACTGAACTCGTTCTTTGGCGAGTTAATTGCAATTTAAATTTTACTTTATTAATTGATTTGTATTTAATTAAATTTATTTAATTAAATTGAATCTAAAGGTTCATGAAACAAAATATAAAACTACGAAATTAATTAGAATAATTAATTAAAATAAATTAGACGTGACAGTCTAGTTCACGTTATTTCATTTCTAGTGATTCTACTTCTGATCTACTGCAGTATGATCTAAGATTAGATTGTCAGTTAAGATTTGTATAGCGCTTTTATACTACTTCTATTTCTTAAGTATAACTTACTAAAGCCTTAAACTGCTATACAGATTATCACAACGAATTTACTTTTTAATTACTAGAGTCTTTGCTTTTTGTTTGGCACCTGAATTATTTGAATTACAATGTTTTAATTGAAAAATAGAAAATTTGATCTGAAAAATAAATAAGTGGATTTTGCTTTTCTGTTACTGAAGAGGATGTCGTCCCGATTTGTCCCTCGTCGATTCGAGTCCTTGGTTAGAGAAAGTAATCTACTTAGACCTGCTGGATTCGGTCGTGGAGTTCAAAATTCGGCAACACTCTGCTTCCTTGCTGTTTGTGAATATTTTAACGTCTGCTGCTGTCCGCTGGAACTGCTTCCTGTCCCTCGTCGATTCGCACGTTGCACGTCAGCGTGTGTGTGTGTGCTTCGTTCGGGTGGTCGCTCTGCTCGTCAGCTGTTCACCAATGATTTAGACGGCCTCTCTGCTGTATTCTTGAAGTCTGGTGGATCTCTTGCGTGCTTATGACTAACTGGTAGTACACAATAAGCTTGGTTGATGTCCTGAAGAGTATCTCGCCTTTCCGCAACAATTACGAGCTATACAGATGATTTGTACTTAGTGTGTTCGTAATTGCGTGTGTGTTGACCACGTAGAGTCTTCTTGTTGATCTTCACCACTTTGGTTACTAGACGATCGAAGGACTACGTCTTAACTTCGTGAGTACTGACAGAAGAGTGAGTTTTCAACCAAGAAACACCGCACTAGCCGGGGCTCGCGTGAACTGATTTCCTTGGTTGGCACACTCTCCCTACCACATAAAATTTTGAATTCCCTTGGTCCGTGAGAATGAAGTTAGGTTCCCACAGACGGAGAATAGAATATTATTATCTAATATAATTATCCGGCGGAACCAATTTGTCGCTCAGGATATCCTGTGCTTATTTAATTTTGCAATAACTTGGTTGCAAACCAAGTTGTGTGAAATCTAAAATATACAATCTGTCAGAAATTATTATCTTTATAACATATTAAAGTCTCTTTACTGTATCTCTATTTTTACAGAAGTTATTCAATTATTTTAATTAACTCTTACATTCGTTAATTATATTGCATCAAATTTGCACACGTCATTACTAATATCTCGGCAAACATTTTGGCTATATTGGATTTCGCCTTTATTTATTAGTTTCCGAGATATTAATAATTAACAGTTTGGGTGTGGTCGCTTCTTTGTACAGCGAACTGATTACATAATGACCACGTGTGCGTCGCTTTACACAGCATTATTTTCAATGCGCTACATTCAAATGGAGTTTTGACTGTTACTTTTTATTTAAATATGCTTTCAGTATGCGGTAAACATATAACCACAAATAGTTAATATTTGGTGCTGTTATAATATATATATATATATATATATATATATATATATTGTAACGTTTAGACCTGTTAACTGTTGTTACAAATAAAAGGAAAAAAAATATTTTATGTTTGTTATGGTTAAAATTTAGGATTAATCCCAAATTTGTGTTTTGTTGAAAATTTCGAAATTCTGAGTATTATTTTGGTTTAATTTACACTTCTGTCAGATCTTAACAAAATCTGGAGTTAATCAGATTAACTCCTTTCAGCAATCGATTAATGATTTTGAGTGCTGCTCGAGTATCTCACTTTTAGTTAATATTTCTCGTCTTCCAGGAAATCTTGTAGTTAATTAAACCCTTAAATTAAAATGTGAAATAATTTTACAATCCAAATAGTTGAAATAAATTGATTTATTAACAATAATTAGTAATAATCGATGTTAAATCGATGTAGAGTAATTGTTCGACTCCGTCACAGGGATATATCGATATTTGATTACAGGTTAATTTTTTATATAAGTCTTAAAAAAAGGTTCTTTCAACGATTATTTTATATAGTCAGAGAAGGGCAGGCCTAGAAAGTATAACATATACAAGAAATTATCTTAATAATTAATATTTAACAAATTGTGAATAATATATAATGTTTAATATATTTGATTCACGGGTGTGAATCGTGGACCTTAGGGAAGGTGGAGAGTAACAGTCTTCAGGCAATGGAAATGTGGATATGGCGGAGAATGACAAAAACTAGTTGAACAGATAGGAAGACGAATTAACAGATCTTAGAGGAAATAAATGAGAATAGAACACTGCTTAGGAGCATAGAGGTGAGGAAGATTAAGTTGATAGGGCATGTGATCAGACATAGTGCTTTTTTAACTAACATCTTTAGGGCAAAGTAGTGGGGAAGAAGCACAAAGGAAGACCAAGAACTGCATACTTCCGCAGCACAATGAGTGTCGTGAATAGTGGGTCCTATGGAGAAATGAAGAATATCGCAATGGATAGAGTGACGTGGCTACAGCGACAAGGCATTGCCTTTAGGAGTTAAAAAAATATATTTGAATTCTCAAACCAATGCTGTAGGCTATGAGATCAGTCGAAGAAGGTTGCAGTGCATCTTGGGACCATCATGGCGGCTAGCTGAATTGATGAGGTTATACGTATATTTGGTCGCTGGAAAATCTCACAATAAATTCACCTTTATAACTGTTTTATGGATCTCCGAAATCGTGTATATTGTCTATTATGTTGTCTGAGGTATTCTGGGTGAGTGTTCAGTGTCCACTGGTGTTAATTGATTTCTATTAGAGGTGTTCACTTTATGTCTGTTCGTGACGAAGAATCGTTAATATGTTGTAGAGAGAATTATTAATATTATGTAGTTTCAATGGTTTAAATCACTTGTATTATGTGGTGTATTGTTCGTTTTCACCGTTGTCGTAGAGTATTTCATAAGTTTTGACTCGAAAAGTGTTAATTTATGTAACTCCCGTTTTTTCACTGATTCTAGGCTTTAACCATTTCACTCCATTATACGGTTTTAAGAACGCGATTCTGCATCGACTGTTTCGTTTGAATGTTAACAAAGAACTAACTAACTTCCTTCACCTTAGAAATATCTTGCCAAGATAATATTGGAAAAGTATTGTTAAAATAATTTTCACTTCCCATGTACATAATTCTAAGGTACATTATATATGGAATATTTTTAGTTTATTGTTCGCTTTCATTAACTATTAACCATATAATTGGTTTATTTATCTCAATCTGTTTAATTTGATATGTCATAGTCCATATTTGTTGAGATTTTTGTTAAAATTAACATATTTCTATCTTTTTGGAAATCTAGGCCCAAAAAACCTGTTTCCGTTCTTGTACACAATTACTGCCATTTTAAGTGTTATTAATATAATTATAATAAATTTCAAATGGTCACAAATCCTTTGCTTTCCTTAATAACTTATAAATTTAACATTTGAACTGTCTTTTAGTGATAATTTACTATTTCTCCTCTGAAATATTTAATTATTACATTTCAAAAATTTTCAATAATTTAAGATATTTTTCTATATTACTCTTTTAAATCATAGGATCATTTACAGTAGTTGTTAATTGACCAACAACATAAATCATAATCATACATAAATCTTGTTAGTTTACATGGTTCATTGGTGAATTAACTGGTTTATATTAATTTTTGTGAATTCATTATTTGGCCTAGAGTTTAGTATTTTACATATATGGTTTTTCAAATAAATTTAATTCTACTCCTCTTCTGACTCTTAAAAGTTAACACAACATGAAATAAAATTGTTTACATAATTATTGATATGTGTAGCATCTAATTCATGCTACTGTTACAAAAATAATATTTAACATTAATCAGCAGTCTTTAAAGTTAGACATGTTTGCTTAAACTGTTCTGAACATACAATTAACACATTTGTAAATTAATACAGCATCCATACTTAAACATTTTAAATAGTATGTATGCTGTTATATGACTAAAACATATAGGTACTAAACATATAGGTATTGAGCTAAACTAAATATATTAGTTTATACTAATTATATATTGAACTAATTAACATTTGAACTGTCTTTTAGTGATAATTTACTATTTCTCCTCTGAAATATTTAATTATTACATTTCAAAAATTTTCAATAATTTAAGATATTTTTCTATATTACTCTTTTAAATCATAGGATCATTTACAGTAGTTGTTAATTGACCAACAACATAAATCATAATCATACATAAATCTTGTTAGTTTACATGGTTCATTGGTGAATTAACTGGTTTAATTGTGTACAAGAACGGAAACAGGTTTTTTGGGCCTAGATTTCCAAAAAGATAGAAATATGTTAATTTTAACAAAAATCTCAACAAATATGGACTATGACATATCAAATTAACTGGTTAATTATATATATATTGATACTAAACATATATTGAGCTCTAAACATATAGGTATCTTATTCTATTAGAACTCTTTTAAAATATGGATTTCAGGGCTTTTAACAATAGCAGCCATTTAAACTTCTTAACTATATGAAAACTTAAGTTATTTTCAGTCCTTTCTGATTTTACTATTATTATTTAACATCCCCTTGTACAGTAAATATTTCCCTCACATATTTTCTTTGTTATTGGCATTCCTATGAATGTCTTGAGATAACAAAGTGAGCTAATTTAATGAAATATTGGAAATATTTTCCATTTTAGTATTTCATTATTTGTTAATTATAAAATATAAAAGTTATTTTATAGCACATTGTTTAAGTTATAGATACACTACTACTTGAATTTTATTACATTTCAAAACACTTCCACTAGTACTCATTCACTGTTGGTTCTGACTTAGTTTTATTATTCTCAGACCAGACCTTTAGTCATAATGGACTGTGAAGATTTGTTTATTTTTTATCATATAATAACTTTAGTTGGTGCACTTCTTATCATACTACACGATACTTTTGTTTATAAATAATTTCAATTTCATAAGGTTTTGGGGTGTTATACTTTTTTTAATGGTAACATTTGGTTTGGGGTTAATGGTAGTTAATAATAGGTTTTTATTGTGGTTCTTCCATCCTATTTCTAACTTTCTTCTCGTCTTCCTTCTTGTGTTATTCTTGGGTAAACCAAGGTACTCAGTGTTATTTTGTCCGATGGTTGGTTCGGAGTATCTTCTTTATTATCTGCTTTTAAATTTCTTCTTCCTTCTTGGGTTTGGAGTATCTTCTTTATCACCTGATACTAACTTTACTCTTCTTGTTTCTTCTTAGGTTTTGGGTATTTTCTTTATCACCTGATACTAACTTTAGCGATTTCTAAGGGATTCAGAGTTTCACGATCTATGGTATGGAGGACACTTAATCATAACAACCTTTATCCCTACCAAAAACAAAAAGTAAAAAATCTACATCCAGGAGACCCTGCCCTTCACTTGAAGTTCTGCAATTGGTTAAATATTCATCGGCAACTCTACAAATACATTTTATTTACCGATGAGTCACAGTTCAGTCGTGATGGCATAAACAACTTACGAAACGAACACTCATGGGCAGAAGTGAACCCTCATTCAACGGTGGAACGTAAATTTCAACAGCGATTTTGCTTTAATGTGTGGTGTGGGATTATTCATAATCAGTTGATTGGACCGTTTATTTTCCAAGAGCGCTTAACAGGTGAGGCGTACTTACAGTTTCTTCAAGAAGAATTGTCGACACTTCTTGAAGACGTTCCTCTTGCAACACGACGCCGGATGTACTTCCAGCACGACGGCGCGCCTCCACATTTCTCTCGTGCTGTTTCCACCCATTCGAATCAGCAATTCCCCGATAAATGGATTGGTCGTGGTTTACGTCAAACGTAAAAAAGTGTGTTTTTTGACTACGATTTTTGCGTTTTTCACCAGATTTCCCCCAAACTAGTAAAGTTACAGTTCTGGGACTTACTTTATTCAATTTTTCAGGTCAAAAACTATATGAAACCATCAAGTTTGTCCCTTAATTTGGGTTCCTAGAATTTCAGTACGGCCTAATATGACCAGAGGAGCTGATATCAGGGTAAAATATTTGGCTAGCCATAACTCGCTAACGAAGCGTTTGCGGACCTATATTTATATGAAATTTTTTCTTTATTTTTACATGTAGAATGAGCTCCTAAAGTCTCTGCATATCTTCGTGAATCACCCTATACATTTAAAAATTTTTCCTTACCACTTTACTAACTGATCCTCTGGTTGGATTTCGTTTCACTCACACGTCTACGTAATATTATGGTGTTTTTATATTTATTAGCTTTCCTTGAGAAACAATTCTCTTTTGAATTCACTTCTTTGTGAGTCGATAGAAACTGAGTTTGAAGTGTTGTTCTCATAGAAATCCATTGATCAATAACATGAAATATCTTGACAAAAAACCTAAGTGTTTGGCAAGAAATGTTTGGTTTACATCTTAATATTTTACTGCTCCTGGACTCCCCTGGACGAAACTTTTTACTTCGCTTTGTATTCCTTTTGTAAGGTACCGTAACGAATTATACTTTGTTCACTCACTACCCTCTCACGCAAGTTTCAAATATAACAAAGCTTCCAATTTGGTTTTCAATCGTGTTGTCTTACATTACTTTTATATATTTCATATTTCACATTATATTACTATAGTATTATGTGAGTGTGCGTGTGTCTGTAACTTCTGACGTCATGTATTTTAATTTTTTTAAAGAATAACATTTTTTGGAGGTTTACAATTCAGTATTATTATATTACATAACATAATATAATTATATTATATTTTATATTGGGTGTCCACCCGCCTTATTCATTAGATAATATAACAACATCTCCAGTTATAAGTAAAGCTCTTTTTTGGTGATTAGTTTCACGTTATTTTCATATAAAGGACTGAGTGATACTACCTCAGGTTACTGTTGACATATGAATATTTGCAATTACACCATAAACAAACCACTAATAAATAAAACACTAATAATTTGTAGTCCCTCACTGAAAAAGGTTCACTCCCTGTAGCAGTAAATCGACGTCTTAAACGGGTGACTGTACTTCAAACGCCTTCAATGTGTGGAATCCACTATCGCCACACACGGAAATCTGACAACAGTGTGGCCCATTTAACCAATGCTGTAACTTAAATGTGTGACGGCCGTGTTTTGTGTAATTTTCATATTTTCATTTAATATTCAACAAAATGATAAAATGTGTTCTCCGTGCGTTTATGTGTGTATTAAATTTGCCAATTTTCATGTTTGTACTTTTTTAGATTCAAATGTATGTACTCATTTTTTTGTAACTTTTATATTTTCTTTCATATTACAAACAGTAATGAAATAATATGTTGTGGGTGTGTGTGTGACGTTATGTTGCAGCAAATATCGCTCAATGCTAAATAGAAAACATCCTTCCACTCACACTCTCTCACTCATTCTGTCTCTCTCTCTCTCTCTCTCTCTCTCACTCTCTCTCTCTCTAACTCTCTCTCTCTCTCTCTCTTATGCGCGCGCTCAAATTCTGCCTGTATGAATTCAGTGCATTTACCGTCTCACTGTGTTAGATAAATAATCTACTCTAAAATCACACTTTTGATTAGTGTCCAAAATGACTCGATGTTCACTGGTGTATAAAGCAAAACTTTACATCTACCAAATCACTCACTCGCTAGCATCACACTTGTAAAAAGCTTTTGAAAATAAAACATTCGTTGTAACATTAGTATATATAGAGCCTAATTATAATTTAAATAAAATGTACAATTAACATACACGCACACGTTATACTATATTATAAAACGCTCGCCCCCTTCCCACACACACACACACGCACACAAACAACGTATTTCATCACTGTTTGTAATATGAAAGCAAAATATAAAATTACAAAAAAATGAGTACATACAGTTTAATCTAAAAAAGTACAAACATGATTATTGGCAAATTTAATTTACACATAAACGCACACAGAACACATTTCATCATTTTGTTAAATGTTAAATTAAAATATGAAAATTACAAAATATGAAAATGAACATAAATATATGTATAATTTACACAGATACAGACACACACACACACACACACACACACACACACACACAACATATTTCATAAATTTGTTAAATATAAAATTAAAATATAACTATTTAAAAAAATTAATACATACTTACATTTTGAAACTTATATTTATACATACATAATTCAATCACTTTCTGCTACAGTCCGTCTCTTGATGTATATAATACATTTAATATTTATAACTAAATTTACCTCAAGATATACTTTTTTCCCTATTAGGAACATGTTTCGAGAGCTCCCGTGCTCTCATCTTCAGCCTTCGCGATCTTGCGTCTGGTGAAATATTTGTGTGTTGGCGGCTGGATGCTATTAAAGTTGTTTGTTGGTCTCTTGTATTTTAAAGTTGTATTATTGTGTGTGATTGTGGTATATGTATTTGTAGTTTCGATGTTGAGTGCTTTGAATACTGTGTCATGTTTTGTATTGATTTGTATTTGTTCTGGTCTCACAAAACAAACTAATACCAGAACAAATACAAATCAATACAAAACATGACACAATATTCAAAGCACTCAACATCGAAAATACAAATACATATACCACAATCACACGCAATAATACATCTTCAAAATACCAGAGACCAACAAACAACCTTAATAGCATCCAGCCGCCAACACACAAATATTTCACCAGACGCAAGATCGCGAAGGCTGAAGATGAGAGCACGGAAGCTCTGGAAACATGTTTTTAACAGGGAAAAAGTATAATTTGAGGTAAATTTTTATAAATATTAAATGTAATACATACATAATTTATATTTGGAAAATTTAAAAATGTAAAAATGAATATAGACTATAGACATATTTAATTTACACACGCGCACAGATACACACACACAGAATTTAATAATCGGTGTGTTCGATAAAAAAAGTCACAGTCGGGATACTTGTTTTGACACGCACAGGAGTAACAAACAAATGATATCTATATCACTTACCCATTTTATTTATCTTACCCAATCAATATGTTAGAGATTAAGAGTGAGATATGTATCATTTACCTTTTCATTCGTTTATGATTTTTTGATATTTCTTGAATATTTTAACCAACATTTTTGTTAGTGAAATGGTACAACATTTTTGTTTGTGCATCGTATAAAAATATCGGATGAATATCTGTCGATCACTTAGTTTCATAAATGTTATGAATATCTTTGTTCATGTCTTAAATAGTTTTTAACGTATAGTTGGAACATGATATAGTCAATACGCTTAAATTTATTTAGTCATTAATCGGCATCATCCAACCTATAATTTATTCCTGTAGTGGTAGAATTTATTTAATATCTAGTTTGTTACGACGACTCCATTTTTCATTATCTCAATATAGTTTACGATTTAATAAAAACTGATAATACGAGACTGTTATCAATTTCAAACAGATTCATTTTCATGGGTTTAGAAGAAAATTATACTGATTGTTCTACTTCGGGAGAAAAATATTTATTTTGTAGTAAAGGCTAGACAAGGCTATGATAATTCCTAGTGTTGTTTCTTTTGTGCAGCTAAAATTAAATTAAACGTTTAAAAACGTATAATAAATAATTACTTGTGTATCATATTAAGGCTTTGCGAAACCTAACACCGTGTTATACTTTACTGATTGCTCAAATAATTACAATATAGATAATTATTCCAAACATAAAATTGAAAACAACGTTAGCTTTCTTGCTAGAAATAAATCTGTTTCAAAATTCCTTTATTAACACACACACATAGCTGCGAAAAAACTGTTAGTAAAATATTTCTGCGCCAAGTAAGTCAGGCAACCTGCGTCATGTGGCGGCATTCAGTCATAGCTTGTGGCGAGTACCGGAACTTGTAACTGCGCAACTACTCTCTACGAGTTAGCGGAAAAGTACTAGATTTTTTAATGTAATAAGGTGCCATTTATTATTATCTGTTGGACAAATATGAAATTAAAGATTTGTATAGAAGTGTCTTTGTTTATTTCTAATTATAATCAAACTTGTAATTAGTGCGGTCAACTGGTGTCAGTTATTTTGTGTCCACTGTACAACAGGACGATCCGTGCAACCTTCGTAATAATAAACAACAATACTCTAAAATATAGATGTTTCAATCATTATAGATTTTCAGTCTTTTAAATACTGGTTATAACTTGTATACAAAAATATTAAATAATCGACTGAATGTTATAATAGAAGCTCTCATATTAGAGAATCAGAACGGTTTTATGAAAAATCATGCATTGCTCAAACTCATATAGCCTGTCTTCGATTTGGAAAAGGCTTTTGATAGGATAAAACGAGATAAACTCTGGTAAATATGAAATAAAAAGGGATTTAATATATTTTATTTAAATAATCAATTATCAAAATAATCAAATAAGCAAATAAATAAACATTTGATAGACGCATTGAAGAATTTGTACAATGAAATACAGATAAATGTTGTATTGGGATACGGACGTGTCTCACGAAGACTTTTAATTAATGGAGGGCCTATACAGGGGTGAACGTTACCCCCTCTCCGTATTGTTTAATATATATTTTGATAAACTGTTTAGAATACTTAATGACGGGATTCCTTCTGACATCAAGTTAAATAACTGTACTGCATTAAACATGCTGCTTTTTGCAGATGATATGGCTGTAATCCAGGCTAAGATTACACTGCACTGCAGACTGAAGAAACTGCAGAAACGTTTACATGGTCTCCAACAGATAAGTAAAGAACATAAATTATAAATATCAACTTCGAAAACAAAGAGTATGTCTTTTTGTAGAAAATACTCTATTCGATTTAAAAAAAATGTTAAATTACTAGCTCATAGAGCAGGTCTCTATATTCAGTTACCTTAGTTGTAGTCTTTCTAATAGAGGTAGTGACGATCTCAATAATAAACTAGGCAGGTTCCAAACTATATGTGGAGTACTTGAGTAGGACATTGAAAAGGAAAGCTATACAAGAGATGTGTACCTATTTTATAAGACAATGGCAGTACCAGCACTGCTGTATGGATGCGAGACCTCGACTGTAAAGAGGGACTGGTGCTAATTACAGGCTGTAGAAATGAGCTATTTGAGATCGGTTTCTTATACGCGACTCGATAATATAAGAAACGAGTACACTAAACAAGAACTTGATACAGTTCCCTTAAATAAACTAATTCAGAATTATAGAAATTGATGGAAACAACATCTAGAAAGAATGGACAATACCCGCTTTCCGAAGTTGTCGTATGGGGATGAGCCGGTTGGAAGAACATCTGTAGGCAGGCCAGTCACAAGGAGGAGGGAGTCATGACGTCGAAACAGGAGAAATCCTATCCATTAAGTGATGATGATGATGATGATGTGATTTTTGAATACGATGAGGATAAAGAAATTTAAATGCACAAATTTACGCAAGTCAGAGTCATTGTATGCAATTTGTTGTCATATGCAATTTTTATCGGTTTCGTACTGCAGGAACATTTTATACTGACAAATACTTTGAAATTATATTTACGTTAAAACTGATTTTATTAAACTTGCAAACATTTAATATGTTTCGACAACTTTTTTATCAACAGTTTTTCCTTCTATTTTCCCGTTTAATGGGTTTTATGTGCACGATATGCTTTAAAGGGAGATAGATTGCGAGGGAGGACTAAAGAGAGAGAGAGAGAGAGAGAGAGAGAGAGAGAGAGAGAGAGAGAGAGAGAGAGAGAGAGAGAGAGAGAGAGAGAGAGTGAGAGAGAGTGAGTGAGTAAGTGGGTTAGAGGAAGGAGTAGGGGAGTATGTGGTGTGTGTGAGTGGAAAACCAAATATTATACGTTTCGCAATAAAAACATCTGTATCTCGTAGGTAATTAACATTAAGTTCGTCCAACAATTTATGTCGTTTTTAATGATGTACTACATGCCTTTAGAGAATACGTTCTGTTGACAACACCTAATCACTCCGGATTTCTGCTTCACTGTCACATCCTGCTCTGTTCGTCAGCACTGTCGTTAACGTCAACAATATTCTGTAGAGGGCGTAAGACTTATTTCCACGAAAATTTTGTATAGAGACGCAAATTCGGTACATCCTAACGTGAAAAATAATGAACCATCTTCTTGTATTTACACATCTGAAACCTTACGGGAATAAAAATTAATAACAATGATGAAAAAGCTATTACGTCTTTGCGACATTTTAATGTTTATTGTACACAAAATTTAGCTATATTTTTGCCAGCTGTTAACAAAATGAGTGCTCTGAATTTTACTTGTAATTATATTGGCTCATTTAGATTATTCGTCGAAATATTCTGCCACGAAGGTAGATAAACAATACCTACTGCAGCAGTCAGAAGAGAACAGACACAAGAGACATGCAGTAATAAAATGTTGTCAGGATTAGGAAATGAATATTGAATGTAAGTAATCATTAAGAAATTTACATTTCACAGTACTATTGATGTGTAGACAGTGTGGCGAACTACGGAATATGTTAAGAGAGAATAAAGGGAAGATCAATGAAAAATATGACAAGTATTGAAAGCAAATGGCGGAAAAGAAAACATAGGCCTGCTGTTTATTCACACATATTCACACATAGACACTTTGATTTAGAAGCTGTTTAATAGCATCTTAAACATTTGTATACTTAAATGTTCATTATAATATTATCTATAGATTTAAGTATGTGAAGGCAAAAACGCAACTATGGAAAAAGATGATGACAACACTTTAAAAAACTGAATAAAACAAAAACAGTTTAACGTAATTTTTATACAATTAATAAAGTAATTTATTTGTAACTAGACATATTCGTTTTGAAGTAATTAATACATTCATTGTAATCCTGGGAGAAACGTGTGTAAGGTAGAGAGAAAATTCCTAGGAAAAAACTGCTAAACGTTTGAAATTCTGATCTTGAAATTTAAGATCAGACATATATTCTAGTAAACCTGATCCGCCAAACTAAATAAACGTAATATTGGTATAATATATAAAGCTATACGTCAATAAATAAATACAACTGTCAGACAGGGTGATAGTTTATCTGCAATTCTTTTTAACTGTGTCTTGGAGAAAGTAGTGAGAAGTAATGAGGGAATGAAAAATTAAAGGAATGCAAAATATCACCAATCATGTTAGGAAGAAGGAACAAACATATTGGAATAAACTGTTTGGCAGTTGCTGATGACTTTGTTATACTTTGTGAACATCTGACACTTGCGATAACACAAGTTACTTTTTTAGAAAACATAGCCAGTAGAACAGGCTTAAGAATTCCTGCAGGAAAAAAAGGAAATTTCTAACGAACATTAAAAATGGGCCAAAATTCCCGCTAACAGATATTAGTCGAATAGAAAGGGTTAGAAAATTTAAGTATCTAGGGGAAATAATTTGAGAGAATGGTTTAGAAATATGTGCTATATAAGAAATAATTCATAAAATGGAAAATGCATATCTAAAAATGCGGAAATAAGGCATTACAGTACAGTATTGAAGCCAGAATGCCTGTATGCAGGTAAATGTCTAGCATTTAATTATAATTTAGACAACCTAGAAATATTTGAAAGACAAATTATTAGGAAAATATTAGGCTCACGAAAACTTTAGAAAGTTGGAAATTAAGAAGTAATGATGGAATATATCAAAGTACATAAAATACAACAGATTCGTCATTATCTGTCTGTCATCATCAATCATCACTGAAAAATTGGAAACTATTGTTGATGTGAGCATTCGAAAGAACACGAGATTACTACTTTATGAACTTGATGCGACTTTGTCTAATGCTCTCATTCTGTTGTTTCCACAAATGTCACTGAACACCTTAATTATGCGTCTAAGAGAATTTGTGCTGAGTTGCAACAGACCCAAACAAAAGAGGATGACTATTTTTGGCAGTTTTTTTGATCGCATCGGGGCCGACAAGGGTGACTTCTTAGAGCCCATAGTAACGGAAGATGAGACATGGGTATCCTACTACACACCTGACACTAAATGACAAACTGTTGAACGGTACCACTTACATTCTCTGACCAAATCAAAAAACGCTTAAAAAAACTCCTTTAACCAAGAATGTCATGGAAACGTTTTGGACCAAAAAACGAATATTTTAATTACTCAAAGATTAGCCATCAATTTTGATAGATAGCCTACTGTGAAATTATAAGAAAATTCGGTAAGCTATCCAGAATTTTGAATGAGATCTGCTGAGTAGAGTAGTGTCTGCCCCTTGATTACGCGCGTCCTCGTATTGCTAAACATACAGCAGAACTGCTGTGCCATTTTCATTTCAACTAAACATCTGATTGGCTGAAAAAACAGCCGGTAAAATTCTTTAAATAAGGAATCGTCAAGCTCATCCCTGATATGAAAAATAATAAAGTAACGAAGATTATGTTAAAAGTAGGTTAGAATATATTTTTAGTGAATGCATATTGAGCTAACGTAGCCCTCGTTTGTCGTGTGTCTTTTGTTGCTTTTATGGTTGAAGAGAAAGAACTCATGAAGTAAAGATACCTTGTTTGTACGTTAAGGTCAGTTTAGATATAGTATACATAAAAAAATCACTGTCTGTTGTTAGGCTTACTGTCATTTATAAATCTTACGTGTATGACTACTTTCTTTTAAAGGTGAAATTGAGTTGCTGAATTTAATATAGTTGTATTGTTTATATCTATAAATTAAAATTTCCCTAATTCTTGAGTATGAGATTTACTTGGATAAATTGAAATTTTTATTTTCGCAGTAAAATTAGTATTTTAAAATTATTATTTACAAAACAATAAAAATATGTTGTTACGCGTAGGTGCGAATTCAGATTTGACAAGAAACAATGATACGGGTTACCTTAAGCACATTTCTTAAGCCTGCTGTGTAAGCGCCTGATCTGATTTACACACTTCAAATATGAGATTAACAGGAAACGAAATGGTGATAGGAAGTAATGGGTTTCGAAACAGGTCAAAAAACTAAATCTTCAAGTGAAGATGAGGGTGTTAATGATGTCAATCACTACGACAGCGATTATGACGACGACGACAACGACAATGATCATGAATTAGTTTTCTTTACGTTACATTGTGCACTTGTATTTCAGTTTGTGCATACAGTGGTATGGAGAGCTGTACACCGAAAGTCACATAACCCCCTCACAAACTACATGAACCCTTACTACCCCCACCTACAAATCACGTGACCGTCACCAACCCAGAATCTCGTGAACCCCCCAAACACCAATCACGTGACACCTGCCATGTTTAATCTGTAGCGGCCATCTAGCCTATAAAACTGACAAAGGTGCCATCTTGTCTTGTAGCGTGCCACATGTTATTTAGAGATCAAAATATTTTTAACGTTGATATAATATTCAAGATAAGGGAAGTGGGCAAAGTTTGATGCAATCATTGTAATACAGTATAAAAAATGCTGTAAATTGACGATGGGCGTAAAATACCCTATAGAACTGTTAAAGAACGTAGACATACCGTGCTCATACCGTATATTATATACGGGAATACCGTGCTCGCCACCACACAGGACCACGTTGACGTCAAACTAAAATACCCCATATACCTACCGAAAAGCTACGCCGGAGTTTCCACAGATGAGGAGTTCGGTCGTATCGCACCGTACACTCTACACCTCGTGAATCGAGAACGAAAAGAGCAGACGACCGTGATGGACACCGTAGAGTACCACGTGGAACAGAAACCCAATGTGACAAGTTAGTTAATCAAAATACACTACCAAAACTTATTAAAAGATGACTAAAAGTGTTATCAGTAGTTAGAGAAATATCTGGTACTACTATGAGAACACATCTCAGATGTAATAGTAGTAATTTAGTAGTTGAATTATTAGAAACTAACTGGCTATCATTGCAAAACCTGATGTAAACAAACACAATACTAAGAATTGGAAACTTTCAGATAACGAAAGACTGATAAATACATTAAATAAACAAGGTACTATAATTGTACACTGTTTTAATTTATAACATTATATACCTTATGTGGTAAAATAATTGAAAAAGTGACAAATTCAAGAAATGAGAACAGAAGGTATTTTGATAAGACTATTAGTATATGAAAAATAATATTTTTCATAAAATAAAATGTGAACAAATGTAAATAAATGTATATATAATTGTTAGAATGCCAAACAAATGTAATTAGGTAAGAAATAATAGCGTTACATGCAATTATAAACAATCGAATATGGTCGTTTGAGGACGCCATTACCAAATATTGTTTAAATGGTAATTACAACTATTTTCTGTATTAAAACGAAAGAGAAATGGACTCGAGACGTTTAATAATGAGTGTTATAGTGTACTTGGTGCAAAATATGGTGAAATAAATTTATTTATTTATATTAAGAATCACCATATGAGTTTGTAAAATGGCTTAGTGAGTTAATAATGGGCGGATTTAATCCTTGTTTAGACTTAAATTAAAGCCGCAAGTGTCCGCAATCTAATGCCACTAACCATTCGACGATACGATAATTAATAAAGAAGTTATGACACTTATAAACTTTTCAGTCATTTTGTATATCGAAGCTTACGTCACCCGTCGCCTCCAACCCAAACAAAAATTTGTAAAAAATTAAAAGTTTTATTTAACTAAAGTGTTTTGGGGTAGAGTTTGACTCTGTAAACCAATCAAATGGCTTAAAATAACCAGACGAGAAGGAGACGCTTAGATGAAGCTTTCAGTCGTTCCGCATCATTCAGTGAGCAAAGTTGATGAAGAAAAGTGTCAAGATTTTATTTAAAATGTGCGTGCCACCAACATAAGTAACGCTACATACATTAACCTGTACACCACAGAATAATAACGAGTGTCCAGTGCTTTAAGTGAATTAAAATAATAAACCGACCAGTGTATAATAAAGGTCGTGTTTTCGTGTTTTGTGTTTTGTAAAAAACAGGGAGTACTCTATTTTAATTATTTAACGAATCGAATTGAAATAATAATTTTTCGTTAGTAAACGAAGAGATATTGTTTTGGGACTGCACTAGTCAAAAGTACGGAAGTGCATAACCCCTGATGAAAATTATCAGAATTGAATAAATGAATTATATCGCAATTATTAATTTAAAAAATAAATATTTTACGATTTTATCGTGATTGAAAAAATCGGTATTAATTTAAATATCGAACATACAAGTGTAATGAATAGTCGCTCATTTGACTAAATTTGTTTGAATTGACGAATAACTAGTTTATTGCGAAAATATTCTAAACAACTGATAATTATACATCAGATGACAGATGAATAAAATGTATGTGTTCATATTATTAAGAATTTAATGAATAATCTACTTATTCAAATAAACTACTTACTTTTGTTAAATAACTAACCTAGAAATACCAATGATAACTTTGTCACCAAGTAATGATTCTGTTCTCAAATGATTTCAATCCAATGAAAGCTATCACAAGAGTTTTTTTATTCTAGATTTTTTCTCTTGCCAATAAATGATTTTTATAACCAACGAATAAATAATAATAGTGTTTTTAACAGTGCAGCACAAAGCACGTGTTGTCATCACAACTGCTGTGTACATTCTACTCACCGTACGATAGTACGATATATATCGGTTTATGGTACCGACTTTTATAATTTTCAATCTTTGTTTGTTTTTGTAGTAATTCATTATTAAATATTGTTAAATAAGTTAACATCTTGTATCTGGTATCATGCATCTTCCAAGAACACACGAATTTCGTAATATAACTGAGTAAAGAGGACATAACCTCGTTAACTAAAACTATTGTACCAGACCCCAGTGTTACCAGCCTTGAGGTATAAAGAGCTCAAGAATTGTTTATAGTAATTATTGTTTTGTAAAGACATTATTAATTGATTGTTTTTTAAAAGAGTTCATGACATTTTATAATTGTTAATAAATCCCAATTTATTTACCAGTGGAACAGAGTTTTTGATTTTTTTTCAAATAGTTTAATTTTTATGATCAGTTCTATCAGAAGGTGGCGGTAGAATTTGAATGTTCAACACCATTCAAATTACAGTTAAACCATTATTTTACATTATTGTGCATGTGCATTATTCAGGATATTCAAATAGAATGTCCATATATGTGTATTAAGTGTATTTTGCAGCAGAAGTCACCAACCAGAACATTGAAAACATCCACATATGGTAAGTGGGGAGGTTGACAGTGAAGTGCTAAATACTCTTTTAAACTAAAGGAATTAAACGTGAACACCCACACCAACGCTATTAATAATCACACAATCATATTAATAATAATTCAATTTAACTTATTCTCGACTAGAGTATATCTACACATATCAATCTACACATCAACTCTACTGTAACACTAATTACATTTGTTTGGCATTCTAACAATAATATATACATTTATTCACATTTGTTCACATTTTATTTTATGAAAAATGTTATTTTTCATATACTAACAGTCTTATCAAAATACCTTCTGTTCTCTTTTCTTTAATTTTTCACTTTTCCAATTATTTTACTACATAGGGTATATACTGTTATAAATTAAAATAGTGTACAATTATAGTACCTTGTTTGTTTAATGTATTTATCAGTCTTTCGTTATCTGAAAGCTTTCCAATTCTTAGTATTGTGTTTGTTTACATCAGGTTTTACAATGATAGTCAGTTAGTTTCTCATAATTCAACTACTAAATTACTACTATTACATCTGAGATGTGTTCTCATAGCAGTATCAGATATTTCTCTAACTACTGATAACATTTTTTGTAATCTTTTAATAAGTTTCGATAGTGCATTTTGATTAACTATCTTGTCACATAGTGTCTGTTTACATCTGGTTCTACAATTATAGTCAGTTAGTTTCTAATAATTTAATTATAAAACTACTATTATTATAATTGTGATATGTTCTCATTGTAGTATCAGATATCTCTCTAACTACTGGTAACATTTTTAGTCATCTTATAATAAGTTTTGATATTGTATTTTGATTAAATAACTTGCAACATTGGGTTTCTGTCCTTTTGACTTTATGATATCATATTTAATCTGATTTATTTGCTGTGTATTTCAGCACAAATGTTATTTATTAGTTTGCATTACTATTCATAATTAGTCTTTGGTTGAAACAATTGTTGATAGTTGCTTGGTTTAATTAATATACATGATCTTATGTTATAGGTGCACTTTCTATGAGGTTATGTTTCAGTTATCTGGTAACAATGTGCAACATATTCTTATGCAGTATTTGATTCTACTATTATCATTTCATTATGGTATTTTATTACAATGGTTTAATTATTAAGTAATACACATGTTTACACTATTTTTCTAAACAATAACACAAGTATTCTTAATCTAATAGTATTACATTTCTTGTTGCGTTGTACCTAGATTTTTGGTATATTTATTGTTTGATACCTAACAAACTAGCTTATTTGTTACTATTTGTTATGGACTTTATTTATATTTTATTCTGTCTTGCCGTGGCATTCAGTTATATTTCATTTTAAGGTTTACAAAGCTTTTATTATCATTTCCTCTGAACAATTATTTTACTGTTCTATCTCACATTTCTCTTGGTGGTCTTATGATTATCTATTTTGGATTACAATCTTGATTAAACTGGTCACACTAATTGCCTGTGCATTTTAACTAGTTAATCTTGGATTCTTCCACTTATAATGGTAACTCATTTTCCTCTGTTATAAACATTCTCACTTGTATTGTCTGTGGGGTTTATTTGGGGTAAAAATGGTTAACTTGTTACAGGTTGTCACACTTATATTAAGTTTTCACTGTTATTGTTTGTGTTGCTCAATTATGCTAAACACTGCTTTCTTTATAGTTGATCTTCGAATAATCGTTACACTTCTTCCGGTCATTGGTATAGTTCCTTGTATACCTGGTGAATGGTGATTTCTTATATTGTCCATATATTATCTTCATTCTTCATGTTATGTTTCCTTTGCTCTTCTTCTTCATCTCTTCTTCTGTTTAATTGTTGTTCCCCATCGGTGTTCTCCTGGGTTGTACATTACTTGTGATAATCAATGTTCTCTTATTCTTGTCATCTTCTTCAATATTTCCATTTGTGGTAGTCATTGTTCCATAGTATTTATATTAATAAATAAATTTGTTTGTTTTACCATCATTGTGGTTGTTCTTGAGTTGTCTCCTCTTCATTTTAATAGTTATGGTTTTTGTTGTTTCCCCTCATTGTTTGGACTCTGTTGTCTTCTCTTCATTTTAATGATTATTTTTATTGTTTCCCCTCACTGTTTGGACCTATTGGGCCTGGTTTCTAACATTTTGTATTGGCTCGTTGTCATTTTCTCTCTCCTTTGTACTCGATGATGCTATATTACTCATCCTTCTTCTTTGTTGGATTTTTTCAATAATATATCCTTGTAGATACACAATTTTTGTCTACATTATTTTATGTACTTTGAAATATTTTTATGATCTCTCGTTACTTGACGTAATAATTAGTTACTTTATGTAACTGCCAAATTTGGTACGTTACAATATATATATATGTATATATATATATATATTGTAACGTTTAGACCTGTTAACTGTTGTTACAAATAAAAGGAAAAAAAATATTTTATTAAAAAAAAAATTTTTTTTGAAAAAAAATTTTATGTTTGTTATGGTTAAAATGTAGGATTAATCCCAAATTTGTGTTTTGTTGAAAATTTCGAAATTCTGAGTATTATTTTGGTTTAATTTACACTTTTGTCAGATATTAACAAAATCTGGAGTTAATCAGATTAACTCCTTTCAGCAATCGATTAATGATTTTCAGTGCTGCTCTAGTATCTCACTTTTAGTTAATATTTATCGTCTTCCAGGAAGTCTTGTAGTTAATTAAACCCTTAAATTTAAATGTGAAATAATTTTACAATCCAAATAGTTGAAATAAATTGATTTATTAACAATAATTAGTAATAATCGATGTTAAATCGATGTAGAGCAATTGTTCGACTCCGTCACAGGGATATATCGATATGTGATTACAGGTTAATTTTTTATATAAGTCTTAAAAAAAGGTTCTTTCAACGATTATTTTATATAGTCAGAGAAGGGCAGGCCTAGAAAGTATAACATATACAAGAAATAATCTTAATAATTAATATTTAACAAATTGTGAATAATATATAATGTTTAATATATTTGATTCACGGTTGTCAATCGTGGACCTTAGGGAAGGTGGAGAGTGACAGACTTCAGGCAATGGAGATGTGGATTTGGCGGAGAATGACAAAAACTAGTTGAACAGATAGGAAGACGAATTAACAGATCTTAGAGGAAATAAATGAGAATAGAACACTGCTTAGGAGCATAGTGGTGAGGAAGATTAAGTTGATAGGGCATGTGATCAGACATAGTGCTTTTTTAACTAACATCTTTGAGGGCAAAGTAGTGGGGAAGAAGCACAAAGGAAGACCAAGAACTGCATACTTCTGCAGCACAATGAGTGTCGTGAATAGTGGGTCCTATGGAGAAATGAAGAATATCGCAAGGGATAGAGTGACGTGGCTACAGCGACAAGGCATTGCCTTTAGGAGTTAAAAAAATATATTTGAATTCTCAAACCAATGCTGTAGGCTATGAGATCAGTCGAAGAAGGTTGCAGTGCATCTTGGGACCATCATGGCGGCTAGCTGAATTGATGAGGTTATACGTATATTTGGTCGCTGGAAAATCTCACAATAAATTCACCTTTATAACTGTTTTATGGATCTCCGAAATCGTGTATACTGTCTATTATGTTGTTTGAGGTATTCTGGATGAGTGTTCAGTGTCCACTGGTGTTAATTGTTTTCGATTAGAGGTGTTCACTTTATGTCTGTTCGTGACGAAGAATCGTTAATATGTTGTAGAGAGAATTATTAATATTATGTAGTTTCAATGGTTTAAATCACTTGTATTATGTGGTGTATTGTTCGTTTTCACCGTTGTCGTAGAGTATTTCATAAGTTTTGACTCGAAAAGTGTTAATTTATGTAACTCCCGTTTTTTCACTGATTCTAGGCTTTAACCATTTCACTCCATTATACGGTTTTAAGAACGCGATTCTGCATCGACTGTTCCGTTTGAATGTTAACAAAGAACTAACTAACTTCCTTCACCTTAGAAATATCTTGCCAAGATAATATTGGGAAAGTATTGTTAAAATAATTTTCACTTCCCATGTACATAATTCTAAGGTACATTATATATGGAATATTTTTAGTTTATTGTTCGCTTTCATTAACTATTAACCATATAATTGGTTTATTTATCTCAATCTGTTTAATTTGATATGTCATAGTCCATATTTGTTGAGATTTTTGTTAAAATTAACATATTTCTATCTTTTTGGAAATCTAGGCCCAAAAAACCAGTTTCCGTTCTTGTACACAATTACTGCCATTTTAAGTGTTATTAATATAATTATAATAAATTTCAAATGGTCACAAATCCTTTCGTTTCCTTAATTACTTATAAATTTAATATTTGAACTGTCTTTTAGTGATAATTTACTATTTCTCCTCTGAAATATTTAATTATTACATTTCAAAAATTTTCAATAATTTAAGACATTTTTCTATATTACCCTTTTAAATCATAGGATCATTTACAGTAGTTGTTAATTGACCAACAACATAAATCATAATCATACATAAATCTTGTTAGTTTACATGGTTCATTGGTGAATTAACTGGTTTATATTAATTTTTGTGAATTCATTATTTGGCCTAGAGTTTAGTATTTTACATATATGGTTTTTTCAAATAAATTTAATTCTGCTCCTCCTCTGACTCTTAAAAGTTAACACAACATGAAATAAAATTGTTTACATAATTATTGATATGTGTAGCATCTAATTCATGCTACTGTTACAAAAATAATATTTAACATTAATCAGCAGTCTTTAAAGTTAGACATGTTTGCTTAAACTGTTCTGAACATACATTTAACACATTTGTAAATTAATACAGCATCCATACTTAAACATTTTAATTAGTATGTATGCTGTTATATGACTAAAACATCTTACTCTAAACATATAGGTACCTTATTCTATTAGAACTCTTTTAAAATATGGATTTCAGGGCTTTTAACAATAGCAGCCATTTAAACTTCTTAACTATATGAAAACTTAAGTTATTTTCAGTCCTTTCTGATTTTACTATTATTATTTAACATCCCCTTGTACAGTAAATATTTCCCTCACATATTTTCTTTGTTATTGGCATTCCTATGAATGTCTTGAGATAACAAAGTGAGCTTATTTAATGAAATATTGGAAATATTTTCCATTTTAGTATTTCATTATTTGTTAATTATAAAATATAAAAGTTATTTTATAGCACATTCTTTAAGTTATAGATACACTACTACTTGAATTTTATTACATTTCAAAACTCTTCCACTAGTACTCATTCACTGTTGGACCGTTTATTTTCCAAGAGCGCTTAACAGGTGAGGCGTACTTACAGTTTCTTCAAGAAGAATTGTCGACACTTCTTGAAGACGTTCCTCTTGCAACACGACGCCGGATGTACTTCCAGCACGACGGCGCGCCTCCACATTTCTCTCGTGCTGTTTCCACCCATTCGAATCAGCAATTCCCCGATAAATGGATTGGTCGTGGTTTACGTCAAACGTAAAAAAGTGTGTTTTTTGACTACGATTTTTGCGTTTTTCACCAGATTTCCCCCAAACTAGTGAAGTTACAGTTCTGGGACTTATTTTATTCAATTTGTCAGGTCAAAAACTATATGAAACCATCAAGTTTGTCCCTTAATTTGGGTTCCTAGAATTTCAGTACGGCCTAATATGACCAGAGGAGCTGATATCAGGGTAAAATATTTGGCTAGCCATAACTCGCTAACAAAGCGTTTGCGGACCTATATTTATATGAAATTTTTTCTTTAATTTTACATGTAGAATGAGCTCCTAAAGTCTCTGCATATCTTCGTGAATCACCCTATACATTTAAAAATTTTTCCTTACCACTTTACTAACTGATCCTCTGGTTGGATTTCGTTTCACTCACACGTCTACGTAATATTATGGTGTTTTTATAGTTATTAGCTTTCCTTGAGAAACAATTCTCTTTTGAATTCACTTTTTTGTGAGTCGATAGAAACTGAGTTTGAAGTGTTGTTCTCATAGAAATCCATTGATCAATAACATGAAATATCTTGACAAAAAACCTAAGTGTTTGGCAAGAAATATTTTGTTTACATCTTAATATTTTACTGCTCCTGGACTCCCCTGGACGAAACTTTTTACTTCGCTTTGTATTCCTTTTGTAAGGTACCGTAACGAATTATACTTTGTTCACTCACTACCCTCTCACGCAAATTTCAAATATAACAAAGCTTCCAATTTGGTTTTCAATCGTGTTGTCTTACATTACTTCTATATATTTCATATTTCACATTATATTACTATAGTATTATGTGAGTGTGTGTGTGTCTGTAACTTCTGACGTCATGTATTTTAATTTTTTTAAAGAATAACATTTTTTGGAGGTTTACAATTCAGTATTATTATATTACATAACATAATATAATTATATTATATTTTATATTGGGTGTCCACCCGCCTTATTCATTAGATAATATAACAACATCTCCAGTTATAAGTAAAGCTCTTTTTTGGTGATTAGTTTCACGTTATTTTCATATAAAGGACTGAGTGATACTACCTCAGGTTACTGTTGACATATGAATATTTGCAATTACACCATAAACAAACCACTAATAAATAAAACACTAATAATTTGTAGTCCCTCACTGAAAAAGGTTCACTCCCTGTAGCAGTAAATCGACGTCTTAATCGGGTGACTGTACGTCAAACGCCTTCAATGTGTGGAATCCACTATCGCCACACACGGAAATCTGACAACAGTGTGGCCCATTTAACCAATGCTGTAACTTAAATGTGGGACGGCCGTGTTTTGTGTAATTTTCATATTTTCATTTAATATTCAACAAAATGATAAAATGTGTTCTCCGTGCGTTTATGTGTATATTAAATTTGCCAATTTTCATGTTTGTACTTTTTTAGATTCAAATGTATGTACTCATTTTTTTGTAACTTTTATATTTTCTTTCATATTACAAACAGTAATGAAATAATATGTTGTGAGTGTGTGTGTGACGTTATGTTGCAGCAAATATCGCTCAATGCTAAATAGAAAACATCCTTCCACTCACACTCTCTCACTCTCTCACTCTCTCTCTCTCTCTCTCTTATGCGCGCGCTCAAATTCTGCCTGTATGAATTCTGTGCATTTACCGTCTCACTGTGTTAGATAAATAATCTACTCTAAAATCACACTTTTGATTAGTGTCCAAAATGACTCGATGTTCACTGGTTATAAAGCAAAACTTTACATCTTTAGCATCACACTTGTAAAAAGCTTTTGAAAATAAAACATTCGTTGTAACATTAGTATATATAGAGCCTAATTATAATTTAAATAAATTGTACAATTAACATACACGCACACGTTATACTATGTTATAAAACGCTCGCCCCTTCCCACACACACCCACACGCACACAAACAACGTATTTCATCACTGTTTGTAATATGAAAGCAAAATATAAAATTAAAAAAAAATGAGTACATACAGTTTAATCTAAAAAAGTACAAACATGATTATTGGCAAATTTAATTTACACATAAACGCACACAGAACACATTTCATCATTTTGTTAAATGTTAAATTAAAATATGAAAATTACAAAATATGAAAATAAACATAAATATATGTATAATTTACACACACACACACACACACACACAACATATTTCATAAATTTGTTAAATATAAAATTAAAATATAACAATTTAAAAAAATTAATACATACTTACATTTTGAAACTTATATTTATACATACATAATTCAATCACTTTCTGCTACAGTCCGTTTCTTGATGTATATAATACATTTAATATTTATAACTAAATTTACCTCAAGATATACTTTTTTCCCTATTAGGAACATGTTTCGAGAGCTCCCGTGCTCTCATCTTCAGCCTTCGCGATCTTGCGTCTGGTGAAATATTTGTGTGTTGGCGGCTGGATGCTATTAAAGTTGTTTGTTGGTCTCTTGTATATTAAAGTTGTATTATTGTGTGTGATTGTGGTATATGTATTTGTATTTTCGATGTTGAGTGCTTTGAATACTGTGTTATGTTTTGTATTGATTTGTATTTGTTCTGGTCTCACAAAACAAACTAATACCAGAACAAATACAAATCAATACAAAACATGACACAATATTCAAAGCACTCAACATCGAAAATACAAATACATATACCACAATCACACGCAATAATACATCTTTAAAATACCAGAGACCAACAAACAACCTTAATAGCATCCAGCCGCCAACACACAAATATTTCACCAGACGCAAGATCGCGAAGGCTGAAGATGAGAGCACGGAAGCTCTCGAAACATGTTCCTAACAGGGAAAAAAGTATATCTTGAGGTAAATTTTTATAAATATTAAATGTAATACATACATAATATATATTTGAAAACTTCAAAAATATAAAAATGAATATAGACTATAGACATATTTAATTTACACACGCGCACAGATACACACACACAGAATTTAATAATCGGTGTGTTCGATAAAAAAAGTCACAGTCGGGATACTTGTTTGACACGCACAGGAGTAACAAACAAATGATATCTATATCACTTACCCATTTTATTTATCTTACCCAATCAATATGTTAGAGATTAAGAGTGAGATATGTATCATTTACCTTTTCATTCGTTTATGATTTTTTTATATTTCTTGAATATTTTAACCAACATTTTTGTTAGTGAAATGGTACAACATTTTTGTTTGTGCATCGTATAAAAATATCGGATGAATATCTGTCGATCACTTAGTTTCATAAATGTTATGAATATCTTTGTTCATGTCTTAAATAGTTTTTAACGTATAGTTGGAACATGATATAGTCAATACGCTTAAATTTATTTAGTCATTAATCGGCATCATCCAACCTATAATTTATTCCTGTAGTGGTAGAATTTATTTAATATCTAGTTTGTTACGACGACTCCATTTTTCATTATCTAAATATAGTTTACGATTTAATAAAAACTGATAATACGAGACTGTTATCAATTTCAAACAGATTCATTTTCATGGGTTTAGAAGAAAATTATACTGATTGTTCTACTTCGGGAGAAAAATATTTATTTTGTAGTAAAGGCTAGACAAGGCTATGATAATTCCTAGTGTTGTTTCTTTTGTGCAGCTAAAATTAAATTAAACGTTTAAAAACGTATAATAAATAATTACTTGTGTATCATATTAAGGCTTTGCGAAACCTAACACCGTGTTATACTTTACTGATTGCTCAAATAATTACAATATAGATAATTATTCCAAACATAAAATTGAAAACAACGTTAGCTTTCTTGCTAGAAATAAATCTGTTTCAAAATTCCTTTATTAACACACACACATAGCTGCGAAAAAACTGTTAGTAAAATATTTCTGCGCCAAGTAAGTCAGGCAACCTGCGTCATGTAGCGGCATTCTGTCATAGCTTGTGGCGAGTACCGGAACTTGTAACTGCGCAACTACTCTCTACGAGTTAGCCGAAAAGTACTAGATTTTTTAATGTAATAAGGTGCCATTTATTATTATCTGTTGGACAAATATGAAATTAAAGATTTGTATAGAAGTGTCTTTGTTTATTTCTAATTATAATCAAACTTGTAATTAGTGCGGTCAACTGGTGTCAGTTATTTTGTGTCCACTGTACAACAGGACGATCCGTGCAACCTTCGTAATAATAAACAACAATACTCTAAAATATAGATGTTTCAATCATTATAGATTTTCAGTCTTTTAAATACTGGTTATAACTTGTATACAAAAATATTAAATAATCGACTGAATGTTATAATAGAAGCTCTCATATTGGAGAATCAGAACGGTTTTATGAAAAGTCATGCATTGCTCAAACTCATATAGCCTGTCTTCGATTTGGAAAAGGCTTTTGATAGGATAAAACGAGATAAACTCTGGTAAATATGAAATAAAAATGGATTTAATATATTTTATTTAAATAATCAATAATCAAAATAATCAAATAAGCAAATAAATAAACATTTGATAGACGCATTGAAGAATTTGTACAATGAAATACAGATAAATGTTGTATTGGGATACGGACGTGTCTCACGAAGACTTTTAATTAATGGAGGGCCTATACAGGGGTGAACGTTACCCCCTCTCCGTATTGTTTAATATATATTTTGATAAACTGTTTAGAATACTTAATGACGGGATTCCTTCTGACATCAAGTTAAATAACTGTACTGCATTAAACATGCTGCTTTTTGCAGATGATATGGCTGTAATCCAGGCTAAGATTACACTGCACTGCAGACTGCAGAAACTGCAGAAACGTTTACATGGTCTCCAACAGATAAGTAAAGAACATAAATTATAAATTTCAACTTCGAAAACAAAGAGTATGTCTTTTTGTAGAAAATACTCTATTCGATCTAAAAAAAATGTTAAATTACTAGCTCATAGAGCAGGTCTCTATATTCAGTTACCATAGTTGTAGTCTTTATAATAGAGGTAGTGACGATCTCAATAATAAACTAGGCAGGTTCCAAACTATATGTGGAGTACTTGAGTAGGACATTGAAAAGGAAAGCTATACAAGAGACGTGTACCTATTTTATAAGACAATGGCAGTACCAGCACTGCTGTATGGATGCGAGACCTCGACTGTAAAGAGGGACTGGTGCTAATTACAGGCTGTAGAAATGAGCTATTTGAGATCGGTTTCTTATACGCGACTCGATAATATAAGAAACGAGTACACTAAACAAGAACTTGATACAGTTTCCTTAAATAAACTAATTCAGAATTATAGAAATTGATGGAAACAACATCTAGAAAGAATGGACAATACCCGCTTTCCGAAGTTGTCGTATGGGGATGAGCCGGTTGGAAGAACATCTGTAGGCAGGCCAGTCACAAGGTGGAGGGAGTCATGACGTCGAAACAGGAGAAATCCTATCCATTAAGTGATGATGATGATGATGATGATGATGCGATTTTTGAATACGATGAGGATAAAGAAATTTAAATGCACAAATTTACGCAAGTCAGAGTCATTGTATGCAATTTGTTGTCATATGCAATTTTTATCGGTTTCGTACTGCAGGAACATTTTATACTGACAAATACTTTGAAATTATATTTACGTTAAAACTGATTTTATTAAACTTGCAAACATTTAATATGTTTCGACAACTTTTTTATCAACAGTTTTTCCTTCTATTTTCCCGTTTAATGGGTTTTATGTGCACGATATGCATTAAAGGGAGATAGATTGCGAGGGAGGACTAAAGAGAGAGAGAGAGAGAGAGAGAGAGAGAGAGAGAGAGAGAGAGAGAGAGAGAGAGAGAGAGAGAGAGAGAGAGAGAGAGAGAGAGAGAGAGAGAGAGAGAGAGAGTGAGTGAGTGAGTGGGTTAGAGGAAGGAGTAGGGGAGTATGGGGTGTGTGTGAGTGGAAAACCAAATATTATACGTTTCGCAATAAAAACATCTGTATCTCGTAGATAATTAACATTAAGTTCGTCCAACAATTTATGTCGTTTTTAATGATGTACTACATGCCTTTAGAGAATACGTTCTGTTGACAACACCTAATCACTCCGGATTTCTGCTTCACTGTCACATCCTGCTCTGTTCGTCAGCACTGTCGTTAACGTCAACAATATTCTGTAGAGGGCGTAAGACTTATTTCCACGAAAATTTTGTATAGAGACGCAAATTCGGTACATCCTAACGTGAAAAATAATGAACCATCTTCTTGTATTTACACATCTGAAACCTTACGGGAATAAAAATTAATAACAATGATGAAAAAGCTATTACGTCTTTGCGACATTTTAATGTTTATTGTACACAAAATTTAGCTATATTTTTGCCAGCTGTTAACAAAATGAGTGCTCTGAATTTTACTTGTAATTATATTGGCTCATTTAGATTATTCGTCGAAATATTCTGCCACGAAGGTAGATAAACAATACCTACTGCAGCAGTCAGAAGAGAACAGACACAAGAGACATGCAGTAATAAAATGTTGTCAGGATTAGGAAATGAATATTGAATGTAAGTAATGATTAAAAAAATTACATTTCACAATACTATTGATGTGTAGACAGTGTGGCGAACTACGGAACATGTTAAAAGAGAATAAAGGGAAGATCAATGAAAAATATGACAAGTATTGAAAGCAAATGGCGGAAAAGAAAACATAGGCCTGCTGTTTATTCACACATATTCACACATAGACACTTTGATTTAGAAGCTGTTTAATAGCATCTTAAACATTTGTATACTTAAATGTTCATTATAATATTATCTATAGATTTAAGTATGTGAAGGCAAAAACGCAACTATGGAAACAGATGATGACAACACTTTAAAAAACTGAATAAAACAAAAACAGTTTAACGTAATTTTTATACAATTAAAAAAGTAATTTATTTGTAACTAGACATATTCGTTTTGAAGTAATTAATACATTCATTGTAATCCTGGGAGAAACGTGTGTAGAGTAGAGAGAAAATTCCGAGGAAAAAACTGCTAAACGTTTGAAATTCTGATCTTGAAATTTAAGATCAGACATATTTTCTAGTAAACCTGATCCGCCAAACTAAATAAACGTAATATTGGTATAATATATAAAGCTATACGTCAATAAATAAATACAACTGTCAGACAGGGTGATAGTTTATCTGCAATACTTTTTAACTGTGTCTTGGAGAAAGTAGTGAGAAGTAATGAGGGAATGAAAAATTAAAGGAATGCAAAATATCACCAATCATGTTAGGAAGAAGGAACAAACATATTGGAATAAACTGTTTGGCAGTTGCTGATGACTTTGTTATACTTTGTGAACATCTGACACTTGCGATAACACAAGTTACTTTTTTAGAAAACATAGCCAGTAGAACAGGCTTAAGAATTCCTGCAGGAAAAAAAGGAAATTTCTAACGAACATTAAAAATGGGCCAAAATTCCCGCTAACAGATATTAGTCGAATAGAAAGGGTTAGAAAATTTAAGTATCTAGGGGAAATAATTTGAGAGAATGGTTTAGAAATATGTGCTATATAAGAAATAATTCATAAAATGGAAAATGCATATCTAAAAATGCGGAAATAAGGCATTACAGTACAGTATTGAGGCCAGAATGCCTGTATGCAGGTAAATGTCTAGCATTTAATTATAATTTAGACAACCTAGAAATATTTGAAAGACATTTAATTATAATTTAGACAACCTAGAAATATTTGAAAGACAAATTATTAGGAAAATATTAGGCTCACGAAAACTTTAGAAGGTTGGAAATTAAGAAGTAATGATGGAATATATCAAAGTACATAAAATACAACAGATTCGTCATTATCTGTCTGTCATCATCAATCATCACTGAAGAATTGGAAACTATTGTTGATGTGAGCATTCGAAAGAACACGAGATTACTACTTTATGAACTTGATGCGACTTTGTCTAATGCTCTCATTCTGTTGTTTCCACAAATGTCACTGAACACCTTAATTATGCGTCTAAGAGAATTTGTGCTGAGTTGCAACAGACCCAAACAAAAGAGGATGACTATTTTTGGCAGTTTTTTTGATCGCATCGGGGCCGACAAGGGTGACTTCTTAGAGCCCATAGTAACGGAAGATGAGACATGGGTATCCTACTACACACCTGACACTAAATGACAAACTGTTGAACGGTACCACTTACATTCTCTGACCAAATCAAAAAACGCTTAAAAAAACTCCTTTAACCAAGAATGTCATGGAAACGTTTTGGACCAAAAAACGAATATTTTAATTACTCAAAGATTAGCCATCAATTTTGATAGATAGCCTACTGTGAAATTATAAGAAAATTCGGTAAGCTATCCAGAATTTTGAATGAGATCTGCTGAGTAGAGTAGTGTCTGCCCCTTGATTACGCGCGTCCTCGTATTGCTAAACATACAGCAGAACTGCTGTGCCATTTTCATTTCAACTAAACATCTGATTGGCTGAAAAAACAGCCGGTAAAATTCTTTAAATAAGGAATCGTCAAGCTCATCCCTGATATGAAAAATAATAAAGTAACGAAGATTATGTTAAAAGTAGGTTAGAACATATTTTCAGTGAATGCATATTGAGCTAACGTAGCCCTCGTTTGTCGTGTGTCTTTTGTTGCTTTTATGGTTGAAGAGGATTTTTTAATGTAATAAGGTGCCATTTATTATTATCTGTTGGACAAATATGAAATTAAAGATTTGTATAGAAGTGTCTTTGTTTATTTCTAATTATAATCAAACTTGTAATTAGTGCGGTCAACTGGTGTCAGTTATTTTGTGTCCACTGTACAACAGGTCGATCCGTGCAGCCTTCGTAATAATAAACAACAATACTCTAAAATATAGATGTTTCAATTTTTATAGATTTTCCGTCTTTTAAATACTGGTTATAACTTGTATACAAAAATATTAAATAATCGACTGAATGTTATAATAGAAGCTCTCATATTGGAGAATCAGAACGGTTTTATGAAAAGTCATGCATTGCTCAAACTCATATAGCCTGTCTTCGATTTGGAAAAGGCTTTTGATAGGATAAAACGAGATAAACTCTGGTAAATATGAAATAAAAAGGGATTTAATATATTTTATTTAAATAATCAATAATCAAAATAATCAAATAAGCAAATAAATAAACATTTGATAGACGCATTGAAGAATTTGTACAATGAAATACAGATAAATGTTGTATTGGGATACGGACTTGTCTCACGAAGACTTTTAATTAATGGAGGGCCTATACAGGGGTGAACGTTACCCCCTCTCCGTATTGTTTAATATATATTTTGATAAACTGTTTAGAATACTTAATGACGGGATTCCTTCTGACATCAAGTTAAATAACTGTACTGCATTAAACATGCTGCTTTTTGCAGATGATATGGCTGTAATCCAGGCTAAGATTACACTGCACTGCAGACTGCAGAAACTGCAGAAACGTTTACATGGTCTCCAACAGATAAGTAAAGAACATAAATTATAAATTTCAACTTCGAAAACAAAGAGTATGTCTTTTTGTAGAAAATACTCTATTCGATCTAAAAAAAAATGTTAAATTACTAGCTCATAGAGCAGGTCTCTATATTCAGTTACCTTAGTTGTAGTCTTTCTAATAGAGGTAGTGACGATCTCAATAATAAACTAGGCAGGTTCCAAACTATATGTGGAGTACTTGAGTAGGACATTGAAAAGGAAAGCTGTACAAGAGACGTGTACCTGTTTTAAAAGACAATGGCAGTACCAGCACTGCTGTATGGATGCGAGACCTCGACTGTAAAGAGGGACTGGTGCTAATTACAGGCTGTAGAAATGAGCTATTTGAGATCGGTTTCTTATACGCGACTCGATAATATAAGAAACGAGTACACTAAACAAGAACTTGATACAGTTTCCTTAAATAAACTAATTCAGAATTATAGAAATTGATGGAAACAACATCTAGAAAGAATGGACAATACCCGCTTTCCGAAGTTGTCGTATGGGGATGAGCCGGTTGGAAGAACATCTGTAGGCAGGCCAGTCACAAGGTGGAGGGAGTCATGACGCCGAAACAGGAGAAATCCTATCCATGAAGTGATGATGATGATGATGATGATGATGCGATTTTTGAATACGATGAGGATAAAGAAATTTAAATGCACAAATTTACGCAAGTCAGAGTCATTGTATGCAATTTGTTGTCATATGCAATTTTTATCGGTTTCGTACTGCAGGAACATTTTATACTGACAAATACTTTGAAATTATATTTACGTTAAAACTGATTTTATTGATAAGTATCAAATACTTCACAATATTATATTTAATACACTGTATATGTGGTTAATCCAAATAAAATTACAAATCATTTGATACCAAACATGGCCTTGTTTGGTCATTAGTATCTTGTGGATTTTACATTTATCTTACTAAACAATTTAAAATGATGGATGACAGTTGACTATGACCCTTTGATACAATATTAATTTAACTTGATCTGCTAGTAACAAGAACTTTTTGTAATGTAAAACAATACTCTTAACTATATTCCTTACCTTAATAATTATAACTTACTACATTTAACTGGTTACACACTGCTAAACAATTGCCTGTGTGTTATTTTCTAAATCACTAGTGTCAATTATGATTGACTGAACATCACTTCTTAATACTAAATAACACCACACCTTTTAACTATAGTCTGTGTGATTATTATTATGCCACCTTTTATGTGTTTGTTTTCACTTATGTCACCATAGGGTTTGTGCCCCTTTGGTCACCTTATTTTACACAAAAGAAAGATTTTTATTAGCCTATTTAGTCCTATAGGTAATACACATTTTATGTTATGAAGTGGCTGTACACTTAATTATTTTGGTTATTGTTAATTTTTTTGATGCTTGTTTACAGCTTTACCTTTTACTGATTTACTGCCCTATCTAACTGGGTAATGTCTGGTTATTATTTGTTAGTCATAGTCAGGTCAATGGTAGGTGTTGTTGAGTTAATTCTGGTCCACTCATTATCTTCAATTTTGGGGTTTTCGGTTTATTAGCTGGTGATCATTATGCTTGGTGCTATTCCTGAATGAGTTTTCACAGTTAATTGTTTATAATTAGTCATACAGTTTTCTGTTTCGTTACAACATGCGTTGTAGTGTGGTTGTTTTGAAATGTTGCCGTATGTTTATTTATCAGCTGGTATAGTTTGTCCCGTTGTACTGAGGTTAACTGATCTGTATTATTATTGCTATTACTATTATTATTGTTTTTGTTGACAACTAGCTTGGCCGCCGGTTTTGTTATGTGGATGTAAACATAACTTCCGACTGCTTATCAATGTCAACATTACCTAACACTACACTATTCTCCTTATTACTAACAGTATATATTATTTTATTATTTCTAAAATCAATAATGGTATTTATTTTTCTAAGAGTGTTCGTCCATATAATAACATCATAAATTAAATTCCTAACAATTAATACGGGTGTTTCAAGTTCAATACCTTGAGATGAAATGTTTATATATGCCTGTTTATTTACTTTTTGCACCTCATCAGTGGCTGTTTTAATAGTTGTATTGTTTATAGGTAAGATTGACACCCTTTTAAATTCCACTATGTTTTTGTTTATAAAATTCTCATTAATTATATGAGCATTGGGCAATTATGAAGAGTAAAGGACGTCCTCCTATATATGTTTGTGTAGTAGGCTCTGACACTTACTCTTGAATTTGCGATCAGCCTCGACCACCAGCCTGCTCGGTATATTGAATTGTATGTGATATTGGCCGCATAGAAACTAATACCGTACTTTTGCCGTTGAAATTGATTAACTTTTAACTGGTTAGTGTTTTCGTATATTAATTTAGAGTTTAGTTATTCTATATTTGTGGTTATGTAAGGCTGCAACCACATCACCAGCCGCCACTGAATAATAAAGACGTGTAGTAAAATAATTTTTAATATATCAATTCTCTTACCCTTCTACCAACTGTTACATTTATATCGTTTATATTCCGGTTATGAAAGTATTATTTAATTTTGGTTATATATTTCTATTTTTAGTTTTAATTTTCAAAGAAATGTTACTATTTACACAAAGTAAATGTGTTACGTGAAAATTGTATTAAAATATTTCAAGGCACAGTAATAAGGATTTAGTTGTAAACAATTACTTGTCAAATAAGAAAACTGTACTTGTAGCAGTTTTAATGGACTTGTTTTATATTCATGATGCAAGATTTATTTTGTGTTTATCTTTAACGTAATGTTTTGCAGTTACCATTGTGTGTGCGAGTAGTTTTTCTAAAGTTTGCGCTTCGAGCAAATAATACACCGTGCGTAAATTGTTTTGCCAACCACCCTACAACAGAGTTTATAACAATAAGTGGAAAGTAAACTTTAAATCGTTTGTTTATAGTTCTATAGTTAATTTTATGGTAGTGTGCTTATTAGTACACGCACAAATATTTGTTTGTGTGATCTTCACGAAATTCAGGATTTACGCGGTTGTTTAAAATATTTGTTAATATGTACTTAATATTATCAATGTTATTTTATATATATAGCTACGTTAACGAATGTGAATAAGTATCGTTCACTACAAAATGCTGAAATATGATCAATACACATGTAGGTTTAGAATAAGTTATGCAATATTTCAATGTGTTATTTATTTGTTCATATGTTAAAATTACAAAATGCAATTTGAAACAATAACATGCTGTATTTAAGATACATAATAAGTGGTAAAACACAGTAAATGTTGTGACATGTTTTATTCAACTACGGGGTAGAAAGTAGAACAGATTTGTAACGGTTTCAGGTAACAGGAAATATCCTACTATAATTCGTTTTGCCCGTTTGTATTAGAAAGAGCAAAACCAAGCCTGTTTTTTGTAAAAAAAGTGTTATTTACCTGACAGTGTTCACTGTCAACTCACTGTCAAGATTTGAAGATAAAATTCTTTAGTCCTTCATTCAAGACAGTGGCTCTACGTTTAAAAATTGTTTTACTCCTTCTGTTGGTTAGGGCAGATGAGATATTATAAAGGTAACGCATAAAGCTACCTTAGGTTTAATTAAAATAAATTATGATGATATAACATAATGTAGATAATGATAATTATATAATTTTATAATGATGACTTCCCGGTCGAGGTAAAAAGAAGAGTAGACACGTTCCACATTTATTAAGTAATCGTACTGAATAATGCTGTGAAATGGAGCAACTCTGGAAACAAAGTAGGCCTATCATGTAGGCGTGGCAAGACCAGTAACATTTTGGAAGCCAACACAAAGCGTCAGTTGTCTATACGTTCTAGACAGAGAGTCGATCATCCGGCCAGAAATGTAGAATGTGGCAACTTGTCCGACTACCAGCATATTGAGATAACAGACTGTCGAAGTAGCGGTTGCGTAACGGAGCCTGCGCAAACAGTTATTTCCTTGTTAATATTCTAAATTTACAATGTGCTAAGACGTACTGAAATCTTTCAAAAATTTTATAATATTAAAGATGCTTTAAGGCGTAAATTTTATTCTACGGTCTGTTTTCCTTCCAAAAATAACGATATAGAAAGGTGCAAAACAAGAAAAATTGGTTGTTCTCTTAAAAATTAGACATCATAACTTCTATCATAGAGACGTGTGGTTATACATATGATCCGAGTATAAGAAGTTACTGGACAAGTTAGTCAGAAATGGATGTTTTATCGGGGCCATCGAAAAACAAAACACAGGGAGCAACGCAAGGAAATCCATTAACTCCAATGGGTGCCTGTGCATGTTTATTGTGTGTGTGTGTGTGTGTGTGTGTGTGTGTGTGTGTGTGTGTGTGTGTGTGTGTGTGTGTCATTTTATTAACTATTTATTAAGTATTTTGAATTGAATTTATCTTGTGTTTCCTCTAATAATTTTATTATATAACTTATGCTTTGTTGAATAATTATTTGCTTGACATCTCAAATTCCGTGATTAATATTCCATGATCCATAATATTCCATACCTCTTACAAACATCAAAAAACTTTTCGTGGCGTCGGGATTCTTTTGTGGTTTTTAATGACTGAAGTCCAGGGTAATGGAAAAAACCTTAAACTCATATAATATTTGTACACCAAACCTAAATAAAAATAGATGATATATCTGAATTAGTAGGCCTATATAATTGGCAAAGCCGGAATTTATAGGGCATTATTTCGCTCTGCCGTTGAGTGGACTAAGCCGTTCCCCCATTGATTTTCTGTTACTAGAAACGGAAATGTAGAAAAAATGAATGGATAGGTAAAGTACTTAAACGAGGAGAAACGGGATAAAATATATGTAACGATAATATTGACTTCAAACATATTAAATATAGCAATTAAAAGAAAATTATAATAAAAGATAAATAATTTAAAAGTTCGATTAGGTGATTGTGTAAATAAAACACACACCATAAATGTTCAATAACACAAGCCAGTGTCATAATAAAAAGCAGAATTAGTATTAGAAAAACGGAGAGCAAAAAACATTTAAAGAATTCCATGAATTACGGTGTATCAAGTAAGAGTATCCAAAAATAAGATTGCAAATAAAATATAGAGTGCGTATAATTACAATACTGTAATTAATATTTTGGATAGAATCCACTTCATAAGAACAATTAAAATAAGGTTAGAACTTAGAAAAATGCCTGTCTGCTTATTCAAACATAATTATTTAACAACATCAAAGAACACATGAAATGAATAAGTAGTATAAATAATTCAAATATCAAATTACATAATATTACAAAAAATCTCAGAAGTTTCATTACACCTACTGTAAGAAAAAAAGATTCAAATTGTACGTACCACAGTTGCAGGCCCTACTATAATTTAATTTAATTTTTGCTTGTACAATACGTTTTTATTTAGATTTTAGTAACTAAGTTGAAATATAACTGTATTAGTTACGTTTTTATATTGTGCGTGTCAGATTTTAATTTTGTCTTGTTCAGAATATTATTCGTGTGTCCAAAATTTTAATATTTAAATTGTACTAAAGTACACAGGGCGAAATTATATATATCTGGGAGCGAATTACAAAAATAGCCATTCTCTGAAATTAATGAGAAAACCCCTTTCATAGATCCAAAACAGCCAGACATTGACCAGCCCTTTCAGAGATCCAGACTTTAACCATTTTACAAATACCACACCTTATATTGCGCAAATAGGAATATCTCGAAGCCCAATTTGGAGGAATAATAATGTAAAGCTAAAACGGCTTCTACTATTTTACTTAAAAGACAAACTGAGGAAATATTTAAGAACTTCAGTAAACAATTTAGTCTTGTAGAAGAGGGAAAACAGTTTTGACTTTTTTAGCCAAAGGGTAACTTTGAGAACTACAGTAGCTCTAGACTCAAAACTCTAACTTCAAAATTTAATTTTTAATATGTTTACTAAAAGCAACTCGGTGCATATTGTTAGTTTTCATATTTTATAACTTTTCATAATATTCTACAACATTCTATAATACATTTCACACTAAATCGAGAAAACTGTATTTCATGGTAATGCTTTAATGAAGGAATAAAACTTACTGCTTCTAAGGTAAGTAATAATTATTGCTAAATAGTAATTTTATAATTTTTATAAAATATAATTCTATAAAATTTTGAATTATCTAGAAGGTTATAATAAAACATATTCCGTGAAACATATTTACAGTTATAGTTATACCTAAAAACATTGTAGAAACACATTTTGTAATTTTTTAACACAAAAAGTAATATGCGAAGAATCAAATAGACTAATCGGGGTTCAGTTCGTGTTTCTGTAAAGGAGTGTGACTAGGTGTTCATCTGTGAAGGGAAGAAACGGCTGAATCCATGACAGTTTGCATTGATGATCTTTAAATTTAAGTTTTGACAGTTACATGCTATTTCATATATGCCATCCATTCTAATTTACGTGAGGTATACAAATATTATATGAGTTCAATGCTCGTTGAACCGCCACGTGTAGAATCAGTACCGCCCTGTCTAGGAAAAATCAGACGACTTATGCGATTTTGCAATATACATATTGTATATAATATAACATATTGTTACGACGGTCTACTTGATCGTCGTAGGTATAGTGGAAAACAAAATACAAGAACCAATTAAGTTACTAATCACCAGCTTTAATTTCACAGTTAAACATTTCGTAATTAACAACACAGTCTCTTACAACAAATCAAATAAAAATTGTTCACATGCAATAAAATGTCAACTAATATAAAACACTATTGTATTTTAATTATACCGTCCGATTAGGTAAAACACAACACAATACTAATAAACCACTTGAATCACAGAGTAATATCGCCCGATAATAACTCTCGAACGCACTGTAATTTATCGCAACTGTAACTCAAAACTAAGGCAGTTGCCGCCTAGTATTTATACAACGCTCACAGACCATAAGATTCCAAACTACGCGTTAGCGCGCCAGTGTGTACGACGTAATTAATTGCGGCCTTGACACAGTCCGCGCGGCTGGCGGCTTCCAGAAAAGTCTCGCGAATGCGTCGATAATCACGTACCACACACAGATTCCGCTGGATTCAACTGGAACATTCGATAAACACGTAGATTGTTCTGTGATGTTGTAATACTGTTCCCTCCATAATCCTGTTTGTCCCGAACTGGCAAACCGTCTCTGAAGTAATACTCTACCAGGCGATTTAGGTGGACGTCCTTGCGAAAAATAATTCTCTGGTTCTTCGAATTAAGTCTCGTGTGATCCGAACATCAAGTTCCCAGGAATGCGAGTCTTCCGTTCAACCAATAGTTTTGCTGAAATCACTCCCGTTGCGACATGTACTGATGACCTAAACACCACTGGCTGATCCAAATCTGTTTGGTTCTCGTCAACAACCTCTTGCGTAACTTCATCTTCAGCAACTTTTCCCCCGGACGCTTTTAACAGCTCAGGAACAAGCAAGAGTCTTGCCTCGACACCAATACTTGGCTTTCCAATTACTTCTTTTGTCGTTACACTTATTTGTACTTTTTCTGCTAGTTCTGTCTCCATTTCCGCTTGCAATAGGGAGGGTTCCTCTTGACCAGACCTGTTGACTTTTTCTTCAGCCAATGCCTCTTGCTTAATCGAATGGTTGGTAGACCCTGTCATTTTAGCCATGCAAAGCTTTATCTTCTCTTGGCCGACCCTCAGGACATTCTCTCTTAAGTCCACAACAAATCTGTAGGCATTCATAACGCTCGTGCCAAGAATCACTTCATCGACAATGTCTGCAACGAGCATTTGCTGGCTAAACACGAGAAGACCCAGGCGTACACGTATATACCTCTCCTAGCACCTTGACGGGTCTTCCAGTCACAGTCCGTATTTTACAAGAGCTAATTAGAGCCTGGCGGTTGCTGACTAAGTCAGGGCAGACAATGGACACTGTTGCGCCCGTGTCAACTGTAATGATGTTGGTTTACCTTCCGCAAATCCATTAACAATCAAGTTTCCACTGGTCTTATGTAGCGTGGAAACTGTGCGCGGTTCTGGGGCTTTACTTCTCCAATTGGTGCGATCACACTCTTCTCTCGATATCTTCTTCTCCCAACAGTCTACCTGACCACATTTTGGGAGTAACATTGTAATTCACAATGTTTTGGATGACCACAGTTGTACCAGTTCGGACTTCTGTCTTTTTCCCATCGTTCAAATCGTTGCGGCTCTCTTGAACTTTTGAATTGTTTGTCCTACTGTGCCGGGACTTGAGATTACCCGGCATGATTTAAATTTGAATTGCCGCCACGGTGGCTGTCGGGAGACAGAGCCGACTGGATCAGCAAATCAAGTTGCCGCGCTGCAGCGATGAAATTCAGTGAGGCCGTGCAACGCTAGGACGAAGTAATACAGTAACCCGAATCAGCTGTTTTAAGTAAAGCTTAACAATTCGGAACTAGGCTTGGTAGGCTGGCTACACAAACTATTCGCTCTCATTTTATCTAAATAGTTCCGACTGGGTACTTCGAGGTCTGACGGCGGGGCAAAGAATCTCTTCATCTACTATTCTTCAGTCCGTAATTCCATAAAGTGTCTCAGGTAAAGATCATTAATTTATTCACTGTTGATTGAATAAGGGGTTATGTGTTTAAATTAATAATGAGAATTGTGTATGTTAATTTTAATTGTGTGCCTGTTAATCGTGGATATGTGTGTCTCACAAGTTACTTCCGGTATATATGAGAGCACGTCGCGATTTTTTGCATTTGACTATTTGAGAAATTTAAAAGTAAAGAGGATAGCCTACCACACACATATTCAAGTACCATTTAAATGTAAAAGAAATAACAGATAAAAGTAAAATCAAAAAGTTAAAGTAATTGTAATGGTAATTTGATTTAAATATTTTAAAAGTTGTACATGTTAATGAAAATGTAAATGTAAATTTTCAAGCGCTTATTGCATAAAACCGTATTGCTGGTAACAGAGTGTTAGTGTGTATAAAATTGTGACAGTGTGTGTGTGTGTGTGTGTGTGTGTGTGTGTGTGTGTGTGTTGTCTCGGTGTTATGAGGCGACAGATAATTGGGGTAGTTATATGTCCTGATGGCCTACTGTATATAAAAAACGTTACAGTGTCCTCGATCAGCCGAGAAAAGGGGAAAAAGTTGAGATGGTGAACTGAACATCCGTCACCATCGGCAGAGATGTCCACTGGAAAGCTCCCCCAACGCCGTCAGACACACAAACACATGCTCCAGAACACCAGGAGGACAGTTGCCCAGAAGGAGGATGAGTACCCACTTCCCAACTTACCAGCAACACTATTAACCATCATCATCACAGGATTTAACGGGAATCAGCATTTTAATAAAAAAAATACAGGTGGGAAATTTCCATTTATAAAAACTGAACAACTACTACACTTTAACGGTTTTTAAGTAAAAAGGACATGAATATAAACTTATAGTTTTCAAAATTATAGTGAGTAAAATTATGTGAGAACATGTGTAATGAATGTTTAATTGTGATTAATTGTTAACTGTGTTAAAAGGCATCCACTTCTTATATGGTCTTATTAATGTACATTGTTAATATTATTTTTATAATTAATGTTATTAATGCACATGGAATATATGTATATATTTGTCAAAAAAAAAAAATAAAAGGTAGTGGATGTTATGATGATTGAGTAATGAAACAGAAGAAATCTTTGTTAGAACAGGTCCTGTGAAAATATATATATTGTGATCCATATTATTGACTGTAATGACATCCACTAGTTAGACTGTTCGATTGATTTTTATTGTTAATAGCACTGGTAATTGTTAGTAGGAAAAACGGCATACATACAGCATTTTCATATTATAATGATTAAAATTTTGCTAGAGCATGTTCTCTGAAGGTATGCTGTGATTTTTATTATTATTTGTGTTAAAAGCGTCCACTTGTGATACTGTTTGATTAATTTTCGTGGTTAATGGTATTGGTAATTGCTATTCATGCAAATTGAATATACATATATTTTCTAGATAGAACGAAAGGTAGTAACTGATATAAATAAATACGTTATTGATACGTTACTGATATGCAACGATACGTTTAGCATAAGTCTGCGTATCAACCCCTGACTGCGGTATGAGAACATACGAACGCACGTATGAGTCGTGTGAAAGATGTAAGTAATGAAAATAATGTAATAATTAAGCGTTAGGTATAAGACATAAATAAAAGAAACAAACGAATTAATTAATTTTAAATAAGGAAATAATTGTAAGTGAACATGCATATGGAATTGCCAAGCCTTGTTGGTTTTAAACGCAGCGAAGGAAGACGAAACACGCCTCGACCGGCAGCTGTGACGTCATTGCTGCAGGCAACCGTTTGGTATCAGTTTGTGTGTGTGTGTGTGTGTGTGTGTGTGTGTGTGTGTGTGTTAGGGTTAGTGTGTAAATGAAGAACAAGTTGAATTATGTATACGATTATGGAAAATTTTACACAGTTTTTTAAGTGCTGAACGAAAACCAGAAGTCACACGAATCAGAGACATATGTTGAAACACAGCTGGCAACCGGCGCTAAAATTCGATACTAAGAGGTCTATGATCGTGGGAACTGTTCAGCTACCGTGTGAAATTTTGCCATAACTTCCATAGTTTACACACCTTAATGTTCATAATTTGCATAGGTTACGTTTATTAATGTACCTAACGATTTGTCAAATAATATTTATAAAGAGTGTGCGCTTCATAGAAAGACGCGTAGGTTGTAATTAGTTAATAAACCGACGCGCTGACTTGTTCAACTCTGTCCGAATAGTTTTCAACAGGAGTTGAACGCCGGCAGGAGTATAAACACCAGCGAGCGACACACTCTTGCTCAGATAATCAACAGACAGCACGTGAAGTCCACGCATCTCACCACCGCAAATTTTACAAAGTTTAAGTAATGTTTTAAATCGTATTACGTAAACTAAAGTGCGATGCAACCGGCAGTATGTCGGTGAAAGTAATTAGTGATATACACGAGTGATGTAAAAGACAATAATACCGTAAACTACGAGGAGTCGAAACGTCATCGATGAACTTCAAGAAGTCCACGTAGAACTTCGAGACATCCACTAGGGAAAAGACAAGGAGAGGAGAGGAATCAGAGCAATATACTAGAGGACGCAGGGACAGCCACACGCAGCTACAGGCAGCCGTACATCATCACGACCAGAGGTCCATGTCAGAACTAAGCATCCATTAGGCGGAGAGAGTAATTCTAAACGACACAGAGACAGAGAAGGTGATACCGGAAGGGGATCCAAAACTCGAGAATCCAGGTGACGGCAACAACACGTTAAATGGTTGCAGAAATATGCAGGTGAAGTCAGACATTTATTCAATCTTATAAATGACCCTGAGGTCTATCAAAAGAAGGCTCTAGATTCCATATCCAAGTTTACATAAATTTTATTATTTTTATTTGCATAATGAATAATTAATAAAGTTCAGAGAATAATAATTTATAAAAAAGTACATAAAACTTATTAATCTCATAAATAAATGGTAATGAGAGAAACCATAATTTATTATATTTTTATATTATAATTAAATAATTAAAATCAAGTAACTGTAACGTAAAATCAAGTACGAAAGTTTACTACAATTGTAGATTTTAATTAATTGAGACATTAGGAGTATAGTTAATAAAGGTAATAGAATGGGCTCTATTAGAATTTTTATAAATGTTTAATTATTTATTTTTTTTAATTAAGTGGTACATAAGAAAGAAACCACACTTGCTAAGTCAATATTAATATTCAATTTCGTACGTGTTCATCACTCATTGTAATAATATATGTGTTATTTATTATATGTCTGTGTAAATATTCCAGGTCATATATGTCTTGTTTGTGTATAATGTGTCTTAGACTATAAGAGCTAAGAGTTTGCCAAGTTATAATTATACGATATTCGTATAAGGGAATATAAGGGTTTCAATATTAGTTAACCCACACACTAATTAATAACATGACAATTTGCAGTTTTTAATTAATAAACAAAATGAATATAATTTTATTAACAAAGTCGTACTAATTTCACAACCAGTATTAAATCCTCTGTACTCTTTACTTGTAACGATATTCACGTGCTTATCCACCCTCAATTAACTACCAAAGCCTGCGACCTAGCTGGGAAACATCAAGGTAAATACTGCAGAAGAAGAGTATACCTTCGAGACGTGGGTAAGCGCGCACAAATGAGTAATAGCATATGTGCAAAAGTGAGTTGTTAATAGTATCGTTGCAATATATATTTTCTAGATAGAACGAAAGGTAGTAACTCACATAAATAAATACAAGAATGTATTTGTATAATACATGTTATCCGGCTGTTTGGCCGTGGTCCATGGCTTATTACAAAACCAAACGTTTCGGCAGCTCCATTGGCTGCCATCATCAGTGGTAGAAAAATCCTGAACGTCGGGTGTTCACGTACAAGCCCACAGTACTGTGGTATAGGCTCAAGTACGTGAACACCCGACGTTCAGGATTTTTCTACCACTGATGATGGCAGCCAATGGAGCTGCCGAAACGTTTGGTTTTGTAATAAGCCATCGACCACGGCCAAACAGCCCGGATAACATGCATTATATATCTGACACCGGCCGTGAAAGCCTGAGGAATATTTTAAAAGAATTTATTGTTTTACACTGTAGTGAAATATGTTATGATTATGAAGCACTAATAAAAGGATTGTTACTGTTAAGTGAGTCTTTAATTGCAAGTCCTATCACCATGGGCTTCAGCGCATTTTAGCTTCATCTAGGCCAAGTGTCTAGTTTTAAATTTGTACGTAAAGGCCGTAGCCGTTACACGACAACATTGTTTTTCTGCACGCATCGTAACGGCAATGTCATACGGGGATGTTCTGACTGCAACGTGATGGCACAAACCCATCAATGTAGCGTCACGCTGACTTTGCAGCTTCAAACTCTATGGCGTGAACAAGAGCTTCTAAGCTATTTCGGTGTCTTGCCATTCGTAACACTTGCTGAAGTTTACAATCTCCGATGCCAACAATAAATGTCTGCACTGGAAACCTTATTCTAAAATCTTGTGGTGCTTCAGGATAGGCCAATCTAATCAGTCTGTCGATACTTGCTTCAAACTCTTGAAGTCTCTTCCCGGAACGTTGTCGTCATGTTCTCAAATGAGCGTAGTAAACTCAAATGGAGGGGGGGGCAAATGTTTATCACCGTAGCGTAATTCTAGAGCTTTTATCAACTCGGCATAGATGTTCTGGCTGTCAGGTGGCACTTTCTGTAGTAGTTCTGCCGCGGGTACTTTTAATGAGAGAACGAGTGAAACTGGCTTGTCCTTCTCTGTCCAATTATTTGCGCATGCAGCAGCTTCAAATTTGCGGAGATACGTTGCCCAGTGACTGCTTCCGTCAAGGGTTGGAGCTTTGACATGAACTTTCCCTACTGGAGGCAAAGTGACTTTCTCTACTAACTTATTTTCTGCGTCTCTTTCTGTCTTTACCATTGGTACAGTCTGTTCACAAAGTTGTTTTGGTTGTATCTTCAGGCATTGCTCAACTTCAATTTTAATTTGTTCTCTTATGTTTGCCATTGAGTTATCTACTGCAGACATTTTTGTTGGGGGTCCAAAGGGGGTGTGATGCGAACGTATGCTTTCATAGAAGAGAAATACACCAGCCTCTTCACCCCAACTCTACTCTCACCTACACGTCGGTGGGCTCTGTTACGCAGAGCAATCCACTCCAAGGTTGTGGTAACCAATCCCTTCGGCGGAGTGGATCGGTAAGCAAATGAGAGATGGGGGTTCTATCAGGACAGCTTGGGTGAATCCTGGGTCCTGGCCAGGCACGATGGTGGACATCGGCAGTAGGGTGTGCATCTAGTGTGGAGGCGGAGGAGGCTATAGTAGCCCAACGGCTGCACACATGGGCTGAGTCAGTTAACCTACTGCGACCGGGCAGAGAGAGTTTGTCAGCTGAGGGGAAAGAAACTCTCTAGGGGAAGAGCACCCCGAAATCAAAGTTCCTGGTCCTCCAAGTTGGGGGTTGGATCGGAGAATTCACATAGCCCATTTGTAAAACTTTTATGTGCAGAAACCTGTCAGTTTCTTTCGCCAGCCCTGGAGAACAGCTGCACTTGACCGGAACAACTGGCGGAGTCTGTTAAAGGAGGCCTTGATTCAGTAATGGGTTGTTGCGCCGCTGAAGAAGAAGATATTTTTGTTGACATAGCTTCTTCCACAGTCAAGATAGATTTTTCTACTTCAGCTGTTTTATGTGACATGGATTCTCCTACGTCAGATATGTTTGTAGACATGGATTCTTCTTTTTGTCTTTCTTCTGTTTCTAGGATTAATGCTTTCTGACGTTCCTCAGCCTCTTCTCTTTCCTGCCTGCGTTTTTCATCCTGTAGTTTTTCTGCTTCTTCCGCCTCCTGCCTGCGTTTTTTATCCTGTCGTTTCTCCATCTGTAACAGCAGCGCCTGTAAATTTTCCATCATCTGACTGGCATCCATTATTTTTCGATTAATTAAGAAATACACTCGTCTTGTTCAAAGTGTCCACTGTTTCCACTGTTAACCGTTCTATCCCAGTTCTGACACCACTGTTACGACGGTCTACTTGATTGTCGTAGGTACAGTGGAAAACAAAATACAAGACACCAATTAAGTTACTAATCACCAGCTTTAATTTTACAGTTAAACAGTTCGTAATTAACAACACAGTCTCTCACAACAAATCAAATAAAAATTGTTCACGCTCAATAAAATGTCAACTAATATAAAACACAATTGTATTACTAGTATACCGTCCGATTAGGTAAAACATAACACTTTACTAATAACCACTTGAACACACAAAGTAATATCGCCCGATAATAACTCTCGAACCGCACTGTATTTATCACAACTATAACTCAAAACTAAGGCCGCTGCCGCCTAGTATTTATACAACACTCACAGACCAGAAGATTCCAAACTACGCGTGAGCGCCAGTGTGTACGACGTAATTAATTGCAGCCTTGACACAGTCCGCGCGGCTGGCGGCTTCCATAAATGTCTCGCGAATGTGTCGAGAATCACGTACCCCACAGAGATTCCGCTGGATTCAACTGGAACATTCGATAAACACGTAGATTGTTCTGTGATGTTGTAACAATATGAAACAGCTCAATAGACGGTCAGTTATTCGTTACAGTAAGGAAGTGTAAACAGTGTTTGTAAGTGAAGTTGGAGGCAGCTATGATTGCCGCGGTGCGATGTTGAATTCAGGCCGTGACAGGAATGAACAATATAAGACATATCAAACGCCTATTCTCACTTATCTATAATTATGTATTGATTAAAAGAAAAATTTACTTTAATGCTCATTACAAGGGCATAGAAAACAGACGAAACACTCGTCGCGTCGACAATTAGCTAAACCGCGGGTGTTAAAATTTATCATCGTTAAAGTAATTAAAACTTTATATATATAAATATATATTATATTCAACGGAAAATCCTCGTGAATATGTTTTAAGGTGATGTATATAAGTTATTTTAAACTTATTTTAATGTGAAAAATTGAATATATCATATGTATGTGCGTAATTGTCGTAAGTATAGGTTATTAGGGGCGAATGCATGTGTCCGTGTCCGTGTGTCGCGTACACGCTACGTTGAAAATATATTAGCGATCTTATTAATTAATATACCAAAACGGGACTTAGACAACAATACAGTTAACATTATAATAAACAATTCACAGTAATTAAATGTACAATTTACTGCGTGTGAATACGTATTTTAATAAACAGAACTTACATGAACTGATTTTTATTCTCTCAGTTGAAGTAGATTTCTGTGTACAAGGAATAACCAGTTCAAATCAGAGATTCAGAATTTTAGTCAAGGTTAACATTCGACCAAAGGCAGTTTATATCTGTTACTCAATCGTAGTGCACGTGGTACACTTAGCAGACGATAAGTTGGGAGGAACCAGCCACAAGTCCGAGAATTCACCGCATTCAACGCTGCCGGTCTTCGGAACATATGAACCTAAAAGTGAGCTTGAGAGACTCTACCATGTGCCTTATTTCGGACATATTACAAGAATCGCAAAGGTCAACTGTAGGTCATCAACTCACTGGTCTCCAGCTACGGACATTTTTCTTCAACCTAAATTCAAGCTTAAACCAATTTTTATTATTCTCATTCAAATCATTCACTCTAAAAAATGTTAAAAACATCATTTTACTCTAAAATGTTAGTATAAACTGTGTAAAACCAGTTATTAAAAGACAATTCATTAAAAAACAATTTATTTTAGTTAAAATACACTTCGTCAACAGAGTAATTTGGCAACTAAGTCAGTAGTAAATTTCAACCATTGTTCAATTAGTTAATTATCATCATCCCATTCTTCATTCCATGTATATTTACATCAGTAATATCAACTGTTCTATTCTTACACACACCATTGCATTGTTATTTTTGTGTGTAAAAGTGAGGCACGTTTAACACAAAACACATTAAATTTAGTTAAAATTAAATAGTTAAGGCATTTTTGCATTATATTGTCGAGAGACTACACACTTCAATGAGACTTAAGTTTGGAATGATAGAGTATTCCTAATAAAGGCGTAATCATTGAGGAATCTTGACCATCATAATACAGTTAATTCAATAATGTAGACAACGCACACAATACATTATTATACATAAAATTATAAACCACTAATTATACAATCTATATTAACATATTAGCCTACTTAGATGAATTACCTACTGATTATATTAAATAAATTATTAGACAATAGTGCAAACAAGGGATATATTAAATGCCTCACGGAATGAGTACAATATCGAAATGGAATAATGAATGCAGAATGAAATATAAAATGGGGAGTGATAAAAAGCATTGGAAGGAATGAATACAAAACAAATGAGTTTGATGAAATGGCAAGAGGAATTAATTAAAACGCATATCAGAGGTGAAAAATATTATTTAATTCATTACAGATTCGGATCAACATATTTCAGGCAAAAGTAGGTGAAACTCAGGCTTTACACGAACAGACATTTAGTACACTTGACACAAAGGTACATAATGACGTAGACCAGGCATTAGAAGCACATAAGTAATCACATAAACACAATTAAAACGACGTATGAACAAAAAAAGTAGAAATAAATGGTACTGAACGTATCGGCAAAGCGTCTTGTATATATGTGGATACTAACCAACTGACAGAGAAGAGTAAAATTTATGGAGACGGGAACGAGAAACCTGTAAAATGTTTGCTCCAATTTGAAAAAAAGTATGTAAGAAATATATACAAAGGATAATCTCATTCTCTAAAATAAAAGGCATAGGTGAATAATGACTCTATGTCAAATCATGGGTGAGTAATTCTGCACATATCGTATTATATGACTTAATTAAATAATGCTATAAGACCCATTTGAGTATACTAGTGCTTTTTAGAAGAAGACAAACTACAAAAATGAAAGAAACACAGGAGTTACAAACCGAGTAAAGCTGCTATAACGAAAAACAAAATAGCGCTGTTGGAGACACCATTGGCTTTTAGATTTAGTAAGTTCTTTTTGATTCTATATATACGCTACTATATGTACTATATCTGCATCGGCCAAAAACCGTAGGATGTACAACGCCTCTATTGACTAAATTGACCAAATTGAAACTAAACGTTGTACGTTGCAATACTATAAAAAATCCATATCCATATAATACTTTTCATACTCATAATACTTTTCTCATACAAAGTCCATAATACTTTTTAAGTTTTCCATATTCTTAAGTAATAACAGCTCAATGGTAAAATAGCTCATCGATAACAAAACTAATTAGATAATATTCAAAAAATAGCTTTAAATTAAAAACTATATATCATAAAAAGAAATAATTTCAGCTATTAATCAATGCATAATTGAAATTAAAAAATCAAATAAAAAATTAATCAATTAGACATCATAAATTAATAAGTAAATAGATTCAAGTGATTCAAAACAACAAAACTCACTGAAGACATCGAAAGTAGACATTCATGTAAACCTATATACACATGTTTCTCGAAATTGTAGAATACCTAAACGTTCAGAGACTACACGATTATGAACTGCACATGTATGTCATGATGGTAATGCCTTTAAATTAAATTTAAATATGGTAATGGTAGATTAAATTTAAATTTACTTTATATATAATATCGTGTCAGATATATGCAATTATATTGCTCTGCAACTGTGTGTTAGATGTGTAATTTAACTATCCCTAATATATTTTATACTTACCTTTTGTTCTCAATTCTTGCCGTCTAGTGATGCTCCAGGGAAGTTCTTTCTCGTTGTCCAACAGTGTATCCAAAAGTCAGTTCTGGTCCCTTGAATCAGCGATCACTTCTTGGTCAGCAGTTAAGCGTAGTACGTTATTTATGCCACGAAATGTTTAGAAGCATAATTTACGTACTTCCAAAAACTATTTACTAAATAAAATGAAACAGAATCTAATGTGCTCAAATTAAACAGACTTATATAACGTTACTTTAGAATTATAGTACCTCGGGATTTAATGTGGTAACATTATTTTTCTATATCTTAAATATGCTGAATAACACTATACCTGAAGCATATTTTTATATTTTTATTTTACATTAATGATACAAATTATTATCACCACAATTTCTCGAATTTTGAACGTGACGAGTATTTTTTGACTGTCTTTTCAACGAGTGTTGAGTTAGATTACTTTTCCTTCCACATAGGCCTACTGTAAGATCCTGAATTGGAAGATCAAAAACCATTCAATCTTTCAATGGGAATCTGGTAGAGGAAGGTGATACATCAAACCAATAATGTTGTGAAACTTACTGTACGTCTAAATTAAGTATTGTGATATCTATTCTTAAGGACAGAGTAGAAAGTGAGAATTTTCGAAGCACCGGTTCGGCCAATTTTGTAGAAGAAATACCTGGTGGTAAAAGTTCTGAGAAAAGTTATAGAAGTAAGAAGAGACCGTATATGTACCCAAGAAATATAGAGGTCCATGCAATACAGAGAATATTGTGAGAGGCTAGCACGGAGGCGAAAGGAATAGGACAAACACATATTACGAAAAGTGGATGAGACATTGGTGACAATCGTACGAGATGCATGACCAACAGACAAAAACGATTCAGGGAAGCCAACGAAGGCGTGGAGGGAAAATGCTAGGGTAAACAGGCTGTGAATCTAATCCAAAAGAAGTAGAAGAAGAAAATGGAACAGGTATTTGTAGTACTGAGATTTAAATGTCAATTGTGGTGTTTACAAGTTTAGATACATTTTGTAGTCTAATTTAGTGTTGTTTATGATTTTTTGTATGAGAAAATGGTTTTTATGACTTACTATGGGAATATTACAAATTTTATGGACCTAATAATATTTAATAGTATGTATGTTATAAATTATTGTGTATATTGTGAATTTATATGAGGCGTCATGAGCTTCATCGAATTCAAGGAACATTTGATCGAATCCTGAGACAATAAATTTGAGCGTTTGAATATGGGTGGTGTGAAAAGAATACCAATAAAATCTGCTTAGTGAGGGGACAACATTACACCCTGTAAATGTTACTGTGAAACTACAAAAAACGGTACACATTACGTTTTACTAGTATATCCCTACGTATTTACTACATTTCATAGTTTTAAACTAAATATGAGAATATTTAAAACACTCTAAAACAATATATTACTTACAGAACTTACACAATCACAATTACAAGAAAATCTTTGTCATGTGATACCAGTATACAAGAATTTTAATTTTCTGCACTTGTTCCACAACTTAAATTTAACTGGAGCTGCGTGTATCTTTGCTAAAAATCTTCTAATGATTATGTGATGTATTTATAATATACACACACTTATTGTTTACTAATGGTACCTATAATCTCAATTTTCTATTATAGTGTATTTATTGTTCATAGCCTAGAGGCACCATAGGCTATGGTACGTTTAGGCTATAAACATAAATACACTACAATAGAAAACTAAAAATCTTCGTTTTCCTTTATACTAGCCAATCGATGATAGAATAACTTCAGGATTAGTAATATAATTTTTCCTTGCAAATATTTTTTTTTAATGCACTATGTGTAAATTATTATTTATGCGTGACATAGTCTTTAGGAGAGTAATATCTTGTATTGCTATTTTAATGTTATTTATTTATTCCGGAAGAGGTAGGTGCGTTCTACTTGATATTCACAGAAGAACAGCCAATTATTTCCTCTTGTACAGTTCCCTTTGATTAACGCAGATATAATATTAAAATGATAAATTAAATATTCGAGTTGGGGAGGGAAGAGATTGAATGGGAAGTTGGGGTAAACTGTAATTACAGGATACAAAACATACATGTGCTGTAATTTCTCATTCAGCAAAGACAAATTAAGATCCCACGCGCATATATCTGGTCTCTCTCTGCAGAGTCAGAGACAAATAAGGTTACATTGACCTTAACATGAATTACCCATAGTTTTGCTTTCAACAAATTTATTTCCTCCTTCCTCATTCCTGATTATTACACGAGTGGGAACATACACCATTTATTTCCAGTCAAGATTTGGCCAAAGTGCCTAAATTGCAGTTATATTTGATGGCCATCCCAGGTTTACTTTTCAGCATTTGCTCCTATAAGAGCGCATTTCGGTTTGGTTTGTTTTCAATTAAAATAAAATTTCTCAAATTTGTATTTATTTTTAATAGACATTACACACATCAATTTTCTTAGAATTGAATTCTCTACAAAATTAGTTAAAAATTTGTATGTGTTTATTGTAAATTAACGAAGTTTATTCCAATTCTAGAAATGTGTGGGTTTATACCAATTCTGAAAATGTGTGTTGTTCGACTCCAATGTTTAGTGTTTTAAACAGTTTTCCTTAGAAACTAATTAAGATAGCGTTCTGGGACTTATTTTGAAAAAGTTCCTATAACCATAGATTCGAAAATGTCTCATTTTCGTCCGTCTGTCCGCCATTTTCTGTGTTTTAAAGAAAACTTTATGTAAGTTATCTAAAGGGGCGGTAGAAATATTTTTACTTCCTTGTGGGTATGCCATTCACTTTAATATATTTATGACATGTTTTACAACTCCCATTTAGCTGAATTTTTAACTCAAAAACGGCGCTTATAAATATTATCTTTAGGTAAATATATATTTTTTGGGCATGTTCAAGTTATACAGCTAAATTACCAAAATGTGCTACAAGACGATGGGCGATTTGTTGTTCGGCATTCTGCTCCTGTCGACACGTTCGTCTTAATTCCCTGATCCTGTCCCTAAGATTACGACGTTCAATAGATCCGGTTTTAATAGACGCGTTTAATAAAGCTTTTCAAGACTATGTAATAATCCTTGTTTTAAACACTTATTTGTAATTGGTATGTATTACCTGTAAAGACAATTACAATGTAGTATAACATGTTTTATTTACCATCAACACCAAGAGTATCAGATTAGGTTAGTACAGTTGAATAATGTGTTGTATATGAACGGTAAAATAATTTAAAATTACTTAATAAATACAGAAAAACACTATTTTCTTTTAAAAACTGAATACTTGCATTCGACGTATTGAATCTATATGTAGTAACTGTTTGTTTATTCAGTTGGAACGTATTTTAAGCTTGCAAATTGGTGTGCAGATAGGATCACAGTGATTCTCACCCCAGTTAGGCAAACTTTCGCTTAAAGCTAATTTACTTTACACTACATTTCTTCCAGCCCCATGTGTAATTCTTCAACATAGGGTATTTACTATTGAGGCGTTCAACTGGAGTTACATTTAGTTCTCAGACATTACACAGTACAACGTTTAAGTGAGATCATGGTTCGTGGTCTTGTCTGAATTAAGAAGCTTAATGACATTAGGTTAATTCCGTATAGGGAATTAGGTTTAATTTCGTATAATTAAATCATCCTTCCCAAGGCAGGTTAGAAATCACAACGGTTAAGTTACTTCCGTATTAGAACGGAATTAATGTTCTGTATTAGAACATTATTAATTGTAATAATGAGAGAGTGTCTGTAGTATACTTCTCATATTATTCTTGTGAAATTTGACACATTAGTATCTTTTATTTTCCTAGATTGTAAATCTTTTCAACTTTAAGAGTTTAATGGTCTAAATTAAAATTGAATTTATAAAATGAATTGTACAACTAAAATTTTAATTACAGCAAGTGTAAGCATACAGCAGATAATTGTGACATTCAGACACTGAAAAGTTTGGTCTTATCTGTAAATTACAGGGAAGAGTGAGTTTAAATTAATTTTCTTGTCACCCCTTGGAATCTGCATAACGAATTAAGACAGTGACAGGATGTACAAAAATTACATGTGTGGTGGCATCCTCAGGAATTAATAAAATGGTATACGGAATGGACGACGACCTCACTCCTCAGAAAATTGTGAAACATCAGCCAGCAGGCGGAGGAACGTTTTAGACTGATGGAAGCATTATGAAAAGGTTCGATTGATATTCACTTTAAAGTGGTGCTACAGTAATAGTGATATCTCTTATAATGATATTACAAGAGATCCTGAAACAAAAGCACTTAATGAACATGGAAATGCTGCAACATATTCACAGTGGCTATGTATATTGTTATTTACGAAACATTCATTCAAACTATCATATTTACAATGTCAATTTCCCAACTGCCTCATACTTCTATAAACTATTTCGTAGCAGTATTCGTGTTACTGCTGGTGATGACGATGGTGATTAGTACATGACGGAAAACAGTTGGATATTACATTTAAGAAAAGCAATCAACAATGATAACGACGCGTTTCCGTTAAATTTAATTAATTTTAAAACATATGGTAAACTATGAATGAAAGTAATACTTGGCAAAGCACTTGCCCTGTCTTTTGTAATATAGATCTGCGTTTGCCTGCGTCGTGTAATGGCTCAGTCATCTACTTACAAGATGTAACCATCAATACATATAAGGCCTATAGGATAAGCAGGATTATGTGTTCATTAAACGGAAACACATGTGATTACGGGCAATTGAATTAGTCCTAATTGCTTGCCGGGGAAGTGGGAGATATGGCTGCTATGTGAATAAGGCGCACTTCAGCCAATTTGACCGGCCACTAGACTGGCCACTTTAATATCTGCGCTCCAATCATGCTAATTCCGCCATTTTACTGCAACTATTAATTTGTTGTTAATATTATTTACAAGTCTTAATCTACTTTGGTTATCCAGAAAGCAGCCGATAGATATGAATTAATTTTACTTATTAAAATGTAACAGTTGGGTGATTTGTGTTTAAACAATATGTTTCAAATTACATATTTTTTAAATCGAAGCACTAAGCCGCAGTATTTCTGATGTTTATGTCCAATAAATTCTAAAACAAATTTATCAAACAATTAGGGAAGGTAAACAGGAAAATGTTTTTCGTATTGTTGTCAAATCTTTTTTGGCCAATTACTGAAAGTGACACTAACAGAAGAGTTAAAATACTAAGCCATGTGTCAGTTTGCGAAATATAAAATTTGCTCTGCCACAATGTAGCAGTCATGTGTTTTCTGTTGCTGTTAAAATAGTAAGTACGTAGCGGTGACAGTACAGTGATGTTGACAGGTACGGCGACAAGCAAAGCCAACGTGAAACTGGAGTAAAGTGGCTCATTAATAAAGCTCGTTATATTTTAAGAGCAACAAAATATTCCATTGAATGTTTTTAGAATTGTGTTTAATTTATCGAGTTTATATTTACTGAGTTCAATAATTACACCCATAATCAAATGCAATTACGGTAGATGTTGTTTTATTTATTCATGCATGCCTTGAATGGAGTACTCTGAAACCATGAATCGCATTTCTGAACATAAGAAAGCGATTATAACTAATACAGCCAATACAGGTTTTACAGATCATTGCTTACAACACAGTCACTTTATAGATACAAAAACATAACAATATTGCACAGCATACAAAAACGTAAAAGATGGATTTATTAAAAAGTCTAGAAATCAGGAAAGCAATCAAAAGTAACAAAAATTTAACAAACGACCAAACTGAATTCTGCGTACCCCTTTTATTAAAAGTTGTTATTTACTTTAGTAAATTTGTATATTTTGGCTTCCGATTATACTTATTTTTTACAAACACTTGATCTTCCTTCATTAGTTTCTCCATTCCCCCTCCATCATACACACCCCAGACACATGTCCGGATACACACCCTAAACACATGTTCACCATCCTAAAGTTCCTTGATATCTTTGAGAATAGCTTAATAATCTGAAACAGCTGAGAAACCTATAAGTTGATATTTTTATTATTGTGCGTCTCACAGCAGAGTAACTACAAATGTTTGCTAACATTGTGTAAGGGGATATTTATGTTTTACAATTATATAGCTTGGGATACATGAGTGTTAAGAAGACGTTAATTTCAATAGCAAAGAAAAAATAAGAATATAATGCGTGTTACCGCCAGCTGACCAAATACATTGTTAACCTTCACTTTTACACGTTTTGTGAGAAAATCTTTATTACACAAAAAAATTAATGGAAATACATATCTTTACTGTATGCCGTAATGCGATCTTAGTTTTTAATTGTATTTTATAAACTATGTCATCTCCTGTCTAACTTAATATTATTAATGACTGTGTTACTTTTTATTCATACTGTAGTAAGGCAAAAAGTAGGTGGGTGCACTTAGTATTAACTAAATCTGTTTACTGAATGTGCTTAATAGTCTTTGCCCGAATCAAAATAAAGATTGAAATTTAGCACTGAACCATCATAGACTTTTCCTGTTCTTTCTGGTTTCAGGTACTACAAAGGTTGTACGTTTTGTCATCAAGCGACAAACCGTACAAATTATTCAGCAATAAATTAAATGATCGTTACAATTATTATTGCACTCGTTTCCGGCGTAATATTTTATTTTTTCGACACAATAAAACGATGAAACACGGCTGTTAGAAAGAAGTAACCTTTTTACAAAGAAGACAAAATTTTGTCTTTATATATTGAATTTCAAAACAATATGTTTGTGCAAAGGAGTGTGAAATTTAATAATATCTGTGTTCTTTAACAAAAATAAAAGACGTTTACAGAACAGAGCGGCGTTTCAAATTCATAGGGGGCCATGTACTAACGCGCGCAAGCGTATACTCAAACACACACACAGTACACTGAAACACGCACACGCAAATGGAAACAGATGTTTGTATTTCTTTCTCTTCTCCTACTTGAGTCGTAAAATAGTCCTTCATTTTTTCATAGTACGTGGTCAGTACTTTACTGTCGTTCATATCTTACGTGAAATTAAATAATTGATGACAATTGCACAGCTATTAACTACGTGTTACATCATATGTTCAGTATGGCAGAAGACACTTTAAAATCTATAGGAAATACAGGAATGTACATAAAATTTGTCCTCACCTGATGGAATGTACTTTATGCCCAAAAACAATTAAATAATCCTCAAAATTACTCGTTACCGGCTATTGGTTAATACATTACATTGATTGAAATATGTTGATTTAAATCGGAAAATAATTCAATAACCACTTCACAATGACGAAAGAAAACAAAGCAGTCAATCACTTTACTGTGGCAGACGAGTATGTGGAGAACAAAGTTAATACGTCATTTTACTTACCTATTTCAACTAATCAGTACATTACTTTACATTCAATCAGTTTATTTACTCTTCACTTTCATCAGATTACTCTATATTTACATCAGGTTAGGACATTTAATTAATAACTGCATTATTCTTCTGTTATTAACGAATTCGGTGCCCAGTCCTGTAATCCATTCCCATTTGTAGAATTGTTACATCTGTATTTCTTATTCAAATATAATTTAAAATTAGTGTTTCCTATAAAATTGCTCGGTACACTGTATTGACACACATGCGTTGTTAAAGCTAGAGAAGGTAATTTAACTCGTCTTTGCCCAGTCCAATCATATACAGTTAGTAAACAACTTATTTAATCATATTGCTCGTAGAACTATGATACTAGTTATGGAAAGTAACGTTCTGACAATAGGGTTCAGGCTGTCTGATGAAAATATTTGTATTAAACCGTTAAAGGAATGTCTCTTTAAAAGTTTTTGCTCACAGTATGTTACCCCTGTAACGTAGCTTATAAATACAAACACACAAGCGAGCAAACGTGCGCGCGCGCCAATTTCAGAAATTGCTGTAATTATCCTGCAAGTTATTATGTGATTCTAATTTACCCAAAGTGTCTACTACATACCTTTATTCTTTCATGCATTACTACAATATAAATACAAGTTTGAGCACTCGACAGTATCAATGCAACACATATTTATTTCCGTTTTAATGTTTTTATATATTTGTTTTAATAATTTGTGAGACATTGGCTGTTAAATTTAATTTTTTTTACCGGCACAGATTTTAAAGGAACCTCTGAATTCAGTAAAACACAAAATACACTTATCAACATAATTTTTCATTTCTGACGTTCTGTTGACAACCCAGGCTTTCTAGGGTAAATACAATTTTATAAATGCAAACACTTTTTTGTGATTTACGTAGCTTTTTTGATAATGTACTAATGAAACTACATTGCACTTTTATTGGTTGAATTTTCTGCATTCCATCCTACTATTTGCAAATGTGGCAATCTACGGTGTTGTTTTTTTTTTACAACAAACAAAGTGCAGAACATACAAAAATTAAATATGTTCAGTGTTTAAAAAGATATAAACACTTCTCAGAGTTTTAAAGTTATTGAAGTTTATTTATTTTAGATTATTTTACAAGTTGTTATTTTAATACGTTCATGTAATAATAATCATTAAACATTGGATATACAGCACCATTATGTATTTAAATCCTACATGTTTTTAGAGTCAGGTCCAACATTGATTTCTTATGATAAACCCAGTTTTTCTCTACTGGGTGTACACTGTCTTTGGTAGACAAACATACATACACATGGAGTCCTTATCATGCTGAAGGTCGTGGTAGTTATAGTAGGGTAGTTATAGTGATAGAATCGCTATGACGTGTGTAGACAGAGACAAATTTACATTTATATCACTTTGAGGTGAACACCGTCTGAACACGGTCTCAATATAAGTGCAAATTTCATATACCGCCAAGCGATGGTCAACACAATTTACGTCTAAGATGTTAGCGTTTGGAGAGTAGCATGTAGTAAACATCAACGTTAAGATGGTGGACGCTTGTTATAACACATACATTTGCGTTTGGGAAACACAAATTCCTTTATACAATTTAAAATATCATTTTCCTTTTTGGCGATTTAAATAAAATTCTGCGGTTGGGTTGGACGTACATAGAGTATACAAATAAACATTTCACTTTATGACGAATTTAACAGAACAGTGGTTTAAAACCTTAGAGTTCATGTAGTTTAAAATTCTTAACTCGTCTCCTAACTACCTGTAAGCCTACCACTACAAAAAGACCAGACAACACTAATTTTATTTCCGTTTTACAATTTTGTTATACAGAAATTTCAAATCGAAGTTATTCACTGTAATTCATTGCTGTCTATGTTATGTTGTCTATAACAATTCCTAATGCCAATATGAAAACACGTGCGCGTGGGTTAGCACACACGTACACATCTGAAACGCGTGTATTTGTGTATATGAATATATTTGGAAGTGAATTTCTAAATCAGCACACTCCAGTTTTATTACGAAGCATAACATTTTGGGTAGTATAGAAATGAATTATAAAGCTTACTGTCAGGTGTTTGGCAGAAAGCACTGTGCATTTTACCCAAAGAATTAATACAAACATAAAAATTTATTAACATTATAAATTAACGTTAACTTGATTGATTCTAAATAACAAATACAAATTACATGAAATTAATGAAACTCTCTAAAGCTACTTTTATTTTCATGTCTTTCGTGTCGACTGTAGTATTTTTTCCAACGTGGCATTTTGACTCTGTTAGGCTCGATGCAGACGAGCTGTGCGGTGCCGTTGCAGTACCGCAGCGGCACCGCAGCCTTCAACTCACACGACATGCGAATCCGTTGCGGTTTTGGCTGTTCCTTGAAATTTACGCCACATATCAGCCATAATGATGGAATTTAAACAGTAGGAGTCCAGCTATGGAACTGTACGCGAGAAAAAGAGTTGTTTTTTCGCACTTAGTGTATAGATATCTAAAGTATAGGAAAAGAAATTATTGGGTCCGCCCACTGGTGAGCTCAAGGTTATTGAAAGGGACATTTTCATTGTTATATGAAGACTTGTGTAATGATGAAGCGAAGTTCTTTAATTACTTCCGAATGAGCAAACACTCATTTGAAGAGCTCGCTGGAAGAATTGGAGACAAGATACGCTGTCAGGATAGGAACATGAGAATCGCTAATTACCCGATTGAAAAATTAGCTGTAACATTGAGGTAAGTGAAAAATTATTTAATTTCTAGTGAATAGCAAAGGGCTTTATTAAAACTATTATTTTTCAATGCTTTCTGTACAGGGTGAGGCAAATTACCCCCTCCCCTGGTTTACATATTATTTTTAGGAATTATGCTATTTAATTGAATAATGAAAAAAAAATGTTTAGCTGTTCCAACCAGTGTTATTTTCTTGTTCTACGCGTTTCTTTAATCTAATTTTCTCAGAATCTAATGGCGTAGTATTCCGCCAGTATACTACGTGAAACTAACAAATAGAGCATACTCCCAAAAAAAAATCTACAAAAAAAGGGGGAGGGTATTTTATCTTGATTATTATTTTATTTTTTTATCTCACAAATTATTTCTATTTATTTTATTTTTTTAATCATCTACAAAAATAAGAGGGTTACCTTAACAATTGTTTTTACTAAAAGGGATACTAGTAAGTTTCCTTCATGTACACATATCGCTATTCACTCACTTACCTTGATTCAAAGTACTGATAATAACAATTTCGTACCTACTGGATCTTTCATAAAAATGAAATTTCCAATAATAACCTCACGAAAGCTATAAAAACTTGTTTAGAAATAAATTTAAAAATTCTTTGTTACCTGTTTAATTATTTTCCTTGTTGTCCAAACAACAACCAGTCAACGTAACTTAGGATTTTCCCCTCTGCAATAAAAGTTTAATAGCAGGTAAAAAAGGTTTAATTCCAAAGTCACTAACCCACAAAACAATGTATTGTTTCCTTCTACAAGTTTGGTCTTCCCTTTATTCAGTTTGTTTGAAAGAATAACTGTAATTTTACAAAATATAATGGAGCAAAATGTGTCAACGCCTTATGGCAAAAACTCCATTGCTCTCTTTTCCTATTCAACCAAATTTCCTGTTTTATTTCTTTTCCAATCAGGACATAATTTCTAAGGAAAAATAGCAAAAATGACAAAGACGAGTTGTTTAAATTAAATTTTTATTTTAAATTAAAAGTACATATAATTACAAAAAATGTAAACTTAACTTATAAAAATATTTAAGTGATAAATTATGTATAAAATTATTAAGAAAAAAAAGTTAAAATGTCACTTTAATGGAAAAAGCTCCAATGATTCTTCGCTATCATTTGGCGAAAGCGCATTTTGTTCACTTTGGGATTGAATGTTTTGTGGAGTTGAATATCGTCCTGGGAGTTCATTACTTTGGGGAGCCGGAGATCGTCCTGGAAGTTCATAGCTTTGGGGAGCCGGAGATCGTCCTGGAAGTTCATAGCTTTGGGGAGCCGGAGATCGTCCTGGAAGTTCATAGCTCTGGGGGAGCTGAAGATCGTGGTGGGGTTTCAGAGCTTCGGGGAGCTGATGATTGGGGGTAGATATTCTGAGGAACTGTAGCAGGTGAATAGTAGGTGGGGGCAGAGGAATAATATGGCACCGGGTTGTGATAAGAAGAAGGCATATTGTGGTAATGAAAATCGTGGGGAGGTTGGTGAGGGGGTAAGCTGATGAATGAGAGAACGTGGTGTTTGTTCTCTTATTGTTTTGACTATATTTAAAACTTCTGTCTGAAATTGAAGTTGTTGATCGACAGTAAAATCATCTAACGCTGGTCTCAGTGATTCAAAGAACGCCATGTTTGGATTTTGCACAATTGCTGGGGTATTCATAAATCTAATCAAACTTTCCTCTATGTTCTGTCGAGTGGGGTTACTTGTTCTTCTTTTTTCAACAGGTGGTCCAGTTTCCGATGCCTCCTCCACTACCTCCGTTGAATCTTCATGTGGAATGCTCGATTTCGTCTCTGCCGGGGTGGTGCCCAATAGGAAGCTCAATTGGCGAGCGTAAATATATTGCCTCCTATGCTCAGCTCCCTGGCCGGATATTGTTCTTTTTCTCATATTTTTCAGAAATACGTCCCTCACATTTTTCCAATTGCTCATAATTTTGTTACCTGCAACAAAACGTTCAATATTTCATTAACATAAATTACATTTGTTTTTAAATATAAAAATTCGCGCTAATTAATTTTAAATTGAAGCATAATAAGATAAATATTAAAAATTGACTATTATTTCAATTTGAATTTTGCTAATAGTGTCATTAAAATTACCATATCTCTAATGATTATATTTTTTTCAAGCTACATAAATTTAATATTCTTTTTTTAGGTATCTTGGAAGCGGATGTACAGTCGTAGACTTACATTATTCCTACAGAATCGGACATTCAACCCTCTGTCAAATTCTAAGAGATGCATGTCGGCTATTTGGACCACTTTACAAGAAGAATGCTTTCCACCCTTCACAGAAAACGATTGGAAACAAATTTCATCAAATTTTTTACAACACGCAAACTTCCCAAACTGCCTTGGAGCAATCGATGGAAAGCATGTTCGCATAATAAAACCAATTGAGAGTGGTTCATTATACTTCAACTATAAGCATTATTTTTCAGTTGTGTTATTAGCAGTTGCTGATGCACAATATAACTTTTTGTATATAGATGTTGGCTCCTACGGAAAAGATTCGGATAGTTTAATTTTCCAAAACAGCCGTTTCAATAAAAAATTAGAAACCGGTTGAATATACCAACAGGTAAACCACTGCCTGGGATGGATCACCCCGCCCTGCCCTACGTGTTTGTTGGAGATGAGGCATTTTCCTTATCTCAAAATGTTTTGAGACCGTACAGCGGTAAATGTTTGTCAGAAAAAAAAAAGAATTTTCAACTACAGACTATCTCGAGCTCGAAGATATGTGGAATGGTCGTTTGGGATTTTGAGTAACAAGTGGAGGATTCTACACAGGCCTCTAAACGTAAAACCTGATTTTGCAATAAGCATAGTGAAAACGTGTTGTGCTCTTCATAATTATGTTCTAAAACGAGATGGATATAAATTTGAAGACACATTATGTATCGAAGGGTTTTACGACAGTGGGCAAAATCAAGGTACCCATCAAAATCAAGGAGTGATCAACTTAAACCACTTAAGAAATACATGGGCCGACTATTTTATTAGCGATAACGGAAAACTGCCATGGCAAAATAACTGCATTAAAAAAAAAAAAAAAAAAAAAAATGGGAAAGTGACAACTGGGACGATTGTGTTATATTTAATAAATAACAATAAATATTTAAAAATTTAATAAATGGAAAATATGATTAATTTGTGCTTTCTACTTAATCAATTTTTAATTGTTTGGGGTTATGTTTAATTTTTAATTTAATTTACTGCTATGTTCTATTATTTTAATCTTAAGTGATTTTAGAAAAAATAGATTAAAAAAATAATTCAACACCAGAATACGATTGATGTAAATTTATGTGAAATATATTTTGATTAAAATTGATATTGTTTTATTATTTCCTAAATTTAAATGAAAAATTGGGTATTATTTTTAAACAATTAATAAAAGTTTAATAAATCGAAAAATAAGTTTAATTTTTGCTTTCTAGCATATTGTTTGGATTTGTGTTTAATTTTTAATTAAGTTGTTTACTGCTATGCTCTGCTATTTTAATCTAATTAAATTTAAGAAAACATCAAAAATAAATTAACACCGAAAGATGACTAATGTAAATTTATCTGAAATATATTTTGATTGAAATTGATATTGTGTTATTATTTCCTAAATTGAAATGGGAAGTTCGTTATTATTTTTGAAAAATTAATAAAAGTTTAATTAATGGAAAAATATGTTTAATATTTGCTTTCTAGCATATTGTTTGGATTTGTGGTTAATTTTTAATTAAATTATTTACTTGTATGCTGTGCTATTTTTATCTAATTAAATTTGAAAAATCATCAAAAATTAATACGACACTGAAATATGACTAATGTAAATTTATCTGAACTATATTTTGATTAAAATTTATATTGTGTTATTATTTTTTAAATTGAAAACAATAATTTTATAGCTGTACTTACCAATTTCTTCTTTTTCTTTTTGAGTTTTTTCTTCAAAATCTGAATACAATCTGCTGCAAATTCTTATCCACGCACTCCGTTTGAGATTTTTGTCGTGGTACTTTTCACATTTAATATCCCACAATTCACTACACTTTTTAACTTCCTCAATTAAAAGTTCTGTGTCAAAACTTTCTGCCATTTTGCTGCGGTAAAATTCCGTCCGTGTGAGTCGCACGATTGAAATGAAGGTACTGCTGAGCCGTTGCCGTTGATGCGGTGAAGCAGTACCTGAGGGGGAAAACCCGGCCGTTGCGGTGCCGCAGCGGTACCGCAGACCGTGTGAGTCGGTTCATTTAACTCTAGGTACTCTTGACCGCAAGTGCGGTACCGCAGCGGCACCGCACCGCTCGTGTGCATCGAGCCTTAATGTTACTTGTCGAAGAAAACACAGCCTCCAACTAATGAGTTTCAGGGTGGAATACTATTCTCAGCTCAACTTTGGTATAAACACAGCTCACCTTACACACCTTACAAAGTTCACCTTAAAAATACGTTATTTTGTTAGTAAAAAAATGTTCCTGAAACTGTTAAACGGATTGCCATTAAAAGTACAATTTGTCAATTCACCCCAGTGCTGATGTAGACTATCTGCCAAACTATCGCGACACTGAAGATATCCGCCGATGGTGGGGCCAAAACGTTTGTCACAAACAACAGTGGACCTCGGCCTAACAGCTTGTCGACGAGGTAATCTTAACAATGTTGACTCCAACAGTGAGCGCTTAACAATAGTCTATTAGGCTAGATTTTTGCAATCAGATGTGAATGTTGTTGTTACTTTTACACAAATTTAAATTTGATAGGATGTCATTTTGAAAATTATATTGTTTGTATAACACAATAATATATAATGTTTGAGTGTTTATTCACTTTTGTCATCCTACAGGAAATTACTTTAGTAATAAAGAGTCAGTGAAGAATGTGAAGGAGTAGAATTGTGAGGGCGCAGAGATTGAAGTACTTGAAATATATTTTTAAGCATATTTAGATGTTTGAAAGGGAAAAGATTAACTCATTATCGATTAAGCTGAAGGACAGCATTATACAAGACTTCATTCACTTTCTAATTCATAATTCATGCATTTCTATTTTTTTACAGTTTTCATTCTTCTGTTGCAATGGTTGAGTAGAGTATTTTAATTTTAGATATTATGGATACTTAATTTATATTCTCAGGTTTATTGTAAGACTGGCTGTCGTCCATTCTTTTCAGTAATTGGTAAATTTACAATTACTGGATACAATTGCATGTCTATAACCAACTTTTCAGTTATGACTAACTACTTTGCGCTATCAATATTTTTACAAGTATTGTACCTGGCCTAGCCGGTAACGTAGTAATCTTAGTTGTTTAATGAACGATGTTCCAAAGTGCTCAATTGGTTTTGTTTCACTACACATGACATTGTTATTTTTTCCGTCATGTTAAATTACGAAGCAATTTTACTGCGTAAAAAATTAGACATAAATTTATTCTCAGTTCATCAAAAACTATTCATGGTGATAGTTGTTGACTGTGAGAAAGTAATTTCCAGTTTTACAGCCTGCTAAAAAGCCTTTCACAACAGTCGACTTATGAGTTATACCAGCAGCAACGAAAACAAACCTGCCATTGTTACACACCTTGATGTGTAATTATTTAAGTCTATTGTTTTGAACTTAGACTATGAAGCAACGCATGGAGTACAATGGAATTTGAAAATTAATACAACATGCGATAAACACAGTCGTTTTCACTTAAGGTGTAGGATAAGAGAATCACTAATTGAAAACAAATTTTACAATAAATTGTTCAGATGCTGAAGCGACAATTCAGGAGCTCTATATATCAAGTTTATTTATTTATATTAATTTAAACTGTGTACACATTTAGTATTTAAGATTAAAAATAGTATGACTACAGAAACGTAGTGAAAAAACTAAATAAAAGTCAAATAGTTGTTTTGATGGTTCATTCTCTTCATTCACGCACTTAATATTAGTGATAAACTGCACTTTCACTTGTGAACACTTACGTTTCTTATTTGCCTCGAACGTTTCGGTGTGGTGTACACCTTCTTCAACGAGGTTTAAATACACAATGTCGTGAACAGTTGTAACGGATTTATTCAGAGGTTGGTGAGATGTGTGTGGGGGGTTTTTGTGGGAGGGGGTTGGCGCTAGGATTCAAAGTATAGTTTGGTTTCTGTATGATTGTGTCAAATAGTACGTGTGATTTAAAGTGTAGTTGGTCATTTAATATGTTGTTTGGTTGTAGTGTGTGGTGTTTATATATTTCATACTGTTCACGGAAACTCAACACGGCTGAACAGTATGAAATATATAAACACCACACACTACAACCAAACAACATATTAAATGACCAACTACACTTTAAATCGCATGTACTATTTGACACAATCATACAGAAACCAAACTATACTTTTAATCCTAGCGCAAACCTCCTCCCACCAAAAACCCCCCTCACACATCCCACCAACCTGTGAATAAATCCGTTACAACTGTTCACGACATTCTGTATTTAAACCTCGCTGAGGAAGGTGTACACCACACCGAAACGTTCGAGGCAAATAAGAAACGTAAGTGTTCACAAGTGAAAGTGCAGTTTATTACTAATAAAAAGTCAAATAATTTGTTGTCGGTCCCCTCTCTAGCAGTCTCAGCCTGTATAAGCTAATACTCAGGCTAATACCTGAATTAGTAATGTAGTAATGAGCATCTGTAATTTAGTGTTGACTTCACTGGTTGATTTGTATGATTTCGCCTCAAGCTTGGCAGCCTCCTACGGCACATTGCCGTTTCTAAACTATTTTGATGATGCAAGTATATTGTTATATTTAGACAACTGTTGAGTGTTAAAGGGTACTGAGATCTCAGTAGCAATAAAAAGATGACAACCGAGTCTCTGAACAGGTACATTCGGATCAAGAAAATTAGTCATAAGAAAATTATTGTAATTCGATACATAATTGTGTTTGGGGTAGAAATGTAATGAATAATAAGCGAGGAAACCTAAATTGTGAAACACTATAATTTCTAATAACTGAATAACCAGTAAGAGGTGAATGTGACAAAACTGAAAATAGTTAACTTCTGAGTATGACAGGATTCTTAATACGGCATTAAAGCGGTTAGTAGAAAATACCGGACATATTCTTGGAACCAAATAACGCATGTCTCATGATGGGAAGACACACGTTCTAAGACACTAGAAGAAGCACAGAGCTAGTGCCCGTTTCCAAGAGGGAGAATAGCTTTTAGACGTTATTGCAAGGTATGGAAATAATATCCATATCGCTAAAATCATACGGCTTGATCATAACATTTTCCATTCCACTAGCGGAATAGATTTGACGGATACCACTTTCTGCAAAGTAGCGCTTAACGGAAGTCTCTCCGAGAGATAATGGTAAACGAGATAGGGCATTATTTTAGTCTGTCAGAACCTGATGCTGAAGTACATTATTTTGCCAAATGTATGAAATCAGTTTCAAGACGAACAGCGTAACGTACGGACGCATGTTCTTAGAAATCCGTTATCTGTTATTTTTCTGCTCTTATTGTTACTGTTCATTGTCACTGTTATTATATATCTTTCTGAACATACTATAAGCTGTACAGAACAGTTATCTGATGAGCAGAATTTTTAAGTTATATAACATTGGCTTTCCAACGCTTAATTAGTTATGAGCTTAATTAGCTCGTGTATATAAATACGCACACGCGCTCGTGTGTATATTTCTGCTTGGCCACGTTCCCCCCCCCAAATGGAAAATCATAATAGTACCCACACATCAGATTGTTACCGTACCACAGGCTCACCTTCAGCGTTCACAATTCGAACGGATAAAAACTTTATGCGTAAACGGAAGGTTCATAGATTAATTACACCCAGTTACGATCAACAATATACTCATATTACAGTCAAATAAAGTTTAGTTCCTTTGTCTGCACATAGGCAAGCAACTGTTCTGAAAGCACCAAAAGCAGATAAAATAAAAAAAAACGAATTGAAATAAAACTTTAAAAATGTATAGCCCATTGGCCCGAAGTCTCTGCTTTTAGTAGAGAACCAGCTCCTAATATACCTATGTAGGCCTAAATGTGATACGATAAATGTAAATATACGTATAAGCCTATATATGGGTGTCAACAACTAGATACATCAAATCAAAGTGATGGTTCCATTCTTCTACAAGCCAGTCATGTCATTCACACTCTCTAAAAATACTTTTTCTATGTGTTTAGATACAACTGGCAGTAAGTTGACTGACGTAGTATGATTGACCATACTTCGCTACTAATATATGCGTAAACGTTAAACGTAGTGGCTATTTGAGTTATGCAGTTGTGTTGGTCGATAGATTTTGTTTTCTAATTCTTTATACACCCGGCACTCTTTGTAGTTTGAAAGATGCGGGGTTCACATGTCGTGCGCAAATGGGCGTACTAGGAGTCTTCCCTAATTTTTTTACATATTGTTTAGTTTTGTTGATCACCACATTTATACACAAAGGTGGTCTGTTACAGTATGTTTTTGTTGGCTGTAGTTTTGATAGCACGTAAGTTGCAAACATTTTCTGGTTTTCTGTGCTGGGTAAACAGAGATTTTTCAGTTTTGAAAATAGGAGAGATTTTAGGTATCCTTACAACAGTCAGCAGGTTCTAGGTAAAGGAATTAAGGCAGAGGTTTCTTAGAATTTATGTGTTTTACAATAATTTTTTATGCAAATTAGAATTTTCTAATATGTTATAATTTGCGAAGAGTAAGTTCCTAAGTTATGTTTTCTATCGGGTTGACAGGTTTAAATGACGTATACCAACTAAGTATAAACACACTACTTCTTCAATTCACACGTATGAAAAGCTGCTCTTGTTACCTTGAGACCTTGTTACCTTGAACAAATTGTCTGCATGTACCTGGGCTACACATTTTTGTGTTAACCCATTATTGGTCATACATTAGTTTATATTGTTTCTTTTCTATTCTGTGTTTTATATTATCAACTAATTGTCCGTCGTTTGATACACCTTGAACAAATATTGATGACGGTTTAATTGTTGTGGCTGCGCTTGTTGGCTGGATGAAATGAAAAAATGTAAACGTCGATGTCCTCCGCGTTAAAAGTGAAGATTATTAATAATCTGAATCTGTTTTCAGTTACGATCTGTAGTGGAGTTGTAGCAGTAGTGGGTGATCTGTCACTAAGAGATGTTTTTTGCATTAATCATCACTTTACTACGAGGACTGGGTTCATGAAGAGAACTGAATTCTACTTCTAGTTGTTCGGCATTTCATTGCGGAATAGTTGGTACCACTCTTAATTAGCATTTGATATTCTAGAGTTTGTATTGATTCCAAGATACACACATGTCGACAACGTTCTACCTTCAGGTCTGAACATTTGAGGTGACGTTTTACTAAAGTTTGTAAGCACTGATAAAAAAGTAAGTGTTACTGAAACAATTCTATATTGGGATCAATACAGAAAATTAATGTCAAGACGTCGCGTACATCCTAAAGTCTGCAAACACTTTTTATCTAGGCTACTTTAAAACTATATACATAGAAGAAATTAATACAATTTTTAGCATTATAAATCGTTATTAATAACATCTTGGAAACATATTTTCCGCGACAATCTATAAGTAGGAAGGATAGTAGAGCGGTAGAGATTTACCTTATGGTAAATATGGTATACATGTAATACAGTAAGCATAAATTACTTTTACACTTTAAACTGCTGAATATAAGGTGACTTTCTGATAGACTACTATTGGTTAATCTTCACGGTTTACATTCAATTCAGGCTGGAACGCAGCTGCAAGTATATTAGTCACTGTCTCTTGTGTAAACCACAAATAATACAAAATTTTGTCTAATGTGTGTTACTGCATAAGTATGGTGTAAACTAAATATAAATTAGTCGGCCATTTATTTCGTTTATAACAAAGCATTTGTGGCGTCTGCTTGAAGCGCTCTTTTATATGCGGCACGTTGTGTCTCTGCTAATGAAATTATATGTAACAGGCCTGCAAAAGTACTAGCGACTTGACAACGCAGACCAGCGAGAAAATTGAGTTAATTCTGTATTTCATTACTAACTAGAGCTATGTAGGGAGTATCTGCATTGACGAAAACACAAAAACTGATTCCATTACTATTGTTTGGCATGTGGTTTGCGGTGTATACAGAACTGTTTTCAACCATATGACCGTATTATCATTATGAAGGCTTGTTTCAAACATAATAGAAAATACACAAACTACTTTTGTGTTTTGTATTTCATTTTGAATTTCTCACTTTATCTGGACAGAAATTACTTGCCATTTTTTTTAATTTCAGACGAGTTTCTTATGGTAAAAAACGTATTTTTAAAGGTACAGATGTTAGAATATCAATAAACTGTAATCCCGTAAATGAAAAAAGTCATTCTCTTTGAGATGTTAGGACAAAGGGCTGCTGCATCCTTTAACCGGATTATACCTCACTTCACACTATCGCGGTCAGAAACCAGTTTGCACTTAACTCCATGCTTGTTGATGTATAGATTTTGCATTGTTAATTACTGAGGTCAGTTCACCTTAACCAGACAGTTGTCTGCCCCTAACAACAGGTATGTGGCTCGTATTAGCTCAACCTTCAGCTGGACTTACCAGCGAGCACGACAGAATAACACCATCCTGAGTAAACTCTCATTTATTAAGATAGCCCCCAGTTTAATAATAATAATAATAATAATAATAATAATTATTATTATTATTATTATTATTATTATTATTATTATTATTATTATTATAAGAATAATAACGAAGAAAAAGAGGAGAGGGTAGAATGTAAGACACACGAATGAGTGGAAAACGTTAAGTGAAACAGAAAATTTTTTGCAAAATTGTCATGTAAATGGAATGGTCAGGTAAAGCTATTCATCATCCCCACTTGTCATCATGAATCAGAAGAGCTCGCAAGAGCACCTGGAACTTCAAAATAAGTGTACAACTGTCATAATGATAATGATAATGATGACGACGACGATGTAAAAGATATAGAAGTGTGGACGCCTACTGGAAATGTTTGTTATGCATTCACAGAAAACACGACGAGAGATAAAATAAAATAGTGTCTACTAAAAGCAATCTCTATATTTACTAGGTTCCGAAAAATTTTAGCCTATAATTTCTTAAACAACTTTTCAAATAATCCGGTAATTTCTGATGAACTGTGGAAACGATTTTACTCACACCAATTTACATTGAAACAAATTTGCTACAGGAGACTTTCTATGTGTCATATCCTCTATCTATTGCCACCAAACTCTATGTCATTCCTACAATATATTAATAAACATAAATATAATAAATGCAGTTACACTCAGCTGTTCTTTAAACTTTTATTTGTCCTCTACAGTTTTGCGTCAACACTACAAAAACTTACCTTCTATATTGTTATATCTGTGTTGCACTGCCTTACGTAAATTATAGACTACATGCACACGGAGAAATTGGGAACAATCACACTTCCGTTCTTTTAAAGAGCAGAAAATTATAGTTTGGACAATAATGAACTTTGGAATGAGGAGAAGTATGAGGTGGAGTACGGTGGTTGGCAAAATAACATAATATTTATGACACTTAATATGAAGCATAAAACATTATGTCAATATAAGTTCCGTTTTTATTTGGTAATAGTAACAAGTACACGAAAACATGGAAAAAAGAAGACATTTTTTGCTTGTTAACCAAAGATTAAAAAAAAATATATGTAGCATGGTCTGTTCTATTCAGTAATTTGTTCTTTCTTCTTTGTTATGTTGAGAAACATGACAATTTAGTCTTTATATTTAGGTGTATATGAACAAACAATTTCAGCAATACTTCAATATGTAAAGTTTTAAAAACTTTATTTTGGTGTATTTTTAAGTGTTACTTTCTCTTGTAAAAGCAAAGACTACATTTGCGCTCGATAAAACAATGAAGGACTATATGATATTTTAAGATAGAACTACTTTTCTAGTTTTTTGATGACGATTTTGCTAATTCCTCCGAATGACTGAGTTATTTAGCAAAGTTACTCTCATTCAGGGAAGAAAATTACGTCCTCTTGCTATCGAGTTACAAACCAGAATAATTTCTCAAGTCAACTTACTACTCACCATATCGATATAATTATAAACGAACACAAATAACATTTAGTTTTCTTCACACACACACCACGTAATTTTTTAGCGCGTACTTGAGAAACACACTGGTTTACATGTATTATTTATTTAACATATGAACCTAACATTATAATTATTATAAATATGTTTTGTCATTATACAATATTGCGACGAAAAAATGGTAAGTAAAACCAACATTCTCTTATATTCATGGACAAAAAGTTATAAAGAAGGAAGTGCCAAAGATTTAGTTAATAAGTAGTGCAATATACATTTCATGTGAACTATTTTTTTAATGACATAAAATATTATATTACATTTCCTTGTATAATTTAATTTTGCAGAAGTTTTTCAAAAATATGACAGTTGATTGAATGAGAATGGATTCTTATTTCAGTGATAACGTTATATTTATAGTTTTGTTCAGTTCAGTTCATCAACATATAAAACTATACAATTTAATTTTTCTTATTTCTTTATTATTACTGATTTTGTCTATTACGAGTGTAAGAATATGCAATAAAATCACAGGAACTGAGCCACCCTTATTCAATGACAGAAACTATTTACTGGTTATGATCGTGGAAACGAAGGTTATATAGTGCTCACGAAACAACTGGTCCGTTTAAGAAGTCAGAATTTGTTAACAAATGATTATTTATACACGTGCTTAACAAATAATTCAGACAATATGACTGACTGACCTAACCATTTAAAGTAACAATTATTATAGTTCTTGTAATAGTAACTAAAAATTACAATTATTGTAGTTGCATTACTTGAGCTTTATTGCATAGCATACAAAGAGTTTCATGGTGGCATTTTGTTCAAAGCAGTTCCATATATATTTCCTTTGAAACAGTAAATCTATTACAGTGAATGTAGTAAATAAGTTATTAAGCATAACTACGATTCTTTTATAAAAATAAAATACACGGAATTAATTATTTCAACCGGTTGTTTTTTAACCTACCAAACTCTTCTGGGAAACGTGGTAGGTCTAAATTGTAACATTCAGAAATTTATATTTATGAGAACTTGGAATATAAAGTACGAAATTATTTTATTGTGAAACAAAGTTTTATTCTCACCTTTTTTGAACTCCAAGCTGCTAACATAGGACAAAATGTTATAACATTCTAAATTAGAGAGTATTCCATGCCTTTAGTGGTTACATTGTGTCAAAAAGAACTTTTACTTGCGATTGAATATCCTGAAACGTTTACCATCTGCGGTGGTCGATATTCTAACACATTCATCACGAGGCACAGTGACATCGGGAAATCTCTATTATAAAACAAAAGTCTCTTTACAAATAAGAAGTTGATTTTCCGAATAATTTTTGAGTGAATCGTCTTTCCTTGATGCCGAACTCATATACCTTGCCATCATGATTCACCTACAGAACAAAACCTAGATCTTTGTCTGGAGTCACACTTCCCCCTGTTGAAATCAGGAACTTATACACTTACGGTGTCTCCAATCATGCCACTTGAAAACTGTCTTTCTATATTGCAACGTTACAAGTAATATAAAATGAATACACTTCTGTCCATATACCCAACGCAACTATACAGTGTTAAACACCGGCTAGGTCGTAGGTTTTGTGTGTGTTCGTTGCGTTAAGTATATGTGGTTGCACAATAAACGTATTTTTAAAAAGAGGAGTGAGACGTTGATCTAAACTTTATCTTTAGGCGAGTGGTTGCATTGTCTTTGTAATTTTTCACTCGTCATTTACATATCACACACTCGTTAATTACTAACTAATTACAGTAGTAATTAACATAACGTCTTTATTATTCCACTTTTCTGCAATAATTTTGCATCACCATACCACCATACGCGTTCAAATGTCCTTAATATAATGGTGTTCTTAAAATGGTGATATGTGTTTGGTAACAGGTAAAAAGCATAGTTATTAATTGATTTTAATCATGTCAATACCTGATTTAATAATAAAAACCAACAATTCATTACGTCTCTTCCTCGTAGAACCGTGGATGTCGTCACTGGCATACACACACTGACACACAAACTATGTTTTACACTTAAAAACAATTTCGTCAGGCAGGTGTAAGCAGATAGGTTGTCGCATGCACACTACTGTTTCACGCACAAAATATTTAAAACTGTTCGTCATATTCTCCTTACACTAATTACTTACAAAATACTGCCCTAAGTAAACATGCAAATATATGTATTGTTCCCATATGAGATGCAAATATATGTATGCATGTATACATATATATATGTATGTACCTTCTCTCCCTTTTTTAATATTGTTGATTTCGGTAGCAATAACATTTTTCTCTAAAATTCTCTCCATAGCTCTGTCTTTGTTCCCTATTCCACGGTCCACCTATCTCATCGTTGTTTTCTGTTTTCCCATCGTCTTCACCTCCTACGAAAGCACTCAACGAGAAGTCAATTGAGATCTTCTTTTTGATGAAGCTCTCAAGATCTTCTTCAGATTGGAGGTTTTCAATGACATCAGTAGAAAGTGATAAAGGTAAAAAGCCAACTTTTGCTAGAGTCCCGAACATGGTTCCATATGGTCTGCAGTTTATGCCCTCAAGATAAGCTCTGTTCGTCGTGAACTGTACAAACCTCAGACTCTCAGACCAGTGGAGTGTTTGGTTTGTTTCTGTCCCAGTCGGTAGCATATATCCAATGCCCAGATTCCTGGGGCTGGTCATGTATTAGTTCCTATAAACTATTTTCAACTCATTACACATTGTATCAATTCTTTAAAATTGTGGTTGCAGAATGCATGGTCTTTGTCTCATTATAGTACGCTTGTAGAGCCTAAAATGGTTAAAATATCAAGTAGGCTCTGTGAGTGTCAAGTGTTCAACTCATCTACTTTTTACTTTCAAACTTAGTAACATTATCCTTATACTCAAGAATGAATTGGTAGTTGTAGTCGGGTTGATTATGCAGGGCAATTAAATCGACCTGGTACTTTGAATTCGTTACTTTTAAAAATGTTTGATGCACTGCAAGTCTTTTTTGGCACTTACAGTTTCTTGATGTCGTCAAGTATATTCTTATTTATGCTTGTGTGATGTTTTTCTATTTGCTTCGCAGCTCTTTAAATATCCTTGTTCTTCTTGTGTGTTCCATCGCCAAGTGTGTCTCGTGAATTATATTCAAGATCTCCTAGATTTGCATAATATCGGATTGATGATAACGCGTAACTTACAGGGTATGTTACCTTTTTGATATCACCCAACATTAAAGTTGCACTGCTTTTGTCGTTTATAATCCTCAAGCGTTTCAGTCGTTTAGGATTCTGACTTTTGTACTTTCTCAATAAAGTGCTGGTACCCTTCTCTACTCATAATATCAGAGTTATCCTGAAAGCATTCATTAACTTTTAATTAAAACAAGCTTACATTATGTTAAAACGACTAGACACTATAGCAAAAAAATAAAGGCTACACTTCCGAACTTAATGAACCCTTGACCTACTGACAAACATGAATGTAACCAGACCGGGCGTACGACCGAGACAGGTTCAAACTTGCAGAATCTTGATTTATCACTTTCACCAAGGGTGATAAAAGTTAGGTGAATCTAACTAATATTAAAAAAGTCGGAATAATTTATCGCACTTATCAAAAATTGTTTGTTATTATTCAGAATCCCCGTTAAGTATCCATATTAACAGAATTTAATTAATGGTCTCATGTTTACCTTAATCTCAGTTTCTCAAAGTAACTACAGTTTTTGCACAAGAACCTTCATATACTTAACATATCTTTACATAATGTTCTTTCGGTTTTCGGTTATTATGTTTTTATAAATTTTAACTGTTTTGACAATTTTAGAAGTTCATAAACTTTTTGACCATGCAATATGTAACTTTAAAATACTAGTTAATTTTTTGTTGTACATTCCAAAAATTGGTAGCGTGTACTTTTAATTGTGAGTGAATATTACTAAAAGGACAATGAACTGATAAACACAGATATGATTTTATACTTGTACGTTAATAAACTTATTGTGGTGCTAAGTAACACACTGGAATTTTATCTTTACTCATTCTCGTCATTTATAATTTAGACCGTTAAAGAATGGCCCAACTCTTCGTAATTCCCCGCCCTCTCGAGGTCAACTCTTTCCCCCTTCCAAAATAATTCGCCAAAATAACAAATTATTGGCAAAATTTATAAATTTAACCACATACCAGGAACTCTCCGATCTGCTCTAAAACACAAGACAAGGAAAGAGTCCATAATAAAATTATACAAGTTCATCGCAGTTCCTACCCTTTACTTATGGCTCAGAAACGAGGACAATGTCTGCTAGACAAATATCAAGAATTCAGGCTACGGAAATGAAGTTTTTTGAGTTCTATAGCTGGGTACACAAAATTAGATATGAAAAGAAACAATCAAATAAGAGAGGAACTGAAAGTTGAAAAAATAACGGAATGATCAATAATTGTAGAGAAAGCTAGTAACAACACATTAGCAGAATGGACAGTGAGAGATTCCCCAAGGTAGCCTTATTGTATCAGCCGAAAGAGAAGAGAAGCCTATGAAGACCGACGAAGACATGGTCTATCCAGTTTGGCGCCGGTACAGACTAAACGGTCTAAGCCGTGAAGAAGAAGAAGAAGAAAATAACTTGCTGGTTCCGCTCCCGTTCTCAGTGCGTCATCCCTGCTGTATGAAGTGTATACACTCATTACTGTGCATAAAAATTTTAGTCGTTCTAAAGTTGTTTTGTTTTAAAATTTTGAGATGAAAACGTAAAGTAGAGATAAAGCTTCTTGATAGGAACTATGTTGTTGTGTGCATAATCTGACAGTTTATATCAAGAAGAACTAAAACGAGTGCAGTAGTTCTTCCTTCTTCTTCTTCCCTAACATGGGTTAGACCTTGGTGACCTCTTCCAGCTTCATAGGATTAATTCCCATCTTTTCTTTAGTCTCCCTATGTTTCTTCTTTCAGCTGATTTGTATTTAGTTGCCGCTTTTAGTAGTCTTCGACCACCCATTTACTCCAGATGGTCCTTCCAAATTCTTTTATGCAACTCTATTTTCTCATTTAAGTTGTAGTCTATGTTTCTAACTCTTCATATCTAAATCGATGGCGTTTAGAACAACGTTTGACGGATCTTACAAATTTCATCCCCGCTGCTTGTATGAGGGTTTTATCTCTCTTTCTATTATCAATGACCTACTTCTATAAAGAAGCATAGGGACAGCTTATAAAACTTGAGCTGAGTATCTTTCTGCATCTTGTTTTTTAGTGTTCTTTGGATGGTGCCTCACATAATTTGAAACTTACGTAGTTTATTGTCAGTGTCTCTATTGTTCTCATATTATATATCATATTCTAGATAGCTAAAGTGAGAAACTTGTTCAATTAGTTAGTTGTTAATCACTATTTTGAATCTTATAGAATTCCATCCCAGGAAAGACACCACCTTCGTTTTGCTTGTGGAAATTCTTAAATTATACTGAATCGAGCACCGCCGTAAATTGTGTAGCGCTCTTTCCAAACCATGTTCAGTGGCATCTATAAGCTGCAGGTCGTCAGGAAACAGCAGCGTATTAGCAAATTCGTTTTATCCTAGGTAAATATCTGTTGATAGATTAATGCTCTGCCACCTACAAGTGACATTGTCCAAATATATATTAAACTGCGTTGGAGAGAAATTACACCCCTGTTTTTACACCTTGATTTATACTTAACACCTTTTGCTCTCTTCCTCTTGCACAAGTATCTGTGTCTCAAAATAGAGACTCTTTGCTGATAAAATAAGGTGCTTAGAGTACTTATTTCTTTGTAAAAATTCCTATAACACCTTCCTGTCTACCTTCTCGAAAGCTTTTTCAAAAGCCACGTCTTGTATCTCTGTACAAAAGACGAAATAAAAGATTGCAGAAACCAGCTTCTCTGCTAGCTAACTTCTAACAAACCTTCTTCCCTTTCGAAATGAAAAAATATTTGATCTGTGCCCCAAAGTTGTAATATCCTTTGTAAAACCTGCTCTGAGCGTGAGGACACAAATGTGCATGGGATTGTACCAGACATCTCAGCATTAGACATTATTCAACGATTCTCGAGCACGACGTTAAGGAACGTTGTTACCGTTCTATTAGGAAGACGACTTGCATTAGTTGTTCTTGGAGGTAGATTCTGTAGACATTAATGTCACGACATTCATGCAGAAACACAAAGAGGGATTTTATAACCATGATGAAACTCCAGTATAACGTACCCATGGTACGGAGATTCAAGAGAAAGTACATGAAGAATCAGAGAGGCTTTTACACACGGTCTTAATTACAAAGGGCAATAAATGATAAAGAGGTGTATGTGTGCGTGTGTGTGATAAAAGTCAAAATTTAAACTTCTTATTAGTAAAGCGTAAATCGTTAATCGTAGAAATGTCAGTCTTTAATTAAGCGTTTATCGGCCACTAAAATTTTATTACTTGTGTAGATTTGTATTCGAAAAACAATTGTAATTGTTTTTACAAAAACAATAAAATAAAAATACATTATGGAAATAAAATTTTATCGCTCTAAGATTTGATCAGAGTAGAGAAAAAAGTGACCATAACGGTAAAACAAAACAGGAAGTCCGTTTAATATACTCGGCTGCTTTTGGCACTATGGGAAACAATGAAAATCTGAACAGACATCTTTACTGACAAAAAAATGACAGACTGAAGAAAAAGCGCTGCCTTCGCTTCCGCTATACGGTGTTAAGAAGTTTTGACTGAAAATGCAACGACCTCGTCTGATGATAATAGGAAATTACTACTATAGGCCTAGGTAAATAGAAATAAATGGTACAACTTTTATCAAAGAACAACGCCAAAAGGTGAACGAACGAATACAATATGAAACGAACAACGGCAACAGTCCTGAAATCAATTCATTTGCCTCCGTGTATGTACGCTTAAGTTTGCATTAATGTTTTTATTGGCAAATGAACTGTTAACGTAGAAGAAACTGTATTCTACCTTTGAATTGAGTCTTTACAGAGACGACTACATTTAATTCATCAGTAGTAAAACTTTCCTGTCGTTTGGGACCCTTTTTCATGTTCAAATATTCAAACAGCAGATTGATTGCATAAAGACCTTGCAACATAGGTTATATTGTTGACTAATAAACATTATTTCGTGTTTACATAATGATCTGTGATCAGTTGTTTAAAAAACAAGGTGTGCCTACAGATTCAAATTTCACCAGAACATTTGGGATATCTGTATCCTTGTGCCTGCTTAGTAGCTATTCACTTTGAAAGCAGACGATACAAAGGAAATTTTTAATCAAAAATTCTGTAATCAAGAGAACGGTTTGATCAGGGCCGGATTAAGGTATCTTGGCGCCCTAGGCTAATTAATTTTAGCGCCCCCCTCATCACCCATAGGCTACCATTACGTTTATTTCCAAGGAGCTGAATGAAGCTTTATACACCCTACAATATATTTCTTAGTTAGGAATATTTCAAATATCTTACTGTTTTTGGAAACAGTCTCAAGAATTGAAAACTGAGGTTATTTTTCAGAGATTGTTTTAGAGTTACACCTTTAACCATTTGTAGTTTGCACGACTTTTATAAGAAAAAATTAACTAAGTAGTTACAGAATTATAACAGTTTTATTAAGGGTACATTTAACATCATTTACACAAAGAAGACAATCAGTTAAATACCTTGTGGATTTGTTAAGACTCATGTAAAGTTCAAGCTAGATTATTTTTTCGCGCTTTAGATTGAGCAAACGTTTTAATCACCTCACTGGAGTCAAGTCCTTGCAGAAAGTCACTTTTAATGAACAAGAGGGCTACACTGGTCAGTTTGTCCTGGCGCAAATTTGAGCGTAAATAATTGTTCACCCCCTTCACTTTCGCCACTGCAGTTAGTGAAGAGCATAGTAACGAAAATGCGCAAAGCTATATCAACATTAGGAAACATTGATTCTAAGTTAAGCGTTTTCAAACAGTGGTTTTGCTTCAGATCGCTTTTTATTTTTTCTTATCCTTCTTGTTCTGGGTTGATAGGTTCATACTCTTTTAAAAACTGAGCTAAATGCACACACTCATTGGGAAATGTCTGATCCAAGTCAACAGCATAATGTCCTAGAAGGTGATTAGCTTTTTGTGTTATTACGTAGGTCATCATTTAGTTCAGAAAGTTCAGGTAATTTCAATAGATCCCAAACTCGTCATGTATATCACAAATTTGTATCCTTGTAATTTATTATCAATTTTACATTTAGCTGTAAAATTGTTTTTTTAGCTAAAATCTTGCGCCTTCGAATGTGCCGCGCCCTAGGCTATAGCCTAGTCAGCCTAATGGTTAACCCGGCCCTGGGTTTGAATATTTTATCACAACAATGGTTTCACACAAGTCTGGATAAACAAATCCGAAACGTGTACGTACTGTCGTATTTTAAAGTATTAATGAGGAAAATAAAAGATCTATGTTACAGAATCGATCAATAAAAAAACGCACATCCATCTAAAATCAATAAAAGCGTTATAAATCCACCATGTAGATTTTAAAAATTATGGGAAATGGGTAAGAAAGAAATGAAACTATCAGAAAACGTTGCTGTCGGCAACGATCATTGGACATAGACAACGTACAACATCAGTGATCCTGTTGTTTCAACGTGAACGGACAGTCGGAGGACGATTACCACGACTATGTAAGTTGTTACTGGAACGACGAAGAAAGAGACGAAGAGCAAGAGGCACATAGATTCAAAAGATTTCAAAGGCCACGAGTGCCGTGACATTATATAAAATAACTATTTTGATAGACGACATTGGAGATTCTACACCAGAAAGCGTCGTAGGACGTTCTACGGTGACAGACGGTTGACTAAAACAAACCTAATATAAACGCGTTACATGAGTGCGCACTCGAGGCGGACCGGTCGGACACTCTAATATAAACTTCATAATATAAATAAATATTTTGTTTATATTAGCGCGTGTCTAATTCATTACTTCTGTCTGCAACAGGAAGAATTTTATTTTCCCCAAAATACGAGAGGTTTTAATTTTGTTGTCTCTGAAAACCTACAACCAAATTTCTGAGTAGAGGACAGATTTAGTAAACATTTTTATAAAGCAATAATTAAATTATTCGATCAAATGTTAAAGGCGCTTAGCACACAGAACAGTGAAAGAATGAATTTCAATCGGTGCGTATTCGTATATAAGTAGCGAAATATATAGCCCTATTAGTAGTTGTTCCGCATTATTATATCATTGCTGGCCCTTCTGTTTATATAATAATATTTTGCACACCACAAACACCGCAACTCCGCTGGCTGCGTCCTACTTGTTTTTGAAATAATTAAAATAGTGAATATTAATATAAAGCTACCGGGTCTTAGTATTTAAACACATACGTTTGGAAACATAAATATGCAATACAATGTATAAAGTCACTATTGCATGGTATTAAAAGATCACATTCTATTAAAGAAAAACGGCGTAAAGAAACTCGTTATATTAATTTCCGTTAAACAATACTTTTACATGAGTAGTTTAGTATAACAAGTACATGCATAGTTTAGTATATACAGTATAACGATTCATAAAGCCGACCGTTATATGAAAGTGTCATACTGTGCGAGTATAGCGGCGTAAGCAAGAGAGAGAGGGTATAATCACAGCTATCTCTGTCTAACATCGCCACTGCTACGAAGGTTGCCGGCACAGATATGAATTTTTATTCAATTATTTTTATTAGTTAAAACTACAATCTCTTCAAAACTAATAAATATACAGCATAGCACTAATAAACCTGCATAGTGTTCACCAATTAAAGCTCTATAAGTAGCCAAAATATCAACCAATATAATTAACATTTACAGAAGTTATACAGAAGAAGAACGCCAAGAGAAATAACTAGAGAATTAGGCTAGGTACGAATTAGGTGTTTTCACACACTTACAGAGAAAGACCTAAGCAATAATATTCTGTGCTCAGATCTGTGAAATCACGTTTGGAAATACCCATAATCAAACGATTTGCAAACAGAGGAAGTATGAAATTAGCCAGTAATTCTCTACCATCTCAAACCTGTTAAGGGGCGTTTGGTCGACTTGTTCGATATTGTTTCAAATGGAAAACGCATGATTTATTTGGAACAACCAATCACAAAGCTGTATTCAGAAGAGACGCCAACTCAGACTTGGGGAATCGAGCACTCTTCGTTCGAACATTAAATAGGCAAGACGTGTGTTAGATACGAGCTAAATTTTGCAAACCACGCAAAGTTTATTTAAATAACAGTTCGAGAAGTGGTCCGCAGTAGCAGAGGAACTAGTAAAGTTCATTAATAAATACTCTCGCCCGCTGTGTAACAACTCATTAATTAATTAAAAAATTAATTAATTAAATAATTAATTAATTGTGAAGTGACCTGTGTACCAGAGTAGCTACACCATCTGTAAGCGCCCAGGGTCATCGGTCAACGATATTGGTCAACAACAATTTCTTTTGAGCCGAACCATCAAAAACAGGATCTCTACGGATTCCTATCTACGGTCGACGCATCAATCAGTAAGAAATATATTCATTCATCAATGAAATAAGTAACAAAATAAATAATAAATCAATAAACAATTTTAAAAGACACTAAGTAAATTCATAATTTGTATTTAAACATTAAGATTAGTAATAACGTAATATAGGAGTGCTGAATTGAGAGTGAGGTGTAGTACTGAACGTGCAAATTATTGCAGACCCGTTCTTTAGCACTGGTTTGGGAGATATAAATTTTCCTAATTAAACCAGATAAGAACCATTAGTCGTTTGGACGTTTTAATCTTCACTTTTCATGCACACTCATTAATAATAAGAGTTAGGTTAGCAATAAGTCCTTAACTTAGCTTTGAAAGAATATTAATAAAATAACATTTAATCGTTAATTAAACAAACTTCAACAAATTTTAAAGTGTTATTTGTAACGATTCCCCTTGAATTCCACACTCACTGAACTAATCCTGAGATAGTGTGTCTCTATGCTTTGAGCTAAGCAGAATCCGTGTCATTTGTATCTGGGATTTGTTCTGGCGCCCAGGTAAAGAAAAAAAGTCACGGGTAAGTAACATTTTTCTATCATTATATTTATAGAAAGTAGATTGATAGTGAAAAAGTCTTTATATATAATTTGTCGCCGCAAATAAGAGGCATATGTAAATTGACAAATATAATATATAAAGAGAAGGTGTTATATAAATTTGGCGCCGCAGCTAAATGGGCACGATTAAACTCACAAATTTATGTATATATAAATAAGTTATATATAAATTTGGTGTGCAACTATTAGGCCTGAGTAAACTGGATTGAAACGAGATTAACCCATGTGACTAGTTTGAATTGTAATAATATTTAAATTGAAACGAAGTGGAATTTAAGGTTACAAATAACTGTTGAAGGGTTAAATATTAAAATAAAAGTTTTAAATAATAATAAAATTGAAAATGGCTAAATCACAAGCAGTAGATATGGCAGCAATTGAACAGGTTTTAAGCAGTTGACCACTAAAATGGATGAAACTAATAGTAAAATTGAAAGTACAAAGATTCAATTATCTAATGAAATTGAAAAAGCAAATAGTCAATTAAATAGTAAAATAGATGAAAATAATCAAAATTTAGAAGAAAGTAATAAAAAATTAATAAATGGTGTTAATAATAAAATCGAGCAAACTAATAAATACTTGTCTAGCGAAATGAAACAAATAAATGAGAATTTAACTAGTCAAATAGAACAAAGTAGTAAAGAAACTACATTTAAAATAGATGAAGAAATAACTCATTTAGCTAGTAAAATAGATGAAAGTAATCTTAAGTTTGATAAGCATACCGAAGAGGTTAAAGCTACCATAGAGGAATTTATGAAACAAGTAAATACTAATTTTCGCCGCCAAGACGAAAAACTAAATAAATTTAGAAACGAATTTCATGAACGGTTAGAACAGAAAATAACCTTTATTAACCAACAATTCAGCGAAGTAACTGCTGAGTTAAAAACACAAATGCTTCTAAATAAAGAAGAAATCTAAAGTACTAGGGTAGAGTGCACCCAACTGGGTGAAAATATTAAGGAATTTAAGAAACAAGTAGAGAGTAAGGCTGACCGAGACGAAGTACATCAAAATGTAGAACAGCAATTAAAGGTAATACAGGAAGATCTGAATAAGGCAATGAAGTCACAGCAAACCAAAGTCGTGAGGTGTGGCAGCTATAAGGAAGAACTGGAAAACCGTATATTCTCACAAAACCCACATGAGAATCCTGTAGAATTTCTAGGGCTGTTTGAGGCTTATGTAACTCGCGTAAACCCAATGATGGACGACGAGGACAAGAAGGACATGTTAGGCCGATTTCTCAAGAATTGGGCAGGTACGTGGTGGAAAGTCATCTCGGACAGAGTCCAAACCTACGCCGACTTTAGAGAGAAATTCCTTGCTCAATACTGGAACGTACAGATTCAAAGAAGGGTGCGTGATCATCTGGAATTTGGTAATTATCACCCGTCAATGAATATGACAACCACCAACTATGTGCTAAACGTAATGGCACAAGTAAAGCATTTAACACCACCAATGGAGGAGAGAGACCTAGTGTATAAGCTAGCGCGTCATTTCTCGGAACGCACTAGAGTAGCAACCACTACTAGAGGAGTGGATACTCTAGAAAAGTTTATAATGGTCGTAGATGAATGTCAAGACCTAGAGAGGGACCTGAAGCGTGTAAATAATCAGCTGAGTAACCACTCTAGAGGCGATCATCAGGAACCAACTTTCAACCCAACGAAAAGAAGAGACAATGAACGCCCAAAAGAAAAAAGGTTTACCCCATATCCGGGTAACAACCCCAAAATCGGCAGGAATTGGAAGAAAAGGGTAGAAGTAGGAGTGTTGAAAACCGACCAAATAAAGGGTTTAAGGTATGTAAAACAGCCATAACATCTACCGAGCCGCAACCGTCTACTAGTAAAAAGAATACGGGAAACGGGAAGCCACTGCAGGTAGAAAAGAAACAAAACTAAATCTACCATTACCTGCAGTGAAACAACCCACGAAAACAGGTAAAAAGAAAGTAACAAATAATATAAAACAAGTAAGCGATAGGGAGTTCTTGTTAAAAGAAGAGCAAGAAGCCATTAAGTGGGTAGTAGCCATTATCCTGAATGTCCGGAAATAATTTGTAAAATCAGTAATCTACTAGTACGAACGTTAATAGACACTGGCAGTGAGGTAACCTGTGTCAGCTCAAAGTTTGTAGAAAATAATAGTCAGTTGCGTAATTGTCCCAGACTACCCGTAAAAAATTGTAATGTACAGGGAGCCACTGGAGCCAAAATGCAAAAGATCACTGAACAAATTTATTTACCTGTCAATATAAATGGTACCCAAACCAAATTGTAGCTCTTATAGTCCCGAAACTCGTTCATGATTGTATTATTGGGGTAGATACGTTACTTGAATGGAAGGGAGAAATAAATTTCAAAAGAAATACCATCATGATGGAAATTAATACAAAGAAAATCAATATAAACATTAAAGAATTTAAGCATTGGAAGTCGGTAAGTGTCATAAAAGGGTATAGAGAGAAACCGTCAGTTGACGTTAGGAGTGACCAGCACTCTATTGATGATACTTCAGAAATCAACATCGGGACTGACTTGAACAACGAGCAACAGAACCAAATTCAGCAACTCGTCTGTTGTACGGTAGCGCGATGATTTCGTTTTCTAGGTTGGCTAATCTGCTTTATACCTCGCCTCAATATTTGCGTGTTTGTACTTTGCACAGTGCGTACTCGGCGCTCGGGTCGCCGAATCTTTCGCTGTCATTTATTGTCGACATTCAATGTAGGCTTTAGGCCTTACATTCGTACTTATGGCCAACTAGCGCCATAACTTCATTTCAATTCAAAATTTATAATACTTAGCAAAACGCAGTATTAGCCAACTTCATTTCAAATTAATACAGCTGTAATGTAACTAAGTCAGACATTAAAATTTATTCAAATACAGTCCACTTCTTATCATTTTCTTCCTGCAGAATCAATGCATTTATTACATATCATTTTCAACTAACATGGAAGACCAGCCGACAGAATTTTAACTCAAGAAGCATACATTTAGCCCATTTGGGCCCACTTCCTTAACTTTCTTGTCCACACATGCTGGATCATTACTCTCATTTAACATTTTTTGGTCCACGCAGACCGGATACTAACCATTTTTTGGTCACTCCGGACCTGGATTTTCCATTTAACATTTTCTACTAATATTTCTGGCCATCACGGGCGAATTGGCACGTTAGCTAATACGACCGTGGCGTGATTTGTATCGTCATTTTGCTCGTCATCTTCAGACAACATATTAGCAAGTGCCTGCCAGCTACAGTGCTTACTCAAAGTGGTCATCTCTGCCAGCTGTTCACCATCTTCACCAAGGAGCCGACGCTGCAGGACATCAACAGCAAGGTATCGCCAGCAACAGTAAAAAGGTGCGTAAAATGTCTGAAGAAGGCCTCAAAGTGCTGACCAGAAAGAGGGGCGGATTAAAATCCGTGATAGTGCGGATACAATCCGCGGTAAATTCATTTGACATAAATCAAAGTACAAAACATTTTCTAACTGTAAGACTGGAAAGTCTCAAAAGCTTGGCCTCGAAGTACGACGAGGTACAGTCTGAGATAGAGCTTATCAGTAAAGACACGAGCGTTGCTCAGGCAGACCGAGTTGAGGTTAAAGAAATGATATACTCAACTGAGGCAAACATTTTACAACTGCTTGACACTTTTAATACTCAGACTGTGCCTTCCGTATTATCGACGCCCATGCAATTAAAACCGATAAGTTTGCCCTGCTTCTCAGCCAACATACTTGAGTGGCAACATTTTTATTCCATTTTCATTGATTTAGTGCATTCAAGATCTGATTTAACACCAATGCAAAAACTGCATTATTTGCATTCCTCTGTGAAGTGTGAACCATTAGATTTTATTAAATCATTACCTATTTGTCAAGAAAATTATGCAATAGCGTTGAACTTGCAAGTCCGAAAGGTATAACAACCCATTTATATTAGCTAAGTACTATGTACAAAACCTACTTCAGGTTAAGTCCACAATAAGGGACTCGTTCCAAAGTTTGGCGGAGTTTACGAATACAATAACGTCTTCCGTTAATTCTCTGGCAGCAATGAAGCTGTCAGTGAATTCATTTGAATTTATCACCATACAGTTGCTCTCCACCAAACTTGACCCTATTACTTTAAAACTTTGGACGAAGTCAATAGACCCTGACAACTTGCCTAGCTTTCAAGACTTTACGCATTTTTTAAACTTACGCAGACAGCTGTTAGAAAATACAATGCCTATTGAACCCGGACAGCAATTCAACAAACTTAATGTAAAACCTAACAATAAATTTGAGAAGTGTAGCTCAAGAAATACTGCTGGCAGCAATACCTTTAAGAGCTATCACGCAGCGGCAAATCATTATTCATGCGTGTGTTGTAAATCTGACCACCCGCTTTACATATGTAATAATTTTCGTATATTAAGCGCCGCTGAGCGGGGGCAATTGGTTGCAAATCATAAATGTTGTATCAACTGCCTTAGAGCAGGTCATCTGATAGCTAACTGTAAGAGTAAACAGGTCTGTAAAATTTGTTCAAAAAGACACCACACATTGCTGCACGCAAATTACGTGCCGAAATCAACAGCTGCCAGCAGCAATTATTGCTCATTTAAATTACAGTGCAAAAACAATGTTCTTTTATCTACAGCGGTTGTATCTGTCGTTGATCAGGCTGGCAACAGGTATAGAGCTAGAGCGCTCCTAGACGCCGGTTCACAGATCAATTTCTGTACGAAATCATTTGCAAAAAGGTTACACCTTAAATTAACCAAATCTAATATTCCAATCACAGGAATAAACAACACAGGGTGTTGCGCAACTGATATGGCTTCTATACGTATTATTTCTCGCTATCAGAGACATAGTTTCGAGGCGAAATGTGCCGTCTTATCTACTTTAACTCACAATCTGCCTTCAACCTCGTTTGATATCAACCAGTTCCACATTCCAAACAAAATTTTTCTGGCCGATCCAGATTTTAATATATCTTCACAGATCGACATACTATTAGGGGCACAATTTTATCTGGATTTGCTATTAGCCAATAAATATACACGCTGACCCAATTTCCCTATCATTCAGGAAACAAAACTGGGTTACATTTTGGCTGGCAATCTGCCTAAGCACTGCCACTCCGAGGGTCCTGCTGTTTCGTTCCTGGCAAGGAACAATGACAGTCAAATTCTGCAATCTCTCGAGAGATTTTGGGAGCTGACGATACCCCTGATGGCGAGTCGGCGTGCGAAGAGCATTTTGTGCGCTCTACTCAGCGCAATGACGAGGGTAGATTTATAGTGTCGCTCCCATTCAAGTCTGATAATCCCCACTTGGGGGAATCTTACAAAAGTGCCGAATCAAAGGAATACATGGATCTTGGGCACATGACACTCATCGATCATGGCGCTATCAATTTAGTAGCGTCAAACACTTACTACATATACTTATGTGTATACTTATACATACTCATATACTTACTTTGTCTTTGCAAGCTTGGTTGGGATGAACCGATTTCCGGTCAGTCACTTTCGGATTGGCATTCTTTGTGTAACAAATTGGTCTTCATTGGTAAAATAGTAGTCCCGCGATCCATTCGTTGCAAGCGCGAGGCGGCTACAGTTCAGTTGCATGGTTTTTCGGATGCCTCAGAGAGAGGGTTTGGCTGTTGTGTATATATCAGAGTCATTTATCAAGATTCTACTGCCTCCTGTCGCCTCTTGTGTTCCAAATCTCGCGTGGCTCCCCTACGCCAGGTGTCATTACCTCGCATCGAGCTCTGCGCTTGCTTGTTATTATCGCGACTCGTATCTAAGGTTATTCCTGCTCTTTATTCATTTATTGATAACGTACATTTGTATTCTGATTCTATGGTGGCTCTTTACTGGATTCATGCGCACTCTACGCGTTGGAAAACATACGTCGCTAATCGGGTTGCTGAAATTCAGCGTCGTACGCAAACTTATACCTGGCATCACATTGATTCGCGACGCAATCCTGCTGATATTATATCTAGGGGGTGTTTCCCTGACGTTTTGCGCGATTGCTCGCTTTGGTGGCACGCTCCTGGCTGTCTGTCTAAATCGTCAGAGTCTAATCCCTTCCCATCCTTTGTACCGGCCACTCCGTCGTCTTTTGAAGTCACCGCGGAAGAGAAAACTACACATAACCTGTCGCTAATGTCTACCCTGGCTGTTGACTTATCGTTGGACTTTTCCTCGTTGCACCGGCTGACGCGTGTATACGCTTACTGTTTTCGTTTCATCAGAAATATTAGGCACTCATCTGCGGACAAGCTTTCGGGCGATCTGACCCCTGTAGAAATTCATCAGTCTCTCAACTTCTTCATAAAACAATCTCAGTCGATCCACTTCCCAACCGAAATTAGTTGTCTTCGGAACGGATCTTCTGTTTCCATTAGGAGCAAGTTGGATTCTCTCGACCCGTTTCTTGACGACTCTGGAGTGATACGCGTGGGCGGACGATTGCAGCATTCCCAATTACCCTACGATTCGAAACATCCTATTGTATTACCCCCATCGGCGCACATTACACGCCTTATCATCGAACGTGAACACATTCGTTTACTTCACGCTGGTGCTCAACTCGTGCATCATTCACTGTGTCAGCGTTGGTGGATTTTTAATGCCCGGCTAGTCATCCGTTCCATTATTCGCAAGTGTCTCAAGTGTATCAGGTTTAGTGCCACACAGCAGGTTCAGAGACTTGGTATTTTGCCATTCCCTAGAGTCACTCCTTCAAGACCGTTTCTATTTTGCGCGGTTGATTATGGTGGTCCCTTCATGATTCGTCATGGCGGGCAGAAGTCTAGAACTCTTACTAAGGCATACGTATCTTTGTTTGTTTGCTTAGCGACTAGGGCTATTCACTTGGAATTGGTGTCCGACCTTACGGCCAGCGCATTTATAGCCGCTTTACGTCGTATCATGGCACGCCGGTGTATACCCAGTCAACTGTACTCCGACAACGGCAGGAACTTCAGGAAGGCACCATCTTACATGATATTTACAACTTTTGGCACAATAAGGATGCCATCTCCTCGATTAAGTCATTCACATCCTCTCAGGGGATATCATGGTCATTTATTCCGCCCTCCTCACCTCATTTCGGTGGTCTTTGGGAGAGCGGCATAAAGAGTTTGAAATTTCATCTGCGCCGCGTAGTAGGCAAATCTATACTAAACTTCGAAGAGTTCACGACCGTTTTGTCTCAGATAGAGGCATGTCTGAACTCTCGACCTTTATTTGCTATCTCTTCGGATGTTAACGACCCGGTGCCACTTACACCTGGCCATTTTTTGATTTGCGCGCCCTTAACTGCGATTCCGGACCCAGACCTTTCTCACGTTCCTGTTTCTCGTCTTGGGCGTTGACAACTCCTCCAGAGGTTTGTTCAGGGCATCTGGAAGGCGTGGTCTCGCGATTATTTGCACCAGCTGCAACAACGTCACAAGTGGAAGTTTGCCAAAGATAATGTTTCCATTGGTGACTTAGTTTTGCTTATTGACGATAATTTGCCTCCATTAGCCTGGAAATTTGGCGTAATCACCGCCACATTTCCCGGCCCAGATAACTTGGTTCGTGTCGTGGACATTCGCACGCCTACGGGTGTTTTGCGGAGACCAATACATAAATTATGTCTGTTGCCAGCGCGAGACGAGATTTGACATTATGATTACTTAGCACAATGCTACGTTATTCAGCCATTGGCTCATTACTTATTACGACCATTTGGTCAACATAATCGTGATGAATTATCACAATATTCTCTTATCAATTTTGCGTCATTGCACGCTTCTAATTATCACAGTTTTGGTGGTATCTTAATGTTTGTACTGTATGTTAATTTGTGTGGCATACTATGTCTTACACATTTTCATTGATGTTATGGGGTATATTGCATGTTTTTTGGTGGTCTTATTTATAAAATGTTATTACATAATATTCGCATGTCTTGCCGTTAAGCAATCATGCATTCATTTCTTTATATTGTTGCTAATAAATATGTACTATCCTGTGAATATCTTTAAATTGTTAAATTGTTTCTGTAATTTTACTATTGTATTGTTATTTGACATTGCAATTATTTATCTTGTAATTATTCAAATTATTGTTATTGTATTCACATAGATTGTGTCTATGTAAAAATTATTGTTAGCGTCTGCCGTATGTAACTGCCATGTCTAGGTTTATTTCATATTGTATTTTATATTTTATTCATTTTGCAAGTAAGCATGCACAATTCTTTTACTTAAAATTATGACATACATGTCATATCTGGGCTTGCATTCAGCATCTAGCTTGTTCATACATTATTATATTGTAAGTTCCTGAAACTTCAGGAATAGCATGACTAGGTCAATACATGCCGCCCTGCTGAATATACAATAGAACATGTAACTGCAACATGTTCAACAACAATTTTGTTCATGTAATGAACTCTCTGTACAGGTCCACGGGCCTCGATTAATTTTAGTAGCCATCTATGACATGCATAGGGTTACCAGCGATCGGTCCATCATGTGATGAGCTTCCGATCATGCATTAAACATTGTATAATTATGTATTTTTCTTTCATGTTTTATAATGTTACATACTGCACACACTTGTGTCAGTAATACTGGTCAACCAGACTTATTCGTATATGAAACAGCTGTTCGCCAACCTTGGCCTACAACCGCCTATCTATAGGCTTATCTTATGCATGCTTATCTCTAAACTAGTGACGGATTGCCGTTATCTAATCTCATAACTAAAGGTTTAACACAGCCTTGAAGCTAACTATCGTTAGTAAGAACTGTACTCTTTTAAATTAAATTGTAAATGTATCATAATTTATTAAAAAAAAAAAATGTGTTAAAAAATCAGTTTGATTTTGACGGGCAGCTTATGTACGGTAGCGCGATGATTTCGTTTTCTAGGTTGGCTAATCTGCTTTATACCTCGCCTCAATATTTGCGTGTTTGTACTTTGCACAGTGCTTACTCGGCGCTCGGGTCGCCGAATCTTTCGCTGTCATTTATTGTCGACATTCAATGTAGGCTTCAGGCCTTACATTCGTACTTATGGCCAACTAGCGCCATAACTTCATTTCAATTCAAAATTTATAATACTTAGCAAAACGCAGTATTAGCCAACTTCATTTCAAATTAATACAGCTGTAATGTAACTAAGTCAGACATTAAAATTTATTCAAATACAGTCCACTTCTTATCATTTTCTTCCTGCAGAATCAATGCATTTATTACATATCATTTTCAACTAACATGGAAGACCAGCCGACAGAATTTTAACTCAAGAAGCATACATTTAGCCCATTTGGGCCCACTTCCTTAACTTTCTTGTCCACACATGCTGGATCATTACTCTCATTTAACATTTTTTGGTCCACGCAGACCGGATACTAACCATCTGTGAATATAGGGATGTTTTTAGGACAGAGCCTGGAAGAGCTAAGTTCTATGAACATCAGTTAACACTTACTGAAAACGCATCATTTGTGCAAAGGACTTATCCAATCCCTTTACACTATAGAGAAGAAGTGGAAAAAGAGTTCCAATAGATGTTAGCGAATGGTGTTTTAGAGAGGGCAAGAAGTCCCTATATCAACCCTTTAGTAGTTGTCACCAAGCCGAACGGGAGTATCCGATTATGCCTTGATGCCAGGAAATTAAATTCTTTATTAGTACCTGATTACGAGTGCGCGAGGAGTGTGGAAGAATTGTTCCAAAAATTTAATGGAGTTAAGTACATGACCAAACTGGACTTAACATCAGGATTTTGGCAAATTCCCATCCGCAAATGTGATCGACAGTATACGGCATTTTTGTATAAAAACAAGTGCTACCAATTTAAAGTGGTACCTTTTGGCCTGAGCACCAGCTTAGCTGCAATGGTAAGGTGTTTAGACAGTGCCTTAGGTAATGAGGTAGAGAAGTATACACTAGTGTTCGTAGATGATATTCTATGTGTGTCACAAACATTCGAGGAGCACTTAAAACATTTAAGAAATATTTTTGCAAAATTAAGATCAGCAAACATGACGCTGAATCTACGGAAATCAGAGTTTGGTAAGGAGGAAATTAAGTTTTTAGGTCACCGAATCTCAGTGGAAGGAATAACCACGGACCCAGAGAAGGAAAAAGCCATACAAGAATTTCCAACTCCAAAGAACTGCAAGCAGCTAAAGTCATTTCTAGGTTTAGCTAACTACTATCAGAGGTTTACAAGTAAATACGCGGAAAGTACTGTTCCATTGTTGAAGTTGTTAAACAAAGGGATTAAATGAAGGTGGACAAGGGACCACGATGAAGCGCTACAACAAGTGAAAAGTCTTTTTATAAAAACTGTGGTATTACATCATCCGAGGGTAGGAGAAAGATTTTATTTGCAAACAGACGCCAGCAATATTGCTATAGAAGCACACTTGTATCAGATAGATGAGAAGGGCCAAAAAGCGGTATTAGGATTTGTAAGTCGCACACTTAAAGGGGTGGAATTAACCTATTTTACGATAGAAAAAGAGCTATTAGCGATAGTGCATAGCTTGTCAAAGTTTAGAAGTTATATTCTGGGTGCTAAACTTACTATAATCACCGACAATTAGGCGTTAGTATTTTTATTAAAGTGTAAATTGCTAGGTGCTCGTCTGATTCGTTGGATCTTGGCTATACAAGAGTACCAGTTTGAAATACAGTATTGTAAAGCGAAAGACAACTTGGTAGCAGATGTACTCAGTAGAAATCCACCATCAGAAAACATAGCACTGATATAGGTATTACGCGGTAAAGCATGTAACAAAACCTGAAGTAGTTAGACGACTTAAGGAAATAGGGACCCATCAACAACAAGACCCTAGGATTAGTGTAGCTTGGAGAAGTACGGTTACCAACACCAAACCAGGATTTTCCATATATGAAGGGAAGCTATATAAGCTATGTTCCCATAAGTGGAAATTATTATTACCAAGCTGTATGATGGAGGAACTTATTTGGGAATGCCACTTGTCATTGGGCCGGGCTGGATTTAAGAAATGCCATCGAGCCTTAACAGAAAGCTTCATTGGAAAGGGATTAGTAAAACGCATGAAAAGATTATTGTCTACTTGTGACCTGTGCCAGAAGTGTAAACACCCGTACTTATCGACCAGAGTAGAAATGCAAACAATCCAAGCAAAAGAGAAAGGAGAGTTATTAGCTATGGATTATTACGGTCCTCTACCAACAGCAAAAGAAGGGGTAAAGCACATTCTAGTAACAGTAGATTTCTTTTCTACATTTGTCAAACTATACCCAGTTCAAAGAGCCACGAGAAAAGCAATGCATAGAGCGTTAACAAAGTTCTACATCCAACAGTATGGTAAACCTAGTAAAATATTGTCCGACCAAGGAAAACAGTTCACCCATAACCTATGGAGAGAAACCTTGGAGGAACTCAATATAAAACCAATTCTTACATCAATACGTCACCCTCAAGCGAATTTAGCTGAGCGAATAAATAGAGAATTAGGTAGATATTTTAGGATATTTTGCCATCAGAACCATTCTGCATGGGTAGATTACTTGAGTCTTATTTCGGATTGTATTAATAATACATGTAATGAAACAACGGGGTACACACCTTCAGAATTATTTATCAACAAAGAACCAGTACATGTATGGACCAAAACCATAAAAAGTCCACCCAACTACAATCTACCTATTCTATATGAGGTAAAAGCCAGAATAGCAGAAGAAAGAATACAGAGAGAAGGCCAAAAGAGAGTAGAACGATATAATCGTACTCGCAAATTGGTAAGGTTTGTGGAAGGAGAGGAAGTGAAAGCGAATCCTGTATCCTCTACCATAGATAATACCATGGCCAAGTTCTTTCCGATATTCGTGGGACCTTATAGAATAGAAAAGCAGGTTGCAAAGTACACATACATATTAAAAGATGTTGAAAAAAACAAAATTATAGGAAAGTACCATGGGGAGAGTTTGAGGAAATATAGACAAAATATAGAGCAATAAAGAGACAATGGTTTGAGCCAATGAGGTATGTGAATCAAACGTAGTCAAACAAATATTTATAAATGTCTTTGAAGCAATGTCAATGTTAATAAGTAGTAGTTAAATAAATGTTAGTATTGTCGTTTTGATCATTGACATCAATTAAATCAAACTTGTGATTAAAGCATTAATGTTCATATAAATCTCTGATATTTGTATGCCATGTTAGGATTAGTAACGTATTGTAATAATTAGTTATAAGGTAGAAGTAAGCAAAATTGTAATAGTGCAAAATGTGTGCGAGCAAAACCAACAGTGCAAGTTTTAAATTTTAAAGAAAGTGTGTAACTTTACAAGAAGAAAAATAAATTAAGTATTTTTTAAATAATTAATTTTTTTATACCAAGTGGGGGTATATATAACGATTCATAAAGCCGACCCATCGGATCGTTATATGAAAGTGTCATACTGTGCGAGTATAGCGGCGTAAGCAAGAGAGAGAGGGTATAATCACAGCTATCTCTGTCTAACATCGCCACTGCTACGGAAGTTGCCGGCACAGACATGAATTTTTATTCAATTATTTTTATTAGTTAAAACTACAATATCTTCAAAACTAATAAATATACAGCATAGCACTAATAAACCTGCATAGTGTTCACCAATTAAAGCTCTATAAGTAGCCAAAATATCAACCAATATAATTAACATTTACAGAAGTTATACAGAAGAAGAACGCCAAGAGAAATAACTAGAGAATTAGGCTAGGTACGAATTAGGTGTTTTCACACACTTACAGAGAAAGACCTAAGCAATAATATTCTGTGCTCAGATCTGTGAAATCACGTTCGAAAATACCCATAATCAAACGATTTGCAAACAGAGGAAGTATGAAATTAGCCAGTAATTCTCTACCATCTCAAATCTGTTAAGGGGCGTTTGGTCGACTTGTTCGATATTGTTTCAAATGGAAAACGCATGATTTATTTGGAACAACCAATCACAAAGCTGTATTCAGAAGAGACGCCAACTCAGACTTGGGGAATCGAGCACTCTTCGTTCGAACATTAAATAGGCAAGACGTGTGTTAGATACAAGCTAAATTTCGCAAACCACGCAAAGTTTATTTAAATAACAGTTCGAGAAGTGGTCCGCAGTAGCAGAGGAACTAGTAAAGTTCATTAATAAATACTCTCGCCCGCTGTGTAACAACTCATTAATTAATTAAAAAATTAATTAATTAAATAATTAATTAATTGTGAAGTGACCTGTGTACCAGAGTAGCTACACCATCTGTAAGCGCCCAGGGTCATCGGTCAACGATATTGGTCAACAACAATTTCTTTTGAGCCGAACCATCAAAAGGAGGATCTCTACGGATTCCTATCTACGGTCGACGCATCAATCAGTAAGAAATATATTCATTGATCAATGAAATAAGTAACAAAATAAATAATAAATCAATAAACAATTTTAAAAGACACTAAGTAAATTCATAATTTGTATTTAAACATTAAGATTAGTAATAACGTAATATAGGAGTGCTGAATGGAGAGTGAGGTGTAGTACTGAACGTGCAAATTATTGCAGACCCGTTCTTTAGCACTGGTTTGGGAGATATAAATTTTCCTAATTAAACCAGATAAGAACCATTAGTCGTTTGGACATTTTAATCTTCACTTTTCACGCACACTCATTAATAATAAGAGTTAGGTTAGCAATGAGTCCTTAACTTAGCTTTGAAAGAATATTAATAAAATAACATTTAATCGTTAATTAAACAAACTTCAACAAATTTTAAAGTGTTATTTGTAACGATTCCCCTTGAATTCCACACTCACTGAACGAATCCTGAGATAGTGTGTCTCTATGCTCTGAGCTAAGCTGAATCCGTGTCATTTGTATCTGGGATTTGTTCTGGCGCCCAGGTAAAGAAAAAAAGTCACGAATAAGTAACATTTTTCTATCATTATATTTATAGAAAGTAGATTGATAGTGAAAAAGTCTTTATATATAATTTGTCGCCGCAAATAAGAGGCATATGTAAATTGACAAATATAATATATAAAGAGAAGGTGTTATAACAGTTTAGTTAAGAATACCTACTAAAATTCATAAAACCATAAAATAGAACATAATATTGTGCTACAGAACCAAACCATGCAAACATTTTGATGCATGAAGAAAACGAGGATGGTGTAAAAGTATTTTTAATGGCATTTGTTACATTAAATTCCAACGAAGGATGATATACTTGCAAAATTTTTCAGCTGTTCCGGGTACACCTCATTGCCAGATGTGTGCATGCCCATTAACGTTCTTATTAATAATTACACATTAAAACAACCTGTAATTAAGTCATTGCAAAACCAGTGTAAACTAGCTAATATATATCATTGTATTGAACCAGTATAACCAGAAAAGGAGCGAATCCCATTGAATTGAGAAAGACGCTGATTGAAAGAAGAAAGAGTATACATAAAAAAAAATATTCAATCCAAAGGAAAGAAATAATAATTAGAAGAAAGGAACGTGATTCAAGAGGTGCAATAAGGTCCATTATTTATAACTAGGTGAATGTTTGCTCCTGTAGGTTCTATGTGAGCAATGGAGAATTTAATTTAAATAGCTTGACTGACCTTTATCAGCGTTATACTATGTATACTCCTGTTAAAGGAACCCCGTAACCCATACTAAAGAAAAATCAACTGTATTAGAGCAAAACAAACTATAACACACGTTTGTCTCCTTGCTTGTGTGTGTGCGCGCGCGCGTGTAACACATATACGCGCGTTTACCCTGAAACTTTGTTCTGTTGCTAACTAATGTGTATGGAATACGTTTACACGAATTTAATTTACTTTGTTATTTGTTACGTAAGAACAGTTGGGTCACATATCTAGTTAACATCAGTAAATTCAGTATTATTCGAGTTTCATTACGAATGGCATTTTGAATAACCCGCCGTACAGGTCGAGTTTTAAAAAGTAAATGCTCCGTTGATGGTGCAATAAAATGCATACGGCATAAAATCACTCACATGCTTAGAGTGTAGGCATTCTTGAAACCACCCTACTTTGCATTCAGTAATTCAAAAATTAACTTGGTTTTTTATTGATTATCGGTTGTTCCTATAGAGTTAGTATTTATGTTTATAATATTGAGTTATGTAAAATATTTGAAACGCTATTATTAATTTAAATTAGGCGTTGTAGATTTTGCGAGTAACAGAAATAATAACTAAGCGGCATAAAAGTCCGATGCAAATGAAAACACGCCGTGACTAGAGGATGAGTAAAGTCGTTATTTCTAAAGAAATCTATTTTCAATGCGTTATAGTATCAAGAAACAACGTTGAAAAGTAACCATGTATTGTAATCGGTTCTTGAAAACTATTCAGCAAGTTCATGTTTACACATTGTGCCATTCGTCTATTATTGTGTAAGACATGGTCGAAAACATTCTAAAAAGTGCCTAACAATAAAAATTTGATGCAGTCAATTTTAGGAAAATATTGCCAATGTGTAAATGTATATTTTTACCTTTTTATCTATTTGTAAAAAAAGTAGGGTAATGTTGCACAAACGTCTATATAACGTTTAGACGACAATATTAGACCTACTAATTTCCATAATTTGCTATCAACCGTCAATAGCGATGGAAGATAGAACATCCGGCTGAGGAACAATAGCAGGCCTAATTTTGTATTTCATTGTAATTCTACAGTCAACTTAATAAAGGGATGAACTGTTAAAATTTCATCTAGTGTTAAAATTATAGGGAATTAAAAGAACAGGTTTTGTTGTGATACATATTTGATACATACATGTGTAACAAATTTAATTTAAGAATTCTTAGCGTTTAAGAATTCTTACGTTAGTTACGTTTAACCAACTGACTACTCGCCAACGTTTATTGGTGACTGATGTAGCAATGCGCTTTTATACAGCACGACGGTTTAGAAATGTCATTATTTACTGACCTATTCATCGTTGTAAAACACAGTTCCTGCTAAAAAATTTCGAAGTATTTTTATACTTACCAACACCCTTCAGTATAGTTGAAAACATTATTTTCCGGGCTGTTAGGCCGTGGTCTACTGTTTTTATGGGCAGAAGTTTCGGCCCCACCATCGGAGGCCATCCTCAGCGTCGGAAACAATTGGCACGGTGTCCGCGAAATCACCCCAGTGCTGACGTAGAGAATGTGTTTTTCCGTTAGAAGTCCCACTTAAATAAACTTCGTCACCCCGTGAATGTAGATTGGCAAAACTGCGAAGCCAACAGTCTCATGAGACACGACATTCATTGCGTCAAAGTTTATCGCCTTCTTAGGCAAAAATACATAGTCTCTACCGACGTAATCCTTCAAAATAAGGCGCCGTCTTTACTATAATACTCATTATTTACAATAAACAGCGAAAGTCACTGAAGTTATTAATTTTGCTAATTCGAAATTCAAACGAATACTCGATATCTTTTGGCATGAACCACACCGCACTGTCAGGTACTACGAATAAATTAAAGTAGCCATTCGTTATACTAACATGAACACAAATATTGGTCAAGGTCGCCTGCAACAATCGAAATAATCTCGTAGCAATCAGATTTTAGTCAATAAACCTAAAAACTTTGTATATTTTCACCCTTCTTTAGCTCGCTGAGCCTAACGTTATCTTTATGTGAGTGATGATCCCTAGTCGTTTACTTTGTGTCTGCATCCCCGTGAAATTTTTGTTACAGCATTCTTTTTTTTCTACATTCCTTTCAGCACTAAATTTATAACTTATACACTTGGTGAGGAGGAGACAAAAAGACGAATGTAAAAAGTTATAAATATATTTAATTGTTTCTTAGAAACCAAGCTTTTCACAAAGATTTGACGTAAATATTTTGCAGCGAAATTCCGTTAGTGTTGTGCGTGCAGTATAAATCACGCACATGATGAATATCTTATTTAAATTTAAATAATATCCTTTTAATAACAAAATATAAAACAAAATATTATACAAAATTTTAATTTTGTTTAGTCATAAGACATAAAAACAAAATGAGCGAAATTTTTTTTACTATTCAATATAGACGTTAAGCAAATGAACTCTACAGAAAAATTCAAATTTAATTTTTTATCTAACTTTTAATATTCTAAATTTTTTAGTTTGAAAATTATTGAGCAATATATTTCGGCTGTCGCGCTGCCTATTGCCACACGACCGTTTCCCGTGCTTCCCATACAGTGGTAATCATGACGTGTTTCAATTAACTCGTACTGTTACAGAAATCGTTAGAAGAATAAATACATTTGTTGTAACTTGAGACTTAAAATAGGATATCTGATCCGCAGCATTTAGGAAATCGTAAGATAAAATAGATTATTTAATAAATACAAATAATTATTACGTTAAGGAAAAGCTTTTAACATAGTGGAAAACGTTTTAAAGCTTTTGCTGAGGAAAGCGTTTTTATAATGATAAACGTATTTGATAAGCAATAATATATACCGTAATAACAATTTAAGTAATCACTAGTGTGAAACAATGCTTTTAATTGACAGACATTTAGCAAATATTAGAGAAACATTGAGTGTTGAAATTAATATTTTTAATACCACTGCAGTTGTACCAACAGGTTATACAAATCGTATCCTGCTTATAAAAATACATAACAAAATAATATTCAAAGATTTAAGTCGTGACACAGAAAGCAAACATGAGCGTAACCTAGGAAGAGGGCGACCCTGTCGAAGCGTGAACGAAAGGTTGGGAAGCTTTAGTTTCGACATGACTGTGACTGGAAAGTCGGCAATATTACGGAAAGTAGAAGAATGCTTTGTCAAAAGACCAATAAATATGCAATGAAACCCTTATGAAACCGTTTAATGGAGTACTAGCGTAGCCGATAAGGCAAAAAATTTGCTAAACGAAATAAACATCAGTTTGTTGAATTCCTTCAACCCGAGCATTCAGATTAGAGATATCGTTCTATGCTGATCTTTTCAGTACATGCCTCTATTCTTCAACGTTTATCAATTGTTTTTGTACGTGTGTCCAGTGTATTTTTAGTATATATACTTAAAGATTAAATTATTTAGTGTATGTATATTCTGTGTGTAGTGTGTATATATAGTTCGTGATATGTTTTTTGTGTTAGTGTATTTATTTACGGTCGCGTCACAAAATGCTAAAATAATGCCTCTCGTTTTTCAAAAGAGGGGCCCAAGAAAATTTTGCGTGTTTACAACTCTTATAAAATAAAATAACAAAATATATCAAACAATGACAATACTAAAAATAATTTGTGAATTTACGGAAATAAGGGGGCAACGTTTTACGTCGCCTGGCATTTGCTATTTAGTGACGCTTTGCTTCATGAACGTTTGTTCTGACGTCTATTCCAGACGTAGGCTCAAGCGTAGGGTTAGATTTCTTGGAGGAAAAGGACTTAATATTAATATATTTAATTAATAAATAATACTAAATATAATATTTGCATAACTATATACTGCAACAATAAAAATTGTAGTCTAATTTTAATATAGGATGTATTACAAATAGGCCAACTTATGAGAAACCAGTTGAGTAAATAGTTAATATTAATCCTGTAATTACTTACTAGAGAACGTGTGCATATAATTATTTTATTGAGGTATTTACTATCAGAAGGTTATGTTTTAGTATTATATTGTTTAGTGCGTTCATTTACTTTTGGGAAATTTCAGTTAAGAGGACCATCTCTTTACATAGTCAGGTGTAACGAATTGTGACATGGAAGGAACGACCGCTATAGTTCAACAGTAGATTTAAAAAGGCAATGACGATATTATTCATCATTTTGTCAAGCTTATATATAATACAACAATTTTTATTTGAATTGCAGTTGTCAATTATTGACATTACACAGTTGACAATACCTGCCACTAAAGTAGTAAATTTTTTAAGTGGCTATTAAAATTCCAATGCAAAATCTGGTGAGAATCTGGTTAGTCAGGGCCACTGATAAAGCATAACTGTAATCTAGGTGTAACTAGAACTGTCCCGATAGATTATATTAGATCATAATTTGCTATTCATGTATAAAAGGAACAGCTCATAAATTTGATTACATATATGGCTTTCAAATATGCTTGTGTCTGTTAGGAAGGTCAGAATTTAGTTGATGTAGATGATTAATTAAGTCGTGTTTGTTTGACAGTAGTTTAGACTCACTCACGTTAGATACCATTATGTACCTAACAAACTTTCTATTATCATTGCGCAATTTGGCATCTTTTTTAATTTGTGTCAGTACAAGCAGTACTTACCGGCACCTCAACATTTAATGTCAAAGCTTAAAATTTAAATGTCGTTTATCGTTTATTAGATTGGTTTCAATGAATCTCACACCACTCAAGGAATTTTAAAACGCTCAGCTGGAACTAAAACTCCAAGCACAAAATAAGGCTGAAATGTAGTGCTGATCACATTGTCCTTATGTGCCATACCGGTCACACAAAGGGGTCCCTATCTAAGGTGCTTCGATAATACAAAAGACGAGTCCGTTACTACTACTGTTTTTGTTATTAGTATAATTTTTATTAAGAATTCATTAACCTGGTTTATTCCTTTTACGATCACAAGCTAAATTTAAGTATGTCGCCTTCAATAAAAAAAAAACTGCTCAGATCAAAATTAAACCTTTACAACAATCACACATTAAGAGGTTATAAAGAAAAATAAGATTATTTTACGTATTTTTTAATACGTGTTTTAAAAAATATATACAATAATTGCTTTTGTGAACATTTGGTTTGAATAATCGATCTGCATAAACATTTACTGCTGATAATTGTAACAGGATCTGTTTCTGTAACATAACGCGTGGAATTTGCTTAACCCTTTGCTATTACAAAATTAGCATTACACAGCTATACAGGATCGCACAAATTAAATTAAATGTAAATTTAATTAATTGGCGGCTAAATTTATAGTAATCTAGGTGGCGTAATCAGTAGTGCTATAGCAAGGTACCATTGCTCCAATATGTGTAATACTGATATACGCTTTTAGTCGGTATAACATAAAGTCACTGTACTGTCCTCGGACTTACTACACCGTTCTCTCTAAAGTTTGATTACGGAAAGCACACTTTCGTGTAGCACTTACTAGATTCATTTGCGCATCAGTCAGCAAAAAATGTATTAGTGTCTCCTACTTATAACATGTAAGTTAAAAGTTGCTACTTTAAAATCCTTTAAAAACGCAGAAATAATATTGAATTCGTTTAGCGACACTTACGGTGATATGTGTAACTAAAGATGAATGCCAACGATATGGCAGGGTAGAAAACAAACTCTGCAGATCAAATTAGGCACAGCACTCAATTATTATAGAATAGGTCTATATTCAGTTAGTGGTAAAAATACACATATTTAACAAAAAAAGAAAACATAAAATTTAAAGAGAAACTTTTCTTACTTATAACTCTCTCAATACATAGGCTATACGAAAGTGTTGAGGTAGGAAAATCATACGTCACACGATAAATACAGCAGAAGAACATAATGCGCGAATATTAGTATAAGGAAAATCTTTTCAATATTGCTCTTTTTGAATAGAATCAGTGTAACAAACTTAACTTTTCAGAATAAATTTCTGAATTTTAATTTCAAACCCATACTAGTTGCAGCAAACAGTACCAGGAATACTTGTTTAGAAATACAAGGAAAATGATTGCTTTAGAAAAAAATCGAAGCATTTGTGTTGTGCGACTGGTGTAAAATACGCTATGAAATTAAAAATACAAGCTTAAAGTGAAACTGTTTCAGACTTCAGATTAGCAGTGTAGATGTGTGTGTGTGTTACACAATACCGGTTTGTCATATTGATTCAGCACCTATTATATTTACCGAAGAACAATTTTAATTAGCCCTGTCTTCATGTGTATCCTCATTATAAGTAATGTGCAATAAGAGAGTGAATATTTTATGCCTGATTTTTTACGCCATTGCTTTTTATGAATTTTGTAATACAAAAAATTAAAAATAATATAAAGTAAGTCAAGGTTTTTGTGAAACTAATTTTTAACTTGCTTTGTCCTCTGTTTGGTTCCAATTTAGAATACAATAATATTTAATTTATTCTGATAAACTTTATAAACTAATGTGGCATCTTGCGTATTCTGCTCCACTTATGAATTATTAGTGTTGTTTGCTTGTTACAGCTCACAGCCACACCCAAGCTTGTGAGATTCTCCGTTTTTATAACTAAACTTCAAAGTGTCAAGTTTAATTTTAATCTAATCCAGTTGTTCAGCATGGTTTCTGTTAATTTACAGTTTAAACTATCACACTCTTTTCTACTTGCTATCCTTCTGCTTAAAGTTCTTCATTACGTGAGAGACTTTTACAAAATCTGAATACTATAGTTTCTTTCTAGCACCAACAATTTGCTACAGAACTGTTGTACACAAGGGTAGTGACTAAGATACAGACTTACAAAACGTTATCATAATATTAAAATCCTTTTGATTTTCAAAGTACGTAGTTCTAAACTTATTTATCAAAGGTTATATTTACATATATATTTTTATCTTAGGAAACATCGTTTCCAAAATAATTGTTAACCATATTATCGCTTTTCGTTTATTATTAAATTAATAACATTAATTCATAAGTTTGACATTTACATTCTTTTGAGTCTCTCCATAAAGGTACACGTTTCACATTTTACAACTGTATATTAAAAATAATTATGGAAACCTGTGCAAATATATAATACCTGTTTATGGAGGCAAAGGTTTCAGCTGTACTTTCAATAAGTGTTCTAACATAACTAAATTTTAATGAAAATACTAAGAAGTATAGTGACATGACGGTATGTATAAGAAGTCATTTGTACTGTGGAAAATCGCAATGATGACTTCAATAGCTCTAGTGATTACTCATTCATATATCTGCCATTTAACATTCTTGTTGTAAAAAGAGTACATTCAAGCACAAGTGCCGAAAAACAGAATATTCCTTCAACGGTAGCTTCTCAAACTTGTTTACTGTTTTTAGAATATTTTAGTAATATTCTAAATTTATCCGAAGGCCAACTACAATACATACGCAACCCAGACTTGGGCCGTGGACAGCCACTTGGATGACACTGGTAAAAATCATTACAATATTCTGTTTTCTTTTCCAGAATTAAAAGTATTAGTTGTTGGCGACCATTTTACAAACGGCGTTAAGAATCCATTACCATGGTAAACTCTTTTCGTCTTGTTTGAGTTAGAGCACGTTTTTTAACTTATAAGGGTTTGTATTGTTTAAAGATTGTAATCCCTAACAAGAAATTGACAAAGAGTAATCAAGTCTCTTTTTTCTGAAGAAAGGAAAACATGCAAATAATTCTATCCAATAGATAAAATGAAATTTACCTTATTTTTATAACTCACACTAATATACCACAACATTATTTTTTTAATACCAATTTGTGTCGTATCATATCGATGTGTTGGTTGGACACTTCTCGACCAACCACACTTACCAGGCAATATTCTTGGTACGTTTGTATATTTACGACAAGCATCAATGTACTTTCGGAATCTCCTAACTAGTGACTTAAGTTTCGATTTTTATGGTAAAAACAAATTTCTTCTTTGGCATAAAACTTGATGTGACAATACTACTTGAGTTTCTGAATAAATTCAAACATTCATGTGATACATTAGGTAATACTTTCCTCGTTCAAATGTATAATTACGCTGAATATCAGATTGCTTATTTTTTTTAGTAAATTCACAATTTACAATGTTTTATTTTGTACAAGTCTATGAAATACAGTTTTATATGTCTGCCGTCAGTTACAGTAATTGGAAATAGACACATTCCGACTGTAAAAAATGTTATACATTAACAAAAACGTCTGAAAGTTAATGTGCACGCAAGATACATCCTTTTCGGAGAGAATAAAAGTAATTCCTGGAGAGACCAAACAAGATTCTGAGGACTGATACTCTCTGGAATGAGATAAAGGGGAAGAAATAAAAAACAGGACAGAAATGCGTTAATCATACTATCATAGCAGAAAAAAGACAATGAAAAATAAACGTAAAATAAAACTAACAACGTCAAACAGGATGCAACACACACAAAAATACAAATAGCTCTCTACACTGCCAGCCGTCACTGTCAGAGTTGTAATGTGTAAACATGTCTCCGAAATTGTTTGAGCAGTGCTGGAAAGAGTTGTGGTCAACTCAATGTCTGTGTAACTCCGACAGCAGTAACTCCTTCAGGTTCATAGTGTTTGTATACAAATTTCCTTTGGTGAATGTGCATTTGCTTAGACTACTGTAACACAAAACTGTTGACATACTGTGTCTCAGAAAGAAAAATGAAATATAATATTTTCTGTCAAAAAACTTTGTTGAAAAAATTGGCGGCTCCATTCTTTGTCTGAAGTGATATTTCATTTCTTCTCTCTCTGGCATCTATTTTAGCTGTTAAAGGATTTCTGTTCTTAATTGCTCCATTATATCTCTACTAGGAAGTATAACGTGTGTGTGTTTGTGCGTATTTGTACCAGTATTTATACAATGTATCCATATATGCATGTGCGCCTTTTTAAATTGTACTTCTCAAAATTTTGCACGTGTACTATGACAAATATAAGAACTGTAGTAATACGAGTTGATGCAATAGAAATTTAAGTTATATTTATGTGAAAAACGTTTTTAAAAAAAGTTTCTCATATTACTCACTTCTGTATTTAGTACCTGATGATGCGTAACACGAACTGCAAAAATTAGAATTTAATTTTATTATTTTCCTTTAAGAGTAACGGATTTAATAGTTTATTATAAAATATATTGCTACAACACATATTTCCGACTCAGGGAAACATTTGTCTATGCACTCAATATAGGTAACTGTTAGAAATTATTATACATAGCGTAAGCATGAATGAACAGGCAAAAATCAGACAATCATACGTTTGACTTGTCTGTTTTGTAACAGCTGTCGACTGCAACTAGCTCTGTGGGAGTTAAATCCGGTTCAGACAGATATAAAGACGAATAATTTAGTATGTTTATAAAATATATACTCTTATTTTAAATACGTTTAGCGAACTAGGTATTGAAAGGCGTTCGAACAGACGCGTGTGTGGACACAAGGTTTTTGTCGAAATACACGAAAATAACAGTTATGTAAACTAAAATTAATTAAAATCCCGTAATTACTGAGAGACAAACAGTTACATATATTCACGTAACGAATAAAAAATCACGCGTCCAATGCAACTACTAGTTTGCACATCAACTTGCCATTTGTAATAGACGAAAAGACGATAATGTGTAAAAGTGACGTTTTGTACGCTTAGACCAAGTATAACAAATTAAAGACGAAATTTTTCCATACCTGTCATGTAGACTTACACCATATTATAAATATCTCGAACGATTTCAAACAGGTGATAGACGTTAAACATTTTCGACGGGGTCACTATTCTGCTTTGCCTCTCGACATAGACACTTTATTATCAACAGCATCGTCTACCAGTAAAACAATACATACCACGATCGGCGGAGGAGCGCCAGAACCCATGATTATGATGATGCAGTAATCAAATACAACCAACGTGTGATCTACGTGAGAGTACCATCATCATTATCATCATCCAGGAACCGTGCACACGCAACAATAGGTTTGCAGCGGTAACACAGCAGTACACGCAGGTGAAAGGTAAACAATTACCTTAAATAAACACTACAAAGAATTGTAATATGAGTTAAACAAAGTAAAAACAAATTCTATAATGAACATAGTAAAACTTCAAAAACTGAAATAAGTTATATATTTTTAAAATTTGTTGCCAATAAATTTTATTTAAATTAATATGGGTACACTATAGACAATAATCCTCTGTACTTGAAGTAAATATTATTTTATTAAACTATTACTAGTAAACTTATTAAAGTTATTTTAAATATATATAAATAATACTATCAAATATTAATAAGAACGTTCAGAAATTCATGATTCAAATTTAAAATTTACGTCAGACATCCGAGCAATTTAAATATGGTGACTGTTTACACCTTGAGTCACCAGACACTATTGGGGCATGCCATATTGAAAACATTCATTTATCTTATATCAATCATATCAGTCAGTTTCCATATCTGCTCCCCAGGAAAGGAAGAATAAATATGGACAAACAGACAAATAAGCTAAGGATTATCAGACCTTCACCTACTTTGCAGTGCTTTAATGCATTTATACAATGTGCACTGTGCACTTTAATAAAGCGAAACTTTGCCATTCAGAATTACAAAGCGACGCAACAACCATACCAAATCCACAGTGTTCGCTTCAGCAATCGCTGAGTCACAAGTGCGAGTCATATTGTAATGTGTCACTAACTAGGCCTATAGCTTTTTACATTTTCAATTGTGTATAGTAGGCTTCAGATAACCCACAAGCAGGCCAAGACCTCCTGGCTTCTTCCGGCCGGACATCTCGATTCCACAACCACTACAGGACTGACACATTGGCCTGTAAACGCGGAGGTTTCTGAACTATGGAAACCCACTATACTCCGATGATGGCAGTCAGCGGTTCCATTTACGCTCCTGAGACTGTTAATTTTCGTATCTTGTGTTTAATAAATACGTTTTCGCTCCTCGGTATTTGAGATACTGACTAAGGAGAAATTGTGAGGTGAGAGGATAACCTGAAATTCTGTTCATTCTTATATTATGTGTATCGGTACACATGGTTTTGAAACAAACAATTATTTTAATTCTAATCCTAAATTTAAAAAGTAAATTACTGTTGTAATATTAATTTATCTTAATTAAGGCTCAACACTTGCAAAGTACATCAGAATCTATTATAAGTTAACCTGATCCAAAGATTTGATCCTTTTCAGTCTGTGTCTCAGATGTTCTGAAATAATAAAATACTCATTATTTCAGATCGTCGTTGTTGAAGAATATAATCTCCACTATAATATATCGTATATGCAACACTATGTGTTAAGTCGCATTTAATACCACAACTACACTTTAATTTAAATAAATATGCACAAATAAATGTCACTAAAGTCCAGTCCCTATGCCAATGATATATAAGATTTATTGTTTATGTTATTTTAAATTTACAGTGAATATTTTTACACTGTATTCTAATGAAGAATAATATAAACAGCAAGGTACATACACTAAGGTATTTATATTGTTCTACACACTTTCATCACATCAGAATACAGTTATACTGCTTTCCTGTTAAATAAAATTCTTCAAGGAAGTTAGGATGACTAAACGGGGGGGGGGAGGTGGAGTCTATCCCAAACAAGAATATTAATGTAAACATCAAACGTTTTTCTTATTCACTTAAAACATAATTATGCAACGTATTTTTTTAACGTAGACAGTTTTTTTCGTTTATAATTTGCTCAAAGGAATCAAACATATGCAGAATGTCTTTGTTTAGGTGTCTACAACATTACCCATTACAATGTTTTTTTCTAGGTGTGCTGTAAAATTTTGACATTAAGAAAATAAGAATTTATTATGACAAACACATTAAGAACTTTTATATTGCAGCTATTTTTAGCAAACTGATAAATCTTTAGTCACACAAGAAATTGCCTGTTTTGAAACAAACTTCGGCTTTCAATGAAAAAAAATATGTTTTTAAAATTTTATTACACCGTACTTTTTGTGGTTTAAAAATATGTACATTGGTAAACGTTTACAGAATATAAACAAAACTGTAGCGTATACAACGTGTTTACGTTCCATTTGACCCCTTAATCGCTGATTCTCATCCTTGAATCGTATCATAATATTATTAATTATTAATGTGCTATAATACCTATGTATTACAATACATAAGTATTTGATCCGATTTAATACTTATATAATTATTATATAGGTTTTATTCTTTTTAGTTCAAAAACAAATAAAATTTGTTATTTTACGTAATTGTAAAATGAGGCCAAGTTACTGTTACATAAACAGGTAAATAATTGAGTCTTTTGTAACTACAGGTTACAATAAAAATGCATTTCTAAAGAAAAAACTAAGATAAACTTATTTTTTTTAATTGTATTTTTATTACTTACTAGTATTTGCAATTTAAAGAAAATCCAAATATGATTTCTTGTTGCTTTGGCTTAAAATCAAATATACGGAGTGAAAGGTATAGTAAATTTTAATTCTTCTTCTTTCGTCTTCTAAGTTTTATAAATTTTACCTATTTCTGTTTAAAAGTTAACTATTCCGTGGGATTTTGGGGGGGGGGGGTAGGACGCATACAAGAAAAGACTGAACAAGACGACAAAGTTACAAGGGTTACTCATTAAAAAAATTAAAACTTCATGGCGTCCCTGTGGCTTGAACCAATAAATAAAAAGCGCTACCTCTGTATGTGAGAGTTTTTAGAAACTAAGGAACAATAATTCTGTCTGAGAGTTGTAGGAACGTAGAAGTGTGTCAGTTGTCTGATATATTGTAGTGAACGTTAATGTTATTCTGTTCTGTCTTATGCTACTTTGAAAATAGTTTACACTCTAGTTGTATTTTCTCAGTAAAAAGAATTATTTTTACAAGTTGAATATTTTTAATTTTTTTAAACAAGGTTTAATAAGAAGAAAAATGAGACTCAATTTGACTAAAAACATCATGTATTTAAAGAAGCACTTACGTAAAAAGAATTTTACTTTATCACTCCAGTGGATATATAACAGAGTGTCAATGTGACGAGTTTCGCCAGGAAATTGTGACGTCAGTTAGCAATATTTAAATAACAATAAAAGCGCTCGCGCACGCCCACACACACGCACACACACACATACACACACACACACACTTAAAAACAAACCACTGGAACCGATGCAAAATATTTCACAATGCGCTTTGTATCAGGTTTTGTGATTAGTTCATTAGCGCAGCCTGTTTTAAAACGCCACTGGTTTATTTGTCAACGTCAAAGTTAATTTATAACATATTATTTTATACATTTCAGTTTTGCAACCTGATCAGTCAGGGGGTCGTTTCTTTACTTGTTGGCAGTTCGAAAGAGTACTGCAGTGTAGACTCGGTCACACGAATAATCCAGCGGAAAATTTGAGCATCACATTAGAGTACCTGAACTCCATTACACCCTCCAAATTGACACATAAACTCATTCTCAAAGCTGACGCTATTTTAATGCTCATCAGAAATATGAACTTGGGTTCAGGTATAGTTAATGGTGCCCGCATGATTGTACATGGTTTGATGGAAAACGCAGTAAACCTGGAGGGTCTTATAGGGTTTGGAAGAGGCAATTTCTTTCTGAAGCCAAGAATAAAGCTGTCTGGTTCCGTCGGGTGACGGCTCCAACAGATGTACAGGTAGTCATTAACGAAACGAGTAAGCAAGGATAGGATAAGTCATATACAAAGAACATCATTTACACAACAATACTGTTACAGCACAAAGGCCCCACCAAAGCTGCGTTTACCACAGAATGCTATCAGCACAAATTTGTACAATTTGTTTCTGAGTTTATTAAAATATTACATAAAAACATTGCTTAACAAATTTGTTTCTCATATAATTGAAATATCTTTAAATATTCTCTACAAATTGAGGCCGTTGCATCAAATTAGTAGTCTTATATGTATATAGGCACAAGAAAAATGTCTCCAATCGTGCTTTGTCATATTTGTGGACCTTAAAAGTGCTGTTGGGCGAGGACGCTAGTTGCAACTGCGCCGATGTTTCTCCCTCGCAAGTCTTGATTAGGCATCGGGATGTAGAGCCACACCTATTCCAGTTCCATGTAGCATCGTCGAAGCGTAATTTCTTTGCACCGGTGGCTGGATTGTAGCATCTGGATCGAGGCCAATGGCTAACTGATGAAAACTATGCTGGTTCGTTGACAGGTTCGTAAGACTGGAAAGTATACCTTCAATTCGATATTTGGCTTGAAGACGGAGGAAGAAGGCTTTATGTCTTGCACTGCTACAGGTTTGATCCAGGTGAGCAGACGCCTTGAAGAGTCGATCTACTCACATGAAATTGTAATTTACGATGGAGTCCAAGCCTGCTGTCAGCATCCTTCGGCCATCTCAATATCAATCGCGTGGAATACCCGAGCCTAGTTGGTTCAAGTGCCCCGGTTGTTCCTCTTTCATTTCTCCTCGGTTGTCTTTAAGGTCGAACGACACTACTTGACTCCCCTACTCAATCCAGAGAGTCTTCAGCAGAGCCATCACGACCTCGCAGGCGGTCTTCATAGTTAAAGTTTTCTTCGATTCTAATAGCCATTTTGAGGAGTTCCTCAAATGTTTTCGGTGGCGTGATCCTTAGCATCGGTCGAAGGCGTGGCTGTATTTGCTATATGAGCATGGATATGCTCATATGTTCGTCACTCTATGGGCACAGACAGCGAAGGGGTTTGATCTTCCAGATAAAGAAGCGTTCCACACAATTGTGCCGCTGTGTCTGTCCCTACAGTTCGGACAGCATATCTGACCATCTGTTGTGTCTTACAGAAGTGATGCTGGAAACGTTTGGAAAACTCGTGCCAGTTGAACTGGAAGGCGGCTTGTCGCCGAGGCTGTATCTGGCGTCCTCTTGATGATCTGGGCACTCTCGCTGTTGTTTCATCGACTAAGCCCTCTTTATTCGGCAGCGTGATGTAACGCCAGCTGCTATCCCAGTCCATATCCATAGTGTCCTCTCCTTTCCTATCTTCTCCTTGCTTCACGTCTTCCGACGAAATGAATTTTGAGACTTAGCCGCGCTATTTTTACCTCAAATTTGGTCTCGAAGCAAGCCTATCAGTAGGCCCCGGCTTTGGATATTCTCGCTGCAATTACTCCAGGCTGGCACGGTTAAGCAATGTCTGATCCTGCGCTTATTATATACATATATAATACACTCACATTATTCTTGTTACTAAATAATACTTTCAATTTGCTTTCAACACACGAACATATTTTTTATTGTTTTTTTACAAAGTTTTGACAGTTTAAGATCTAACATTAAATTAGTGTCCCATCAAAAGTTCACTGTATAATTATAAAAATGTTAAACACACAAACAAATAAAATTTATATTATTCCTTTGTAAGTAACTCGTTGAGTTTCCTCCAAGTCTCCTATGTAATATCTTCAAATAAATAGGTTTATTTTCACCTGACGCACGTTTCACAGAAATTATTCTGTATCTTCAGAGTTTTGATTGAATTTGTAATTGAATGTTTCGCTTACAATACAGCTAACGGATAATCGAATTTAGTTCGATTCTATTTTCAGTTGTTTTAATATTTATGTAGTAACTATTTATTATATATTTAACGTTTATTCTATTATTCTAATAAATGTATGATTTTCCCCCCCATTGACGATACCATAAATATTATAATGCATACACTGAAAACAAATAATGAAAACGACACATACATTAGACAATTAACTAACAGTTTAAAAATTATATTAAAACAAAATTATTTTCAGTATAATAACAAACTATACCACCAAACAAATGGACTTGCTATGGAAGCCCCAACCTCCGCCATCATCTCTGAAATATTTTCACAAAAACGTGATGAAGAAATAATAACAATAATACAATTAAACGACCCATTAGGATGCTACTATAGATACGTTGATGACACTATTTATATATCCCAAAATAAAAGTATTAATATTTCTAATATATTTTTATTAAACTTATTTAACAATTTACATAGCAAAATAAAATTCACAACAGAAGACAAATCGAATAATAAATAGAATTACTTAGACCTAATCACAAACAGAACTGAAAATAATTTAGAATTCTCAATATACAGAAAACCATCTCAAACTAATTTAATAAGTCTAATCACCCTCCCCATGATAAAAAGGCAGCATTCAATTAATTAATATACCATATGTATAGAATCCCATTAAATAAACAAGAAAGAAACAATACAAGAAATATTATCAAACTAATAGCAATAGGCAATGGATACAGAATAAAATAAGTTAATAAATTAGAAAACAAAATAATATATAAACTCACTAAACAAACACCATGCAAACCTTTGTGTAAAAACTCTTTCACTAATGATAACACAAAATATATCAACTTTACTTATCACGGAAACATAACTCGTAAACTAAGCAAACTATTTAAAGATACAAACTTAAAAATATCCTGTAACACAGATAACATTGTTTTAATTAAATAAAACTTAAAAATAATTTCATCATTCATAATAAAAATGGAGTTTACAAAATAGAATGTCCAGATTCCAATAAATGTTACGTAGGCCAGACGAAGAAAAAACTATCCGAGAGATATTTTCGACATCACAATGTGTATCTAAAACCTATTATTTACAAATCTAACTTAGCCACACACTGTTTAAAAAATAAACATAAATTTGCAGACATTCAAAATGTCAATTTAATTAAAAACGTACGGTACAAAAAGATAACAAGATGAATATTTGGGAAAATCTTAATATTGACAAACACAATAATAATATTCTACTAATTAAAAAACAAATACAAATAAAAACAAAACAAGATGATTTATTTAAACTCATACATTTATAAGAATAAAATAAAAACATTAAATATATAATAAATAGCTACTACATAAACATTAAACAATCGAATATAAAATTGACATAAATTCTATTATCCATTAGCTGGATTGTAAGCGAAACATTCAATTACAATTCAAACAAACCTCTGAAGATACAGATCTGCAAAACGTGCGTCGTGAAAATAAAACTACTTGGAGTGTATTTGAAGATATTATATATATATATATATATATATATATATATATATTATAACAGCACCAAATATTAATTATTTGGGGTTATATGTTGCCTGCATACTGAAAGCATAATTAAATAAATTATAACAGTCAAAACTCCAATTGTATGTAGAGCGTTGAAAATAATGCTTAGTAAAGCGACGCATACGTGGTCATTATGTAATCAGTTCGCTGTACAAGGGGGCGGCCACACCCAAACTGTTAATTATTAATATCTCGGAAAATAATGAATAAAGGCGAAATCCAAGATAGCCAAAATGTTTACCGAAATATTAATAATGACGTGTGCAAATTTTACGCAATATAATTAACAAATGAAAGAGTTAATTAAATATAATTGAATAACTTCTGTAAAAATAGAGTTACATTAATGAGATTTTAGTATGTTATAAAGATAATAATTTCTGACAGATTGTATATTTTAGATTTCACACAACTTGGTTTGCAACCAAGTTATTGCAAAAGTAAATAAGCACAGGAAATCCGAGCCGACAAATTGATTCCGCCGGATAATAATAATATCAATTCTCCGTCTGTGGGAACCTGACTTCATTCTCACGGACCAAGGGAATTCAAATTTTATGTAGTAGGGAGAGTGTGTCAGCCAATCAAATCATTTGACGCGAGCCCCGACCAGCGCGGTGTTTTCGGGCTGAAACATCACTCTTCTGCCAGTACTCACGAAGTAAAGACGTAATTCTTCGATCGTCTAGTAACCATAGTGGTGAAGATCAACAAGAAGACTCTACGTGGTCAACACACACGCAATTACGAACACAATAAACACAGATCAACTGTATAGCTCGTAATTGTGGCGCAAAGGCGAGATACTCTTCAGTACATCAACCAAGCTTATTGTGTACTACCAGCTAGTCATAAGCACGCAAGAGATCCACCAGACTTCAAGACCAGACTTCAAGAATACAGCAGAGAGGCCGTCTAAATCATTGGTGAACAGCTGACGAGCAGAGCTACCACTCGAACGAAGCACACACACACACACGCTGACGTGCGACGTGCGAATCGACGAGGGACAGGAACCAGTTCCAGCAGACAGCCGCAGACGTTAAAATATTCACAAACAGCAAGGAAGCAGAGTGTTGCCGAATTTTTGAACTCCACGACCGAATCCAGCAGCTCTAAGCAGATTACTTTCTCTAGCGAAGGACTCGAATCGACGAGGGAAAATCGGAACGACATCCTCTTCAATAACAGGAAAGCAAAATCCACTTATTTATTTTTCAACATTAAATTTTCTATTTTTCATTTAAAAACATTGTAAATTCAAATAATTCAGGTGCCATACAAAAATCAAAGACTCTAGTAATTAAGAATAAATTCATTGTGATAATCTGTATTGCAGTTTAAGTCATTAGTATGCTATAGTTAAGAAATAGAAGTAGTATAAAAGCGCTATACAAATCTTAACTAACAATCTAATCTTAGTTCATACTGCAGTATAACAGAAGTCGAATCACTAGAAATGAAATAACGTGAACTAGACTGTCACGTCTAATTTATTTTGGAAAATTATTCTAATTAACTTCAGAGTTTTATATTTTGGTTCATGAACATTTAAATTCAATTCAACTAAAGGAATTTAATTAAATCAAATCAATTAATTAATTAAAATTTAAATTGCAATCAACTCGTCAAAGAACGAGTTTAGTTTCTTTTCAATTATTAACCAATCGAAAAACATTGATTCATTGTTTAGATTGTAAGAAATTGATAATAAAATAACCATTTATTTCTTGTGTGTTGTTGGAGTAATAAACAACGTTTTATTACCCCATATAACAGTGTTTTATTGTTGTACGATAAATCCTACCAGTCTCACAAAACTCTCCCCCTTTAAAGTAACCTATTTTGTGTGTTGTTGCAATAAATTTGAGATTACTAGCTTGCGAACTTCAAATCCAAAATCCACACGCCCTAGCCGGAAGAATCCGCAAGATCGGACAGCAGGTAGGTACTCATACACAACACGACACGACAATAACGCATATAAGTAGAGTTATAAATGGCTTGCCCGGAACGTGGGGCAAGATCAAATTAAATTAAATTAATTAAAACCAATTTGAATTTAATTTTCACGTGTAAAACTAACTTTGCTGTTTTACTTCTTAAAACAGCTGGCGTCCAACTGAACAATCCCCAAAGAGTTTTGTGACTGGTGTTCGTACAGCAGTGAAATTATTGTGTGTATTTGAAACTGTTCTGTGTATTTTAAGTTGTCTATATTTGAAATTGTTGTGTATTTAAAATGGATATGGATAAAATACTGAAACATATGCAGCAAATGAATGCGGATTTGACCGCTAATATTAACTCGAGATTTGAGAAAATAGACGCGAAATTTGAACAGAGTGCAGCCAAAGCTGAGCTAAATATCGCAGAATTAATGTCTAAAATCGAAGCACAAAAGTTAGTCTAACAGAGGCATTAGAAATTAGCAATGCCGATATAAATACGGAAATTAAACAATGTAATAAAGCAACCACCGCGAAAATAGACAAAAGCGTACACGAGTTGACCGCTAAAGTCGTGGAAATCGGTGAGAGTAATAAACAATTAACGGAGAAAGTCGCTGAAATCGGTGAAAAGGTAAATACGGTCGATACTAAAATCAATGAACTGTTTAAGGTTTTTGAGACCACTATGCAAAAATCGTTTATTGAACAAGTAACACGTATGGAGGGCCGGTTCAAGGACCACATAAGCCTCTGCGAAAAGCAAACACAAGAGGTTTCAAAAAAGATGGAATCCCTAGAGGTAAAGATTCACGCCGACGTGACCGAAACGCAACGGCGAGTAGATAGATTAGACGCTTCAATCGTAGAGACGCGATCTAACATAGACTCTAATAAAGAGAGTGTCTTACAAACGTTAAACGACGAGATTTTGAAAGTACGACAGGAGGTACGGAGGAGATCTGCTCCTAATATTTTGGAACAAGGTCCTGTCGACGAGAAAAATCGCGTGTATTTTACGGGGGAAAATAACGAAAACCCTATTGAATTTTTATTAGCGTGTGAGAGTGAAATGGCTAGAGTAGGTTCCCGACTAGAAGATCAAGACAAAATACAGTGGGTAGTTAACGCGATGCGTGATTCGGCGCGTAAGTGGTATAACATTGTACGCGATAGAGTGTCCACATACGCGGAGTTCAAACAAAAATTTGAAAGCCGGTACTGGAACTCGCATACCCAAAGACTTCTACGCAATGAGCTTGAGTATGGCAGATTTGATAGGAAACTGGGTATTACCGCGGAAAATTATATAATCCAGCAGGTCGAACGCGCCAAGCATTTAACCCCAGCATTTTCGGAGATTGACATAGTCACGAAACTTGCCTATCACTTTAATCATAACATTAGAGTAGCTGTGTTTACACAGGGTATTCGCACGGTAGATGAACTCCTCATTCTAGTGTCCCAAAGTGAGACGGTTTTTGATTTGGGCGGGTGGCGTTATAATCCCGATTTTCGCCGAAATAACGAAGGGCAGAATACGCGGGTACAGTACCATCAGCAAACTGATCAAAGACCGAGTACCAGTTCTACTCCACCCCGAACACCGTCAAAACAGCCAAATAAAACCTTTGAGTACAAGGGTAAACAAAATATTGGTAGACCAAAGGGGCAGGGTAAGGGCAACGACGGGGCCCCGATTAGAGCGATTCAAACGGTCGAATTAGCCAAAGCTGATACAACTGCAAAAGACGGCGACTCTCAAAGTAATAAAGACTCTAACAATAAATCGAAAAATTACCAATCTACAAAAAACGTGTCAAAATGCGCATCCAGCAAGGACGCGCTATAAATTCAGCAAAATTTTGTAAAAGTAAGCGTGTTAATTATAAGGATTATATATTGTGTGAAATGTGTACTTTTAATTATGTAACTTGTGTGCCCGTTAATAATGTGTTCCCACCGGACGTCAGGGATCCGTTGCTAGAATCCGGTCCCACGCAACAAAGGCCAGTGAGCGCGGCGTGTCCGGTGTTACACGCCTTTGTCAACGGCGTTCCCACACAAATTTTGTTGGACACCGGTAGCGTTGTTTCCGGCGTCAGTGAAAGGTTCCTGCGTGCCCATAAAAAATATTTTCGTACGGCCCCATCACTCCCAATAAATCAATTTTATATACGAACCGCCACCGATACAAAAGAAAAAATTGACACTCAATACTATCTAACTATCATGTTAGACCAAGTGCAATTTGAAGTGTGTGTAGTGGGTATAAACAATTTAGTATGTGATATGTTATTGGGGGTAGATGTATTAGAACAAATACGTGCGGAAATTAACACCAGTGAACACTTATTAAAATGTACCATTGACAATGTTAGTTACACCTTTAAATTGAACACACACACACATACATAAAACCATGGTGACCCAATTAAAATCACACGGCCACCAAAACAAGTGATTCAATATAAAGACTGTGAAGAGGGGAAGACAACCTTAGATTCCCGAACTGAATGGAGATTGTCGTCGCTGCAAGAAGAATTCAGCGATATCTTCAGTGAAGAGCACTCAATCACGTCAGTGTATGAACACAGAATCCACCTCACAGAGCCGGAGAAATTCATAAGGAGAATCTACCAGGTCCCTATAAAATACCAGGCCGAGGTTCAGCAGGAGATACAGCGGATGTTGGAGGAAGATATTATAGAGAGATCCAATAGCAGCTTCCTCAACCCACTGCTGGTCGTCCGCAAGAAGACTGGAGAAATCCGACTCTGCCTGGATATGAGGAACTTAAACAGTCTCGTAGAGAAAGAGGTTGACTGCGCACCGACAGCGGAGGACCTCTTCATTAAATGTGAAGGAGCCAGGTACCTCACGAAGTTAGATCTAACAGCAAGCTTCTGGCAGGTCCCGTTGTGTGAGCAAGATCGAAAGTATACAGCATTTATATTCAATAACAAATGCTATCAGCACAAGGTGGTACCTTTTGGCCTTAGCACGAGTCTCGCTGCGATTGTAAGATGCCTCGAGAGAGCTCTAGGACCTGAGGTAGACCCATACACTGTAATATTCGTCGACGACATCCTCGTGATATCCCGCACGTTGGAAGAACACTTCGAGCATCTGAGGAGCGTCTTCCAGAAGCTGAGGTTAGCCAACATCAAGCTCAAGCTACACAAGTGCGAGTTTGTAAAGTCTCAGATGAAATTCCTGGGACATATAATCTCAGCTACAGGTATCAGTACGGACCCAGAAAAGCTCAGGAGTATTGTGGAGTTCCCGGTGCCCAAGAACCTCAAAGCACTGCGAGCATTCCTTGGACTCACGGGATACTACAGGAAATTCACCAGCAAATACGCCGAATATACAGTCCCCTTGCTACAGCTGGTACGCAAAAATATAAAGTGGAAATGGGGTTCTGAACAGAACGATGCGTTTGAGAGGGTTAAGGGCCTGTTCCAATCTAATTTACAATTGTTCCATCCACAGCAGGGTAGGAAGTACGTAATGTACACTGACGCTAGCGAGTACGCTATCGGCGCCGTGTTGCACCAAGAAGACGAACAAGGTAGTCTTCATGTTGTAGCATACGCCAATAGAACGCTCAAAGGCGCTGAGTTGCACTATTGTACTTCTGAGAAAGAAATACTCGCCATAATAAACGCACTCAGAAAATTCAGACACTACCTATATGGTACCCATTTCGAGATCCACACAGATAATCAGGCGTTATCGTTTACATTAAAATGTCGATTAGCAAATTCCCAACTAACACGATGGGTGTTAGCTATTCAGGAGTACTCATTTACTATTAAATACTGCAAAGGATCAGAGAATACTACCGCAGACACTCTAAGTAGATATCCGCCCGTAGAAAAGGAGGAGGTATATGAAGCAGCGGACGACGAGTTAAAGATATTGAATATACAATACACTGTCGCGCCCGAAGCTACCAATATGCTACAGAACTTAGGACGCGAGCAGGACGATAACCTCGCACTCCTTGCTAAAAAGCTAATGTTAGCAGCTCACCCGAATCCGCATTATCTTATACAAGACAATATATTGTATAAATTGTTACAGGGCGAATGGAAAGTGGTATTGTCTCCAGCGATGCTTGCGTGTGTAACACAATCATTACATATAAAAATGGCGCACGCATCTCCGGTAAAATGTGTAAAAATATTGCAGGAGGATTTTACAATTACAAACATGTATCGTAGGGTGAAGAAATTGTTAAAAACATGTCATCCATGTCAAACTGCGAAAGTACCAAACTTGCACACTTACGTTCCCATGGCAAATGTGATAACGGAAGGTAAGGGACAGATGATCGCCATCGACTTTCTGGGACCATTACCCAAGGCTACCAGAAATCTAAAACACATGGTAGTTTGCGTCGATGTGTTCACTAAAAAAGTTAGCCTTTATGCGATCCCTAGGCCCACCACAAAGTCCGTTTTAAATATTATACTTAACAAGTATATCCCACAGCATGGACCAATAAGGAACGTACTTAGTGACCAGGGAAAGCAATTCCAAAACAAACACTGGGCAGCTACCCTGGAACGTAACGGTATCAAAGCAATCCTAACCTCGATACGACGACCACAGGGCAACCTTGCCGAAAGGGTGAATAGGGAAATCGGTAAAATGTTCCGTATCTATTGCTATAAGGAACAAAGTAAATGGCCCGAGTTCCTACCATTCTTCGAAAAGGCAATAAACGAGAATTATCACGATACCACGGAATACACACCAGCAGAATTAGACTCTGGAGTAAGGCCAGAAAGGTTTTGGAATAATTATTTAAGTAGGCCAAAGACTTATAATCTACCTCTGCCGGTGCAGTGTAAAAATCAACTTGTGAGGGAAAGAATAGTTGAAAAAGGGCGGAAAAGGGCGGACAAATTCAATACTACTCATAAACTAACTAATTTTGTAGTAGGTGAGAAAGTACTGCTCAAGGCGAATCCTGTAGGCCGAAGGGACATAAATGTAGCCGCAAAGTTTTTTCGTTTATATAATGGTCCGTATCTTTTGGCTCAACAACTCGCACCTCACACGTTTATCGTTACGACGCTCGACCGAACGAAAACGATCGGCAAATACCATGCGAGCTCTTTGAGAAAATACTTTGAGTAGCATGGCATTCCAAAGCGCGTCGCGACGAAATAATAAGACGTTAGAAAAAAAAATAATAATATTTAGAATTAATAATAATTGTATTATAATAAGTAAAATTAAAATAAATAACTTGTGATTTATTATATTATTAATAATAATTGTAGATAGCTTGTGTATTAATAATAATGTTTTTCTATCGCGGTGAATAACGAGCGTACAGCGGAGCGAACGCAACGCAGGAAGTAGTTACGTCACGCGATAACTACCTCCCCACGTTTGAAAGTAGGTCAAGCAATTAGCCGCGCGGCAGGCGATAACGCTGTAAATAAACTGTCAGCAAATTCCTTTGCACGCGTGCCACTGTTTACAAACAAACCTTTTTAAACGCCGCAGTTAGCTATTAACCGTTGTAAAAACATTAATACAGAATAAATTGCAAATATAATATTATTAATAAATGTATTAGAATTAAGTTGTATATAATGGAATAACATTAACACACATGTATGTTTTTCTTTTGAATAAGTAATACAATGTATAGGTAATAAGTATAGTGATTACAGAATACGTGTGTAATGATTAAGAAAAAAAAAATAACTGTAATTATTACATTCATTTTTTTTTTTAAACGGGTGTGGGAATATATAACAGCACCAAATATTAATTATTTGGGGTTATATGTTGCCTGCATACTGAAAGCATAATTAAATAAATTATAACAGTCAAAACTCCAATTGTATGTAGAGCGTTGAAAATAATGCTTAGTAAAGCGACGCACACGTGGTCATTATGTAATCAGTTCGCTGTACAAGGGGGCGGCCACACCCAAACTGTTAATTATTAATATCTCGGAAAATAATGAATAAAGGCGAAATCCAAGATAGCCAAAATGTTTACCGAAATATTAATAATGACGTGTGCAAATTTTACGCAATATAATTAACAAATGAAAGAGTTAATTAAATATAATTGAATAACTTCTGTAAAAATAGAGTTACATTAATGAGATTTTAGTATGTTATACAGATAATAATTTCTGACAGATTGTATATTTTAGATTTCACACAACTTGGTTTGCAACCAAGTTATTGCAAAATTAAATAAGCACAGGAAATCCGAGCCGACAAATTGATTCCGCCGGATAATAATAATATAAATTCTCCGTCTGTGGGAACCTGACTTCATTCTCACGGACCAAGGGAATTCAAATTTTATGTAGTAGGGAGAGTGTGTCAGCCAATCAAATCATTTGACGCGAGCCCCGACCAGCGCGGTGTTTTCGGGCTGAAACATCACTCTTCTGCCAGTACTCACGAAGTAAAGACGTAATTCTTCGATCGTCTAGTAACCATAGTGGTGAAGATCAACAAGAAGACTCTACGTGGTCAACACACACGCAATTACGAACACAATAAACACAGATCAACTGTATAGCTCGTAATTGTGGCGCAAAGGCGAGATACTCTTCAGTACATCAACCAAGCTTATTGTGTACTACCAGCTAGTCATAAGCACGCAAGAGATCCACCAGACTTCAAGACCAGACTTCAAGAATACAGCAGAGAGGCCGTCTAAATCATTGGTGAACAGCTGACGAGCAGAGCTACCACTCGAACGAAGCACACACACACACGCGCTGACGTGCGACGTGCGAATCGACGAGGGACAGGAACCAGTTCCAGCAGACAGCCGCAGACGTTAAAATATTCACAAACAGCAAGGAAGCAGAGTGTTGCCGAATTTTTGAACTCCACGACCGAATCCAGCAGCTCTAAGCAGATTACTTTCTCTAGCGAAGGACTCGAATCGACGAGGGAAAATCGGAACGACATCCTCTTCAATAACAGGAAAGCAAAATCCACTTATTTATTTTTCAACATTAAATTTTCTATTTTTCATTTAAAAACATTGTAAATTCAAATAATTCAGGTGCCATACAAAAATCAAAGACTCTAGTAATTAAGAATAAATTCATTGTGATAATCTGTATTGCAGTTTAAGTCATTAGTATGCTATAGTTAAGAAATAGAAGTAGTATAAAAGCGCTATACAAATCTTAACTAACAATCTAATCTTAGTTCATACTGCAGTATAACAGAAGTCGAATCACTAGAAATGAAATAACGTGAACTAGACTGTCACGTCTAATTTATTTTGGAAAATTATTCTAATTAACTTCAGAGTTTTATATTTTGGTTCATGAACATTTAAATTCAATTTAACTAAAGGGATTTATTAAATCAAATCAATTAATTAATTAAAATTTAAATTGCAATCAACTCGCCAAAGAACGAGTTTAGTTTCTTTTCAATTATTAACCAATCGAAAAACATTGATTCATTGTTTAGATTGTAAGAAATTGATAATACAATAACCATTTATTTCTTGTGTGTTGTTGGAGTAATAAACAACGTTTTATTACCCCATATAACAGTGTTTTATTGTTGAACGATAAAGCCTACCAGTCTCACAAAACTCTCCCCCTTTAAAGTAACCTATTTTGTGTGTTGTTGCAATAAATTTGAGATTACTAGCTTGCGAACTTCAAATCCAAAATCCACACGCCCTAGCCGGAAGAATCCGCAAGATCGGACAGCAGGTAGGTACTCATACACAACACGACACGACAATAACGCATATAAGTAGAGTTATAATATATATATATATATATAAATATATATTGCAACAATACATATATTTGCATATTTGCCCAGGGCGGTATGTTTGTAAACATTGTAACGTATTTGCCACGTTACTAATCCAGGGAACCCATCCTAATTGACACCAGCCAATTATATGGGCTGCCTACGTTGTAACGAACTGAAATTAAACACAACGCAATTACCAAATTAATTAAGCTAATTATTAGGAAACAAGGGAAGGTATTTCACTGATATATGCACTCATTTATACGTGTAATAAGATGACTTCTCTTTATTAACAAATAATATTAAAAGATCCCATAACGTAATTAATTAGATTAAAATATTCAAAGGGTTTTCTGAAAAACTAGGGATCATAATGATCATGTACTTTTTACCTCGGATCCGAGTTTACTTTAAATATATTGGAAAGACGTCTGAGTATTACTATATTCATCTAGGTGCTTGCAAGACTTCTTTTACCATTTGAAGAATGGTATTATCTATTAAAGAGATTATAATTAACATTTACATATTAACGTTACAACGTATGATATACAATATTACAGTATACTCTTAGTTTGGTATCATTTATAGTTTAAAGAAAATTATAGTCTTTGAAAAGTCTCTTTCATCTGTAAGTTATGTCTCAAATATAATTAACTCTCGATAGGCAAGCTATCGAGTCACCTTTACAATAAGTCGTGGTGACCTCGTCCTGGGGTGTCACTCTTGGGAATTCTGGAAGTCGACGTCGTCATCTGGGTCGTGTCTTCGGTGAGTACTAGATAGCTGTTTCACTGAGGAGATTGAAGTTATTCTTTTAAAGTTGGTGTAGATCCACGTAGGTCCTAGTCAGGGTCGTATGGCTCGTATACGTCCACATGTGAAGTTTATGCAGGTCACCTCTCCATATGTAAAGTTGTACTGGAATTTACCTCTTGAGGGGAGACTTCATCTTGCTTACGTGTTGTTAGATTTTTTGTTTAACTTATTATATTTCTTAACACAACTTTCTACATTTTCTATATTAAAACTTGCTCGCCACGTTTAGTAGTGGTAGCTAACAGTTAAGCTTAAAATTAATCAATGCATTTTTGCAGAGCTCTCGCTCGTAGGTGTGTACGGTCTGACGGCTGCATTGTCACCCTTTTCTCCATTCGACTGACACATTACAACGGAGCGGGGCGAGTACTCCGCGATAATATTGTCCCTATTTTTATTTAAATTGACATTATTATTACAAGAATTACAATACATTAATTATACATATATAATTTAAGTGAATTATTTTAACTACTACTCGTGCCTTCAAATTACTAATTACAAACATTATGATTTTTATACTTTCCTAAGTTACAGACGACTCGCTAAACACGTTGAGTCCGGAATTAAACAGGTCAACGCATGATCACTTGCTAAAGGGTTAACTGTGATATTAATAGCCTTTTTACAATTCGATTTTTTATTAATTGTTTAGTTAGATTTTCTATTTAAATCTCATACTTATTCTGAGTTAGTACAGGGGCTTTAGGTTTAATAGTGCGATTTAAAAATACTTAATTGCTAGTAAATTAATTTTTTATTTATTAAAGATTTGATTATCAATTAAATCGTCACAACATTTAGCATAGAAAATATATGGTGAACAGTTTTAAACAATATTATGCAGGCATAATAAAGAATTGTCAGAAAGCGTACACCAGCCCCGCGAGTGAATACAGCGCTTGTGTGTTTGTGTATGTGAACGCAAGCTACGACAGACAAAAGTCTACGATGGGGTGATGCGTACGAATTATTGGGTTTTCTGTAAGCAGGTTTTAACCGGATAAAAATAAACTAATTAATACGTATTAAACCTGTGAACAAAGACTTACCCAATTATAAAGACACCATTACATTAAGGAATTTTTAACGAATATGGTGATATAAAAATTATTGCAGGTATGTGCAACAATAAAGACGCTAAGTAATTTAATGTTAATTACTAGTGTAATCAAATAGTAATTAATAAGTGTGTTATATGTGAGTGACCAGAAAAAATTACGCAAACGGAATCGCTCGTGCTACGAGTATGTTTACGAAATCGCGAAAATGAATCAAAAAGTTATTTGTAATTTAATGGACGCTTTGCACGAAGTGACAATATCTAACAGGTCGAAAACAGTCCTGGACTTGTCAGATCGCCGTCCAGTATAAATATCACCGTCAATTTTGGGGCGGTCTCAGACTCAAAATATCTTCACCCAACGTCACGCTGCTGGTCTGCTGACCGATCTTTATCACACGCACCAAGACGTATGGAGGAAATCTGGACCATCACAAACAACAAACCGTAGAGACAGAGAACACAGCATCAGTATAATCATCATCATCAAATTCTCAGGATTCAGGACAAACACACAAGCAATAGTAACGTCAGCAGTACGCAGGTGATGAATAAACAATTATAATTTTGTTTGTGAAAAGAACTCTTAAAAAGAAACTTATATTTGAACAGTAAAGACTTAAAGTTTTAAATACAATCATCGTACATAAATTCAAATGGTAGTTAAAGAAAATAATTTAATTTAACAAGAAAGTTTAAAAATACTAATCTTCTGTTGTATGTTAAACTTTGGGTGTGTCAGTGGAAATAAATAATAGGTTGGAAGTAAATCTTATATTTTTTATTTTTGTTTATAGCAACAATTAGTTTTATTCTTGAGATTTAATATTATTTTTGTTTGTAAATGATTAGCTATTATTATTTAAAATTGGAGTCAAAGTCAGACACACTGAAATAAAAAGTGTTTAGATAATTTGTTTAACATGTCTGGTTAGCTAGTAAGATTATATGGTTGTTTATTTTTATATGTCATGAACAGCATAGAACGTTATATTGTATTTTTTGTAAACTTATAAAAGAGAATATTTTAACATTGAAAATGTTTATAAGGACGTGTCGGACATTTGAAAACGACCGCTGGTGCGTGATCGAAAATGGGAACCGGTGAGTTTCCATAGAAACTACTTCTTTGTTGTCAATAACGTAATACACATATAAAACTTCGCTTATGAATGTGACTACATTTAACTTATAATCTGTACATTGGTAAATGAAGAATGAATTCATTGATTGGTGAATGAACATAAATTAATAAACCTAAAAAGCTATAAATAAATTAATAAACCTGTAAAATGCTTACATTTTTTAGATATATTGAAGCATTTTCAATGCCCTTCTCTGTGCACTGCATTTGTGCAATGCCTTTAATTTTCTTTACTTTAATTCGAAATTTTAATATTTGCATATTTTCAATTAATATTAATAAACCGTAGAATGATAAATTTAAAACGGTTGTAATTCATTATTTCATATCAAAATCTCACTCCTCTTTGAAATTTTTTTTTTGTTTATTGTGGAACTTCATATACTTGATGCAACGAGAATAAAAAAATCCTGCGACCTGGCCGGTGTAGTACACTTCATAGTTGCGTTGTGTACATGGTATTGTATGTGTGTAATTTTTTTATAATACTTGTAACGTTGCAATATATATATATATATATATATATATATATATATATGTTATGCAATGTGACAGACATTCACACCATATGTGAATGCATGAAGCATAATTATTGTACTTGTAACGTTGCAATATATATAAAATAAAATTTTGTTAATTTATATGTAACATATGATTATGTTATGTTGTATTTATAGCTACAACACTACAACATAAGACCTATTATGTATTACACAGTGTAGTACAGTGTAATACATTATCTTAAATATATTTTCTGTGTAGAACAAAATACGCAATTTCCTTGTTGCTTAAGGCAAAGTCTCTTTCTCTTAAATATATTTTAAATATATTTAAAAAAGTACACTACTACACTACACAATTCAATTTCTGTCAAATTCTACTTTTGCTTTCTGATCACTACGTTCTCAATGAGTATAGACCTCTAAAGTCCATGCTCTTCCTTACTCATCAACCCAGCTGCCAGGCGTCCTCATATTTTCTGTCTACCGTCTGGTTCCCAGAGACCTCTATCTTCAGCAATCTTCCACTTTTCATTATTCTCACACGTCCGTAACATCGTAATCTATTTCCTCCTACAATTTCTAATACGAACATCCCAAAATTCACCATTTGTTATAGCACAGTATTTCTAATTTCCTATTTCTTTGACTTCCTGCTACTCTTCTAAAAATTCCCGCAAAATTTTTGTTGCTGTTTTCTACATATTTTTCACTTTTTCGAACCATTTAATCATATTGATATACACATTATATGTATAATACGTATACAGGATATAATCATTATACATACTATCGATTAATACTTCATCACTTTAGTTCTAACACGATATTATGTCTGCATATCAATGAATTTAAGAGTTCAATGATCCTTCTTCCTTAAAAAATACTTTTATCTATAATAAAGAAGTTCCGTGTTGTTATATTACTGAACCAAACTCGTGAAATTATCTGTGCCTATATTACTATCTTCAGTCATTCTCATAGTCTACAGCATATAACTCATGGCTAAAATTTGCGAAACTTATATTTTCTGTGATATGTCACATGCAGTCTGATTTGCAATATCAAAATATATACGTCAATATGTACTTTCTCTCTCTCCCTCTCACACAAACCCAAACACATACATATGATTTTCTTACTGTTAAAAGTTGTAAAAGGACATAACTGACGCTAATTCAGTTATCATGTTTCCTCAGAAATGAACAATACATAGGTAAATACATCGTTCTGTGATAAATCAACATTAAACAATTCGTGATGTTTTAAAATGTTTAATTTATTTTAAAACGTTGCCTGAGTGTTTAATATACCCTTTTAAATGGCCTTTTAACATGCATCTGTCAGCTGTATTACAAATTATCTGGTTGTGTGAATACACTAAAACGTATCAGATTATTGTTGTCATTGTTGAAGATTTATGAACATTATTTATTGATGAAATGTAATTGTTAAAACCATTGTCTAAGCTATATTAAGAGCATGTACAGAAACATGGCTATTCAGTGTTTAGGAAGAAGTTTATGGAAAAATTCAGAATTTTAAGATATTCAGAAAGCTCTTATATATGTTCCTGCTGAACACAAAAATTTTCAATGTGATATTTTGATGTATCCTACACAAAATAGTACCAATGTTGAGGAAATTGAAGGTAAAAATGTTTAGAAATTTGATAAAATTATTTAAAATAATTAAATTTTTAAAACTAAATTTGATTTTCTTCTTTATGTTAAATTGTACTTTTTGGTAAACAAAGAGTCTCTGATTGTCAAAAGTACGTTTTATTATGAGGTTTTTAAAAGTTAAAGTTAAAGTTAGTATGAGGCTTTTGTGTATATTTTAATTATTGAAGTTTACAGCTGCCTGCAAGTTAAAGGTTTTTGTTAAACGAGCATATTTAGATAATATTTAAAGGTAAAAGCTAATTTAATTAAATTTTTTGGTACTTTCTATATCCTAATAGTAAAGTTAGTGAGTTGTATGGTACGTAAAAGTATAGTGATCAAATAATAAATTGCTAAAATATTACACAGGTTTTAACTATACCAAACATTTTGTCAACAATATTCAGCGATTCACATACAGACTGATACATAAATTTAATAAATGTTACCTTCCCTTAATATTTGGGAACGAAATTTTTTGTGTGAAACTAAAGACAAAAATAGACACATTTCATTAATACTTTGCCTATCATAGATATTTCAAATTTTTTTTTAAGGATTGTCGGTTTTCAATTATAAAATTACGCATAGTTTATTTTCATTTAAAATATCCTACATCTAACCTAAACTTAGTGACAATGTCTACAGGTATTTAACATTTTGTTCAAAAACGATAAAATAAAGATGTGTTAAAAATATGAAAATAATAATGAATTGAAAGCGTTATTTCATTAGAAAAATTTGAAATATTAGTATGTCATACAGAATCATTATGCCGGCGTAGTAGTCTTTTTTAATTCAGGTGTATGTATTTATTATTATATATTTTTATGCGCACAGCTTATTGCGAAAATAGGTTCATGATAAGTCTTACCATTTCATGCAACAACACGCTCAGATCAGATTTAATTTCCACTATGTTTTCTAGTTTAATGTGTATTTTAGGAACGTAGAATAATGATTTCTGTCACGTTATGGTCGAAGTGTTTCATTAGAGTTATACTTAGAGGTTCTAAGTTAGACAGCTTTGCTTACCAATGGGATCACTCTGCACGGCCTTGGGGATTAGCAAGATTAATGAAGTTACAGTTAGATTAAGGTTTGTATAAGATGACGAAATTCTGTCATAGTGAGGATAGGAAATTACAGAGGTGTAAGAGAGTGTCTTGTCTTTTGTATTACAGCATTAATGGGAACGATGAGTAGCATGTAACTGCATAGATGAGTAGTATATTCCTCTTATGGTACTTATGAATTTTTGTAGGTTATAATGTGTCTCTATTTTAGGAGAATGGGATCAGAATCGAATCTGAGTTTATAAAGCTGGCTGAAACGATTCAACAGCCAAGAAAGAAGTCTAAACAGCAGGAAAAGATAAAGTTTAGATGTGAAAAAGCTTATTGGTGTCTGATTAGTTAGTATGAGAATGAAAGCTGTAACCTCAACTGCGTAAGTAGAATACAGAGACCTGAAAGTTTTATTAGTCTTTTTATCGCTGTGTGGAATCCGTATAGCAGTATCGTTGGCTGTACATAGATTAAATATGGGTTGGTCTTTGTATAAATGCGTAAAAATACAAAATGAGGTGAAGGACGGCCGCTTTCCTAACAAATTTGTTAAATCTAAGTGTAATGATGTTATCAGATATTCAGAAACACTAAAGTATGTGCGTAATATGTACATAATAGGCCTATTTATAAATAAGGAATATTCATATCTCACAAAGAACAGAATGTGAGATGAAGTAATATAAAGACTTAAATGTAAATAGTGTAAATATTCAGAGTAATAGAAGTAATTGTAAGTTGGTGTTAAAAATAATTTTATTCTGTGAAATTCAAAAATTGGTTGTATCATTAAAATAATAATAATTCTGAAAGTAAACATTATTTTTATTAAAATATTAATAGCAAACCTTCAACTTTTATTTATTAAAGTTAATATTATTTTTATAAATTTTTCAGTGGAGGTTATTGAGGATCGGTCAAAAATATCACAAATTTTTAATTTATTTGTGTCGACGTTTCGACAATGTTTATTGTCATCATCAGGACAATTGTTGCAACATTATTTTTATAAATGATTTGCTATGAATTCATATTCTAATAATGATTCAGTCGGACACCCGAGCAATATAAAAGAATTTTATAATTCGTACATCATATATGTTTAGATATTTATGACTATATTTTATGAATGTGTGCTGAATAGCAAAGATATATTATGTTTTCAGAGTGTAACTTTATAAAAAGAATATTTTGAATATTCTTGTTTCAAATTTAATAATTGATTAATTTTTTTGCAATATTTAAAAAACATTGATTGCTTCTTTTAATAAGTTTTAATTAATTATTTAATGTCATCACTCCTCTATTTATAAATAAGTTTATTGTGCATCCACATATACTTAACGCAACGAGAACACAAAAATCCTACAACCTAGATGATGTTTTACACTATACAGTTGCGTTGGGTACATGGGTACATGGGTGTTAAGTTTGTGTCCATATAGTTTGATTCCCTCATCTATAAGTAAGAGGACAGCTTATGAAGTTAGTGTACAATAGTTGTAATACACATGTTACAATGAACAGTATAGATGTTGTGAATGAAATGTTCTATTAACTACTGAGTTATGTAGCTAGTAATGGTGTGAAGAAATGGATTAATATTGGTATAGGTGATTGTAAGTTTTGTTAAATAATAGTTAAAGTGTAAGTTTTGATTGTAAGTTAAAGTTAAGATTGTAAGTTTTGATAAAGGCAGCTTGTGCCTCAAGCAGATAGGACGAAGTTTTCGAATGCCGGATCGCAATATACCGGGCTCAAATGTTCATGTCGGTCGTGATTGACCTTTGTCCCCTGAGATCTAGTTATATTACCTTATTGTTGGTTTCAAGCTCTGTAATACTGATAGGCTCCACATTTGTCTATGCCATGCATAAATACTATTGAAATTTATAAACAAATATGTGTCGTGGGGATACAATATTATTTTGAGAAAATAGGGGAAATGCTGTTGGAAATCTGTGTTTGAATTAAAAAAAGAAAACGAAAAATATTGGTTTTAAATCAAAAACTCATACCGATAAGTAGAGCACCACTCTATAACTCAATGCCATATTAAAGCCTTAATTGAATGACAATTATTATGTCACATATAAAATGTATGTGTTCTATAGAAGGCACTATTAGGCCTATATATAGTACCATGTATACTTGTATTATATATAGTATTATGTATGAAAAATATTGTATAAAAATTCGTCTAGAGAAAGTAATGCGCTTCTTTACAGATGCTATACAATAAATTGTTTTCAAAGATGCAAGAAAGTCAAACGTGTTTGTAAAAAAAAAAGGAAAAAATTCAGAGGAACCTTGTATTACTAGGTTAATAACTAATGTCATAAAACCAAAGAATTTATATTTATGGCTATGCAGTGTAATATTTTTTAGAATCAAACGTATAATTTAATATTACTAATAAACGTTTCACTGCATAGGTTCCCGCCCATGTGCAACAGATTGCGCATTAGTAATAATGTAATCTTCGTGTATGGTAAACGTACTTTCCATACTCATCTATCTGCGTCCACGGAATAATTCACCTTCAACCAAACAAACATCTAGGAAGGTAAGTACGTATGTTACAATTACTTTAAAATAACATATTTTATATTATACATCCATTTTTTGTATATTGTTATAAAATTAAGTAATATAATATATTATCAATATACCTACTTAAAAGCAATATATTGTTGAATGTCATTTAATATACAATAATAAATACGTTTTTAAATACATTAATAAATCATAGATTAATAATTCAAATACATTATTTAATTGACACCTTAATTGATTTTTAATTTATCAATTGGTTACGTTTGTTAATTATTTCAATTTGTATTTTGAAAGATAGTTTATTGTACCTTTAATTTTATTATCTCAACTGAAGAAATTTACAAATTGTTAGTGGTCGAAAAGTTATTGATTATTTTATTATTACTAATTATGGCTGGTGTCCAAAGTATTAATAACAATTTTGCGTCACGAAATCTTAAATGTGTCACGAAATCCTATATAACGTGCATACGTAATCACTTTACAATGTTAGTTGCCAATCACGTCACACGCCTCTCCAAAAATGTCATTTACGTATGCTATGAAAATAAAAACATGCCACGTTCATTGTTTAAAAATGTCTGACGTTACTGAAATACAAATTCAGAAAACGTAATATTTTTACAAAGCAGATAAATGATATTTCTACAGATTATTAATGTTTGCCATATATAGATCACACTTTACCGTATAAAGAATGAGGCTATAAGAGAAGAGTTTCAAGTTTTAACTTCAATAAAAAAATTAAAACATTACAAACAACGGTGGAAAACATTTAGAAGGAATGTCAGATTCCAGACTGCCCAAAAAATCTGGAGATACAAACCTATAGGATACATGTGTGGGGGTAGACCCAGGAAGCGATAGCTGGAGGATCTTTGAGGGCAGAACAGGCAGCACCTTGGCTATGCCGTGTTGTGAAGAAAATGATGATAATTAATATTAGGCCTATATAACTAATATAACAGTATGGTATATCTTCAGACTGCAGTTTCTATAGTAAATGTCACAACCTACAATTAATTCTGTCTAACCTAGCTGTGTTCGTATCATATTCAAGTATCCCATCCTCTAAAATATTTACTTGGTTTATCGTGGAAAACAAAAACTTTGGTGCATACAGAAAAGCGTGTAAAGGCCTGTAATAGAAATAGTAAAAAGAGATAGGAAAGTGAATTTATAAATATGTAAACTTTTAGAATAGACGGCATCGTTCCTGAAGTTAATATATTGTAGGACAACAAAGCAGAGTTGAGCTGGATATTTGAATAAGCGGAAACAGGATGGATAGTGAAGAACTTTGCTAAATTAGATATCAATAAACACAAACAGGATACGATGACACAAGTTGGGAAGATGATCTGGTTAAGCACTGGAAAACAGGTTTTACTATAGAAAGAAGTCACTGGAAATAATGGGAAAGCAATAGGCAAATAAGTGTTATTAGTAATGAAAACTACTAAACGTGACACGAAATAGTTGGATATAAGAAAACAAAACACGAAATAAAACTTAAGAAAAATTATCAAATATAAGAAAAATTCATTTCTTTTAAACTCAATTTAAAATCTCGGTAAAGTGAGTAGACGTAATACTCTTACAATCTTCAGTAGTATTTGTCTACGTGTATTGATTCAATTGTCTACTGAAGAGACTTAGGGGCACTCACTAGTACCAGGTATAGAATTTGGCAAGGATTATGTGCCCACTAGACGTGAATTCAATTGGATTGTGAGATGTCTGGCAAACTGAATTGGTTTCAAATTGTTTGCTACGAGGACTGTTAAATATGGCAGGTATGTAAGCAAGTCCCATCCCACCCGATGGTACAAGCCACTGCACTGGCGGTTACTCTATATGCACTTCAATCATACTGTTACCACCATTTTACTGTAACTAATGTCAATATTACTTTTATTCCGATTTAGTTTCAAAAATAATGTCATTGATTCTAATTGTTTACGTCTCTTATTGTAACACTCTTCGAGTTAAACTAACCTAAACCAACTTAATCCGCTTTCCATTATAATCCTCGCTTAAAAGTCATCTATTTGTTAAGTATCACTCTGCGACACTTATATTAATATTATTGTTCTTATTTTCTTTTCAAGACATTGAAATACAGAATATGACAAACAGCATCTGTACCAATACAGAACGGTACATATTTGGTGTCGATGAAATAAAAAAATCTAAGCCGAAGTTTTACTTGCATTTATAGATAAAGATCCATCTAATCTAAACAAAACGTGTATGTAGTATAGTGCATTGCATGTCCATAATAGGAAGTCTGATAAAATTGTAAAAGTACAGTATTACATAATGGATACAGAATATAGGATATAAAAATGCTCTGAGGAACTTTGTCAGAGGTGTCTGTGTAATCACGGTGTTATAGTATTTATTACTTTAAATGCTTTTTTAAATCGGTATGTAACAAATATGTCCTTAATGATACTTGGTAATTAACAAAGATTTGTGGTGTACTTTGTTAGGTACCTATGTGTCTTACCTTTTCATTTGCCGATTTAAACAAATCCACTTTTAACTTTTGCGTTTGATCAGAATTATGAAGGGATTATATGGGAGCGAGGTGGGAGGAGACTTAGTGATATGATGTGTGGTTTTATATCCATGAAACGGAAAACGACATGTCATTCATAATTCTTTTTTAAAACACAGTATATTTTGGGGAAGACACAATGTATATCCCACACACATCTTCCCACATAAACACGTATGTTTAAGCAAAAACGAGCAGTAAATATACATAATCAAATATAAATTTAATTTCATATAATCCGTAGACTACTATGTTCTTTGGTGGTATTTGTGGCCTAATATTTTTAAACACTTTTCATTAATTAACAACTAGAAACCGACACTATTTTGTTGAAATATCACTCTGAAATTCGTGTATTAATACTATTGTTCCTATATTTATTCACACGTCATAGTATTTCCAAGAATATTTGAATACCATCTTAGGTACGGCTTACCTGTGTAATACATTACTTTAAGCTTTTGTGTAAACGGAAAATAAATCTTCGCAGACGAGTTCATTCACTATGTTTTTTCGCGTATGTTCGGTTCAACGGCAAGCCTAAGTACCCTTAGCCTCTCACGATACGAGTTAATAAAATAACAGTATTTAGAATCGACGTATACTACTGGTCACTACATTCATTAAGAAGTTGCATGATAGTTTACACCTCTGGCAGCCCCCCTGGGGGGCGTAGGAGGATTTCAGGGGAGGCGTGGTAATCAATGAAATATACATAAATTAGCCAAACAATAAAAAGTTGTAACAAACATAAACCATTCATGCACGGCCTTAGAAAAGGAACTTCTGCAAATAGTTCTCTCCGTCACCGCTAGATCTAACTGCATTCAGGCACATGTGTTATTTACACTGGCCTATACACAAATAGTTCGCCCCGATACCGCTAGATCCCTCTGCATCTCTGTTGGAAGCTGACAAACAGTGTTTCTAGGGAAAACACTACCGTGGCTAGGGTAATTCTACTACTGGTTGGTGGCTACACTGCACAAAACAGACGATTGATGATTGTTATTGTGTTCCAGTCGTTTGTGCGTGTGATTGTCGTGCGTAGTAAAACTAAACATGGCTAAATCATTACCAAAGAAAAGACTGTACAGTGATTACTATATAGGGCCTAAGGTTCGACTTTTCGTACATTGAGAAGAACGATTGTCATTTACCTCAGTGTGTTATTTGTCACAATGTTCAGAGTAGGCCTAATGACGCAATGCGACCAGGGCGTTTAGAACGCCATTTGACTACCATTCATCCCGGCTTGAAAGACAAACTAAGGAAGTTTTTTTAATGAAATGAAAAACTCGCTTAAACGAATGAAACTCGATTCAACTGGAGGTTTTCAAGTGGAGAACGAAAAGGCCGTTGAAGTTTCTTACAAGCTCGCTTTGCTTATACCAAAAGACAAGAAACCACATACTTTTGGTGAGTCACTTATAAAACTATGTTTACTAACTGCATGCAGTACTTTACTTGGAGAGGAAAGTTGCAATAAAATTGCAAATATACCGCTCTCAAATGACAGTAAAACGTAGAATTGATGAAATGGCACAACATTTAAAAAACAAGTAATAGAAAAGTTAAAGAAATCTCCGTTCTTTTCTCTGCAATGTGATGAGACAACTGACATTTCAAAGCACTCTCAGTTGTTGTTTTACTGTAGATATATTGACGGAAAACGCTTCGTAGAGGAAATATTATTTTCCCAAACTCTTCAGAGAACCACAAAATCTGAGGATGGTTTTTCTGCTCTGTGTAACTTTTTGACAGCTATTAATCTTCCTTGGGAGAATGTTGTTGGAAAATGCACTGATGAGGCACAAGCCATGACAGGATGCCGTTCTGGATTTGTTGTGCTTGCAAAAAAACAGAACCCTAACATCATTGGTTCTCATTGTATCATACACAGACAAGCTTTGGCTTGTAAGACTCTGCCTGAAACACTTAATACTGTTTTGAAATTGGTAATCAAAGTAGTAAACTTTCTCAAATCTAGTGCTCTGAATACTAGACTTTTTGAGGCTTTATGTTACGAATTGAATAGTGACCAACAAACTCTTCTTTACCACACTGAAGTTCGTTGGCTCTCAAAAGGTAATGTGCTCGCTAGGCTATTCAGTCTGAAATCAGAAGTTGAAATCTTTTTGATGAGTTCAAATGAAGAAGATCTGTCATGCAATTTACAGATGAGAAATGTATCCACCACTTGGAGTATGTATCAGATTTCTTTGAATCGATCGACCTTTTGAATTTGAAACTGCAAGGACAGAAAAAGATTTTGAAGACTCATGATGCAATGAAAGGTCTCCTGGAAAAAATATCTTTGTGGCAACGTCGCCTTCAGAGTTCAGAACCTAACTTTTCGTCCTTCCCACGTCTTAACGACCTTCTTGATGAGACACAAAATCTTCCATTAAATTTGAAAAGTGAATTGAAGAACTTGATTTCAGAACATTTGGCATCCTTGAAAACAAAAAGTGGACGCTACTTTCCAGATCTTTCTTCAGATACCTGACAATTTCAGTTGACACAAGATCCGTTCAAAATCGAAGTGGACATGCTTCCTGATTCCCTTCAGGAGCAGGCAATCGACCTAAAATATGATTCTCAAGCAAAAGCGGAGTTCCCAAACATGACTATTGAATCTTTTTGGTTAAGCTATTTTCCTGTGTACCCACAAGTTGCTACGGAAGCTGCAAGGTTGCTGGTGCAGTTTTCATCAACGTATCTATGTGAGTCTGGGTTTTCTACGCTGGCTTACATCAAATCAAAATACCGAGCACGGCTGGATGTTGAAAGTGATCTGAGGTGTGCATTATCACAGTTGGAACCAAACATTCAAAAACTTGTGAAAGAAAAACAGTGCCAGCCCTATCATTAATTGTGTTCTTAAGAAATAAAACCAAATAATGTAGCCTGAAATTTTAACTACAGTGAGGGCAGAATCCTTTGTAATGTAGTCCTAGTAAGTACTTTTAATTAATTAAAATGTTCTCTCAAAAAAAAAGTATTAGTATTTTTTTATATATGCAATAATAAAAGCATTATAAAACATTCTTTGAGTTAAATTTATTAACCCTAATAGCACAGTAGAACTTTTTTGCTTCAATTCATTAGGTCTAGGGGGCGTGGCCTAATTCGAGGACGCAAAGGGGGGCACAGGCCCAAAAAGGTTGAGAACCACTGGTTTACACGGTCACAGTGCCTCGGAATTCAGAGGACATTTATTCCTCGAAAATCCTATAGCTTGGCCAAGTACTAGATTATCTGCTTTTAGGAGCATTTGGCCGACTGAACGCAGTATGATAACCTGATTCTCTGTTCATTGATGCGTCCTGGGTCGAGATCGTTTGGGTTACAAAAGATAATAATTACCTTAACCGTCGGTGAACAATTACCATGTTCAAATTTTTAGATTGGCGGAAAATCATAGAAGGTTATAGCGAGAGCTATGCTCTTGCAGTATTTTTGGCGTGGGGAGGATAAAGCTCCATACCAGCCGACGTTCTTTCCCGTCGTATTCGCAGCCACACCACATCAACTTCCCTTGTAGCGTCTAGAGCAGTGGGACCTTCTCTTACTTTGTGGGAAAGTATACTCTTCACCTGTTAGGATTGTAAAAACGTATTTACCTGGATATATCCATGAGCAACGAATCGTTCCTCAGCCATGAGAGCTGTTTGCCATAGCAAAACGTTTTCAAGAGGACATTTAGGATTAAGATTTATGGAGTAATAATGTACTTTTTCCTCCCCGCGCGCTCGCCGAGATTGCTGGGACACACACTACTCCGATGTATTTCACTACTCCGAGCACACTACTGCAAGAAAAATAGCCTAGTGTTTGCGGCTTCTGCAATTGCTATTCAAGTCTAGAGTATCTCTAACAAAATGTTTATAAGACAACTCAATACTGTGAGCTTACTGTTCATGAACTTTATTCGACATATCGACACTACCTATATTATTTCTTTGGTATGTGATACAGATCTAAATTTATTAACTTAATTTTTATCCTGCTTTAAAAAATTCGATTACATTTCACGCAAATTTCTCTTCTTTCGTGTTTCTTTATTTTAAAAGTATCATATATGTACCTGATTCTGTACACAGCGAATTGTGGTAAGATTCTTCCAAATTAGTAATGTATGTGTTCCATAAAAGCAACACACTTATCACAGGGTATAGAATCAAAATAACAATTTATAATGAACGTAACAGAGCCACCAAACGCTGAGGAGGGTGAGGAAAAGGATGCACGTACAAGTAATTAATTCACCTGCTGTAAACAACAGCGTCTCTTGTTGCCAACACGCTGTCGCCACCTGTACGATATAAACGTGTTACAATTATCTTCTCACATCATATCATGGTATTTAGTAAGACGTAGCGTCATGATTAATGTCCTGTCACTGGATATTTCTCAACGTCTGTTGACACGGAACGGCAATAATATTGATATGTAACACTGATATTGCACTCTTACAGCAGCGCTTCTCACCGCTTACACATCATGTTACCGTAATAAGTTATAAGGTATAAGCTTTTGTTAATCTCATTTGATAAATTTGCGATATCAGTGTTAGTTTGATGTTAACTCTACATTAACAAAATATATAAATACATATTTCAACATTTTTGTGGCACAATTAGGCTATATAAGCTCTCTAACAAATAAAACACGCATAGCTTTTCTGCTTATATTTTGTAAAGTGGTACCAAAACTTCTTTTTCGATATGGATGTAAAACGTATACTTCTAAGAATAACTACCAGTTGTACAGGCCGCGAAATGAATTTTCTGCCGGCCATAGGTGGATATAAGCTTATCGACCGGAAAAAAATGTTGATATCAAGATTGGACTGAATATCTTTAATCATTATATGAAATCATAAGAATGTCTATAGAAATGGATGTGTTGTAGCACATCTGCAACAACCTCAAGTAACACAGAGGCATTACTTTGCAAAAGGACGACGTAGGAATCAGCAACAAGCTGAATCGAACGGGTTAGGTTAGGTTAGGTTAGGTTAGGTTAGGTTAGGTTAGGTTAGGTTAGGTTAGGTTAGGTTAGGTTAGGTTAGGTTAGGTTAGGTTAGGTTAGGTTAGGTTAGTGAAACATTTCAGGCTGGAAGGGAATTGGGGCCGAATCCACGACTTACGTCATGATGATGATGATGTTCTGTATATGGGACACTCCTTTATACATAAGGTTGTGTAGCAAGTATTGCTTATATGTAATATACAACTATTTCAGGTCTAACGTCACTTGTTTATTCCCCAAGTGGACGCGGATTTGCTTTTTCATGTACAAATCAAGACCAAAACTGAGAAAACGTACCTTTTTTTAATTAATATTAATAAATGTAATAAAATTAATAAATTAATATTATTATTACGTTATTATTATATCTACCATTATTAAAGTGTTTTAATAAATAAATATTTCTTTAATTGAATACTCATAACATGCTTTTAGAAATTTTTCTATTAGATGACGAGGCTAACAGAATCCATACAGCTCGAACAACGTTTCGGAATTTATTCACTACAAAAGTTAATAAATCAAAGAATCGTTGGCTGTATCTGTAACTGTCTTCAGGTTACAAGTAATTATTTCCTATTGCATTCTACAAATACAAACTAGAAAACATTTGTACGTAAATAAATGAATTCCCTAAAAATATTACCACCGCACCCAAACAATTTGAAGGCAATGTTACAAATATTATATTAATTAAACAAAATTATTTGTATACAGCTGACTAACTTAGAAGGTACAAGCATGGATAATTTATTTTATTGGTTGATTACTAAATTACCATAGTAGACACTAGTGTGTAACTGACGGTTCGGCACATTAGAAGTCTGTGCTCTAACACACCATCCACATTAGAGTTATATTATTACTACATTCGTATTAATTCAATATTAATATCGCGTTAAGAAACATAAATTAAATTAGTAAACTGCTATTTTAAACAAATCGAGTATATTCCGTTTACAGCAACCCACATGAATTTGATGTTGATGTAATTATCGAGATGAAAATTATCTGGCAATTTGTGAGTTCACCAAAATGGTTTTATTATGTAAAATGATAAAGATATTTCTTGTAACTGACTCCTACAATCTTCTAAAACACGTTATGTTATATTTTTATTCCTTTCCTTAAAAGTTCTTCTTCTTTTTCTGTCTCAATGAAATATATACACAAAGTTTCCAAAGTATTTTTATCCACTGCACTTTTATAACTCTACAATTATGTCCTCGTTTGTCCAAAAAATTATAAACATTTTCTCATTATCAAAGTATAAAAAACTAAATGTATATTGTGTTCCGTCTTATGTGCATGACGTACGTAACTAATGTTTCCTGATTTACGCTGCATCCAAAAAGTAAAACCGAAATACTAAATTCGTGTTTTATACAATTTTCAGCTACGCTGTAATTATGTAATTTATATTTAGCGCACCATTAACAAAGGTAACTAACAATGAATCTTTGTTTACAGACTTACCTTGAAGAAAATGGTGTTCCTCACATGACTTCCATGCCATTTCACTCTTTTGAGTGCCTTAGTACTGATGGTAAAGATTCACTTACTGCCGTGGTAGACGAGCCATGGAATTTGCAGAAAAATTGGATTGGCTGCTCCCTGAGCTGAGAATGCCCAAATCTCTACAGGCGTGCCTACATACAAACTTAATTTGAAAGAGACGTGCGGACAAGAGCTAATGTGTTAGGAGATATAAAAAAATCGTGAAGTCTGGTGAAAAAGCAACCGAATTTCTACTTGGAATTGCTCATCAAAAGCAAATGGTAGATACTTATTATAATTGATTATTATGGTTTCAAAAAAGGAACATGACGTATGGAACAAAGATCATGGACCAATCTGGACACGATACGCCGATCTCCATAATGGTATTTACTTCCATTATAATGCCGGTGAAAAGTTGTTATGTATGTTTTTGTTTCCGTTTCTCAGATTAGATGATTCTTATACTTTATACTAACATATCGTTAACTACAACATTGACGTTAGTGTCAAACATATATCTTGTGATTTTATTACTTTTTACATTCAGATCTGGCTATGTACAACAGTGTACAACGTAAAAATAAATTTTATATCTTTATTTTCTTAATAATTTTAAAATATTATATAATACACCTTTTATTTTTAAATACCTTTGAAAGGGCTTACATTCAATCCTTTTTTTTAATATAGCCATGTATATTTTGATAGCCATTGTCTCATTCTTACCTTGTCTCCGTTCTTCTGTTAGTCCTGTTTTATCATGAAGTAACTTTACTTTTTTAAGTGAAATAACTTTACAACGTTGGTAATTTTACCAATTTAATATCTAAAGTTTTAATATGTTATTATTGTTAACTTTAAATAAAATCATAATTCATGTGTTCAACACTATTACCAGCATCGTAGTTAAACTTATGTAAGTACAAAATATAAAAAATAGCCTATCAGGTTTGAGAAACGCAAACAAAAACATAAATAACAACAGTAATACTACACATAGGTGGTTATGATAAGCACGTTTGAACAGTGGAAGTTAATGTTTAATAGAAGGTGGTTAGGCAGACATAAATTTATGAAAGGAAAATAAAATAATCACTAATCAAATAATCACGGGTGGAAGAAATCTACAAAGATATAAAACAAAAAATGAGTAAACAATTGAGTTTTTGGAAATGATTTTATAGATGTTTATAGTCTAAACAAATTAGCTAAAAGTAGACTTTCAGTTTTACTTTTTATACGGCAGTCTCCATGAGATGTATTAACACTTAAAATAATACGTATTAAAGATTTGATAACTGTTTCACTATAATTTTATTCAATATAACACTGACAGTTGATTCGTTTTTATCATATTTGGAGTGTATACGATCTTATGCTGAAGTACTCCAATAGAAATAGCATTGACCTTTGCTTCCGGAACGCGCGCGCTTTTTGAGTTTGTAAGAATTTGAGTGGAGTTGAATTTGGGAACTGGATACTGAGTGATAAATTACATGGAATTAAAAGGTTTTCTGTAGCTAGTGGTTACTGTGTTATCCGCTGAAAATCTTAAAAACGCGCACGCGCGCGCTTGTACACACATGTTAGAGCAAGAACGCAAAAACGAACATACCCGAGCGAGCACATACACACACGACACAGTCATGCATACAGAAAAGCTATTATTTCTAATGCACCTCAGTACAAAATTCTGTACTGAAGATGATTTGAAAATAGAAAAAATTATTGGAGTTTTGTTATACAAAAATTCATGAGACGGTTACAACAAGGTATTTATTGTGTATAATATTGTTTATTGTATATAAAAAAAAGAAATAGATTACATTATGCATTTAACAAATTTTTAAAAAGTATTCCGCAACATACCTATATTTTAAAGTGAATGAATTAAGTACTAAAATTACTAAAGTAAATTAAACATGTTGCAGTCTATCAGTGACTGACGCCGTCTAAGCCACAAGGAATCAACAATAAATTGAATTTCTGCCTACAAAAAGATTACGATTGATACTACCTTTCCTCTTCTAACTTGACTCTTCCGTGATCAATTGTTATTAACTCCGAGTTGGAAATTGACAATGTCAACGGAAGGAAGCGCTTTTTCAGGCTTATACAAGTTAGGCAATGTACCGTGGGCAGAAGTATGACAGGTGGTCTTAAATGTCGCACAAGGTTATGTGATAAAAAGAGTTTTAAAAATGAGAATCGTTGACATACTCATAAATAAGGAATACGTATGTGTGTGTGTGTGTGTGTGTGTGTGAATTATTTTTCATTATTATTATTATTATTATTATTATTATCAACTTATTTTTTATTTTTATTATTTGTGGTACATTAATGCAAGGAAAGACACAAAGTAACAGAATCCATTTTGTGCCGAATGTCGTTTGACAAAAATGTGTTTGTGTAACTACTAATGATGAAAGCTGTTGTGAGGTTTGATCATTAATTTGATCTATTTCTATTGTAACCCCTCTTTCCTTTTATGTCCCATTTTGTTTATGAGTATAAAACAACTTACTTTATTTTAATATTTTTTTTTTTGAAAGAGAAGTCACAAGTCAATTAGGACTAGGCAGGAGCCTAGAGAAGCAAAAATTGTGCCGGGTCCAGTATGACGGGACTTGCAATGAAACTCAGCTGTAATATAACAATAACGATTTTTATTGTATGCCAAGAATTAATACATGTAGGCAAACTCTATCACATAGTTATCCCCCCCCCATGAATCATAAATATCACAAATAAATTAAGCCCTGCTTTAACAATATTAAAGGCAACATATATATATATCATAACGAGTGTGTATAATATTCAGTAAATACATATAAATATAAAATTCTCCCCCATTTCGTGACTAGCTAGACACAGACAAACATAACAAGACACACTGAAACATAAGGCACATAGACTCACAATTATACATCAATTCTAACACGAATGCCCCTGGAATGCACCCGCCTTGCATGCAGTGTTAGTACCATATCCAGAACCCAGCAGTGATAAAATGTTCGCCCATCAGCAACCCGTTTCTGTAGAATTACTTAAAGCCAAAACTCCAAAAAGGATAATAATTACTCATAAAGCATAAGTAAGACCGGACCGCCCACATGTATAGCATTCCACAGATCACTGACCCATCATGAGCGTATGAACCTTAAGTTCTTTCCACAGCATTAAATAAAATTTACGGAAACTACATCACCTGATTTTTAAACAGTAGTTATACAATTCCCAAAAGGTTAATTTGCTTCACAATTTCAGTAGGATTCAATAAATCAGTATACTTTACCAGTAGAAAATTAATCAGTTGGGGCTTCACAAAATCTTGAAAAAGGAATCAAACAGTATGTGTTTTACAAGTTAAAAAAAATTAATCATTATATGTTCTATAGTAAAAAAAAAATATTAATCAGTATGTTTTACCCTTAAAAAAATAAATCAGTATATGCTACAAGTGGATAAGGTTGATCATTATATGTTTTACAAGTAAAAGGAAAACAATCAGTCTAGACTTTTGTGAGTTACAAAATTAACTAGTATATGCCCAGAAAAATGTGCAAATCATTTTCTATTAAAACCCGACGGGCTATATAAATATAATTGAAATGAAAGTACAATAAAACGGTTGTGCCCTAGCAGCTGTGGAAGCGCGCCAGCATGTGGTTGACAAAATTTGACAGGAATCTAACCTGCCTCAGGCTGCACAAACATGTGCCAGACAAAAACTAAGTTCCCTTTTTAAACTCCAGAAAACGGCCCAAAAGAAAGAAAACCCCCAGCCCTTAAATGTTAAACCCAAGGTTAAGTTAATATATACTCATTTCTGTTCCAGCCGGAACAGTGTCCATAACATGTTCTATAATTTTGTAAGGAGTAATATAATAATGAAATGCAAACGGTAAAATGTGCAAGTGTAAAAATATCTCTGGCACGCTCCCCCAGTGCAGCACACAATTACAAGCAAAGCACTTAGTGTTAGGTAATTCAGTTATAAAAAAAAAATGTTCTTGAAATTAACTCATGATGATCAGCTGTTCCCATTTATAGCAGACAGTCTGGACACGTGGTCACATGGATTCAAATGAATATTACTGTAAAACAGATGCACTGCCGGCCCGGCCCCAAAAGAAAAATAAAGAGTGCATATCACCTTAATACTGCTGGCAAGGTGCTACATCGTGAACCGCTCACCAGCTCCCTCTCCGGACAGGATCTTGTCTAATGGTCCATGACTGATGCAGGTATACGGCAATCAGCAAGGCCAAATCTCCGGCTTAATCAAGAACCCTGTTAATTCATATAAATTAGAGAAATGTTCACCAAAAATGTACACCCGAGTTCAGGTAATTAACCTCAGAACGGGCCATCAACTAACTCTCCATAAATGCACAAGTTTCATTAATAAAGTCTTTGCAACCAGCTTAAAGGGTAGAAAGTCAGCCATGGAATAAGTAAATTTTAATAATGAAACGACCACATCAAAAGTGGCGTAATGTAAAAATCATCAGCACCAGATCTACATGCTTCGACGGAAATTTGCAGGTTAAACAGCCACGTGGTGAGCAATAATCATTATTTGACCAAAAAATTCAACTGCAAGGCACTCACAGCATTAAAAATGTTTTAACATTAATAAAATTTCATCTAGGGAAGTTCTCACAAATAATTCTCTACTGTAAAGCTAATTAAAGAGCTCCCCGACAGTCTGCTGCATGCATGGACAGTTCATTCCCTGACTACGCACTAACTTTAGCCATTAATTTTTTAATGTTGTACACCTTTATCATGACAATGACAATTGCAATACCTCTCACACTATTCTAGTAATAATAAACGGAACATTGGCTATATACTGAACATTAAGTAAATTACTGAACAATGAGTTTTCTTTTAGTATAAAAACTGTCGGGTCGCACACACATAATTACGTGTTTTATATACGGTCGCATACAATTAGTTATTAATCATCCATTTAATATGAATCACTTATAAGACATAAAATAATGCAATTCTTACCGGGAGTCGTTTACGCTTCAGCCAGCCATGAAGATGCAGAAAACTACGCCGTAATTGTTCGAAGAGAGAGAGCGAGAGAGGCCAATGTATTTCGTAGCGGGCGGTGAGTTCAACTGCCGTCAGCAGCAGAGAAAAGCGACCCCTCACTACGAGTTGCGCGCGCAACCGTCCATTTACATCGCAGTACAAGGGTCGCTTCAGCACTCTCGCATTCGCGTTATTTTACAATTAAAAAAAAACTTTAACTGAAACCTTCGATAGCCGGATTTACACCGGCACACTATAACATAGACATAGGTCAAATGTGTAGTTGGGTTTCAATATGTCGATTTTTTGACAAAATTTATTGTCACCGACAGGACCCGTGTTCGGTCAATACATTGTTAATAATTAACACACAAGGAACAATTCATATCATATCCAAATCCTTATATCTTTTTAACACAAGAATAATAGTTTATGTGTAACAGATAATATTATTCTTGATGTAACATGTACAATTACACTGACACAAACACAGTCGTTATGAGTATTAACTACTTGTTCTCGTACACAGGTCTTGATGTTTAGAATAAACTTTGTAGGAACATTTACAAAAATATTTAAAATTGTGTCTAGATGACCTAACATCACAAAGTTTCTCGTGATTTAACAATTTTTGTCCTTTATAGTACAGCTAAACTAAGAATAAAATCTATTTTCAAGCGAATTGTGGACGACTCTGTATAAGATTAAAACGTCTCTTCTGGTCAACTAATAAAGCCGGGTATAATGTCAATAATATAACCTAACGTGATGACCCGTAAAATAATAATTTGATAGCCATGTGCCGTAAATTAATAATTTCAGAAAGTTATAGATTAGAAACCTTACTGGCTTATTCACTGCCTAGAACACTTTGTACGTCATTCATGACTTTGATTGCGATCTACACAAATAGACATGAAGTTAAAACTCGCCCTCATGAAATATCGAGACTGTTTGGTGTCGTGTGATTCGTCGAAGTGATATTAAGTACTAATTGTCATAACTGTAGTTAAGAAAATTTCATAACTGTAGTAATCGTTAAGATCGTTAACTCTTTTGTGAGTAGCTTGCAATAAATACCACTACACTATATATGAAAAAATATATTTGCCAGAAAATGTTTATTATGTGAGGCTCAGACGTTGGGTTTCTCAAGATAAGACTCATGTCGTTTCCCGGAATCAGAGATTGCAACCTCATAATACTCAACTCCATCTTGACGACCTTTCAACGCATTCCTCAAGTGTTCAATCAAGTTTCTGGAATATTATTGCTTGTTTTGGTCAAAACGTTATTAGTAATATTAATAAAGGAATATTACACCTTAAATGTTCAGTCCTTCAACGTTCACCTCCATCAATGCTATGGGCACGTCATTCCATACAACCCTTTGAAGTTTTTCTAATTACTACCATCAATCTTGAGGTGCTCGTCTTATGTTGAGAGGCTTAACTTGAGTTATTCTTGTGTTCAGGGGGCACGAACGCCAAGTGGTCTGCAAGTTTTGAAGAAATATGCTGCCCCCAACTCCAACAAAAGTCGGAGTACTCTATTACGTTTTGTGTCAAGTGTAGAAATGTTTGGCATAGTTTTATTAACCTACGTTCCTATTATGACTTAGAAATAAAAGGAATTTGCATCCGCAATTCGTTTGCGGGTTTTTGTATCTGTAAAAATGCAGTCTTTAAGTTCCCACAAAAAATTAATTATATATATTATTTTTCGTGCATATAAGTAATAATTTAAAAATTAATTAGATTTAATTACTAGATATGATTAAATGTCTGATATTTTATTGAAAGTAAATTTTTCCCTTTTAGGTTTCAGCCTGACCAAGCTCTTCCAGAGTCATAATTTACAACAATATGAGACTTAAAATAAACTATTTTTATAATCATTATGTTGTAATTGCTACAACTGGATAAATAGTAATAACAAAGTTTATAAATTAAGTAAACATTTTGTACATTTGTGATCTTGCATAACAGTCGAATAAGACCTCTACTTACTGCATTCGTTATTGGGGAAGTGCGTTAAAACTGCTTCTCAATCTTCAGACAAATACATTTTTATATTATGTATGTACACTGGCAAAAATTTGTTGAATGATTTACAACCTTCATTTATGTTAATCTGCAAATTTTACTTGAATTTGTTGATATGTATACATGATTAAATGTACATACATGTCACAATGTGAATGTACACACGCAGTGAAGTCTTCTTATTATAATAATGAAAATCGTAATGAAAATCAAGTAAGCATAATTGTAGTTGTTAATACTTACATAGTGTTTGAGAACAAGGAGGATTGCAAGCGTAAATTACAACACTGATTTGTAGCAAAATCCGAGCTTGTTATAGCATTCCCAATAACGTCAATAATCAAATAGAAACTCAATCCAGGGTTCTACAATAATAATATTGCGATGGATAGTAGAAACACCAGATCCCACTGTTAATATTCATCAGAGACTATGCATACTTACTATGCATAGACTAATTAAAGTAAGATCCAACTTCTGTATTCAAGCGCCGTTAATTAAATGCAGACAATGTCAGCACTAAAATATGCCTTCAGAATGCAATTACACGGTATCTACTGCTCTTCTCAGAGATACGTTAAAGTCTATCGTTATTTAACGTAAAACAAATATTTTACCCAAGAGTTCCTCTTTATAGTCAGACAGTTACTCTTATTTCTAACTCTACTTCGTCAGCATATTGATTACACTGTTCGACTTAGCTTACCTTACCAAGCTAATTGATCACCAATTTTTTCAAGAAAAAGTATTTGTCTGAGAGGATGATCAATGATTTCAATCAACAAAAGCAAAATTTTGATTTTAATGAAATATAGAAAAGACAAAAAATATACATATTAACAAGGCTCCTTAGGCAGAGTAGGTAAAAGTTGTTGGCAAGTGTTATGTTTTACATTTTACGCTATGAAACCCGGAGGACTGCGCGCCACTATAAGGATTCTTCTCCATCAAACTCTGTCGCCTGCCCTCCGTCTCCATTCATGCAGCATCCCTATTCCAATCTAGATAAAATCTTCACAGAGTCCATCGCTCCACTCCTTCATCTGTCTATATAGATGTCTTATTTCAGCGAGATGGAATCCGGGCCATAAAGGTAAGGAAACACTAGTATGTATAGAAACAAAGTTACCAAAGGGATTATTTTTAATTTATATCAAGTTTTGAAGACCTTAATATAAATTTAACGTGTTTAGTACATTTAAATAATTTATATTTTTACCTAATTTTTAAAACAACATAGCGATCTAACTTTCCATACAAAACATTACATATATTGTCACGGCGATAAAAAATATAGTAATGAATTGGAACGTGATAGGCAAAAATTCCTAGATAAATTTAAATCATTTTCTCAGTCTGAAAGGAACGCAGTTTTCCACGGCAGGCAGCTGATTGAAAATCGTTTACCGGGCTGTTAGGCAGCGGCCCAAAAACATTGAAATTGTGATTTTATTATTAAGGTGGTTCATAATATTAAAACAGCGGTCAACAAACTATGAAAACCTGTAGCGCTGAAATTATGTAACGAGTTCCGCGAGAAGCTAGGCTTTGTAAAGCTACTTCTAGGCCTATCTATTCCATACAATTAGATATGGAATCTCTAACTCTCTCTCTCTCTCTCTCTCTCTCTCTCGCTCTCTAATAAAGATGACTTACTCCAATGTGAGTAATAACATTAACAATCCCAGAAATTTTAAATCAATCGTATGTATGTTCTAAACCTCTTGATACGGGAACAAGAATTATAAGCATAACCCACCGTTTCTCTTCAAAATATGTGACCACATTATGAGCCCGCGTAATTCTTGTACAAGTATGTGTACAAAACAAATAATATTTAAAAATGAAGGTAAAAAATGTATTGCAATACTTGTCATAGAACGATGGTAAAGGTAAGAATCGTATTTCTGGGGTTCACTGGTACAAGAATCATTATATTTTGTTATTAATTCATAACTTCTTAATACTTGCATTGTGTTAAATTTTGTTATTACACTGTGCTGTTAATACTGTGTTATTGTTTTCATTATGCCTTATTTGACCATCTTGCATGTTGCTAATGTTTTAGAGTGTGGTAGAATTTACTAGTATTTTAAAATTTGCTTTGATTGTATATAATGGGACTATATTCCAGCTTTATAACAATAAATTCCTATTAACTTTAAATTCTCTATTTAGGTGTATTTCTTTTTACGTATCGCTCCAACATCCATACCTATATTTAAGAACCATGTCGGCAGCACTTAATATTGTCACAGGATACAAACTTATTTTGATAAATACAGTAAAATGTTTTTATACATAGGATAAAGGACATCAGGGACAGCTTACTGTCCATCTAATTATCTCTTACTTCACCACCGATGTTTGCTTTTCTTATTCAAACACACAACAGCGTAGTATTACGGTATTTAATAATTAGATAACAACAGTAGCAAACTGAACAATGGGAACAAACGTGGTTTCACAGATTATAGAGTGCCCACTACTCAACCAACAATTGCGAAATTTAATTACATTACAGTCAAGAAGGTAGAGCGTGTCCCAATGATTGCCGAACGCATGACGTCAGCTGTCAGTTTACTAAGGAGTGAGAGTTGCTTATATATTATTACTCTACTGTGAAAACATCGTAGCTTACTCATTAACTTCTTCAATACTGGTAATATAACTGTTGGTATTTTCTCTTTCATCACTATCACTATCACCGTTTTTTTCTTCAACTAAGTTAATTACACTACTTAAACGAAAAGTTATATTGTCTTACTTGCATAATGTTTACATCGGTCCACATTATCTCAGTTGGCTTCAAGTTCAGGTGATAAGGTGGAAGCCGACCTATTGCATGGCCATTGCATTGCATCTAATATTATTTGATGAATTGTTCTTCGTAGTGTAGTGCCACCTCGTCAAAAGCCTGCATGATTACAAAGAAGAAAAATACTGTATAGGGTAACCTCTTTAGGATTTATGCTGTCTGCAGAAATCTAGGATGATTTTGAGTACTGAATTTTAAAGAAAATCAAAGAGGAAACTAGTTTAAATGTCAGTAAAATTCATTTAGGTTCTACATTTCTTACATTTTTAATTTGGCATTGACAGTTGATATATCCCAACGAAATCTCAAGGTCAGTAAATGTAGCTGCTGGCATACTCAATGGAAGAATGTGGATTCCATTGGATACGATAGGACAGGGATAAAGGCTAACCAATTTGCTATATCGGAATGTATAAACATGGCAACTTGGGGCTAACCAAGATGATTAAGAACAAATCAATTAAAGAAGATAAAGATGGCAAATTGTGTTTTATTTGTTTACCAGCAGGAAATATAATATCGCAAAAAACGACGAATAGGGTCCGTTATTATTAATTGTTCAAAGTCCATTAAAATTTCAAGTTGATATAAACAGCAAAAGAATTTTATCTGTAACTGAGTCATTACATTCATATTTATTACAATTTAAAAGGACAGAAAATACACTTAGTGTTAGGCAGAGCGATAAAGAACTGTAGTTGTCTTCTAAAATATAATTGGTTTTCCGTTATTTAGAACAGACCAAAATAAACATGCTGGCTTAAAATGGAACATGCTAGCAAGTAGTTTGTTGGGAGGCTCCTGAAACAGGAAGTGTGACGTCACAGCTGATGGCCGGAAGTGATGACGTCACGACCAGCTGTTCATGACGTCATGTCACGATCAGCTGACCTTCCTGGCTCAGGAGCCCTCCTAACATTTCTCGGGTCTCGGTCTCGGTCTCGGTCTGTCCTCGGGCTGTTCTCAGGTTCGGTCGGACTTCGGGGGGGGGGGGGGGTTCGGTGACGTTTCCGTACGACTTTACGTCGAGAGATGTTGCTCCGATCGCGGTAAACAAAACACTGACCCTGTCAACACTTTGTAATTCGTATAAATGGTGGGTAGCGGTGGGAAGGAACGAGGAGGGGGAAAATAACGTGCATACAAAAAACAAACATACATACGAATAAAAAACTGTAAGAAGTGCATCGTCGGGAATTGTACAACCCTATTTTCGGATGAGTCCAAAATAATTTAAAACAAGCAATATTTTATGTAACATAAAACCAGGTAGCACCATTTAATTCATTAACAAATAAATAATAAATATAATTAAGCAATAAACACAAAACTTTTATTATGTCATACCAAAAGTCCTACCTACTTGGAAACATCAATAGAATTGCACAACAACGCGTAAATAATTAAGTAATAAACAGCAAATGTTCCAATAAAAAAAAATCAAACCGTCCACGAAAGTCAGCGAGAGGTGTTGCTCCGACCGCGTTCAACGAAATATTGACCTCTGCCAACACCGTGTCATTCGTATAAACGGCGGGTAGCGGTGGAAGGGAGGAAAGGAACGAGGAGGGGGAAAAATAACGTGCATACCAAAAAACATACATACGAATATAAAACTGAAAGAAGTGTATCGTCGGGCTGTACAACTCCATTATCGAATGGCCGTCAATCAAATCGTATAGCCTTAACACTACTGAACCAGTACTCCCTCCCCACAAAAGTTAGTTTCATGCAACTATAAACAAATTCAATGATTCCAGCTGTAAGAAATCCAAAGCTAAAAATACCTAAACATCTAAAGGATTTGGTTCTGGACGTAAAACTCTGTTCCTGTACACGTGCGCATTCGAACACAAAATTTACCGTGTTAAAAGTTAGTAAAACGTATTACCGAACATTTATAATTAAAAAGATGAAAAATATAAAAATGTAATAAATAATTTTAGACATTATAAAAGTAATATATAAAAAAATACAAAACTGTAATGTTAATCAACCTAAATAGGTGGTAAGCCTTTAAAAATTATAATTAAGAAAAATAATCGTAGATATTACAAAAATAATATTACAACATTTTGGCTTGTGACCTACACTCACAGCTGATCGATTTTCCGTGTGCGGCGTTGGTTGTAGAATAATAATCACGGTAGTTATGGTTATAATTAACATGCGGTTGATAATTGTGTTGAGTACTCTCATCGCGAGTGATGTGCTCCGATTGTGTTACAAGTATTAATTCTTCAATTGTTTTAATACCTAGTGTGAACACAGCGAATTGGATATTCTTGTAAACGAGGTACGATTGTTTGGATTTTATTTTATACTCTTCTCTAGTACTAATTATTTCAATAGAATCGTCCTTCCTAATTATCAAGGTTTGTTCTAGATTATCTTCGATTTTAGCAGCTTGTTCATGACGTGCTGGTTTAACATTATTTTCACGTGCATCTATGCGCGTATTAGTGTCTATAATTGTATCTACTAATTGTGTAGTATTATCTACGATATCTTGTTTTAATTCTTCTCTTAATTGTACATTATCTTGTTTTAATTCATATTTCAATTCCCCTATTTATCATTTACATTTTCTTTCATTACATGTAGCTTATCATTTAAATCTACTTTTAGTTTTAAATTCTCTTCTTTTAAATTTTCTGCGAATTTTAAATATAATTCGTCCGTTTGTTTTCTCTTTGATTCTTTTAGTTTTATAATATATTCGTCCATCAAGGCTGGCATCATCTTTTGAACTGCTTGCAGATTAATACTTCCTGGTACGGCCATGTTGAATTATTTTTATTTATATTATATTTTAAAATAATTATTATTGGTGATCCCGGTTATAATATTTTTGTATTTATTGTTTTGTTTTGTATTATTATTGTTATTATTACTGTATTATATTACCACTACGATTACACTTCCATTTACAATTATTACCTGTTGAGCACCAGTTATGTTATTCTAATACACAACAAAAGGAAATAACCTTCAAATAATATTTTATATAATATTTGATATTACATATAATATATTTTTTCATTTAACATACTTTTTTAGAGCATACATTTAAATTTAAAATTTAAATTAAAATCTTGGGCGACATTTTCTATTATACAACACTTAATTCTTTAATGTGTGAACCCCACGTTTTTGGGAGCCACTTTATACCAAAAATACAACACATTAAATTCGTCTGTGGTTATGATTGGTGTGATCGTAATAATAATAACACAACGTAACTAGTTTAAAATCATTTTAAAATGTATTAATCAAAAATTTAAAATATTATTATTATTTGCTTGTGTGTGTAGTCGTAGTACACATCTAATTATTAAATATAAGTGATAATCTCGTATTACACATAGACATAATATTTATATAATCTTATACTATAATACACATTTATAATTATCTAATGTTGCTCTCGGCTTGCTCATTAGTATGATAATTATTAGATTCTCTAATTTTTTTGTAATGATCTACTTTTTTTTCAATATACTGCATATGCATTGCTTTGTTTTCTAATAAAATTTACTAATTACTTTTATATCAATTTAAACATTAATGACTTAAGTTATCGATTCAAAATTGTAATTTAAAACATTTTTTAAAACATTACTCTAATTACTATACAAGAAATATTTACATTTGCAAAATTTATTAATTCATCTTTGAATTGGATTGTTTCTCTTTTTACATCGTTAACTATATTGTCTTTCTGTGAGTCTCTGTTTTACAAATACATGGTTGTTTTTCACCTTATTGTTGTGGTAAATCAGCAGCGTGTCCTGGTCGGTCCTAGGTCCTCGATTTCGGATGCTGCTTTGTAGTCGTGTTGTCCTGGAGTCCTTGATCCTCGTCCCTCGCTGGAGTCTATTACATGTACTTGGCTGCACCCTCGTCCCCCGTCATGGCCTCAGGTTGCAGGTGTTCTCACGAAAGTGATGAGTAGTCGTGAAGAACCTCCGGCTGCTACGGTAGTTGAACGAGAAAAAGTTGCAGTTGCCGGGCAGAGCCTCTGGCTGTTACTATGGTTGAACGAGAAAGAGAATAAGTCAGCGCGTCTCGTGTATTTATATCCTAAGACGCTAAAATCATGTTTCTACAATATTCTGCATGTCAGAGTCTGTCGGTGGCGTCCTTTCTCACACACGATTGTTATCACATTTAATTCGCCTGTCTCCGCGAAATGCGAAGTCTTTTGCACATTACCCGATATTCATCTTGTCTGTAATTTTTATGTGTTCACTGTGTATAAACAGTTTTTCTCTAGCTTAATTAACATAAGTTTTATTTATATTTATGTTCACTATAATCACGCTTTTTATTCTTTTCGCACTATTTTTTATACACATGTGCGTCATATTTTTATACACACTTTGGCGTATTTGGTTTTGTGATATTATGCACACAATCTTTAAAAAATAAATAAGTTAATATAATTAATAGCGTTCATTAAGGGTGACGCTTTTCAGGAATCGACAGGTCTCACACACACATGTAACATACGCGTGTACACACAGACACAGCAAAGTGTCGTGATCAACCTGTCCCAACATGAAAGTTGGGTCGTTCCTTTTACATTTCTGATTAAAAACTGAATTATTATCGCTAACAATATGAATTATTTATTTATTTTAATTAATTATTTTAATTAATTTGTGCAATACACAGCGTTCTATACATTTTACTGTTGTATTATTTCCCTGCTTAATAAAAAACATTTAATAGACAGGTTTATTAAATTTTTGCCTTTTTACATTAGACGAATAATATAGTACATTTTTACAAAACACATTTATTTACATTATGCTCAAATAATAATGAATAAACTATTATTCAATTTACCCTTATGCGTGGTGGGCTTAATAATTATTCCCCTCCCATGCATGTTGAGTTGGTGCTTCGCAGTATCTGCTTTAATACACGTTCTCCTTTACTTTGTCACAGTGACCTAATTATCCATTCATAGAATTTCCTTAAAGAGCTGGCATGATATTTGCCCAATTCTTTCTGCCTTGTGTCATCATACACCATGAAAGTCTGTCTGCCAATTTGTCTTTGCAAAGTGTAAGGTCCATCATATAATCTGAAGAATTTTTTCGCAGTATTATCAATACGTTTTCCCACTGGATTGGTTTTTAATAATACTTTCTCTCCAACATTAAACTTTTGCAACTTGTAAGTTCTGTTGAATCGTTCTATTCTCTTATTACCTTTTTCCATTATTCTTATTTTACCATGTGGAATCTTAATGCTTAATGGTATCGGTAAGTTCTGATTAGCAGGTTTCTGAACATACCTCCTACAAAATCTATTGGGCTGATGATCTTGTTCAATCTCTATTGGTGTTTAGCTCGTTGCTTCGCTATAATTCTCATTAATGGCTTTCTCAAATAATGGTAAATACTCTGCCCATTTATTGTGTTGGTTATAACAGTAGATACTTACCCAATTCTTCGTTCACTCTCTCGGCTAAATTTCCCTGTGGATATCTGATGGATGTGAGTATGGGTTGGATTCCATTATCTCTTAATATTCTATTCCATACCTCACTTTGAAATTGTACTCCTTGATCACTAAGAATCCTCTTCATCTTACCATGTACAGGAATATATTTTTGTAACAGAATTTTTAGGACAGCTTTCGTTGCTGGTCGCATAATAGGATACAGATGAACTGCCTTAGACATCACGTCTATAGAGACTAGTATGTGTTTAACCACCCGACTTCATCGTGGTAATGGGCCTAAGAAGTCCACTGCAAATAACTCCCCCTTCGGCTCCTTCTGTATACTTTGCATTTCCACATAAGTGTGAGGATTAGGTTGGTTAGAAGTCTGGAAATCATAATATTTCTTCAATTCATTTTTAATTTTTCTAAACATGTTGTTGATAGTAAAATCTTCTCTAAGGGGTAAATAACATTTTAATGCCGATGCATGACCTAAGCTCTTATGAGTTGGTGTTATCAGTTTAAATAACATCTCGTTTGTCAACACAACTTTCCAATCATGTCTTATTAATTTGAAAAGAATGTTGTTATGTAGCTTATATTGTGCTGGTAGGTGAGATTGATGTTTTAAATTTCGTAAGGTAATATCTTGATCCTGTTCTTCTCCTAGATTTTGTAGCATTCTTCTTACTTCGTTGCTAGCTTCAAATCGAATAGGTAATAAACGTACTGCGTTCTTCTTTATTGTAGATCTTCTTCCTTCTTTTGGCTAAAATTCATTTCAGTACAGAAGAGTTCACTAATTTATATTTCCGTAGAAATGACAATCCTTGACATATTTATATATTATTATTACATATTATTTACATATTATTTCTCATATTATTAATAGTCAAAATCTTTGTCCTTTTAAAAATAATTTTTATTTACAGTCGGGCATTGTGTGATGTTCCTTGATTCACATCCTCGTCTGGGTTAAACAATGCTCACGTCAGTTGACAGGACGTTTGTATTGTACCTTTTCGTTGAGTGGCCGAGTGTATGGCTATTTCCGCTTCGCATTCTCTCTTTGTTCCCACGTTTGCTTTGACGTGTAACTTCGACGTACATATTTTTTTTTTAATTTATTTAATTATTTGCAATCAGTATAACATAAAAATAACATATTATAAGCAAATCTTTCGTATGGGAAAAAATAGGTGTTGACCATGTGGAGTTGTTATCCTGTGATAACAAACTCAGTTATTACTTAAAAGTAAGTTGCAAAAAGAAACAACAGTCACAAAGATTGTGGTTGCTTAAATCTAGATGGTAGGTCTAGTATTTTTTGTCTCTTTTGTCTATGAGTGTCTTCACTATTGTCTAGCAAATTGATTGCAAAAATATTAGGGTGTAGTTCTAGTTTACTTAAATACTTTTCACTGCACTTACTTCGTCTGTAACAGATGACACTTTTAAGTCACAGAGGATTTCTCTATTTGGTATAAACCAGGGTGCATTTGTTATAATCCGTAGAACTTTTGTCTGGAATCGTTCTAGTATCTCTACATTAGACGTTGATGCCGACCCCCACAGCTGGACGTTCATATGGTGAGAATTTTTTTCTAGGAGTCGGCCAAACATAACCCGTCTCTCCCTCTCTCTCTCTCTCTCTCTCTCTCTCTCTCCGCTTCTCTCCCTCCCTTGGCGATTATATTCCACGCTTTGAGTTGGCCCTCGCTGGATTCTATTAGGCTAGGTACACACGGGCGTAGCGTCGACGCGGCGTTACCGCTCGGCAACGTTGAGCGGTAGTTCACACGAGCGGTGGTAGAGCACCGTCAACGCGGCGTTGCTATCCCCTCCACAGCTCGAATCCAGTATCATCAAGTCCGCTCCCGTCAGTCACCATTCTTCAAGTGCAATGGAGTTAGAATTGTATCAAAAGAAGAAGGTGGCATTTGCATATGTTGTTAATAGATACTTAATGAAAAAAATTAGGCGATTTTGGGTACATCCATTGGTTAGTGCTAGGCTTTTGAAAGGTGCATTCACGTCCCTATTCACTGATTTGTGCAACGATGAAGACAAATTTTTCAACTACTTTCGAATGAGTAGAAGATCATTTGATGAAGTCTCCAGCAGAATCGGAGATGTGATACGTTGCCGAGACACAAACATGAGACTTGCAGTCAATCCGGTGGAAATGTGTGCTGTAACACCGAGGTAAGTGCAATTTCACATTGTTTCTTCTTCCCTACAATATGCATATCTGTGCAAAATTATTAACTGTGCAAAATCTTTACTCGAACAAACAAAGTTAAAAAATTATAAAAGTTCTATGTCCAATGATTCAGCCATGGATAAGAAAAATAAAACGAAAGAGATCACGTCCCAGAAAACCAAAATCGTCTGCGTCGACGCCCGTGTGTAGTCGTTCAATGCTGCAAATGTACTAGCACACCGCTCTCAACGGCGCGTCAACGCCGCGTTGCAGCAGTCCCAGCGGTGACAAAAACCAACGCAGAGCCAACGCTAGTCAACGCCGCGTTAACGCCCGACCGTGTGTACTAGCTAATCTTATTGTATGTACTGTTGAACCGCCAGGCGGTAACGCCGCGTCGACGCTACGCCCGTGTGTACCTAGCCTTAGGCTAGGTACACACGGGCGTAGCGTCGACGCGGCGTTACCGCTCGGCCAACGTTGAGCGGTAGTTCACACGAGCGGTGGTAGAGCACCGTCAACGGGGCGTTGCTATCCCCTCCACAGCATCAAGTCCGCTCCCGTCAGTCACCATTCTTCAAGTGCAATGGAGTTAGAATTGTATCAAAAGAAGAAGGTGGCATTTGCATATGTTGTTAATAGATACTTAATGAAAAAAATTAGGCGATTTTGGGTACATCCATTGGTTAGTGCTAGGCTTTTGAAAGGTGCATTCACGTCCCTATTCACTGATTTGTGCAACGATGAAGACAAATTTTTCAACTACTTTCGAATGAGTAGAAGATCATTTGATGAAGTCTCCAGCAGAATCGGAGATGTGATACGTTGCCGAGACACAAACATGAGACTTGCAGTCAATCCGGTGGAAATGTGTGCTGTAACACCGAGGTAAGTGCAATTTCACATTGTTTCTTCTTCCCTACAATATGCATATCTGTGCAAAATTATTAACTGTGCAAAATCTTTACTCGAACAAACAAAGTTAAAAAATTATAAAAGTTCTATGTCCAATGATTCAGCCATGGATAAGAAAAATAAAACGAAAGAGATCACGTCCCAGAAAACCAAAATCGTCTGCGTCGACGCCCGTGTGTAGTCGTTCAATGCTGCAAATGTACTAGCACACCGCTCTCAACGGCGCGTCAACGCCGCGTTGCAGCAGTCCCAGCGGTGACAAAAACCAACGCAGAGCCAACGCTAGTCAACGCCGCGTTAACGCCCGACCGTGTGTACTAGCTAATCTTATTGTATGTACTGTTGAACCGCCAGGCGGTAACGCCGCGTCGACGCTACGCCCGTGTGTACCTAGCCTTAGGCTAGGTACACACGGGCGTAGCGTCGACGCGGCGTTACCGCTCGGCCAACGTTGAGCGGTAGTTCACACGAGCGGTGGTAGAGCACCGTCAACGGGGCGTTGCTATCCCCTCCACAGCATCAAGTCCGCTCCCGTCAGTCACCATTCTTCAAGTGCAATGGAGTTAGAATTGTATCAAAAGAAGAAGGTGGCATTTGCATATGTTGTTAATAGATACTTAATGAAAAAAATTAGGCGATTTTGGGTACATCCATTGGTTAGTGCTAGGCTTTTGAAAGGTGCATTCACGTCCCTATTCACTGATTTGTGCAACGATGAAGACAAATTTTTCAACTACTTTCGAATGAGTAGAAGATCATTTGATGAAGTCTCCAGCAGAATCGGAGATGTGATACGTTGCCGAGACACAAACATGAGACTTGCAGTCAATCCGGTGGAAATGTGTGCTGTAACACCGAGGTAAGTGCAATTTCACATTGTTTCTTCTTCCCTACAATATGCATATCTGTGCAAAATTATTAACTGTGCAAAATCTTTACTCGAACAAACAAAGTTAAAAAATTATAAAAGTTCTATGTCCAATGATTCAGCCATGGATAAGAAAAATAAAACGAAAGAGATCACGTCCCAGAAAACCAAAATCGTCTGCGTCGACGCCCGTGTGTAGTCGTTCAATGCTGCAAATGTACTAGCACACCGCTCTCAACGGCGCGTCAACGCCGCGTTGCAGCAGTCCCAGCGGTGACAAAAACCAACGCAGAGCCAACGCTAGTCAACGCCGCGTTAACGCCCGACCGTGTGTACTAGCTAATCTTATTGTATGTACTGTTGAACCGCCAGGCGGTAACGCCGCGTCGACGCTACGCCCGTGTGTACCTAGTCTTAGGCTAGGTACACACGGGCGTAGCGTCGACGCGGCGTTACCGCTCGGCCAACGTTGAGCGGTAGTTCACACGAGCGGTGGTAGAGCACCGTCAACGGGGCGTTGCTATCCCCTCCACAGCATCAAGTCCGCTCCCGTCAGTCACCATTCTTCAAGTGCAATGGAGTTAGAATTGTATCAAAAGAAGAAGGTGGCATTTGCATATGTTGTTAATAGATACTTAATGAAAAAAAATAGGCTGCTTTGGGTACATCCGTTGGTTAGTGCTAGGCTTTTGAAAGGTGCATTCACGTCCCTATTCACTGATTTGTGCAACGATGAAGATAAATTTTTCAACTACTTTCGAATGAGTAGAAGATCATTTGATGAACTCTCCAGCAGAATCGGAGATGTGATACGTTGCCGAGACACAAACATGAGACTTGCAGTCAATCCGGTGGAAATGTGTGCTGTAACACTGAGGTAAGTGCAATTTCACATTGTTTCTTCTTCCCTACAATATGCATATCTGTGCAAAATTATTAACTGTGCAAAATCTTTACTCGAACTAAAAAATTATTTTATATATTACGTTATTTTGTTATATTTCTCACGTCCATGTAATCTTGGGTTGTGCCAATCATTTTATAAACTTGCACGGATAAATTTAAATAGTGCTACTTTTATACATCACGTGTAGATTATAACTAGAAATATCCATAAATTTACTGCAAACATAGTTAATACTTGTATAACTGATCATCATATGATAAGTTTAATTGTAGGTTTAAAAAATTGTACCCAAAAAATGTACATCAAAAACAATACACAGAGAAATAATTTTTAAATAAATAATTTCTGATATGGCAGAACAATGACTGGTCTCCTATTTTAGCCGTAATTCATGCTCATATTGGCTTTCCACTAATTCCTTCTGTAATTAATGGCTTACAGGCCTTCTGTAATTGTCCTTCACATTCTTACATTTTCCCTAAAACAGGAAAACAATTCAATCTCATTTTACTAAAATAATATTATTACATTAAGTTTTAAAGTTACATTAACACTACTAATGATAAATTACACGAGTTTTGTCTGATTTTAGATACCTTGGGAGTGGATGCACGATTAAAGAATTACACTATTCGTATAGGATCGGCTATTCAACTCTTTGTCAAATAATAAGAAAAACATGCTCGGCTATTTGGACAGTTCTACAAGATGAATGCTTTCCACCGTTCACAGAGGATATATGGAACGAAATATCTACGACGTTTCAACAGCAAGCAAATTTTCCAAACTGGTAGAGGGCGATTGATGGAAAGCTCATCCGCATTTTGAAACCAGAAGACAGCGGATCGTTGTATTTTAACTATAAAGACTATTTTTGAATCGTATTATTGGCAGTTGCTGATGCAAAATATAGATTTCTGTATGTAGATGTTGGTTCCTACGGCAAGGATTCTGATAGTTTCATATTTCAGAACTCTAGTCTCAACCGCAAGCTACAAAATAATGAGCTAAATATACCGAACGGTAATCCACTTTTCGGAACACATCACCCAGTCATGCCTTATGTTTTTGTTGGTGACGAGGCATTTTCCTTGTCGCAGCATGTATTACGCCCGTATAGTGGCAAATATCTGGCTCATAAGAAAAGAATATTCAACTTCCGAATATCCCGAGCTAGAAGGTATGTCGAATGTTCTTTCGGAATTTTAAGCAACAAGTGGAGAATATTGCACAGACCCCTTAACGGAAACCTTGATTTAGCTTTAAGTATAGTAAAAGCTCGCTGCAGCACACATAATTTTACGCTAAATAGGGACGGTTATAAATTTGAAGATACTTTAACTATTGAGGAATTTCAAAACAGCAGGGAAAGGCCAGAAATTACACAATGAGGAAACACCTTGAATGTAATGAGATATACTTGGGCTGACCACTTTATAAGTGAAATAGGGAGATTTCTTCAAATTGTGGTTCAAATACGGCACAAATTTTTAACTACGCTGCTCTTTTGGCGTGTTTATCATGATACTTTTCACACTTCACGTCCCAAATTTCCCTGTATTTCTTCACTTCTTCGATCAAAAGTTCTATGTCCAATGATTCAGCCATGGATAAGAAAAATAAAACGAAAGACAGCACGTCACAGAAATCCAAAATCGTTTGCGTCGACGCCCGTGTGTAGTCGTTCAATGCTGCCAATGTACTAGCACACCGCTCTCAACGGCGCGACAACGCCGCGTTGCAGCAGTCCCAGCGGTGACAAAAACCAACGCAGAGCCAACGCTAGTCAACGCCGCGTTAACGCCCGACCGTGTGTACTAGCTAATCTTATTCTATGTACTGTTGAACCGCCGGGCGGTAACGCCGCGTCGACGCTACGCCCGTGTGTACCTAGCCTTACAAGTACTTGGCTGCTCCCTCGTCTCCCGTCATGGCATCAACCTGTCCCAACATGAAAGTTTGGTCGTTCCTTTTACAGTTCAGATTGAAAACTGAATTATTATTGCTAACAATATGCATTATTTATTTATTTTAATTAATTATTTTAATTACTTTGTGCAATGCACAGTAGCCTATACATTTGTACTGTTGCAATATATACAAAAAATACAAAAATGTAATGACTAAACACAACCCTTTTATATTAAAGAAACCTTTTCTTGGGGAGTGACATCAAAAAGCCTTTCAGTAGGTAGAACGGGTCCGGTTGTATGCCAGTACTTAAATGCAGTGATGAAACTGAATGAGGGGGAGACGGCAGGGGGTTTCTGGGTCACAGAAAGAGACAGGGTGTCAGAGTAGGCGAGGTGAGGGGGGAACGCGCGCGTGGAAAGCTAGTTATTACGGCTCAGCCGAGGGAGGGACTTAAAACTCGCAGCTGTCGGGTGAAGGAGATGTGTGTGTGTGTGTGTGTGTGTGTGTGTGTGTGTGTGTGTGTGTGTGTGTGTGTGTGTGTGTGTGTGTGTGTGTGTGTGTGTGTGTGTGTTTAGACAACCCCAGTACTATTCAGGTGTGTTGGCGATTTTATGTTAAAGAAGAAAGCTTCTAGACTTACTGCACCCGGTTGCTGTTCCTGTAAATGCATCGAGAAGAATAATACCAGCTGGAAGGCAACAAGGCAGGAATTCAGCCCGACGGTGTACATGCCCAACAACAACAAAAAAGTCACCAAATACAAATCCATTACGCACAAGAATACAAAAAAAAAATTACAGCGCAAGACGTGTTCACCCTCCAGAGTATTCAAACGTTCTGAGGACGGAGTGCCAGATTTATATCCGCGCGAACCACACACTTGTTGATGTCCGTAAAACATATGGCTATCACATCATGGGAACGAGAAAGAACAACCTAAACATATGTGGAGCACTATGGTGCAACTGCCCCCCTGCCCCCTGCTGAGCGTGCATGAATGTACATCGTGAACAGAGTACTCTGTGTTCTCAACCGAAACAGGCAAATGCAGAAGAATTACGATGGACCGCGAGGGAGGCTATACTTCACAGACAGACTGTTGAAACAAATACACCGCTCACCCGCTATTTAGACAACGCGCAGCATGAGAAATAGGAAAATTAATAAATTACGTACGTGCATAATCGTTACGTGTGTGTAACCTTTACACAGTAACAACTGCGCGCACAACAACACTAGTGCCATACACTATGTAGAGTGACTGTCAAAGCTTCAGTTAGCAAATGGACACGCAGCTGAACACTGGTACGTTACTTTTTTTGTAGACATTGATGAAAACTAGTGCTTGTTTGACCTAAAAAAGTGTGATTTATCCTAATTAAGCTCGCATAATTCACAGTATAAAAGCATGTCAGTATATATTCATCGGTGTAAATGAAGAGTACCATAAGTATCATAGTGAAAGTATTGTATTTTCATAATTATTGTAAAAGTTATCGTATCCCCTTAATTATTGTAAAAGTCATCGTATCTTCATAATTATCATACAAAAATACAAAAAAAATATAAAATTGGTTAAAAAAATAGCTTTAGTCACCATTGTTACACGTTAACAGCTCTGAGCGCTTAGCGTGTTACGTGTTAGGTAACGCTGGAATAGACCTGTTTCATTGGATCGTAAAACGCGGAAACCACGTAAAAAAAAGCGAAGCGTATCTTGTCTCACCTCCTGGGTCGCTTGGAAATGACGAGAGTACATACCGTTGTTTTAATTATATGTAATTACCACAACGATATGTAAATACCGAGCCGAGCACCCGGCCGAGCCCGAACCGAGGACTGACCGAGAATCAATGGACGAAGAAATACAACTGTAGCAGCAGTAGCGATGTTTACAAGTGGGAAGCCAACGACCGCTACCACCACTTTAATACGAGCGACGCAGCGCGGACGGAGCTCAGTGTCTCGTCGACCGTCGACGGTGCAACATCCCTCCGAGGATCGACCAATCCACACCTACACCAACATACACGCAGACACAAAGCGCAACACGGAGAGAGAATTCACGAAGACGACTCACGATCGACTCTGACCAGAACATAACATCACGCTCAGCCGACATTACTGACGTCATCATCAGCTGTTCAGCAGTTGTAAAACTGTCCGAGACACGGGAAGTTTCAAGACAGTGACACGATGGAAGGCGAAGGTAACACACCTCAACGCAAAAGGAGAGTAAAGTTTAGCGACAACCTGACGTTCTATCCTGCACCGTACTACTGTGAATCACGTTTCGGTGAACTCGTAAGAAGACAAAAGTATGCAACGCACAATGACAAAGAAGAAGAAAAACAACGTCACAAACAACAAAAATGTGGAAACGGTTCGCAAGACGAACTGCACAAGAGGAGCTGCACAGACCGGTGAGAAGGAATTTCGCGAGACGTGCGGTGGAGCTGAAAGGACTGTACGACTTCTACCAAGCCGATTTGGTGGTGATGATACCGCATGCTAAGGTGAACAAAGGCAAGAAGTATCTTATGACTGTTATAAACGCGTTCAGCAAGTTCACGTACGCCGTCCCGTTGAAAAATTAAGACGGGAGCGGAAGTGGCGCGCGCACTCGAACCGATATTTAAAACCAACAGAATGAAATAGCTGCAAACGGACAAATGTAACGTTTCTGTGTAGTCGTTACATACAATTTAAAACTAGGCATTTAGCTTAGATGGAAGCAAAAGTGTGCTGGACCAAGACTGACAGGATTCGGAATTAAACTCTCCCTTAACATTAACAAGTCATCGTTTATTTGTGTATTCTAGTCTTACAGGTTTTACATGCGTTCAAACAATTGATATTGTATTCTGTTAGCAGTTATCCAGAACAATTACTCACACATTTGTTTTAATCATCAAAATAATTTATAAGAAAACACAATAACTGATTCGATAATTCTACATAAGTGTTAGAACTGTAATACTGTACTGGTGCCTTTCAAATTGAATCATAATTCATAGCATAAAAATAAATAGGATAAAAGTAATTAATATTACTTAATATTTAATATCATACTTAAATGTGCAGTAATCGCTATACATTCAGTCAGCTCCAAATTTAAATTGCTTTTACTTCTAATCATCAGTATTAATCACTTCTTGAACTAATTTAACGTTTTTCTACTTGATTGAAAAAACAGTTGCATTTATGTATATAACAATATAAATTGGAGCTAAGGGAATGCTTACACCTTATACAGAAACAGAATCTATCATGTATGAATACTTAAACAAATTAGTCTATCAGCCTGCCCTTTCACTTGTAACTGCAGGAATGTAGTTGTTGTAATTGATGAATGGAATAAATGGAAATTTTTCACCTGATGTTTTGAAGCACGAGGTGTTTACTGGTGACCCGTAGTGAAGCTAATGAAACGCGGCCCCGTCAATGAAGAAGTGTGTAAAGTTGCTGTTTCTAGAGGACGGTCCTTGTAAATTTTGTAGTGAGTCTATGTGGCTGACGGCGTGGGCAGGGAGTACCTTAGTTAATGTCTCCGCCGATGATGTCCGGTGTCATGACATCATCCAACTCCGCGTTCTTCCAACGAGTCGGGAACCCCAGAACAGTTTATTATTTGTAATTAGGCAGTCACCTAATATAATTACCCCGACTATCACACTTCTACTCGCACCATAACTCAGTCATTGACCATAGGGGAGCTAGATAATTCACGTTTTGCATTTCCCTTAGCATTAGCAAAATTCCATTCTTTAATTACGTATCATTTACTTATAATTCTTTTTTAAAGCATTCGATAATTCGTTGAATACAAATTTAATGCTCTTTTTAGATTTTACAATTACAATTCTATAATTAGTTAAGTGCAAGGTCAGCACGTGGTTCCGAGATACGGGAAGAAACATGTGGAACACACACACACACACGCATTAACACATATACTCGTATTCTTTCCTTATTCTGTCACATTTAAACATAACCCCATTATTAATATAATTTGTACAAAGTAACAGTCCTCACCTGAGACACTCTACGAGATTATTTACTCATAGTTGAACACAGCGAAGCCAATTGCGATAAAACAAACCCAGCCGCCAGACCACGAAGAGCTCTGTCGAAAGGCGAAGAAGAGAGTGAGACTCAGTAACCGTATTATTCAACCCAGGAAGATTCAAGAAACCAAGCTTAAAATTGTTAAACAGCTGAACTGGCAGCCTACTGTATCGCGTCACCGTTGCCAAGCGGCAAAATTTATTTCGTCGTCGCTGCTATATACCTTGCGCGAGTACCGCACAACTCTGTCACTCTAACTGCCGAAGCAACAAAGGTAGTGAAGATGGCGCAACTAATGACTGGCCGCGGTTTTCGAATGTCGATTTTAATTGCTTCGGCACACAACGGTAAAGAATACTACAACAGCGCTGTACAGTCTTTGTTGGAAGAGTACAAGGTAAAGCTTTACTCGACGTTCAGTGAGAAAAAAGCGTCGATCGTGGAACGTTTCAACAGAACGTTGAAGACGCTCATGTATCGCGCGGTCAGCGAACAAGGACATTACCGTTGGTTGTACATGTTGCCCGGACTGGTGAAAGCGTACTACGACAGCGTGCACAGAACGATCGGTATGAAACCAAACCGGGTGAACGAAACCAACGAGCGGGTTGTTAAGAGTTAATGTTTTGGTGAAATTAAATTTGCCAGGATGAAGAAAATAATGATGAGCGAGTGGACCGTAGTTAGTACATTTAATAGTTATAAATGTTACAATTAAATTTTGATTCGTAAGGTTAGCTAAGCCTTTGTATGCATTATGATCTGAAGATCACGTTCGTTTGAAAAGGTCACACTATCAAGATGAGGCGCTATTACGCAACATTTGAAGTAGAAAAAATGTATATTAATGAATGCTGTAGGGCCTAAGGCCTACATAATTTGTCGCGATAATAAAGAAATGAAGAAATGACAGGCCGAAGCAACAAGCGCAATTACGTCTGCTGCATTCGGACGCGCGTAGCACTGTGTCGACCTGTTCGCAAACGCGAGCGAGGCCGGAGCATGTACAGATTAGCCAACTTTTCGATTATAGAATTCCCACATTACTGTCCACGGGTAGTGTTAGAACGTGTCAAGAAGAACACACAACCACGCGTTACGCGCGAGAAGAAACCGAAATTCACTGTGGGCGACCGTGTTTGCGTGAGTAAACACAAAATGACGTACGCGAAAGGGTACACGGCTAACTAGACCTACGAAATTTTCACCGTGCACGCGGTGAAACTCACGGTTCCCGTCACTTACCATCTGAAGGATCACGCTGGCGAAGTGGTGAGAGGCGGCTTTAAGAGCACGAAATCAGCAAGTCGAGCGTCGGCAACTTTTACTTGTGGAGAAAGTGTTGCAAAGCAAACGCGACAGGGTGCGCGTGCGTTGGCTAGGATTCGACGGTAAACACGATTCGTGGATACACAAGAAAGATGTGATATAAACATGGAACCAACGCGTAGCGTGTCACCAGTACGCGACAGTACGTTACGATGACAACTTCGTCATGTCGGCGGCGAACACTGTGAACGATGTCGTCTCGCATCCGGCGTACAAGAAGTACATCTTGAGTACAACGAACGAAGACGTCGAACGCATGCGTACATTCGTCTCTCTACACGAATATTGGCGACGAGTTACGAAGCGTGTGACAAGTTCCGAACTCAGTGTAAGACTACGAGTAGCACGATCGGCGGGTTAGATCACTACAAGGGTGGCGTGGTCGGATCCCGATTGTCAGGTGGGACCGGACACTTGCGTGTGCAGTTCCGTGTCCAGTGAGGGTTACGACATAATACAACTGCTCAATAGCCTGTGGTAGGAAGAAGAAGAAGAAGAAGAAGAAAATGAAGATAGTACAACAAGGCCGAAAATTGAAAATAAAAAATATGGAATTTTGTTACACGAATGGAAGTGCGAGGAATAAGCACGAACCTCTTCTGGCCGATTCTATACGTTCCATCATCTGCGGACCGTCTAAAAAGGAAATGAAGATAGTACAACAAGCCCGAAAATTGAAAATAAAAAATATGGACTTTTCGAAAGGTTACACGAATGGTGTTGGTGGTGGGGGCGCAGGAGGAGCGAGGAGTAAGCGCGGACCACTTCTGCCCGATTCTATAGCCTACGTTCCATCATCTGCGGACCGTCCGCGTGTTGCAAGACGAACGTGATGTTCAACCTGTTGTTCGATGTGAACGGGTTACGTTTCGCAAACTTGTACATGTTTTCAAAAGCACTGTTTCAACCCAAATACCGGATGTTGGAAACTCTGATGACGCAGCTCGCCGACGACGGACTAGGCTATCACGCGTACAGTAAAAACTAAGAGATACCACCTCCCTACAAGGTCGTCACCGCTTCCGTTATGGTGTTCAACGACGTGTCTTGCGAAAAGCAGCACAACAAACGCAAGAACTTCGCTGTGGGACGTCGTAGCGGTTTAGACACTTCCTACTTGTGCCAGACGTACAGTAAAATACCAAAACAGCTGATTCGTGACAACGCCAACCTTATAGTCTTGTTTAGACAGGATGATTTCAACTTGAAGCACGCGTACAACGATCACGTCAACAAGGACATGTAGTACGAAAGTTTTAAGTACTTGTGCGCTGAAGCGTGGAAAGACCGCCATTGTTTTCTCGTCGTGAACAAAGACTCGTCCATCAATAACGGTCGGTACAGAGCCGGTTTCGATCGTTTCGTAGTAGTACCACCGAACGAATAAACAAACGCGTGTAGACTGTTTGTGTAAACGGGCGTTGACCGTTTCCGTAAACAGTTTTATATGTATACGACAAAGATTGTACCGTACGTAAGAGACCCGTGTTCCGAAGTATTCGTCAGTCGATCTACTGCCGCTCGTGAATATGGACAAAAAGGAGAAACAAGTCATTCGTGATATCGAAACGATCAGCAACAGCATACAGAAGAAATGCTGTGCGTTAAAATACGGGATCCAAGAAGAGGAAGAAAAGCTAACAAGAAGTTACAAACCGATCTAGAAACGTTGAACACCATTTCGCAAGCGTTGGTTTAAAGAAACGCAAAACTATTGAAAAAGCCGATGGTGATGTTAACTTAAAGTAAGAAGAAGAAGAAGAAGAAGAAGAAGAAGAAGAAGAAGAAGAAGAAGAAGAAGAAGAAGAAGAAGAAGAAGAAGAAGAAGAAAAACAAGAGGAGGACTAGGAGGAGGAGATGTATAAACAGCTAGGAGACTTTAAACATGACGGTTCGCCGCGTTTCCTAGACACATCCGTAGTTGGCGAGACGACGACGGACGGTGATGATGACAATGATGATGACAACGACTCTAGTGTAACGGTTGAAAGACTGTTGAACACACCCGAAGGAAGACGTGAAGTACGTAATTATTTTCAGAGCCAATACTGAAACCCCTCCCTTTTAGGGGGTAGGTATCTTAATATTTTAAAACTAGACAGTTGGTCTAGATGGAATAAAATTTTAACTGGGCACATACATGGTGACAGGACTTGAAAATGAAACTCTCATGTAACAATAACGAATTTGCATATTTATTGGTGTTCTTGTTTATAACATTTTCTCTTTATAATTTCGAACTTCCTTTTACAACCTCTCTCTTTAATAAATTAATAATAATAATTTAATTCATTTATAATATCTCTCTGTAACGACAAGAGTGTTCTTTCATAATATTTCTCTTCAATGGTTTTAATATTTCTTTGTAACATTTCTTTTTAATAAGATTAATGTTCCTCAAAAATCTTTGTGTTTAATAATATTAACATTTCCTTTATAATATTTCTCTCTAATAATATTAAGAATTTATTTAGAGAATTTATTAAGAATTTATTATGGGTACTTATAGTTAAGAACACCAGCATAGGATATTATATTATCGTTTGGAGTGTCATATATACATATAATTTGTAGGATATTATATTACATTATTCTTTGTAAGTGTCAAATCTCATATCTTCAATGCAATTACTGTATTATCTGAGATATCTTATATGTATTGTAATAAGCCGTTTTATCCGTATGTAACTAGACGGGTATACGTGTCCGTTCAAGCCCCGCGATGGAGTGCCATGTTGTTACGAGACGTAATTACGGTCCCATAGATTTTTTGATTCGTCAATTTGTAACTCGACGTTTTAATAGCTCCACTTTGTTGGCGTCAATTTGTAGTTTCGACGAGATCGTCGTCTCGTAAAACCTGGTTATCAGTTTTATTAATTATTATTAAAGTTTTGTTTTTATAATTAATTTTTGTTTTATTGATTTATTCTACAGAATTCAATCTATTATTGAATCCGATATGAATAATCGGTTCACTTACTCTTTGACGTCGTTTATTAATTTTGTTTAATTTGTTTAGGATGTTTTTTGTTCAATTTCTTGAGTTCGATTCTGAAGAAGTTGCGTTGCCTTTTCTATCATTAGCTGCTGTGAGTCGATCGGTACTTTCCTGTATAGACGTTAACATAAACACAACATGTACAGGATACTTACTATCAGTCGTAATATGTTGAAAATATTAGATAATGTGGTTGGTGATAATCATTCAATTTGAATGTTCGCTCTGGCTGCTGGTACCAACCGTCTCTTGTTGCTCACCTAAGCTGTAATTCTATTTTCTCCAATAAAGGTCAACACTTTAAATTGTTCATAAAACAACAGTTGTTTATTTAACTCAAGTAAATTGGTTTTTGTTACAATGCTATTATTTATCTTCTTTTTTTAAAATAATTAAAATTGAACACGGACTCTTAAAATAATTATATGCTCAGGGTGGTATGACTGCATTTGGCTAGTCGATTATTTTCTGTTTGTAAACAATTAGGTTATGATGCTTTACAACCTTAGTAGGTTCTTCGAGTCTGCAAGATACACTTCTACAATAAAATGCACTACTGTGATAATGAGTAGGCGGAGAATAAAATTATTAATTGTGTTTTAACATAACATAAAATATGAACGATTGTTCATTGTTTACAATTAAGGTTAACAGTGGTTCATGTAACCTTGCTTATTTAAAATTGATTAATTGATGCTTCTTTGAGGCATTAATTATTTAGTATATCATTATAATTTATTAAATTCAGTGTTATGTTCCTGAATAATCACCAAGATTGGATATAAATAAAACAGGTAATTCAAATTAATTCGCTACGACTAGGTTACACTCATTGGTGACTCTGAGTTCAAGTACTATAATTAAATACAAAAACATTTTTAAATTAATAATTTTCAGGGTTCATTTTCCCTTCATTGATCATTCAATGTCTTTTCTTAAACTACTATAATTGATTCAATCAAAGAATTAAAATTGTCGTTATTAAAATCGTTCAATTTGATTATTGTTTATTTGACTTTATCTAAGTCCCCTTCCTTATGGGATTAGGGTTATTTATCAATTAATTCAGACAAATTGGATTCGCTATTAGCGTTCTTTAATTAATGAATGATTTGATATATATAATATAATGGTCATTTGCACTGGTACTTGCGTAATCTGTTGATTCGAAGAATTAACACTTTTTTAACTTTTTACAATTAATTAATATTTTAATTAATTTTCATAAATGCACTTCACACACTGGCTATACGCATGAACTCCGTAATAGAGCACTTAAAAATAGACTGCACTGTCTTCTCGGGTTGACCTAACCTCAACTCGAAGTTTCGAGGTTAGTTTGTGTATTAACAGCTGTCGGCTGTCAAACCCACGTTTTTCTGGACGTTCGGCTAACGTGGATTATCTCTCGTTGTTGAAGATAGACTGGCTATAGTTACCTGGTCGGTATTCTACACTTCGTATTTTTTAATGAGCTCTGATAGGCTAATTGTCTTTATTTCGTGTACAATCGGTGAGATTCGTCAAAATAGACGCTTAGCATAGCGTCAGTAGCTGGGTTCAAGATTATGATTTGTCGGTTACATACCCACGTGCAAGGGCTTGTCACTTTTTAATTATTTCTTATAAGTCAAATATTTTATCTATAACTACACTGACACTATTTTTATCATTCCCATCGTTTCTATTTTTTGATTACGAGTAATTTGCATACCCTCATCATATAGTTCTGATTTGGGGTTGATAAAACCGCATTTGGTATAAATTCATACTTAAGTTATTTAATACTTTAAATAATTTGTTTTTATCCCATATTTTCGTGGTGATAACATATTCTTACAGTATTATTCACTTTTCCCCTCTAGTTATGTACTAATAATTATACAGTATCTATTTAAGTCCTAGGCTTACTGTTACATATTTTGTTTATTAATATTATTATACTAACAGTAATTGTTAATAACATTTTATTATGGCCTATGCATACTGCATTGGTCATTGTCACTTCTGATAGTGTCCTTTTTCTTTATCTTATGGTTTTATTACCTTAACTTGTGCTGAGTCAAAAGATTCAGCGCGAGTTCAGTAAATTTTTCGGCAGTTTTGACGTTATCGGCAGTACGAAATTTAAGGCAGTAATTAGTGCTGCGCTCTACCTGTGTTTAGGAAAAATTAATAGTTTAGACAACGGCTGTCGGGGGGCGGCACTTGCCGACTCTCGGTGGTACGAAAATTCCCGTGCTGCTCCCTGGCGTTAATTTCGTTACGCAAACGTAGACGACGCCGAATTATCTAAGTTTTTGTCTAACAAAATTCTTCAGGGTTGACGGACGCTTTTTCTCTTCGGTGGAGAGGTATTATTTTCCAACATCCTCTAACTACTATGGAGAGATAAGTTTCTTCACGACTGCGGTGAGTTTTGATTTCATTATATTAATTATATACTAAATTTTTAAAGGAGAAAACGTTTTTTAGTAAGCTTGAGTAAGCGTGCCCACTTGTTGAATCATGCATGGTGAGAGACGTAATTATCCGTAAAGTTTTTATAAACCAATAAAACTTGATTATTGGAGTGTCAGAATCTCGGCTTTAATACCTAAAGTACAATAACCACAATATATTTAATTTTGCACTTTCATTAACACCGATGTAACGAGATTCGGTTGAGCACTTAACCTGTTACACAATGTGTCGTCATTAAGTGGTATAAAGTTTTGCTACAATGACAGTAAAACTTTATACATATATAATTGGGAACTTACTCAGGCACGTTTTAAACGTAAATCATGTCTCATTCAAAGTAGTAGTATTCTCAGATTCTATGGAGTAAAAAACTATGTGTTTTAAATAAATTCTTCGCCACGTGGTAACCTCAATTTCACTCAAAGTAATAAGTTCATAAGATGTTACAGAGCCAAGATAAATTATTATATTGCAAAAGCAACTCACATTCAGTGAGGTTCAAGTTATAAAGCGTTATAAAGAATCATTGTTAGAGAACCTTTTTTAAGTAAGGCATGTTGGCCAAAATAATGTTACCAAGTTTTATTATGTACAACATAACTAGGTGTTGTTTTTATTTATGATTTTGGAGGGTGTCCAAACAGTGGGGGCATTTGTGTGTGGTCTCTCACTAAAAATGTAATGTGTGAACAGGGTTCACCGAATAGAGACAAGTCCTGCTACACGACTGAAAGAATGACATCCTAAAAGCTCCACACTCGACACCGAAGAGAATAAGACCACAACAACATGCCAATCATGAGATCGCCACGCTACAAATAAGAGATCATCCTTCTGGGCACATATAAGCAGGTGAAAAATATCCATTTATTATTCACACGTAGAATCAACATGGCACCAGTTATACATAATCATCAGTTTTTACCGTTCAAGTATACATTCATTTGGATCCCCAATTGATGGGACAGTTTAGTGTGAACACTAAGAATTAATTGTAAAATTTCAATACATGTATAGTAAATTGTCAGTTCAGAGACTGACATGTCTACAACACAGCATCCAACTTAGATTTCCACTCATTTCCTTATAGAGCTTTCGCTACAGATTTAAAGTCAGTTTTGTTATTAGTAATTTTCTCAAGTTTAATTTACTAGGCATAAAAACATATATTTTCTCTTATTTTTAAAATCAGGTTATGTCATTTGTATAAAAAGATTACTGGGGAGGTAGGTGTTATTTTAAATTAGTTTCAACCAAGCTGTGCCTGTCGAAACACTTTTCAACTTGTTTGTCGAAACAAGGTTGTTGAGACTGGTTATAAGTTGAAGAAACATGTCCGTCTCTGACACACAAATGTATTTTTTTATATAAGGTGCTAATATGGTGCAATTTTTCTTTTTTCATTAATTGGCCCTATTTTAGTCTATATAAATTCTTTATATTAATCATGGTAACTGGGGGGCGTTAATTATTTTAAACAATTTTTATTTCTCACCTTAATTAAGTATTTTAGCACTTAGCCACTTAGGCACTTCTTTTAAATTTTTAATGTCCTGGGGACATTTGTATGCAATACTTTATGATACACATGACGTGCAATTAACCCACACCATGGGGGTACATTTATAGAAATAAATCTTTAATCCTAATAGGGATTCCTATAAAGAAGAAATTTAGAATTTATATACACCAGAAGGGTAATATAAAAAAAGGGCGTGGCAAGAGACCTTTATGTATTTGTATACTATTGTATATGTAATTTGTCTTGTGGAACATGTTATGTCTGTATATTTCTGTGTACATTTTGGTGGGATATAGGGATTTATTATTAGAATTTATATACACCAGTAGACGAGTATTCTATCTCAATAATCGTGGCTGATCATTTCTTTAAATTAATTATTTTATTTAACAAGTATAGTAAGTGTCACCTTTAAAGTTCATTTAAATTGGATGAGTAATTATTTTAATTATTAATAGTAACTGTGAATGAAATCATTTACCTTCATCAATTTATATACTGCATTTTAAAAGAAACATATGATATAAATTTTATATTTTAATAAATAGTTTAATGGGAGTTTTATTTTGAGGTTAATGATTATTTTAAATTTTCAATTCATTGATGGTGACATAGCAATTATTTTCGTGGATTCAGTTAATATTTTTCAGGTGGCCTTGTTGAGAGGGTATACTTCTTTAGTTAACCATTTAAAAGGGGAATTATAAATCACTGTTGTTTTTTTGTTATTTTTATTATGAGATAGAATAATAAAATGGGATTGTTAATTATTTAATTCTTGAGTTTTTATTGCAAGTCCCGTCTTACTGGATCCAGCGCAATTTTTAGCTTCTCTAGGCCTTAGCCTAGTTTTAAATAACTTGTAGCCCCTCTTTACAAAAAGAAATATTCTTTTTGTTTTAACTACTCAAAATGAAGTAGGGGTTTCAAACTATAGTTTATTAGGTGAGTTTACTATACTTTAGAAAGTTACATTTTTACATGAGTTGTAATCCTTTAAATTTATTCTCATTATTGTTTGAATATCTCTTATCATTGTTTAGATAACACTGTTATTATTGTGCAGTAGTTAATTCTGCATTTATACTGATAATTGCCTTGGTATAAAGTTACCAAAGTTACTTGCATCTAGCTGTCAACATGGTTTATTTATTATTATTGTTATTATTAGTATTTAGGTGGCTATAATCTTTGGATTTGCTTATTTGAACGGTATTCTGCCTCATTCAATGTTATTAGTTGAGTTCCTACTCTTTTATGATAAGTTTACAAGATACTTTTGTTGCATCATGCATCCATTCTATGGCAAGCATATAGTGATATTAAATTACATCAGTTCAACCCTTATATTTTCTTGTTACATCATCTGTTGTCCAATAAATGTTCCTTATATTATCTATTCATGTCACATTATAAAACATTTTAGTTTAATATTGCTTCAGCCTTATTTTTCTATAGTTTTAGTGAAAACTTAGATTAGTTTATGTTATATTCTAAATATGCAACAATATATTACTGTCAATTTAGTATTTCTACATTATATCTTATTTATTGAACTTTATGTATTACTGGTACATTCATTGTTTATTATTATATTACATTTTGTTTATCTTTTACCTTCTTTATTAGTGGTAATTAGTGGTTATTTATTATATCAATTCCCCTTTACAATTGGTCATTAGTGTTTTGGACATAGTCCTTTATTTCAAGTTTACACATCATTTAGCTATAGATAACTCATACTATTATTCATTCCCTTTATTATTTTTTGTGTTCAATAATCAACTCTTATTGAGTACTGTTTGTATTACATTGTCAAGGAAGGTATTTACTTAATAAGTTTGGGTCAGTGTCAATTTTACAGCTTAGGGGTTTAAATCATGTTGCTTATTTCACGTATACTTTCTTCTTTTATAATAATTCTTTTATTGGCATATATTAGTTCATTATAATTCATGTTATCTCCCTTTTTGTGTTTGATCTGGATATTTTTCTTCCTCTCTTCACTGATTCCTTTCTCACTCTTAATAGGTTTCTTCTTAATGTAGTTTTCCTTGTTTCCTTCTCACTGTTTCTTCTTAATTTCGTTTCCATTGTGTCCTTCTCACTGTTTAATCTGTTGGGTAATTAAGTATGTCGTCTCGTCGTTAGTCTTGCTTTATCTTCTTTAGTTGCACATTTACTGGTAATTCCTTCTTCATTTTATTCACTTGTTTTGGCTTATGATACTTCCTTGTTTATCCATGATCGTATGTTTGACCTTGTAGGTATTCTTGATTGTAGTGGCTTTCAACTCATTTGTGGTACGTTGGTGTTGGTAGTGTTATATGTACCGTTACAGTATACAACTTGCTACAGCAACTCTTATTTCTAACCATGTCGGGACAATACACATATACATACATATATTCACACTTCTACATACATACACAGACACACAATTATTTTACATCAAGTGAACAATTTCTATTAATGGCACCCACTCAAATTAATAGTTCCCCATGTAACACTTTGATTCACCCCATGATTCATCAATGTGCAAAATTGCAAATTATTTTTGTCTTTCTAAAGTTACCCAATATTATTTTCAAACATAACTCCAGTGTTTGCCTCACTGGTTGGCATAACCAATTCACTCAGGTGCAATTTACAAATTATTTTAATGTAGGAAGCTATCCTCTCATTAACAATAGGGAACAGCATGCATGAATATTCGAAAGACCTGTTGCAACCCATCATACCCGGTTATGAACAAAGTACCCTCATTTAAATTTGGTTTAAATGCTCCATATATGAGTGTATACATATATTGTAAGAAAACCCTGTATGCCGGTCTTTACAAAAATAAAATAGTAGAGGAAACATTTTATAAAAAATAAAATTTTCAATAAAAAAAATTTTGTTTATGATTAATCAAGGTAAGTAATTAAGGAATAATGCTGTTTTAAATGTTTTGTAAACATTTTAAGAATCAGGAAGGTATTTATTAACTATTGAGCACTTCTGGAAAATCTGAACCAAGTCTGGAGTTAACTAGATTAACTCCAGTCAGCAATCGATTGATGATTTTTCTTGCTGGTCCAATATCTCACTCAAAAAACATATTTTCTTCTTCTTGAAGTCTCTTTGCCTTAATAAATAACCTTAAATTAGCCTGTGAAATAATAACAGATAAAAACAATTGAAATAAATGGATTATTAAACAATTTAATAAATAATCGAGTTTTTATCGATTGAGAACAATTATCGACTTTGTCTCAGGGAATTATCGATTCGTGCATACAGTAGAAAAATTATTATAAGTATTATAAAAAGGACAGGTTCTTTGAGCGATTAAATTAATAGTCAGAGAAGGGTAACGAGAAAGTATAACATTAACAATTAAAGTAATTTCATTAATTATTATTTAACAATATTGAAATAATTCTGATATATAATGTTTAATAAATTGTTTTGTCAGACCATATGTAGCTTCTATGACGTCACTCGATGTGGAAGGCAGATTCGTATTTTCAAGATGGCCGCTATTAGATATGGCGAAGTTACTGCGATGTCGTTGTGTCAAAAACTCACAGCAAAATTACCTTCATGAATGTTTGAAATGTCCCCGCACTGGTGTAATCTGTCTATTAGGTTGTTTGGTGTGTTCTGAAGAAGTGTTCTGTGTATACTGGTGTTAATTAAGTTATTTGGTATGTGTTCACTTCTGTGGGTTAATTTGTCTGTAAAAGTGGTTATGATTTGTAGCGTGAATTATATCAAATATATTGTTTTACTGTTTTAGATCACTCGTATAATGAAGTTCGGTGTTAGTTTTCACTATTTTCGTTAACGTTTTGGTAGATTTAGTTAAAAAAGTGTTTAATTCATCTAACACTCGATTCACTTATATGAATGGCTAACCGTAGTACCATTTTCTACTCGATTTTAAGGAACGTTTTATCACACAACTATTCAGCTTGATATTCAACAAAAGACTATTTTAACTTGGTAAAAATCTGGCCCAGTTAATCTTTGAAAAAGTATTGTTAACATATTTCGATTACCCATACACATGATACAAAATTACATTATATATGGAATTTATTTATTTTATTCATCACTTTCATGAATTATGAACCTTATCATTGGTATAATCATCTCAGTCCTTTTAAATTGATATATTATAGTCCATATCTGTAGACATTTTGTGGAAATCACCAAATTTCTTTCCTTTTTGGAAATCTAGGCTCATACATTGATTTCCGCCTTCATACAATTTTTCTTCCATTTTAACTGTTATTAATACTATTATAATAAATTTTAATTAGTCATATTTCTCTTCCTTTCCTTAAATACATATAAATTAAACCTTTGAACTGGTTTTTTGTGTTAGTCTCTGAATTTGACATTGCTCTTTAAAATTAATTAATTTATATATTTTGAAAATTTACAATATTTTAAGGTCTATTTCCTTATTATCATTTTAACTCATAGGATCATTCCCAGTAGTGGTTAACTGATTTACCTTATCTAAATCTTGCTAGTTTACAGGATTTATAAGTGAATTATACTGGTTTATATGGTTTCTGTGAATTCACCAAATGGCCTAGAGTTTAGAATTTTACATTTCTGTCTTTCTCAAATAAATTTAATCCTACCACTCCTCTGACTTTACATAGTTATTATTACATGAAAATAAAATGGTTTATAACTAATTGTGAGGTGTAGTATTTAATTAACACTACATTTATAAAAAAATAATTATGAACATTATTTAGCAATCTGTACAATTGAACATATTGCTGACATGGTTTGAACATATACCCTTAACTCCTTTTGAATTAACACAGCATACCTACTGAAACATTATTAATGGTATGTATGCTGTTATTTAGCAAACATAACTTATTTTTAACACGTATAAATCTTATTTTCTAATAATTCTTACAAATACATTGATTTTATGGCTGTGAACAAACAGCCTATTTAAACATTTTAAACCTATGAATACTAAATTAATGCCAGTCCTTTCTGGTCTAAACCATTATTATTTATGATCCCCTTCATCAGTAAACATGACCACCCATACTCTAGTTATTAGCATTTTTACAAATGTCTTGTAAATAAAGAGTTACATTAAAATAATAAAATACTGGAAATCTTCCATTTTATTATTTTATGATGCTGTTTATTATTGGATATTAAAGTTGTTATATAGCATATTGATACGTCATAGTATCACTAACTTTAAGTTTATTGCATTTCCAAAAAACACTTACACAAATTCACTTTCACTGGTGGTTCTGATATTTTGAGTCTCACTTTCTCAGACCAGAACTTTAGTAATCATGGACGGTTAAGACTTGTTTATTTTCTTTATCACACAATAGCTTAAGTAGGTTCACTTCTTATAATACTATACAACACTTTAGGTTTCTAAATAAATACATTTTTATAGGATTTTGGTATGTTATACTTTCTTTTTAATCGTTTTTGTGGGTTTGGGGTTGATGGTAGTTAATAATAATAATAGGTTTTACAACGGTGTTTCTTTCATACTATTTCTTCCTCTCCTCCTGTCTTCTTTCTTGTCTTTCTTCTTATCTGCTTTCTTGTCCTTCATCTTATCTTCTTTCTTGTCTTCATTCTTGTCCTTCTTCTAGTCTTCATTCTTCTGGTCTTCTTGTCTTCATTCTTCACTCCTGGGTAAACTAAGGTACTTCGTGTTATCTCGACTGATGTTTAGTTTGGAGCATCTAATTTATTTACTGACACGGACCTTGCTCTTCTCTAAAGGTTTCAGGGTATTGTTTTTTCCTGATCACAAACTTTATTCTTCCTTCTTCTTGCCTTTGGGGTATTTTGGTGTTCACCACTCTTAAACTGATAATCTTTCTTCTTGATATGGTGTTATTTAATTTGTTTACTGCTCCTAACTTCCTGGGTAAATTCCTGATTTTATAATATGAGTTGCTTTTAATAATTTCTTTGATTTTTAACAGTGGTTTTTATATAATGTAATGAGGATTTTTATTTTATTGTTGTTTATTCCTTTGATTTCATTCAATTTCATTCGATTTTATATTAACATATGTGGTGTAATTAATTTTTATTATTTTATATGAATTAATAAGTAGTGGATTTTCTGTCACGCTACAATATATATATATATATATATATATATATTGTAATTCTACTTATATGCGTTGTTGTTGTGTTGTATGAATGTATGTGTACCTACCTGCTGACCGATCTTGCGGTTTCCATCCGACTAGGGCGTGTGGATTTTGGATTTGATTTCGCAAGTATGTAATCTCAAATATATGACAACAGCACACTAAATAAGTTACTTTAAAAGTGAAGAGTTTTGTGAGGTTGGTAGGCTCCGTAGTACAGCAATAAAGAAATACAATATGCGGTAATAAAACGGTGTTTATTACTCCAATAACACACAAGAATAAAATGGTTATATGATCAAATATCCTTACAGTCTAAACAATAAATAGATCTTGAATAATGTATTTTAAATGGTTGATAATTTTAAGAAGTTGAACTCGTTATTTTAAAATAGTTAATTTTAACTGAAATTTCAATTAATTAATTTACTTTAATTTAATTAAATTGCTTTAAAATTAGATTCAAATGAAAATAGAAAACTCTAAAGTTAATTGAATATATTCCAAAATAAACTAGGCGTGACAGTCTAGTTCACGTCCCTTTATTTACTAGTGACTTGACTCTCGTATACTGCAGTATGAGCAAATTATTTAATTGTTTGTTAAGATTTGTATAGCGCTTTCTGTTTTATCTCTATTAATTCTTAACTAAAGCTTACTAATTACTTATACTGGCTATACAGGTTATCACAAATGAATTATTCTTATTTACTAGAGTCTTTGATTTGTGGCACCTGAATGATTTAAATTACAATGATTTTCATTGAAAAAGAAAGAAAATTTAACGTTTGAAAAATAGGTAACTTGATTTTGCTTTCCTGATTTTGAAGTGGATCGTAGAGATGCTCCAGATGTCCCTCGCTGTCCTTGTCCAATCGGCTAGAGATAGTGATCTACTTGAGCGTCCTGGGTTACGGCGTTGAGCTCGGAAATCAGCAACCTCTCCTCTCCTGTTATTTGTTGAAGTTTTTACGTCTGCGGCTTTCTGCGAGAACTGCTTTACGTCCCTCGTCGATTGCACGTCCCACGTCCGCGTGTGTGTGTGTCGTTTGAGTGGTAGCTCTGCTCGTCAGCTGATTCGCAATGGTTTAGACGGCCTCTCTGTCGTATTCTTGAAGTAAGGTCTTGTAGTCTTGTAGATCTCTTGCGTGCTTATGACCACAGCTTGTAGTGCACAATAAGCTTGTTTGTTGAAATGAAGAGTATCTTGACTGGATGCTATGATTACGAATCGTTACAGTTGATCTGTGTTATAATGTTCGTAATTATGCGTGTTGACCACGTAGAGTCTTCAGATGAGTCTTCACAAAACTATGGTTTTGAGACGATCGAAGAAATACGTCTGTTCTTCTCAAATACTGGCAGTAGAGTGTTCGGTCAGCCCCAAAACTCCGCGCTGGTTGGGATTTCTTCGAATGATTTGATTGGCTGACACACTCTCCTTACTACACAAAATTTGAATCACCTTAGTCCGTGAGAACGAAATTAGTTTCCCACAGACGGAAAATTTATATTATTACTAATATTCTTAACACAACGGAACTGAATTGTCGGTCCGGATTTCCTGTGACAGTTTTAAATTGCAATTATCTTGGTTGCAAACCAAGTTGTGCTAATTCCAAAATATACAATTTGTTGTAAATTCTTATATTTATAACATATTAAAAGCTCATTAATGTAGCTCAATTATTACAGAAGTTATTCACATTAAATTAATTAACTCTGTTATTATTTAATTATATTGCGTAAAATTCGCACACCTTATTACTAATATTTCGGCAAACATTTTGGCTATAATGGATTTCGCCTTAATTTACTGGTTTCCGAAATATTAATAATTGTATGTTTGGGGTGTGGTCGTCTTCTTTCCACAGCGAGTTGATTATGTAACAGCCGCGTGTGCGTCTTTTACAATGCACTATTATGATCGCTATTACATACGAGTGGAGTTTCGACTATTAAAATTTATTTAAACATGAATATAGTATACACTTAACATATAACTCCAAATAAATGATATTTGGTCCTGTTATATACTCCTCTACCTACTTTAAAAAAAATGAGTGTAATAATTACAATATATTTTTTTTTAATTATTTTACATGTACTTTGAAATGATTATACTTGCCACTATAAATTGTATTAATTATTTATGGACACATACATGGGTGTCAATGTTCTTTCATATATATAACTTAAATCTAATTAAACCTTATTAATAATATTGTATTTGAAATCATTGCGTAGTAAATGTTTTCAGGACGGGTAGTATTTAATTGCAGCGTTTAACTAAGAATGTTAGATAAGGAGTAGTCAACTGTAACACGCGCACGCAGGAATGCGCTGAGGTTTGTTTACAATTGTTATCACACACCGCGCGACGCTAATTACCTGACCTACATTCTAACAGCTGAGCGGTACCATTGTGTTATATAACAATTTCCGGCTCGTGCGTTGGCTTCGCCTGTCCGCGTGTACGCTTGTTACTTACCGCGCTACAAATGCATTATCATTTATACACAATTTATTTACAATTGTTATTAATATTATAAAACACAGTTAATTTATTTTAATACTAATTATTATTTAATCAAATTATTATAAACTCTATACATTGTATTAAAAAAGTGCGTCCAATATTTCGTAACCGTTTTTATGGGTGGTTCTACAATATTCCTCTATCCACTCGTTAAGTCCGTCGGCGTCACCGGATATTACGACATCTTTCCAGGCTGATTGTGTGGGAACGCTACCGCTAAGTTCCTGCTCTACCGGACATACAATTGTCGGAGTGCATTGTTGTATTGTATTCACCGCAAACAATGGTTCTGTACTTTCCGGTTGGAATACCTTATTAACCGGCACACAAATTTCTGGACAAAAATCACCTTTCTTAAACCTAGTATTTTTTTTATTTCTACCTATTTAAGCTTTAAATAATTTGGCCTGATTTATGGCGCTTCCCCCCTGGAGGCGCCCGTTTCCAAGTTTTTTGGAAATTTACGGTTTTTTTTTCTTCTCACTAGGGTCCTTAATGCTTTGCGTATCGCTGTCTTGCGCTATTGTATCACTTTTCGCTATTTCGACCGTTTGTATAGTTCTCATCTGCGTCCCATCGTTGCCCTTATATTGCCCTTTCGGTCTACCGATATTTGGCTTACCTTTGTATTCAAAGGTCTTATCTGGGGGTTTTAACGATGTCTGGGGTGGAGTAGAACTCGTACTTGGTCTCTGATCAGATTGCTGCTGGTATTGTACCCGTGTATTTTGTCCGTCGTTATTTCGGCGAAAATCTGGGTTATAACGCCAACCGCCTAAATCAAAAACTATCTCGCTTTGGGACACTAAAATGAGCAATTCATCGACCGTGCGTATACCTTGCGTAAACACAGCTACCCGTATATTGTGGTTGAAATGATAGGTTAGTTTAGTGACAATGTCGATCTCTGAAAATGCTGGGGTTAAATGCTTTGCGCGCTCGACCTGCTGGATGATATAATTTTCCGCCGTTATACCCAATTTTCGGTCAAAACGTCCATATTCTAATTCGTTGCGTAACAGTCTTTGAGTGTGCGAATTCCAATACCGGCTTTCAAATTTCTGTTTGAATTCCGCGTATGTAGACACTTTATCGCGCACAATGTTATACCATTTACGCGCCGAATCACGCATCGTGTTTACTACCCATTGTATTTTATCTTGATCTTCGAGTCTCGAACCTACCCTCGCCATTTCATTTTCACAGGCTAACAAACTTCAATAGGGTTTTCATTATTTTCCCCTGTAAAATATACACGATTCTTTTCATCGACAGGACCTTGTACTAGAATATTAGGAGCGGATCTCCTGCGTACTTCCGGTCGTACCTTTAAGATCTCATCATTAAGTGCTTGTAATACACTATCTTTATTAGAGTCTATGTTGGATCGCGTCTCTACAATTGAAGCATCAAGTCTACTTACTTGGCGTTGAGTTTCTGTCGCGTCCGCTTGAATTTTTACTTCGAGCTAGTCAACTTTTTTCGCAACATCAGCGGTCTGTTTTTCACACCTACTGATGTGTTCTTTGAATCGGCCCTCCATACGCGTAACTTGTTCGATAAACGATTTTTGCATTGTGGTCTCAAAAACCTTAAACCGTTCGTTTATTTTCGTTTCAACCGTATGTACTTTTTCTCCGATTTCCGTAACTTTAGCGGTTAACTCTTTATTGCTTTCTTTAATTTCTTTATTGCTTTCCGCGATTTCGGTGACTCTAGCGTCTAAATTTTTCGCGCTTTCCTCGATTTTCGCGGTCGTTTCTTTATTACTTTGTTTTATCTCCGCGTTTATGTCCGCGTTGCTATTTTCTAATGCTTCGGTTAGGCTGACTTTTTGCGCCTCAATTTTGGACGTTATTTCCGCGTTGCTTAGCTCAAATTTCGCGTCGATTTTCTCAAACTTCGCGTTCATGTTAGCGGTCAAATCCGCGCTCATTTGCTGCATTTGTTTAAGTATTTTATCCATATCCATTTTTACACTATAATTTCAAATACACAATAATTTCACTGCTGTACCACCACCAATCACAAAACTTTTCTTAGGGATTGTTCAGTTGGACGCCAGCTGTTTTAAAAGTTAAAACAGCAAACTTTGTTTTCACGTAAATTAAATTTAAATTGAATTTAATAAATTTAATTTTATCGAGCCCCACGAAATTGGAGCGCCATATGTAACTTTACTACAAATGTGGCGTTTCAATTTCGTTATGACTTAAATTGAAATTTATTGAATTTCTGGCCCCACGTGCAGGGCGACATATGTAATTCAACTACTTATGTCGTTCTGAACGTAAATTCAATATAATGTAAATTTGTCGCGCCCCACGTTGGCCGCCATATGTAACTCTACTTATATGCGTTGTTGTTGTGTTGTATGAATGTATGAGTACCTACCTGCTGTCCGATCTTGCGGTTTTCTTCCGACTAGGGCGTGTGGATTTTGGATTTGATTTCGCAAGTATGTAATCTCAAATATATGACAACAGCACACTAAATAAGTTACTTTAAAAGTGAAGAGTTTTGTGAGGTTGGTAGGCTCCGTAGTACAGCAATAAAAAAATACGATATGGGGTAATAAAACGGTGTTTATTACTCCAATAACACACAAGAATAAAATGGTTATATGATCAAATATCCTTACAGTCTAAACAATAAATAGATCTTGAATAATGTATTTTAAATGGTTGATAATTTTAAGAAGTTGAACTCGTTATTTTGAAAGAGTTAATTTTAACTGAAATTTCAATTAATTAATTTACTTTAATTTAATAAAATTGCTTTAAAATTAGATTCAAATGAAAATAGAAAACTCTAAAGTTAATTGAATATATACCAAAATAAACTAGGCGTGACAGTCTAGTTCACGTCCCTTTATTTACTAGTGACTTGACTCTCGTATACTGCAGTATGAGCAAATTATTTAATTGTTTGTTAAGATTTGTATAGCGCTTTCTGTTTTATCTCTATTAATTCTTAACTAAAGCTTACTAATTACTTATACTGGCTATACAGATTATCACAAATGAATTATTCTTATTTACTAGAGTCTTTGATTTGTGGCACCTGAATGATTTAAATTACAATGATTTTAATTGAAAAAGAAAGAAAATTTAACGTTTGAAAAATAGGTAACTTGATTTAGCTTTCCTGATTTTGAAGTGGATCGTAGAGATGCTCCAGATGTCCCTCGCTGTCCTTGTCCAATCGGCTAGAGATAGTGATCTACTTGAGCGTCCTGGGTTACGGCGTTGAGCTCGGAAATCAGCAACCTCTCCTCTCCTGTTATTTGTTGAAGTTTTTACGTCTGCGGCTTTCTGCGAGAACTGCTTTACGTCCTTCGTCGATTGCACGTCCCACGTCCGCGTGTGTGTGTGTCGTTCGAGTGGTAGCTCTGCTCGTCAGCTGATTCGCAATGGTTTAGACGGCCTCTCTGTCGTATTCTTGAAGTAAGGTCTTGTAATCTTGTAGATCTCTTGCGTGCTTATGACCACAGCTTGTAGTGCACAATAAGCTTGTTTGTTGAAATGAAGAGTATCTTGACTGGATGCTATAATTACGAATCGTTACAGTTGATCTGTGTTATAATGTTCGTAATTATGCGTGTTGACCACGTAGAGTCTTCAGATGAGTCTTCACAAAACTATGGTTTTGAGACGATCGAAGAAATACGTCTGTTCTTCTCAAATACTGGCAGTAGAGTGTTCGGTCAGCCCCAAAACTCCGCGCTGGTTGGGATTTCTTCGAATGATTTGATTGGCTGACACACTCTCCTTACTACACAAAATTTGAATCACCTTAGTCCGTGAGAACGAAATTAGTTTCCACAGACGGAAAATTTATATTATTACTAATATTCTTAACACAACGGAACTGAATTGTCGGTCCGGATTTCCTGTGACAGTTTTAAATTGCAATTATCTTGGTTGCAAACCAAGTTGTGCTAATTCCAAAATATACAATTTGTTGTAAATTCTTATGTTTATAACATATTAAAAGCTCATTAATGTAGCTCAATTATTACAGAAGTTATTCACATTAAATTAATTAACTCTGTTATTATTTAATTATATTGCGTAAAATTCGCACACCTTATTACTAATATTTCGGCAAACATTTTGGCTATAATGGATTTCGCCTTAATTTACTGGTTTCCGAAATATTAATAATTGTATGTTTGGGGTGTGGTCGTCTTCTTTCCACAGCGAGTTGATTATGTAACAGCCGCGTGTGCGTCTTTTACAATGCATTATTATGATCGCTATTACATATGAGTGGAGGTTCGACTATTAAAATTTATTTAAACATGAATATAGTATACACTTAACATATAACTCCAAATAAATGATATTTGGTCCTGTTATATACTCCTCTACCTACTTTAAAAAAAATGAGTGTAATAATTACAATATATTTTTTTTAAATTATTTTACATGTACTTTGAAATGATTATACTTGCCACTATACATTGTATTAATTATTTATGGACACATACATGGGTGTCAATGTTCTTTCATATATACAACTTAAATCAAATTAAACCTTATTAATAATATTGTATTTGAAATCATTGCGTAGTAAATGTTTTCAGGACGGGTAGTATTTAATTGCAGCGTTTAACTAAGAATGTTAGATAAGGAGTAGTCAACTGTAACACGCGCACGCAGGAATGCGCTGAGGTTTGTTTACAATTGTTATCACACACCGCGCGACGCTAATTACCTGACCTACATTCTAACAGCTGAGCGGTACCATTGTGTTATATAACAATTTCCGGCTCGTGCGTTGGCTTCGCCTGTCCGCGTGTACGCTTGTTACTTACCGCGCTACAAATGCATTATCATTTATACACAATTTATTTACAATTGTTATTAATATTATAAAACACAGTTAATTTATTTTAATACTAATTATTATTTAATCAAATTATTATAAACTCTATACATTGTATTAAAAAAGTGCGTCCAATATTTCGTAACCGTTTTTATGGGTGGTTCTACAATATTCCTCTATCCACTCGTTAAGTCCGTCGGCGTCACCGGATATTACGACATCTTTCCAGGCTGATTGTGTGGGAACGCTACCGCTAAGTTCCTGCTCTACCGGACATACAATTGTCGGAGTGCATTGTTGTATTGTATTCACCGCAAACAATGGTTCTGTACTTTCCGGTTGGAATACCTTATTAACCGGCACACAAATTTCTGGACAAAAATCACCTTTCTTAAACCTAGTATTTTTTTTATTTCTACCTATTTAAGCTTTAAATAATTTGGCCTGATTTATGGCGCTTCCCCCCTGGAGGCGCCCGTTTCCAAGTTTTTTGGAAATTTACGGTTTTTTTTCTTCTCACTAGGGTCCTTAATGCTTTGCGTATCGCTGTCTTGCGCTATTGTATCACTTTCGCTATTTCGACCGTTTGTATAGTTCTCATCTGCGTCCCATCGTTGCCCTTATATTGCCCTTTCGGTCTACCGATATTTGGCTTACCTTTGTATTCAAAGGTCTTATCTGGGGGTTTTAACGATGTCTGGGGTGGAGTAGAACTCGTACTTGGTCTCTGATCAGATTGCTGCTGGTATTGTACCCGTGTATTTTGTCCGTCGTTATTTCGGCGAAAATCTGGGTTATAACGCCAACCGCCTAAATCAAAAACTATCTCGCTTTGGGACACTAAAATGAGCAATTCATCGACCGTGCGTATACCTTGCGTAAACACAGCTACCCGTATATTGTGGTTGAAATGATAGGTTAGTTTAGTGACAATGTCGATCTCTGAAAATGCTGGGGTTAAATGCTTTGCGCGCTCGACCTGCTGGATGATATAATTTTCCGCCGTTATACCCAATTTTCGGTCAAAACGTCCATATTCTAATTCGTTGCGTAACAGTCTTTGAGTGTGCGAATTCCAATACCGGCTTTCAAATTTCTGTTTGAATTCCGTGTATGTGGACACTTTATCGCGCACAATGTTATACCATTTACGCGCCGAATCACGCATCGCGTTTACTAACCATTGTATTTTATCTTGATCTTCGAGTCTCGAACCTACCCTCGCCATTTCATTTTCACAAGCTAACAAACTTCAATAGGGTTTTCATTATTTTCCCCTGTAAAATATACACGATTCTTTTCATCGACAGGACCTTGTACTAGAATATTAGGAGCGGATCTCCTGCGTACTTCCGGTCGTACCTTTAAGATCTCATCATTAAGTGCTTGTAATACACTATCTTTATTAGAGTCTATGTTGGATCGCGTCTCTACAATTGAAGCATCAAGTCTACTTACTTGGCGTTGAGTTTCTGTCGCGTCCGCTTGAATTTTTACTTCGAGCGAGTCAACTTTTTTCGCAACATCAGCGGTCTGTTTTTCACACCTACTGATGTGTTCTTTGAATCGGCCCTCCATACGCGTAACTTGTTCGACAAACGATTTTTGCATTGTGGTCTCAAAAACCTTAAACCGTTCGTTTATTTTCGTTTCAACCGTATGTACTTTTTCTCCGATTTCCGTAACTTTAGCGGTTAACTCTTTATTGCTTTCTTTAATTTCTTTATTGCTTTCCGCGATTTCGGTGACTCTAGCGTCTAAATTTTTCGCGCTTTCCTCGATTTTCGCGGTCGTTTCTTTATTACTTTGTTTTATCTCCGCGTTTATGTCCGCGTTGCTATTTTCTAATGCTTCGGTTAGGCTGACTTTTTGCGCCTCAATTTTGGACGTTATTTCCGCGTTGCTTAGCTCAAATTTCGCGTCGATTTTCTCAAACTTCGCGTTCATGTTAGCGGTCAAATCCGCGCTCATTTGCTGCATTTGTTTAAGTATTTTATCCATATCCATTTTTACACTATAATTTCAAATACACAATAATTTCACTGCTGTACCACCACCAATCACAAAACTTTTCTTAGGGATTGTTCAGTTGGACGCCAGCTGTTTTAAAAGTTAAAATAGCAAACTTTGTTTTCACGTAAATTAAATTTAAATTGAATTTAATAAATTTAATTTTATCGAGCCCCACGAAATTGGAGCGCCATATGTAACTTTACTACAAATGTGGCGTTTCAATTTCGTTATGATTTAAATTGAAATTTATTGAATTTCTGGCCCCACGTGCAGGGCGACATATGTAACTCAACTACTTATGTCGTTCTGAACGTAAATTCAATATAATGTAAATTTGTCGCGCCCCACGTTGGCCGCCATATGTAACTCTACTTATATGCGTTGTTGTTGTGTTGTATGAATGTATGAGTACCTACCTGCTGTCCGATCTTGCGGTTTTCTTCCGACTAGGGCGTGTGGATTTTGGATTTGATTTCGCAAGTATGTAATCTCAAATATATGACAACAGCACACTAAATAAGTTACTTTAAAAGTGAAGAGTTTTGTGAGGTAGGTAGGCTCCGTAGTACAGCAATACAAAAATACGATATGGGGTAATAAAACGGTGTTTATTACTCCAATAACACACAAGAATAAAATGGTTATATGATCAAATATCCTTACAGTCTAAACAATAAATAGATCTTGAATAATGTATTTTAAATGGTTGGTAATTTTAAGAAGTTGAACTCGTTATTTTGAAAGAGTTAATTTTAACTGAAATTTCAATTAATTAATTTACTTTAATTTAATTTAATTGCTTTAAAATTAGATTCAAATGAAAATAGAAAACTCTAAAGTTAATTGAATATATTCCAAAATAAACTAGGCGTGACAGTCTAGTTCACGTCCCTTTATTTACTAGTGACTTGACTCTCGTATACTGCAGTATGAGCAAATTATTTAATTGTTTGTTAAGATTTGTATAGCGCTTTCTGTTTTATCTCTATTAATTCTTAACTAAAGCTTACTAATTACTTATACTGGCTATACAGGTTATCACAAATGAATTATTCTTATTTACTAGAGTCTTTGATTTGTGGCACCTGAATGATTTAAATTACAATGATTTTCATTGAAAAAGAAAGAAAATTTAACGTTTGAAAAATAGGTAACTTGATTTTGCTTTCCTGATTTTGAAGTGGATCGTAGAGATGCTCCAGATGTCCCTCGCTGTCCTTGTCCAATCGGCTAGAGATAGTGATCTACTTGAGCGTCCTGGGTTACGGCGTTGAGCTCGGAAATCAGCAACCTCTCCTCTCCTGTTATTTGTTGAAGTTTTTACGTCTGCGGCTTTCTGCGAGAACTGCTTTACGTCCCTCGTCGATTGCACGTCCCACGTCCGCGTGTGTGTGTGTCGTTCGAGTGGTAGCTCTGCTCGTCAGCTGATTCGCAATGGTTTAGACGGCCTCTCTGTCGTATTCTTGAAGTAAGGTCTTGTAGTCTTGTAGATCTCTTGCGTGCTTATGACCACAGCTTGTAGTGCACAATAAGCTTGTTTGTTGAAATGAAGAGTATCTTGACTGGATGCTATAATTACGAATCGTTACAGTTGATCTGTGTTATAGTGTTCGCAATTATGCGTGCTGACCACGCAGAGTCTTCAGATGAGTCTTCACAAAACTATGGTTTTGAGACGATCGAAGAAATACGTCTGTTCTTCTCAAATACTGGCAGTAGAGTGTTCGGTCAGCCCCAAAACTCCGCGCTGGTTGGGATTTCTTCGAATGATTTGATTGGCTGACACACTCTCCTTACTACACAAAATTTGAATCACCTTAGTCCGTGAGAACGAAATTAGTTACCCACAGACGGAGAATTTATATTATTACTAATATTCTTAACACAACGGAACTGAATTGTCGGTCCGAATTTCCTGTGACAGTTTTAAATTGCAATTATCTTGGTTGCAAACCAAGTTGTGCTAATTCCAAAATATACAATTTGTTGTAAATTCTTATATTTATAACATACTAAAAGCTCATTAATGTAGCTCAATTATTACAGAAGTTATTCACATTAAATTAATTAACTCTGTGAGAAGGAAAGTGATATCCAATATAAACTATAATAGTGAAAGACAGAAAATGACTGAAATGTTAATAATTGTAATAGAGTATTTAAATATAATATGTAAGGATTGTTTTATATTAATATAAATGTGGAAACATAAACTTTCATTATATGCAATTGAAAATGTTAGATTATAAAATGTTTTGTTATAGTTAAATAACGTTAATTATTGCTAAAGTTTTGTTAAGGTAGGAAAGGCAAGGAAATAATCATATTATCTTTTAAATTGTAAACCGTAAAGAAATAATAAGGAAGCAAACTAGTTATAATATCAATAGCAAGGCAAAACCGATTTTGAGGTCAAATTCAACTTTTATTATGTAATCAAGTCCAAAGGGATAAATTAAATAAAACTGTATAAAATTAACAGAGATTAGTCAGTTTAGAATAAAGATACTTAATTATAATTATCACAGAAATATATAATAGTAAATGTAATGATCAGAGGATAAAATTGACTTTATTGGAAATGTGTAATATAATGCCTAACAGTAGACAGAGTACAAATAAAATGTAAATTAATCAGTATCGGTGTGTTGTAACAACAAATTGTTAAAGTCAAAGAATAATGATGAAATGAGTAATCTTATTTAAGGACAATGTTAACATAAAACGACTTGTAAGCCATTTAGTTTATAATTATGTGAATAATAATAAGGGCTATAAGAAATGTCAAAAAATGTCAGTTTTAAGCTTAATTGAAACTAAAATAGGTCATGTTGGATACTGATTTATGTAAAATTAGAACAGGAATATTGCTAGGTACTTAAAGTTTCATGAAATTAAAAAATAATTAAATTATAGCCATAAAATTGAAAAAAAGTCATATATTTCTACGAGATCAGATCTGGACAAAGACGAACAGCTGATTTCAGACAATGGGATAGGATACCAAAATATTTCTGGAATTACTATATTAAACAACGATTTCAGTTAGCAGTTGATTGTTAAACGCGAACCAGAACGAATGGTAACGTGCAGAAGGCAGATCCAAAAAATATAAAATAATTTGAACTACATTGAAAGTAATATAAAGAGTTACTGCAGAGGTTATAAACCTAAAATTAATAAAAATAACTTAACCAATTAACGAAGTGAAGAACGAGTTTTAGTTACAATATAATCAAACACCAATACACCAAGAATCATCCACCATGATGGAATAATTGAATTAATAATTCCATTGAATAACGAACTTAACCAGATTTCGAACACTGAATACGACACTAGTAATACTTCATCAAACTACCTCTTTAAGCGAAAAGGAACATTACAACAGAAGCATCCAGAGGAACTACACTATCGCAGAAGAAGATATCCACAATTACATTTGTGTGAGAGGAAAAAACCACAAGCCGGCGTAGTTGGGCGAAATCTGAAGTTGATGGCCGCCATGATTCGAAGACATCTCGCCAGCAGTACACTGCCACGATGAATCAACAGCTACGCGACGTCATACACAGCTGACTGGTTCGATTATTTCTTTTTAAATGACATTATTTTCAAATATACTTTACTTTTACGTAATAGTAATTAAGTATTAATTAATTGTAAGTATAGTATCTTGTAACTTGCCTTTCCCTGACCATTTCGACATTTCAAAGAACTCTGTTAATCAATTTTGTAATTTTATATATTTTGTTAGTTAACACAATCGACCTGTGAATTGAGTCTCAGCCGCAGCAATAGTCGATGCACATAAGATTATCGCATCACTTCTTAAATAAATGTCATGATTATTTCTAAACACGAGTTTTCCTAATGATTTGAGTAATTAAAATTAATTTATTTCATTTCTAATTTAACTTAGAAGGCAATAACTAAAGAAATCGAGAAGAAGAAGAAAAGGAGCTGAGTTAGAAGCGAATACAATTCGACCCAGCTTTGACATAATCGGATTAACACAATAGAACAAATATTTCTTTACCGAGTCTAGCAAATTAACACATGGAAAGAAATTACTATTAAAACTTCTAATTAAATAATAATTAAATAATAAAACTAATTAAACAATTAAAATATATAAATAATCTTAAAAAAAGTTAATAAATGCATAACTTGTAAATTTTTTCAAACATAAATTTTATTATGTTTTGTTCGGTCAGAATAGGTCACGCTATATTTCCAGGTGCTGAGGAATGTGAATGAATGCGCGTATGCCTGCCCACACAGATGAATCGTCACGAACGTTTTGCGAGCCCCAAAACACAGGTTTATGATACATACTCGCACCCCAGAAGATATCACGTGACTCCTGATCCGCCTATCAGAAGCAAGTAGCCACACTCAAGAAGGAGCTTTAGCCATTTTGAAAAAGTTAGGGGCCAAAGATAGGGATTGATAGGCCGACAAATACAAACAAATTGCCCAATTTCCTATTTTTAGCTGGCAGCTGTTAACAGGTCGGGAGAATACGGAAGATGCACAGGAGAGCAACATCTAAGAAAAGGGCGGTGGAGGCCGAGAAGGAAATAGATATGGAGGATAAAGAGGCGACTCCCGTGGAAGATGTGGAGTTGATATTACCTCCAGAAGAACCAACAGAACCAGCACCCCAAGGGAAACAACCTGACAAGCCGACACAAACCGGAGAAGTAAATTACCAGGAAATATTAATGACCACATTAGCACAACTCAGCCAAAAAATGGAGGAAATAAAAACCGACAATAAGGAGTCAAAGGAAGAATTAGGCCAGAAAATAGAAGAAAATAGTAAGAAGGCGGAAGAAAACAGTAAGAAGATGGAGGAGAAGATGGAAGAAATTAGTAAGAAGGCGGAAGAAAACAGTGAGAAGATGGAGGAGAAAATGGAGGAAATAAAAACTGACAATAAACAGTCGAAGGAGGAATTAAATCGGATAAGCCAGAAATTGGAAGAGACCAATAAGAAAATGGAAGAAACCAGTAAGAAAATGGAAAATGATAATCAACAGTTAAGAGAAGAATTAAGGGAGACTAACCAAGCGAAAATGAACCGGTTAGATGGAAAGATGGAAGCATTAAAGGAAGAATTGAGTCGGAAGATAGCAGAGAACAATCAAACAATCAGCAAAAAGGTAGAAGAGGAAATAACGGTGATAGAGCAAAAGATTACAAGGGCTGACGAAAGATGGAGTCAGACTGAGCGAGAAGTACAGAGTATTAAAACAGAAATAAACACCAAGGTCACCAGTATAGAAGAAACGAATAGGAAGAATTTAGAAGAAAAACTAAAAGAAACACGCGAAGAATGGGAAAGAGTGCAGAACTGATTCACAGAAAAATGTGACGGCATGTGACCAGTATAAATGGTCAAGTTCGACAAAATCAAACCGACATAGACCTTTTTCATAGTCGACCAACTAGCATCACCAGTTTTCCCAATACAGGAAATCGAGAAGGGATTAACTTCAGGCTATACAAAAACAAGCCTATGGTATTCATAGCCAGAATTGAAGAGTACTTCACAAAACACCGAGGTAACCGATGGAGCGCAAATAAGGAAGTACTAGATGAATTGTTCAAGGAGATAGCCGATAATTGGTGGATGGCGATAAGGGACGAAGTTACGGACTATCAGCAATTCAAGAGGTTGTTTAAGGCTAAATATTGGTCCGAGTCTACGCAGAACATCGCAAGAGACGACATATGTCATGGGAAGTATAACCCGTATTGGGGTAAAACGCTGACTGCATATTTCTTAGGGAAAGTGTGTGTGGCCAAACACTTAGAGCCCAAAATACCCGAAGACTGCTTCGTCAGCAAACTATCCTAACATTATGAGGAGGACATAATAAGAGCTCGCCGCAACAGTCAGATTAAAACCGTACAAGCCATGATGGAGTTGCTCGAAATGTACGAACACGAAGATTATTACCGCCAAAGTAGGAGGAGATATGAGAAACCTGAATTTAGAAATGACAACAACTATACGAATAATAATAATCAGAACGGCAATGATAATAATAATAATTATAGCTCCGCGAGCCGGGATAATGTAGGATACAATATTAATAATAATAATAATAATAATCGGAAAAATAATAATGATAATAATAATAATAACACTCAACCAAATAGAAACGGTTATTATAATAATAATAATTATGGTTCAAATGGTCAGAGGAACCCAAACCCACTTAATAACAACTACTATCGTAACAATAATAGAAATTACCCAACAGGAGGTAATAATAACCATAGGACATATAGACCTCGTGTAAATTATATCAGAGCAGAAGGTAGTGGCCAGCGGAGATACCAGCATCAGCGGAGGAGTAGGTTCTATGAGTATGAAACACCTCAAATAAACCAGGGAAGTAACCATCATAGAGGATATGAACACAGACGCAGTTCGAGCCTGGATAATCAAAGGAGACAACCAGTAAATGAAGCACAGCTAGATGACCGAATTGAACCAAACGAAGCAGTTCCAGGACTCCAGGTTGACGCTGCTATCAGCCATATCCGTAACGATACGGAACATTTAAACGAGAGGAGGCAGTAATAAACAATTACAACCCTTTACTGCTCATCTACTGGGTATGGACAAGAGTCGAGTTTTAAAAAGGAAGATCAAAAATTTACTATCATTTATAATAATTATTTAAAAGATATTCGTAAGGATTTATTAAAAGAAAACGATACAAAGGTTAACAATCAGAACAATGAAATCATTTACATAGTTGCGGAAATCGAAGGTATTTCTGCTCCAATTATGATAGACACAGGAGCCAATGTCTCGATAATTAATAACAGTGAATTAGACCGGATACAGCAGGAATGTCGCAAAACATTACCAGTATTACCCATTAATAACATAGTACTCGTAGGCGCTACTGGTCGGCAAAATAAGACGATACGAAAACAGGTATCCCTAAGTGTTACCAGTCAGGGTGTAAGTCTGGATATGGTATTTCTCATTGCAGCCGGATTACCATTTAATATCTTAATAGGGTGTGATATATTATGAAGGAACTCTGCTGTTATTGACCTGTGCAGAGAGAAGGTATCACTCTTTTCAGAAGGTTCGACCTGGGTAACCAACTTATCAAATAGCGAGATGGTAGACTCCCGACAAACTCTAAACCGCGCGAGTAAAGTGAATTATTTGTCAGATTGCTCACCAGATAACCAATCAGTATGCCAAGATACCGAAAATAAGCTGTGGGCCCAAAAGATACAAGAGATACGGGATTTCCAGTGCAATAATACAACTGAGAAATTAACTGAGAACCAAATAAACCAATTAATTGGAATATATGAAAAATATCGGGCCGCGTTTTCCGACGAGCCAGGAAAGATCAAAAACTACCAGTGTACGATCCGATTCAGGAAACCGGTGAAATTCAACCGCAAATCCTACCAGATAGCACAATCGTTGAAGGAAGCTGTACGAGCTGAAATCCAAAATATGATAAATAAAGATATAATCGAAAGCAGCGAGTCGCCATACACCAGTCCGATTGTGGCTATTCAAAAGAAAAGTGGTAAGGTCCGACTTTGCCTTGACGCACGCGAAATCAACAAAATGATAATTAATGATCGCACCTCGCCTGGGGAAACTGATGAAATATTAAAGAGATTCCACGGAACTAAATTTATTACTACATGGGATACCGTGTGTGGGTATTGGCAAGTGAAGTTGCACCCACAAAGCCGTCAATACATGGCGTTCATTTTCGGAGGACGCAACTATCAGTTTAAGAGATTGCCTTTCTGTTTAGTAAACTCAGTAGCCGTTTTTGTAGCCTGTATGGACCAAATACTCGGACAAGAAGCGCTCCAGTTTACAACTGTATATGTTGATGATCTCTTGATCACCTCAACCCATTGGGAGGAACATTGTTACCGTGTGGAGCATGTCTTAAAGAAACTAGCCGATAATAATGTTACCTTAAAGCTAGATAAATCGAAACTTATTGCCAAAGAAGTTCAATTTTTGGGTTTCAAGCTGAAAAATCAAGGAACATCACCTTTATCAGAGAAAGTAGACGCTATACAGAGATTCCCTACACCAAAAAATAGAAGGCAACTATAATCATATTTAGGCCTATGTAATTACTATAAAAAATTTCAAAATAATTATTCAGAGCTGACGGCCAAGTTTCAATATCAGTTATCCTCCAAAAATCAATGGCGATGGGGTCAAGAACAAGACGAGACGTTCAAGTCAATTAAAGATAAGTTTTTAGAGGTAGTAATGCTTAATCATCCCAATTTTAACGACCTTTCTTCCTGGACTGCGACGCTAGTAATATCAGTCTGGGATCGACGTTGTACCAAGAAGACGAAAATGGCAACCATCTATTCATTAGTTTCGCTAGCAGGACACTAGCAGGACACCAATGCGAGAAGAACTATAACGTGACAGAAAAAGAATTGCTCAGTGTATAGTCTTTGCCTGCGGGGAGTTTCGGACTTATATTCTGAGATATCCGGTGACAGTTCGTACAGATCATAAATCTATATCATTTTTAAGAAGGTGTAAGTTAAGCCACGGTAGACTGACCAGGTGGGTACTTGCCCTGCAAGAATATGATCTACAGTGGGAGTATATTCCCGGAAGTAAGAATGTTGTAGCAGACGTGTTATCAGGAGTAAATTTGGAAGAACAGACATTCGAGGGCGAGATGGAGAGCATACTGAAGATATACAATATTATCAAGGACAGATCTGATTTAGAGAAAGTGGTACGGGACATCAACATACACCAGCAGTCTGACCCGAAACTAAACAGTATAAAACTTCGTCTATCCAACCAAGATGATACCATAACCAGATTTTATTGTATGCATAATGAAGTACTATTCATTAAAACATCTCTTGATGAAGAGGTATGGAAAATAATAATCCCTGCTAAGGTTGAGAAGGAGATCATCCTAGACTATCATCTCCGATTTGGTCACATGGGGGCAATGAAAGTGATAAAGGCGTTGGAGGAAAATTACCACATAAAGAGTATAAATCGAAAGGTAAGAAACTATATTAAGACCTGCCTTATTTGTCAGTTGGTAAAGACGAACAACGAGAGAAAAGTGGGAATAATGATACCAATTACTTCACAAGAAAAGCTGGACAAGGTTTTCCTAGATGTCTGTGGGCCATTTCCCCGTAGTGGCGGACGCCATCGTTATAAATACATCATAATAATGATGGATCATTTCACCAAATTTATAAAATTATACCCGGTGAACCGAGCTACCACTTTGAAGGTTTTGGGAATGATCACCAATTACTACATTCCAGAGATAGGAAAACCTGCATCAATAATCACCGACCATGGAACTCAATTTAAGGGAAGGAGGTGGAAAAATACTTTGATCACCTTAGGTATCAAGACGTACAAAACATCTGATTACCACCCCAGTAGTAATCCTGCGGAAAGCGTGCTGCGAGAGGTCGGGAGGATATTGCGATCATACTGTCACCATCAACAAAGAAAATGGCAAGAATACTTGTCAGCCACAGAGGAATTCCTTAATTTAGCACATCACCCCGCTATAGGGATCACACCATATACAGCAATATATGAGAAACAACCTCCTCGAGAAATACAAGAAATCGTTGAATTTCCCGTAAATCATGAATATAAATTTAATCGAATGAAGTTTTACAATAAATTGGCCGAATACCAGGAACGGCGACATAAAACGTATCAAACGGCAATTAAGAAAGTGATAAACTACGAAGTCGGAGAAAAAGTATTATTGAAAAATCGGGAACTACCCAGTACCTTGGAAGGCAATACCAAAAAGTTATTACTGCTGCATACCGGATCATATATGATTATTAAAAATAATAACAACAACACTTATGTATTAAAGGATATTAATTCAAGCAAGACAAAGGGCACCTATAATCAATTGTCAATAAAAAAATATTTAGAGGAGAATTAAATACTAAATTCTTAAATTAAATAAGAACAACTTATACCAATAATGTGCATAAACTAATCTTGGAAAGGAAATATTAAAACATTTACGAATGCAAAAGGGAGTAAAAACCGCTTAAATAATATAATATTAATGAAATAATTCGGATGAAAACAAAAGCAAGATAATAATTTTTGCAGAAGAAAAAAAAACCGTAAGGACGGCTTACATGAATTATTTGAATAAACTCTTATGGAAACGAATTGTGAAGGAAAATGATTCTTAAATAACTAAATTCTAAAAATGGTAAGAACAACTTACAAGGATTATTTGAAGGAACTATTATATAAAGGAATTTTGCAAGAAAAAGGTTTAACAAAATTCAAAAGGACCGTAAGGACAACTTACAAAAATAACTTAAACGAAATAAATTTGAACGAAGAAAAACAAACAAAGAAAGAAAAACACGTAAGAACAAATTACACTAATAATTTGAACGAACTCTTATGTAAAAGAATTTTGGAATAAACGGAGTACAAATATATAAACTTTCTCAAACTCTCCAGGGTCAAAATAAATAAGAACATGTTCCAGCAGATAATGAGGAAAACCTGTATCAATAGATTGAGAACATTTTTGAGTCATTATTGCAGCCAACATTATTTTTCTTAACTTCCTTTTGGTAATTTAATTTATTATTATCCTTTTTAAACATTAGATTTTATAGTTATTTAGAAAATATAAAAATAATATGTAAAATAGTAAATCGTAAATACCTTGTTTTCATTATCAGACAATATGAAAAATGAAATGTCACTTACCTCCTCATTACATGTTATTTATTTGACTTGCTTACAAATTACAAAATCAAAAGAAACCTTAAAAAATCTAATTAACTTAACTTACTGTATTTATAAAAGGCCTATTTACTTGCTATTAATGAAAATTTCAAATAATTGAATGTCAAAATTTAGTTCAGTTTTTTTCTAATCACCTCTAATCAGTTCCACTGAAATCACCTCCTGAAGTTTGTTCATCATCTTGTATGTTTTCATCTGGTCTTAATCTGTCATAATAGGGTTGATAACACTGAGGTACATATTTGTTACACAATTTAAGGGCATCAGCTAACTTCTTTGGATTTACTGGTATTGACTGAAAATACAATCTATTGGCTAAACTCAGATCAATGTCATTATCTCTCACAGATTGTTTCTTTATAATAAATGTTTGTGTATTGATATGAAGACTATGATTAGTACTCACTGTCATATAGTGTCCTTTGTATAAGAAGATCTTATACTTAGATATAGTAAACGCTTCATCCTGTGTACTCTTCGGTTTCTTTTTGAAAAATGTTTTCAAAAGTGATTTGAAATCTTTAATCATTGGTTGTTGGACATTAATTACCTGAAATTGTTTAGAAGCATTCTCCACAAGTGAAAACTATTGTTCTGGAATGAAAATATATTCTTTTCCCTTCTTCTTATTACCAATTAACGCAAACTGACAGTCACATGGCAAAAATGAGTGTCCGCGTTCTGGGAAGTGATGATAAATCTCCTCGAACCTCTGTATTGCCAGAGCTGACAAATAGTAAACCATTGACATGTTCTTTTGTTGACCAGCGCAGTTGTCACTAAAAAGATATAATTTTTTCACAGTTGCTGGAATGAAGTTCTTAATATAATGATCAAGAAAAGATATAGTTTCATTGGCACCTTTCTTACATTCTAACTCATCAAACATATACATCTTAGACTTTCCTGATGCACCAGAATAGTAGCATTGGTTGAAAACCCATAATTGTCTTGAATAAAATTTATCACCTTCAGGAACCACAGGCAGGGGTAAGTTCTGCTGATAATCAAAGCACACCACTTCTACAGATGGGTCATTACGTGCAGTCTTACTTTTTTCATCCAGATCAAGAAAAAAAATATCCGCTTTGATAATGTGAAGCTTTTTCTTCAAAATAAGTGCATTCTTCTTTTCATTATCTATTTCATCATCAATGTTTTTTTTTTTGAGAACACCACAAACTGCACAAGCATCAACACGTGAGCGGCCAAATCGAAAGTTATACTGTGTATTGAAAATATTGTTATAATATTCGTAGTTCACTATAGGTTTCACAATTTTTTCACCTTACTTCATCTTCATGTATGTGTCTGGTTCATATTTTTGTAAGTACAGCTTATGCATTAATGCTACATTCAAATCCGGTGATAAAGTTTTTCGAAAGGAATCACGCCTTGAGTAGTGAGATTCTCTTGCGGGGAAGCTCTCAATGTGAACTTTTATTTGAGCTATAATATTTTCAGGCATACTTTTATTACGGGAGGCAGGATGTAATCCACGCTTGTCTTTAGGCGGAGTATCATGCAATGTTTTATGGCTTGCAATGCGTTCAAGTCTTGATTTAGTTATACCATGTAATCCACACATGGCACTTTTACACACCTTAACGTTTTCCATGCGATCGTATGTAATACTAAAAAGTTACTTTTTTTCTATCCTTCATTTGTTCTAAATCAAGACAGACACTTGAATTTTTTTAAAATATTCTTCTTACAGCATCTAGTTTTCTACGTCTAATAATAGGAAATGTCTTTATTAGGCCAAATAAGTCTTGTATGTTTTTGTTTTCCAGTTCATTAAAAGTATTAACAATTTTCGTTTTTTCTTCAGCAGAAAAATTCATTGTACATTATGGGAACAGTTACAGTCCTTATAAATACGTTTTGGAATTAAATTACCTTTTTCATTAATGTACACTTCACCCCTGTTTCTTTTATGTTTTCTTGAAACTTGTTTCCATGTTTCTTTTTTCTTGATTCTTTTTTTCATTTTCATAGACGGCCCACCTACATCATTTAGGCTATCTTCATCAGTTATACTATTTTCATCACTTGGTTTATATTCTTCGTCTTGACCACTATCATTATTGTCACTTATGACATAAAAATCACTCATTTTATTCACTATTTTCAAATAAATAAAAATACTAAAAAAGCACACACAATCTTGCCTATGTTCTCGTATCAATAATAACCTCACAAACATAATTCAGTTCTACAAATCTGCTGAGAATGGAGAGCAGGTATAAACCGCCACTGCCATGTAGATATCTGGTTCTCATTCTCAATGGTGTTGCACATAGCTGGTTTTCATTCTCAACTAGTCAACACTTTTAAGTAATAAGGTATGAGCCACAAACTTCAGCGACATCTATTGGTTGAATGAAAAACTACTTTTACATGGTTTTCATACCAAACTGTAGAGCTTTTAAGAGAGAATCATAATCAGACATAAACCCGTTTTTGAATAAAGTGGTCAATATCTGGTTTACATTCTCATGCCTTCAATTACAGTTTACGGTTCATTAGATTTCATTTATTCAAACATGCTGAATTAAACAGAAACGATTTAATAATCACTACAGTACGATGAAAGGATACTAAATAGTTACTCAGTATAGACAAACAAACAAGTATGTGGAGAAAGGAATTAATATTTCAATTCATTTAGCTCAACTAATCAGTAAATTACTCTGCTGTTTGTAACAAAACCGGTGCCCGTCTTATATCCAGTCACATTTGTAGGAAACATTTGTTATATCTGTTTATTCAAAACTAATTGAGAGTAACTGTTGCCTTAAATACGTTTCTACACTTAATGAAGCCAACTTAAATTGTCTAATTGGAACAAGCATGTCTAAAAAAAAATAAATGATTGTTATTTCTTTTAAACTTTTGAAATATAAAAAGCTTTATCCTGGCAATCTGAATAAAAATAATGACTCTAAATAGTTGTTTAATGAATGTTTCTTTTACAAATTTTGTTTCCAGGTTGGTTACATTATGTTACCTCTGTATAATCAGACTAAATATAAACTCGCGCGCGTAAACACACACTCACCCACAAAAAATATTAATATTTCATGTAATTATAGTTATGAAAGTTATTATTTGACTTTTATTTACGTAAACACAAACCGATTTGGTGTCTATTAGACATCTTTCACTTTTGTGTAATTTCTGCAATACATATAGGCTATAACTTTTCCGTTCTTAGTTCATTCCCAATGTAAACTAACAAGCGTACTCTGTACCTCTGTATGTAAATATATATTCAGAGTACTTCTGAAACGCTATTTTCTACTGAATTTAAAAGCGTCTTATTGACCAAAGCAGAAAAGACAGGGTAGTATAACGTTGGTATTATGTAAACAGATGTGAACTTTTTATATCACTGACCAAAACAGAATTTGTGTCACAGAGCGACAATGGAAGGTTTTATATCATCAGTTAATTGTTTTTTTATTCATTGTTTAAACAATTGAAACCAGAAGGGAAAATTGTAATATAATTTATTACAAACGAATATAGAAGGAACGGTAGTTAACTACAAATGTACCGTTTATTATCAGTTGCTCTCAGAGAATAACTCGATTGTGACTCGATTCCTTCCGTATCTGTCTCGGACTTGAGTCACTACTGTCCACCGTATTAATGATAAGAATATCCGCAACAATATAGTGTCGTCGAGTTTCCATAGCTTATCTAGTTTGATTACATGCTCCAAATAATACCATTCAGCTTATATGTTATGTTGGGATGGGCAACATATCCGTTCAACTGGCTTTATTAATTCAATAGGGTTCACAATACAATGATAAGGAGGAAGTCTTCAAACTGTATGCCCCCAGTTTTCTGCAATATCATCTACTACGAACATATTTGTGTCAAAATAAACATATTACACCTTAAAATGTGTTGAACGTTTTTGTTTTGTAATCGAATATCTAACATTTCTACATATAAGTAAGTGGGTATTCATTACTTTGATGATAGAAAGCCAGAGAAATGTAAAGAGTTAGAGAGCGGAAAAGGGAAGTCAGTGTTCGCACACCAGGCATATATTAAATTTCTTTGCTTCTGAAAGGAGACAACAATTTTTTAATATGTCTTGTAACATTTTGCATGGTAGTTTTCTAAAAACACTATCTAACGCTTTTATCTTTCTGCGTACTCGTAAAACAACCCTAAGAAAAACGTCACAAGAAAACCGTATAGACTCTAAGGAATCTGTTTATGAATATATTAACTAATGCAGTTGAAATGGGTTAAAGAGGTGATAAGGACTAAAAGTAGAAGACATAGAAAAAGTTAAAAAATGCTTTTGTATGTTGTTATGAAATTCCTTTTATAAGTTACGATAAATTGAATACTTCTGAATGTATATTTTTGATGGAAACCGACGTTACACATTTTTATTACTCAAGAACAATCTTTCATGTTTTTATGATTGTATTAGAGTGTCTGTTTTCTATTATAGTCTTTTATTGCCATGTTTCTGTCCAAAACACGCTATGCTGTCGTAACAACTAATTTATTAATGTGCCTTCCCAATCACTAACTTTGAACACAATAACTAACAGTAATTGTCGATTTTGTTATACACATATAATATTAGAGAATATATTAATAGTTATATACGTAGAATAACATTAAGTTTTGATATTAAAGAAATCGATAATTGGCTGCTAACTTAAGTTTATGATGGTCATCCATCACTTCAGAACACCTGATAGTTTAAAATCTCTGTGTGTAAAATGAAAAGTTCTCAATCTTTCACATTCTACCCCCATCTTCTTTAACGGTTATATGAATTCACCCCCCCCCATTTCACCTTATAATTTGTGTAAATGTGTGTGTCAACGTGAGTGAGCAAACACAAAATGATAGGTATTGACGAGACACATTAAATGAATTTTCAGTGTGGTTTTTAATCGATTGTATCTTATACACATGTTGATTGTATAAGTTCAATTATATAAAAAAAAAACTAGAGACAGTTTTAAATATAATACCTTCTGAAACTTGAAAAGAACTCCTTACTGTGTTATAAATAAAAGTATTGAAACTGACACTTTATTATATCTTAAGAAACTAAAGAGCTGCCTTTCTATGTTAAATTTTCATTATTGATTCTGCGTTGTTACAAGCTTTTGACACCCCACACGGAGGTCACATCCAAATTGAGAACCCTTATGTTAGCGTATGTTGAATACGTTCTAACTATCTTCAAGGGCAGACAGAGCTTTGACAAGTAGTTACTTTTCTTGTTAATACACGTAATTTAACGCAAATATTGCAACGTGTCTTCCATATATATTTACACATTTCAGGTACTTATGTAGTTCTTTAAAGACAAAAATAGATCGGCAATTATGAACTGATAATAAATACAATGCTGTATAAATGCTTCCAAGTGAAACAAAGAAGAAAAAATTTGTATGATTTTACTTGGGATCACGTTGTCTCAAAGTTTTCGAAGGTCAATTTGATCAGAGTTATTATAGTTTTTGAAGACTTGCTGCGTTAGACGACTAACTAATGCGACAGTACAACCAGTTACAGTACTGTGCATTGCCAAAATAATTTAAATAAATAATAAAAATAAATAAATAAATATTGATTGATAAACATGATTCAGATTGCAAGCTGGATTGTTTAAAATATAGGGAACGCACCGTTCAGGCACGTACACGCATATCTGGCCCACTTGTCGCTAGCGTTGTGTACAGTGAATATCAAGACATACTTAAATAGAACTTGTCTCAGAACTCCATTGAGTTAAACGATATGAGATTCTTTAGTCTTATATATTATCCAAAAAATGTTAATTTGTTTGTTTAAAAACAAGAATATACCAGTAAGGATCGTCTTATGCTTTAATTGAGCGTTCTTGTTTACAAGAAAATTTAATAAAAAAATGATAAATTTAATTTGCCAGACTTAATGAGCATTGCTTAGTTAAAAGGAAAACCGATACCAATGGTGTCCAAAAACAGAGACTGAAAGTAGGTGTTCTGTGCAAGACATAATCCACACTAGCTCAACCTAAATCAGTCGAGGTGTTATGTTTGAATTTTAAAATAATGTGTGGCTTGTTTTGACCTAAGAAAATTTGTCTCCTTCATCTTCTGTCAAGGGTCAGGCAAAGCATCATCCTTCCCGATCTCCTCCACCGATACACTATTCTAACAAGGTCTCCCCAAATCCCTTTTATCTTTCGGTGCGTAATACAAACTCTGTCATAAGCCGTGCCTGTCCCAGTGTAAATTTTCATCTCATAGCGTTGTCACTGAAAGTGTAGTTTTAGATCTTCCTTACATACACCACAAGAACACACGATTTCAACTAAACGTTTGTGCAGAACAAGTGCCAGGACCATACAATAATAAAGACGTAAGCCCATATCTCATAAAAACTCATCTGTGTCTCTCTACGTTTTATCTTAGGTATACCGTCTATCCTACGTCCTACGTTTTATCATCTAATAGTCCCGTAAAATGCCTAAAACCTGTTAAGGGTTTGTTCAGCGCTTTGACCAAATTTACGAGTAACAGCACAGCTTAACAGCATGAAAATAATAAGTGTAAAAATATTATGGTTGAATTACTGTTTTTCACTATAATGAGTTTTACCTCTAAATACTATCACATTCTGATAGAAATTTAAAGCTTGTAGTGCGCTGTAGGCTATGTTGGTTGGAAGCGTACTTGTTGCCTTAGCACCTTCCGGCAGTAATCTGCATAAAGTATTCTATTTAAGGTTGTAGTAGCGTTACCTTAGATGATTTTTATCGCAACCTTTTTCCAGTTCGTTACCAAGTTGTTTACATAGACACTGAATAATCTTATAATGGTTAGACTACGTCGAAATACTTTCTGAAACAGGGTTTTGAACACAATGGGAGGTATCGGAAAATGTTCCGTTTACCGAGCTTAGTGGATGTTATAAGTATTAGAAACAGATTATAGTTGTCAACAATCGATGACAAAAGTAAATATTTGTTAATGATAACTTATTATAGTTAATGCTGATATTAATATTACTATGAACAAACGTCTTTATTAAAATTCACGTATTGATGGCGGAATATATTATAAGGGTAAACACAGCGCCCCGATGCTGCCAAGCGTTCCAACAAATAATAATAATAATAATAATAATATGTTTCAGTTTGTTTGCAAACCACTCAGAATGTGTAAAAACAAATGTAAAACTAGTGAGTGGTAGTATGTAAAGAAAATAATTTTAATGCATAAGTGTACAATATAGTTAAAGTCGCCATTCTATGTTTTTGCAGGATCGCATTAAAATACATGAGTACAAGAAGCAACAATAATCATTGTAATTAATTACAGAAATACTTATACATAGGCCTAAGTAGCTTAGAGTAACAAGTACCGTTTGTACATATTAAGATTACGGAGCCATAAGGTAGACTACATTAAAGCTCTACAGATCGAAATTGAAACAAACAAGTTTGTTACATGAAAAAGTACTATGCAAAAATAAATGTTTACAAAAACATGAAACTTCACGGAAGGATAATAATTTTCTTATAAAGGCATTCATCTGTTTCGGGTACCGTACCTCATTGCCCGGTACGTGCATGCACATTACGTCTGAAAGTAATTAATCATTATAGTCATTAAAAACATTTGTGATTGAAACGTTAAAAACCATTGTGAACAAGCATGAACCTACGTACCAGTGAATTCAATGGATATAACAGAGGATTAAACAGATTGTGATCATTTAAGTTATTAAAAACCTTTATGATTAAAACAAAAAAATCATGAAACGAGGTAATATATAAAAGTAAAGTCAACCAGTATAATACAGGCTGAAATTCAACCAGTGTAGTCAAATAAAGCTGGCGGATTACTTTAAACCAAGAAAGACCAAGAGAATATTTGGGCAAATTAATCAATTCATGAAACTTAGGGAAAAGATAAAAACAAAACTCAACTGAAAGGAAACAAGTAGGAAGGAAAAGAAAGAAAAGATATCAAGTTTTAATTTCATGATTAGTCTTTATTTTATAACTAAGTAAATGCTGTATAGCAAAAGGTTTTGACATATAAATGACGTCAGTCTGCCTAGTAATGTTCGGGCACTGGAGAGTTTTATATAAGTAGCTTGATCGATCTTATTCCCTTTTGTCAACGTTTATCTTTGTATACTTCTTTACAAAGAGAAACATGTAACCCGGACTTAAGAAAAGAGGCTTTATTTAGAGAAACGATTTGTGTGTGTGTGTGTGCGCGCGCGCGCGCGCGGCCGTTTGAATGTGCAAGGTTGCGTACTACTCTGAAAGTTTGTTATGTTGCTAACAAATGTGTCTGGAATTCGTTTAAAGGAATTCAACTTCCTTTGTTTGGTGTAATTTAAGAAGAGTTGGGTCACGTAGCCTAACTGGCTAACAGGAGTAAATTCAATAAAATCGCTTAGCAACAACGGCACGCGCCGAGGAGACCATGGAACGTGTTACTTATTTGGTATCCTATGCTAGTAGGCATCTTATGTCTGTCTATGACATTTGCCGACTCTTCTTCCCCCTGTCCTTCTTTCTTCATATCCTTCTTTTTCTCTAATTCCGACAAGTAATTTAATTTGTACCTCTTTAGTTGTATTTATTTTTTGTTTCTACGTCCTGCAAAACGTAGGGGTGTGGTAATATAATTGACAACGTACAAAACATTGACACTCTCCTTACATTACATACTATCTGTCTACAGTTTAGTGGCAACATCGTAAATGCCGGCGTACAAGTTGACCCGAATTATTAGTCAGACGTAGATTAGGTCACGTTTTATTGAAGTGCAATCGATATACAAGTCGCTCACAATATACGTTGCTGAGAGTAGCCTACTGTCGCAGTTTGCGTCTGGTGTTGAAGTTATTTTAAAATTGCACTTCCTATTTCGTTATTACAAGTTAGTTTTTGTAGAGTTAGTGGTAATTTTGTTAGTAATGAGTACTATAAAACGTATCGCGTCTGATGTTTATTTTTAGTTAAAAGTTATAAATATTGGAAATAGTATAAACACAGAGCGGTATAAAAGTTTGGTGCAAATAAAATCATGCTTGTACTTAGGAAAGCAGTTTGAAAAATAACGATATATCTTAATCTTCAAAACCAACTAGCAGGTTCTTTAGTACACATTTTAGGCCCATTAGTCTTCAGTCTATTAATAGGCTCATGCAAGAGGTAGTCCATAACAACTGAAAACTACATAGCAAGAAGCGTTGCTACAGCTGTTTGTGAAACAACTTTACCTAACTGTATATTTAAAAAAAATAAATGAATCGAATTAGCCAAACGACAGAAATCATTAATTTTTCTAGTTTTATTTACAATTTTCGGAAACAATACGAGTATGAGAAAGCCAGAATTTTAAAAACATGTTTTGTAATGGAACTGTAAACTTAACAATGGATAATTGAGTATAAAGAACCCTGCGTTTTAAATATAATTTTGGAAATGAATCCTGTGTTCAAGCTTAGGAAGATGTACGGTAAGATAGGAACAGCGTGAAATAATTTTAAAGTGTGGCACTCTTAGTATTACAGATTCGTCGAAAGAGAACCTATTTTGAAAATAACAAAGGAAAAGAAGCGATAATGATGACGCAAAGAAGATGATGAATAGTGGGTATGGTAACCACATGGCGACGTAGGATTAGACAGTTGAGAATCCGAAACAACGGCTCTGTTTACAAGCGGTGATTTTATTGTGAAAATATAAGCCTATATAATGAATACGAAGTGAGCAATTCCTTTACTTTTATAATAAACCGTATAACCTAACTGCAGTTACATAAAATATCAAAGCAAAAATCATATACAGTATATTTTATTTTCGTTAAAAATTGGTTTATAGTATTGCAACCTGTGTTTTAATACAAAAAACTGTAGCTTATAATAAGATACATTGACTTGTCCTCCATTGTATAAGTTGACAGTTATTTTTAATTGCGTTTCGGCATATGCATGTTTAAGTACTCGCAACGGTGATGTACGAAAAATTTACTAGCCTTTATCCCGTAAACCTGAGGTTTTATACATAGCTTATTATTTTTTTCTAGTTCATCCTTTTTATGTAACGACTTTTACTCTTTTAAATAAAGCCACATTTTATACGTACGTACAGAATGTAACGTAAAATGTGTTCTCATTATACACGTTTGAAATCTACCCTTCAATCTAACAAGAAATTTTCCTATAGCGTAAGTCTATAAACGACTCGTTTTCTATCTGGCCACCTTTTTGTGATTTTTCAGGAAATTTTGTACCTCAAGATAAAATTAAGACATGTTAATGAAATTTGGTGCACATTTTACATCAATGTTCCTTATTAAATAAATTAATGAATTTACCTAAAGATATTTCTTTCCTTATTAGGAACATATTTCGAGAACCCCTGTGTTCTCATCCTCAGCCTTCATGATTTTGCGTCTGGTTAAGTATTTGTGTGTTGGCTGGACGCTATTTTGGTTTCTTGTTGGTCTCTGGTATTTTAAAGTGGTATATTGTGTGTGATTGTGGTGTATGTATTAGTATTTTATGAATTTTCGATTTCAGTGCTTTGAAAATTGTGTCAATACAATTTTGTATTGAATTATTGTTTGAAAATGCAAAACATGACACAATTTTCAAAGCACTCAACATCGAAAATACACAAAATACTAATACATACACCACAATCACACACAATAATACCACTTTAAAATACCAGAGACCAACAAGAAATCAAAATAGCGTCCAGCCAACACACAAATATTTCACCAGACGCAAGATCACGAAGGCTGAGGATGAGAACACAGGGGTTCTCGAAACATGTTCCTAATAAGGAGAGAAATATCTTGAGGTAAATTCATTATAAAAATTAAATATAATATATACATCAGGAAACGGACTGTAGCAAAAAGTGTTTGAATAAATAAATTAAATATAGTCATTTTAAAATTTTAATTTTAAATTGGCGGCCATTATAATTATTTGAAAATTTTGATTTATCAAAGTATGGTTTATTATGAACACGACATCTTGTTTGTACAAATTTTCAAAAAGTAACCGAGTTATTGGAGAAAACACAGTATCCATAAATTCTGGCTAGTCAATTTGTTTGAGGTTGAGTTCGATTCCTCAAGTATAGGAAAAATTTATTACTATTTTTTTCAAGCTAACTCGGTAAGAGTTGTCTGTAATCAAGTAAACGTTCGATTTTCAAAGACGTTAATAAAGTTTAACAAATTTAGGTACAACTATTTACATATTATATTAAAAAAAAGAATTAAAATAATTTGGAATTAACAGAAAATTAAAGTGACATGTTTCGATTTGTAAATCATCACTTTGCTTTGTTCATTCATAACACGTGTAGTTAAACTAATTAATATCGACAAATACTTTTCTTAAGGACAGTTCTTAAAACCATTTGCTTTTGTTTCTTTACTTAGTGTTTATCCTGTAATTGTCGAGAACGGCTAATTACAGTTTTGTTGCAATGTCGAATATGCGACTCGTGTATGAAGTTTCAAACTGAAATTGGAAGTACATATGGCGACTTCAAAATAAATATTGGTGATTTATTGCGGAACGCTTTCCCAATCAAAAATTTACAAATAAGAAAATGTGTGTGAGGCTCCATAATCTACTAGCAGACTGAATATTTTGTTCCCCGAAGCGTTGATGGAAAGTAACCTTTTATAAGAAAAAGGAATGAGTATTCAAGAGAATTGGATAATATCCTAAAGTGAGTAGAAAGAGAATTCCTATGGTGGAATGTGTGGATCACAGGACTGTATTCAGCACTTTCAAAAGCCAACACTTAAAACCTTACCATCTACAAAGGCTACAATCCCTTGAAGATATTGACTGTGAATACAAAGGGAATTTCGTTTACTTTGCTACACAAAATTGCAATTGAACAGCACTTATTTGGTCTCTGCAGTGTGCACTTACGAAATACGTTTACACGATATGTAAATAATAATACGCGTAACAATCATTCGTGAGGGGTGAGGGCAGATGAAAACCCTCACCTTCTATTCGAGTATTGATTTCAGCTGTTTTTTTTTCTGTCAATGTCTGGACAGATATAAGCGGTGGCTTCTTGATTAGTCCTGTTTTTCCTGATGCCAACATTTAATGGCCAAATATATCTTAGGTTTCTACAAAATATTTTATCAAACTACATAGTTGAAGTTTCACTAGCCACAAGGAATCAAATTGTTTTTGTACATAACGGTGCTTGAGCACACTAGTGACATTTTGCTTCGCTTTTTAGATACACTTTATGGCAAAATGTGGAATGGCGGTGGCCTGCTAAATCATTTAAATGTTTACTTATGGAAACGCCTTAAAACCACAGTATACTCAATTGTAGTTCAAAATATGAGGATCTACAGCACAGTATTCTCTTAAATACGCCAGGAGTTTCGAGCAAATGAAGACACACATTTTTGGATTGTTGACTATACATTTGTATTCAAAACAATGGAGGAAACTTTGAACATTTATTTTGAATGCTTATATGGTGGAAATATTTTTTTTTCATTTCACTCTTCATAATTAGCACAAGACCCTATTCACGGTAAACACTCTATTTATTCTAAAACAGTAGGCTGTTTTCCACCATAACTTGTTTATTTGTAATTGGATTTGATTAAACAAGTTGTAGTTATCTTTACAGTAACCTGTTAAGTAATTTACTTATTAAATCATAATTGGATAAAATTGACAGAGATAATAGGGTTCCAAAAACTTAAGGTGGCTGCCAGATTAAAATTTAAGTTCAGAAAGTATACCTCATTCTTATGTAATGAAGTACACGAATGACACGTGTATCAAATTTTTTTGAGATACTCCAAACTTTCAAGTTTTTATTAGAAACGCAAAAAGGTGGCCAAATAAAAAATGAGGTGTTCCTGGTTCTAAATGCAGGGAAGGTTTTTCTTACATTGATGCGTATATTCCAAATATATATAAGTAAAAACCTTTTACTTTACGGGCTACAAACATATTCTTATTGACACAAATCCTGACTGACTAATTTGAATTAAAGAATTACTAATTATATATTTCCATGACTTTAAGTCCTTGACAGCATTAAAACACAGTGCGCATTAAGTTTTCGAAGTCCCTTATATAGGAAAATAAAATCAACATAAACAGTGGACTATACATTTGTAACTCAAAACAAATCCCCTAGAGGAATAAAAAACAATTTAATCAAACAGTTGTTACGTATCAATTTGTTTTCTTAACAAGTAAACCAACACTTTTCTGTTTGTTTGTTCGGAAGTTATGAAATTAATCTTTTTACTGATACTGAGTTTCAAGTTACTGTTACATTTAAATTTGTTTGTTTCCATCACTTTATTTTAACCGTCCGCCTCAGCACTTCATTATTATTTTTACTGATATTTAATTTTACAATTTTCTACAAAACAGTTAATTTTTATAATGAAGTCTTGGTGCTAGTAACCTAGTGCTTGCCTCAGTGCCAGTCTTGATTTTCAGCCGGAAACTTAACGTTGAATAAAACCTCTTGGAGCAGAATAGTAACTCAATCAACAAAGTTCAGGTTACGTAAGACCTTAATTAGACAAGTCGTTACTTGCGTCGGTAAAATCTAGACCCTTAGTACGTCGGTAATGGAGTTGCTGGATTCGAAACAAAATTGTTTAGGAGGATTGCAACCCTATTTTGCGGAAATTGGATATGGCGGCGGATAAAAAATTCAAGAAGAAAATTGTATGCAGCACGTGATGAACTCAGGATTACCTCTTTCATTAAAATACAAAGTTTGTAATCTGTGGGTTATGTCCTGAAAATGGAAGATAGCTGGACAGTCAAAAAACTGTACAAAGTTTCTCCTGGTGGAGTGTTGTCTAGAGGACGACCTGGGAGTCGCTGGACATACAACGTTTTGTGTCGTCTCAAGCAGCTAAGGAAAAACGTCTCCCTTGTTCAGGACTCACGTGGATGAACGGCAGTGGTTGAAGAAGCCAAAGGCGGCTACATACGTCTATTTTGCCAATAAAGAAGAATAGGAGAACGTAGTAACCTTTGGTCTTCAGGTCTATGCATCATTTTGTGTAAAAGCGTTTATGGAACTTTTTAAACTTCCAGATTACTGACCACATCAACACCTGAAGTTAACTGTTCCTTAAAATTAATTTGCTCTGTATTTTCTTAAAAATACATTACTACTAAAATAGGTTGATCTAACTTCCACATTCTGTAAAATATAAAAGTTTTGCATACAACAGGCTGTTGAAACTAATTGACAAACCATTTTGTTTTTGTTAGTACAAGTACAAACCATACAATACCAGTGCTTGTTGGTTGTTCTAGTTTCCACTCATACGGTTTTCTGTCAATTAGAGTTATTTCAGTTTCCGTACAGTTTTATTATTAAGAATTTAGGAATATTTTTTGCAGCTTTAACGATATTTTTTGACCTCTCCAATATCATCCTTCTGTTTTGTGTGCTACCTGCCATAACATTAAGTCATTTTTCGTGTGTGTTTTTTAACTGCAATTGATTAGTTATTTCTCTGTATGCTTCTCTCGTTATTTAGTGTTCAGTCACTAAATTTTAATAACAAGATAAACAATTTTTATTTTTAATGTTACCATGCACCACGCCAGTCTTTCTCAGGTCTATTTTATCAGAAAGTCATTTAAGAAGTGAATGACTTTATTGCACAAAAAAGCGGTTCAATTATACAGCTTCCTACTATTTAGTACACTTGACCTTCCGTACCTATCGCTTCTAATCATTACTCTTTAAAACAAGATAGCAATTATTTTCAGTTTTGATAATATTCATGTTTCTTTGTCCTTTTCTGCTCCACATAATATACAGTAGCATTCGTCATGATAGAGAATTACAAAAGGCCATGTTATGTCGGCGTGAATTATTAAATATTTTTAGACTGCTTCCTAATTATTGAGAGTGGAAAACATGTTTCGTTTCAATTATAGTAAAATATAAGAAATGTATTGTTATTTTCTATATATTATATTATTAACAGTTTACAATCACAATAATAACTTTTTATAACGTCTCCCTTGTCAAGACATTACAAAAATCGGGAACCAGTTCAAATTGTTACCTGTTAATTAAACTAGCTGCCGTTGTTAGTAAACTTACCAACAAATTATAATAAATTATATATCAGGAATTAGTCAAGGATTGCATAAATTTATTCACTCGCTGGGTGTTAGCGAAAACATCTCTTTGTAGTCATATTTATATCTCATACTTTACTTTACTTTTAAAAGAAAGATTCTAATAAATTCAGCATTAAATATTCTTTAAATTTTTACTTCTTATTCTTTTCATCTCAAAACCATTTAGCTAGGTATTATTTCAAGTACCACGGATCCGGGTCTCAACTTTGCAATATTTTAATTTATCACAACTTCAACCAAATTATTTGAAGAATAGTTTGGTGTAAATTTTAGAATTACTTTACGTCTAAACATCGTAATGTTACTACTATATCATTACAGAGATTACAAATATTTATATGTTAATCTTTAAGTTATCAAAAGCTCTTTACAGTTCTTTTGTTACTTTTTGTTCAAACAAATTATCACAAAAGTTTTGATTTAATATCACCTGAATAGAATACGAGTTTGCTGTGGGGTCCGTGATGGTCTTTTTCAGTCGTCTTCTTGGGTGTGATACAATGTTCCTCTTGATGCTCCATTTGGTTGACTGTTTCCGAAAGGTAGTCTAGTTCATGACGATTGGATTCTGGTACTAGAAGTTCATACGGCAGTTGTTGTAATTTTCTTCTTCTGGAGTCGGTTGTTCACATTTACATTTTAATAGTTCTTATTTAAGCAGCACTAAAATATGGTAAGGAACATATCTTACCACTTACTGTTCGTTAAGAGATGTGTCGGCTAAATTCTTTTTTTTTTTATATTACATATTACCCATATTTCTTCACGCACTACATTACTATTTTATTATTATTTCCCAACCCTACATTGGGTTAAATCAAAATAACTACTAACGTGATTGTATAGTTTTTGAGCGGTATACACCTACGTGTAACTTGACCACACATTTGCGACATCCTTACATGTCGAAGTTTCTCCGGCGAATGGGGCATTGTTTAGCGGCGAGGAGTCTGTAAGCTGGCGCGGTTTTACGCGCTGAGAAAGTAGTTCGTTCCTTTAGTAGTATTAATTATTCATTAATTAACTAGTAATATTTAATGCTACCTTTTGGTTATGAGTTAGGAATTTCCCTATTTATTAGTACGTCTTTTATTTAATTAACGGAATTATTATTTTTCGCTTAATAATATCGTACTTTGCATGTTCGTACTGGACAATTTGCACGTTGATACAGGAATCTAGGTACAGATAAGGGGTGGATAATACTCTTACTTGTTATAAGAACAAAAATTTAATTTGTGCTATTTAAACAATTTTTTAAATCGTCACATCCTCCTGCACTTAACGATGAAGACGGGGTGACGGGGTAAAAATGAAAACTACAGTGGTATCTTTTCTTTCGTGAAGTTCCCTTTCTCTCGTTTCTTAACTACCACCTTAATATTATTTACATATAAAGAAATATTATTTATTTATTTATTTATTTATTACTCTTAGTTTCCGTAACTTCACAATATCGTGGCCCGACTGATTACGTTTGCATACTCTAACTATATCAGTTAGCTTTCTGCACTTTGTTTAACCCTTGTAAAGAACTTTGTTTAACCCTTGTAAAGAACTTTCTTTAACCCTTGTAAAGAACTTTCTTTAACCCTTGTAAAGAACTTTTCCAGTGCGGCGCCATTGTGACTGTTTTACGTATTTATCCCTATATCTCTTAATTCTACTAAAGTAATCTAAAGTTGATCCCATACTCAACCTTAGATCCTTTCTTAATACTAATGTCTTATTCTACTTAGACAAGCGGAATTTCACGAAGGGGAATCTTTATTTACTTTTAAACAATCAGCTTTTACAATGCAAGAGAGGTCAGACACTTTACACTAGACGCATTGTATTATAAACAGGGAGGTTTGCTATAATATTCAACATGATTATCCCCTGCACGAACGAGTTTGTCTATTACTGGCAAGCTGGGGAATTATTTTGAACAGGCCATGACCGGGCGTTTACACGATTCAAATATACTTTTATTATTATTTTCTCTTTACTTATTTTACTACTACACTTTACACTTTTATTACACATTATTTTTATTTAAGATACTATTCAGCTTTTTATTTAAAGGACTTATTATTTATTTTATATCAAACACTTATGAAATTTGAATTCATTTAAACACACACATATATATCTAATATTACACATAGAATCTTATACTAATTAATCAAATTAAAATTTTCTCACAGCAATTCAATTTTCTGTACTGTTAGATATTATCAGTCAAAACAAAACGATAATATCATTTCATAGTGGAGAGAAATTTCACACACGAAGAGTTCATTGCTTTTACAATAGCACAAAGGGTCAGCTGTTTGGGGGAGTCTTATTGTTTGCATAGGGTGGTTTAACAAAATAGGATGACTCAGACAATTCTAAACACGATTATTTCCTGTTCTGAACTGTCTGTTATGTCCGCGAGGGAAGGATTGTATGGGATGCTCTATACGTACAAAGGGGAGAGTTTACATTTCTCGACACGTATTTAACATGAAACAGCCTGTCAATACCGACAGGTTTAAAATGGAATATTTACCAGCAATGACTTGTTTATTACGGCAATGTCCCAATACTAATATTATTGTTTCTTAATTAAAACCTTACTTATTTATTTGTTCACGATTTCAGAGTGAATAAATTTATATATTCTACAAAGTTACTGTTAATAAATTATCACAATGTACACAATTTTTTAGACAAAATAGTGGCGCAATTTTATATGTGACACTCTGTAAACAATTAACTTTTTTTTTTACAAGACAGCAGAGTGGCGCAATTTTATTACCGTAAAAGCTTGTCAAGACATTACAAAAATCGGGAACCAGTTCAATTGTTACCTGTTAATTAAACTAGCTGCCGTTGTTAGTAAACTTTACTTACCAACAAATTATAACAAATTGTATATTAGGAATTAGTCAAGGATTGCATAAATTTATTCACTCGCTGGGTGTTAGCGAAAACATCTCTTTATTGTCATATTTATATCTCATACTTTACTTTACTTTTAAAAGAAAGATTCTAATAAATTCTGCATTAAATATTCTTTAAATTTTTAGTTCTTATTTTTTTCATCTCAAAACCATTCAGCTAGGTATTATTTCAAGTACCACGGATCCGGGTCTCAACTTTGCAATATTTTAATTTATCACAACTTCAACCAAATTATTTGAAGAATAGTTTGGTGTAAATTTTAGAATTACTTTACGTCTAAACATCGTAATCTTACTACTATATCATTACAGAGATTACAAATATTTATATGTTAATCTTTAAGTTATCAAAAGCTCTTTACAGTTCTTTTGTTACTTTTTGTTCAAACAAATTATCACAAAAGTTTTGATTTAATATCACCTGAATAGAATACGAGTTTGCTGTGGGGTCCGTGATGGCCTTTTTCAGTCGTCTTCTTGGGTGTGATACATTGTTCCTCTTGATGCTCCATTTGGTTGATTGTTTCCGAAAGGTAGTCTAGTTCATGACGATTGGATTCTGGTACTAGAAGTTCATACGGCAGTTGTTGTAATTTTCTTCTTCTGGAGTCGGTTGTTCACATTTTACATTTTGATAGTTCTTATTTAAGCAGCACTAAAATATGGTAAGGAACATATCTTACCACTTGCTGTTTGTTAAGAGATGTGTCGGCTAAATTCTTTTTTTTTTTATATTACATATTACCCATATTTCTTCACGCACTACATTACTATTTTTATTATTATTTCCCAACGCTACATTGGGTTAAATCAAAATAACTACTAACGTGATTGTATAGTTTTTGAGCGGTATACACCTACGTGTAACTTGACCACACATTTGCGACATCCTTACATGTCGAAGTTTCTCCGGCGAATGGGGCATTGTTTAGCGGCGAGGAGTCTGTAAGCTGGCGCGGTTTTACGCGCTGAGAAAGTAGTTCGTTCCTTTAGTAGTATTAATTATTCATTAATTAACTAGTAATATTTAATGCTACCTTTTGGTTATGAGTTAGGAATTTTCCTATTTATTAGTACGTCTTTTATTTAATTAACGGAATTATTATTTTTCGCTTAATAATATCGTACTTTGCATGTTCGTACTGGACAATTTGCACGTTGATACAGGAATCTAGGTACAGATAAGGGGTGGATAATACTCTTACTTGTTATAAGAACAAAAATTTAATTTGTGCTATTTAAACAATTTTTTAAATCGTCACATCCTCCTGCACTTAACGATGAAGACGGGGTGACGGGGTAAAAATGAAAACTACAGTGGTATCTTTTCTTTCGTGAAGTTCCCTTTCTCTCGTTTCTTAACTACTACCTTAATATTATTTACATATAAAGAAATATTATTTATTTATTTATTTATTACTCTTAGTTTCCGTAACTTCACAATATCGTGGCCCGACTGATTAAGTTTGCATACTCTAACTATATCAGTTAGCTTTCTGCACTTTGTTTAACCCTTGTAAAGAACTTTCTTTAACCCTTGTAAAGAACTTTTCCAGTGCGGCGCCATTGTGACTGTGTTACGTATTTATCCCTATATCTCTTAATTCTACTAAAGTAATCTAAAGTTGATCCCATACTCAACCTTAGATCCTTTCTTAATACTAATGTCTTATTCTACTTAGACAAGCGGAATTTCACGAAGTGGAATCTTTATTTATTTTTAAACAATCAGCTTTTACAATGCAAGAGAGGTCAGACACTTTACACTAGACGCATTGTATTATAAACAGGGAGGTTTGCTATAATATTCAACATGATTATCCCCTGCACGAACGAGTTTGTCTATTACTGGCAAGCTGGGGAATTATTTTGAACAGGCCATGACCGGGCGTTTACACGATTCAAATATACTTTTATTATTATTTTCTCTTTACTTATTTTACTACTACACTTTACACTTTTATTACACATTATTTTTATTTAAGATACTATTCAGCTTTTTATTTAAAGGACTTATTATTTATTTTATATCAAACACTTATGAAATTTGAATTCATTTAAACACACACATATATATCTAATATTACACATAGAATCTTATACTAATTAATCAAATTAAAATTTTCTCACAGCAATTCAATTTTCTGTACTGTTAGATATTATCAGTCAAAACAAAACGATAATATCATTTCATAGTGGAGAGAAATTTCACACACGAAGAGTTCATTGCTTTTACAATAGCACAAAGGGTCAGCTGTTTGGGGGAGTCTTATTGTTTGCATAGGGTGGTTTAACAAAATAGGATGACTCAGACAATTCTAAACACGATTATTTCCTGTTCTGAACTGTCTGTTATGTCCGCGAGGGAAGGATTGTATGGGATGCTCTATACGTACAAAGGGGAGAGTTTACATTTCTCGACACGTATTTAACATGAAACAGCCTGTCAATACCGACAGGTTTAAAATGGAATATTTACCAGCAATGACTTGTTTATTACGGCAATGTCCCAATACTAATATTATTGTTTCTTAATTAAAACCTTACTTATTTATTTGTTCACGATTTCAGAGTGAATAAATTTATATATTCTACAAAGTTACTGTTAATAAATTATCACAATGTACACAATTTTTTAGACAAAATAGTGGCGCAATTTTATATGTGACACTCTGTAAACAATTAACTTTTTTTTTTACAAGACAGCAGAGTGGCGCAATTTTATTACCGTAAAAGCTTGTCAAGACATTACAAAAATCGGGAACCAGTTCAATTGTTACCTGTTAATTAAACTAGCTGCCGTTGTTAGTAAACTTTACTTACCAACAAATTATAACAAATTGTATATTAGGAATTAGTCAAGGATTGCATAAATTTATTCACTCGCTGGGTGTTAGCGAAAACATCTCTTTATTGTCATATTTATATCTCATACTTTACTTTACTTTTAAAAGAAAGATTCTAATAAATTCTGCATTAAATATTCTTTAAATTTTTAGTTCTTATTTTTTTCATCTCAAAACCATTCAGCTAGGTATTATTTCAAGTACCACGGATCCGGGTCTCAACTTTGCAATATTTTAATTTATCACAACTTCAACCAAATTATTTGAAGAATAGTTTGGTGTAAATTTTAGAATTACTTTACGTCTAAACATCGTAATGTTACTACTATATCATTACAGAGATTACAAATATTTATATGTTAATCTTTAAGTTATCAAAAGCTCTTTACAGTTCTTTTGTTACTTTTTGTTCAAACAAATTATCACAAAAGTTTTGATTTAATATCACCTGAATAGAATACGAGTTTGCTGTGGGGTCCGTGATGGTCTTTTTCAGTCGTCTTCTTGGGTGTGATACAATGTTCCTCTTGATGCTCCATTTGTTTGATTGTTTCCGAAAGGTAGTCTAGTTCATGACGATTGGATTCTGGTACTAGAAGTTCATACGGCAGTTGTTGTAATTTTCTTCTTCTGGAGTCGGTTGTTCACATTTTACATTTTAATAGTTCTTATTTAAGCAGCACTAAAATATGGTAAGGAACATATCTTACCACTTACTGTTTGTTAAGAGATGTGTCGGCTAAATTCTTTTTTTTTTATATTACATATTACCCATATTTCTTCACGCACTACATTACTATTTTTATTATTATTTCCCAACGCTACATTGGGTTAAATCAAAATAACTACTAACGTGATTGTATAGTTTTTGAGCGGTATACACCTACGTGTAACTTGACCACACATTTGCGACATCCTTACATGTCGAAGTTTCTCCGGCGAATGGGGCATTGTTTAGCGGCGAGGAGTCTGTAAGCTGGCGCGGTTTTAAGCGCTGAGAAAGTAGTTCGTTCCTTTAGTAGTATTAATTATTCATTAATTAACTAGTAATATTTAATGCTACCTTTTGGTTATGAGTTAGGAATTTCCCTATTTATTAGTACGTCTTTTATTTAATTAACGGAATTATTATTTTTCGCTTAATAATATCGTACTTTGCATGTTCGTACTGGACAATTTGCACGTTGATACAGGAATCTAGGTACAGATAAGGGGTGGATAATACTCTTACTTGTTATAAGACCAAAAATTTAATTAGTGCTATTTAAACAATTTTTTAAATCGTCACATCCTCCTGCACTTAACGATGAAGACGGGGTGACGGGGTAAAAATGAAAACTACAGTGGTATCTTTTCTTTCGTGAAGTTCCCTTTCTCTCGTTTCTTAACTACTACCTTAATATTATTTACATATAAAGATATATTATTTATTTATTTATTTATTTATTTATTACTCTTAGTTTCCGTAACTTCACAATATCGTGGCCCGACTGATTACGTTTGCATACTCTAACTATATCAGTTAGCTTTCTGCACTATGTTAAACCCTTGTAAAGAACTTTCTTTAACCCTTGTAAAGAACTTTCTTTAACCCTTGTAAAGAACTTTTCCAGTGCGGCGCCATTGTGACTGTGTTACGTATTTATCCCTATATCTCTTAATTCTACTAAAGTAATCTAAAGTTGATCCCATACTCAACCTTAGATCCTTTCTTAATACTAATGTCTTATTCTACTTAGACAAGCGGAATTTCACGAAGGGGAATCTTTATTTACTTTTAAACAATCAGCTTTTACAATGCAAGAGAGGTCAGACACTTTACACTAGACGCATTGTATTATAAACAGGGAGGTTTGCTATAATATTCAACATGATTATCCCCTGCACGAACGAGTTTGTCTATTACTGGCAAGCTGGGGAATTATTTTGAACAGGCCATGACCGGGCGTTTACACGATTCAAATATACTTTTATTATTATTTTCTCTTTACTTATTTTACTACTACACTTTACACTTTTATTACACATTATTTTTATTTAAGATACTATTCAGCTTTTTATTTAAAGGACTTATTATTTATTTTATATCAAACACTTATGAAATTTGAATTCATTTAAACACACACATATATATCTAATATTACACATAGAATCTTATACTAATTAATCAAATTAAAATTTTCTCACAGCAATTCAATTTTCTGTACTGTTAGATATTATCAGTCAAAACAAAACGATAATATCATTTCATAGTGGAGAGAAATTTCACACACGAAGAGTTCATTGCTTTTACAATAGCACAAAGGGTCAGCTGTTTGGGGGAGTCTTATTGTTTGCATAGGGTGGTTTAACAAAATAGGATGACTCAGACAATTCTAAACACGATTATTTCCTGTTCTGAACTGTCTGTTATGTCCGCGAGGGAAGGATTGTATGGGATGCTCTATACGTACAAAGGGGAGAGTTTACATTTCTCGACACGTATTTAACATGAAACAGCCTGTCAATACCGACAGGTTTAAAATGGAATATTTACCAGCAATGACTTGTTTATTACGGCAATGTCCCAATACTAATATTATTGTTTCTTAATTAAAACCTTACTTATTTATTTGTTCACGATTTCAGAGTGAATAAATTTATATATTCTACAAAGTTACTGTTAATAAATTATCACAATGTACACAATTTTTTAGACAAAATAGTGGCGCAATTTTATATGTGACACTCTGTAAACAATTAACTTTTTTTTTTACAAGACAGCAGAGTGGCGCAATTTTATTACCGTAAAAGCTTGTCAAGACATTACAAAAATCGGGAACCAGTTCAATTGTTACCTGTTAATTAAACTAGCTGCCGTTGTTAGTAAACTTTACTTACCAACAAATTATAACAAATTGTATATTAGGAATTAGTCAAGGATTGCATAAATTTATTCACTCGCTGGGTGTTAGCGAAAACATCTCTTTATTGTCATATTTATATCTCATACTTTACTTTACTTTTAAAAGAAAGATTCTAATAAATTCTGCATTAAATATTCTTTAAATTTTTAGTTCTTATTTTTTTCATCTCAAAACCATTCAGCTAGGTATTATTTCAAGTACCACGGATCCGGGTCTCAACTTTGCAATATTTTAATTTATCACAACTTCAACCAAATTATTTGAAGAATAGTTTGGTGTAAATTTTAGAATTACTTTACGTCTAAACATCGTAATCTTACTACTATATCATTACAGAGATTACAAATATTTATATGTTAATCTTTAAGTTATCAAAAGCTCTTTACAGTTCTTTTGTTACTTTTTGTTCAAACAAATTATCACAAAAGTTTTGATTTAATATCACCTGAATAGAATACGAGTTTGCTGTGGGGTCCGTGATGGTCTTTTTCAGTCGTCTTCTTGGGTGTGATACAATGTTCCTCTTGATGCTCCATTTGGTTGATTGTTTCCGAAAGGTAGTCTAGTTCATGACGATTGGATTCTGGTACTAGAAGTTCATACGGCAGTTGTTGTAATTTTCTTCTTCTGGAGTCGGTTGTTCACATTTTACATTTTAATAGTTCTTATTTAAGCAGCACTAAAATATGGTAAGGAACATATCTTACCACTTACTGTTTGTTAAGAGATGTGTCGGCTAAATTCTTTTTTTTTTTATATTACATATTACCCATATTTCTTCACGCACTACATTACTATTTTTATTATTATTTCCCAACGCTACATTGGGTTAAATCAAAATAACTACTAACGTGATTGTATAGTTTTTGAGCGGTATACACCTACGTGTAACTTGACCACACATTTGCGACATCCTTACATGTCGAAGTTTCTCCGGCGAATGGGGCATTGTTTAGCGGCGAGGAGTCTGTAAGCTGGCGCGGTTTTACGCGCTGAGAAAGTAGTTCGTCCCTTTAGTAGTATTAATTATTCATTAATTAACTAGTAATATTTAATGCTACCTTTTGGTTATGAGTTAGGAATTTCCCTATTTATTAGTACGTCTTTTATTTAATTAACGGAATTATTATTTTTCGCTTAATAATATCGTACTTTGCATGTTTGTACTGGACAATTTGCACGTTGATACAGGAATCTAGGTACAGATAAGGGGTGGATAATACTCTTACTTGTTATAAGAACAAAAATTTAATTTGTGCTATTTAAAAAATTTTTTAAATCGTCACAAACTGTATTATTATGAAACGCATTGTTGTTGAAACATCAAAGCAGGCTATGACTATATCCAGAGGTATACAAATATGAGTCAGACTTATCAAGAATGAACGAAGGAAATCCGTGGCCATCACATTTTACTTGACATGCCTGAAAAGTCTGCTTTTCTTCATGCCAATTGAGCTCACTACGCGTAACGTTTTATTATGTAGTAAACTCCATGCTCTTCATTGCTGGATGTTTAGTTTGTTTTCTACATCTCCTTGATTAAATCTACAGCCTAACTTAAATCGTATATACTTGGACACGAGGACACAATAAAAACGGATGTAAAAATTATAAATAGTTTTAATTTTTAAAAATTACGCTTCTCTCAAAGACTTTTACGTAGAGGTTACGGGGCAAAGTACGTTAGTGTTTTATGGTACTATACAGATGACAAAGGTATTCCACCGTAATACATTATGCTGAGAGATAAAAGCGTACGAGTTCCTGAAGTGTCTCTTGAGACTATCGGGTTAAGTCTACGCACGATATGGTGAGAAGCCGGTGTAGAATTCTCTCACCTTGTTGAAATAAGCAAACGTTAGAGGTTAATGACGGACTCGGTAAACATTTGACGTGTACTTGAAATAGAAAAATCAAACAAAATTGTATAAAAATTGTTATCAAAAAACAATAAACAGTAAGTCTTTTACAACTTTCCGAAACGTTTACTAAACTTATCAAAGATATTCAATAAATAAAAAGCAGCCCCACCCAACATCTCTCATTTTCTCTCCGTTTGTCTACATTCGTGGACACACACAGACGCACAAGTAACTAAATAAATGTGTGTGTGCGCGCGTGTGTGTTCCTATTGAGTAATTATTTTACTTCCCTTTAATGTGTAAGTAATTATTTTATTATAACGTTTTTATAAGATTCTGTTTTTAAGCAAGTATACTGTAGGAGTTTGTAGCAGGTACTGTTAAACATCTGGTTCTACTTCTTCATTGGCGTAGTAGTAGTAGTAGTTTGTTTTATTCGCTTACGTATATTTCGTTAAACTTTGTCATTCACCGTTGTCAAAGTAATATGTAAGATTCATAATGTAAATTTTTTGTTTCTTTATTTATTTGTTGATGTGTTAATTATTATAAATTGTTAATTAGAATGTTCATTCCTTGCCAATTCTTTAATAATTTGTTTGTATGCAAGTTAACAGTAAAGTTAACAGTTTTAACTTGTATACGGAATTGTAAAATTAGAATAAAAAAGGAAAAACGCTTTGAAGTATTATTCGGTATATTATACTGACAGGAATTTTGTCTAGTGTGCTTATGCTTAATTGTTTGACGCAGGCTTACGCGATATATGAATCTATGATGTACATTTCATTAAAACCGCCATATGTTGTAGTAGTTGACTTGTTTCAGTTTCAGTTTATACACTGATCAAAATACATAAATTTTTATGTAAATAAACGTTTCAGTTTACCTATCGAATTTTGTTTGTGATTATTATGAGCTAGAAAGACCAAACGGATAAAAAAAATCTAAGGGTCGATCAAATAAACAGAGGTCTCAGAGGATATATGAAAATCAAATAAACAGACGTCTCAGAGGATATATGAAAATCCTCTTCTTCTCCTCATCACAAAGAGAATTTATTCCCTTCCAAAGACATTCTCTTAATCACTACTTACCTCCTTTCTCCTTTTATTTCATTTACGTACTTCTGTCTAGGCCTCTCCTATTACTGCATCCTACAAGCAATCCCTCGATCAGAGTTGTGATGTGCCGGGGTTTGAATTTCCCGGCGCGGTTGAATTTGTTTAGTGTAGACAACGCAGTTGGCAGCAGTGCTTGCCACAGCCTCGTCGACGCTCCGGCGACGCGATCTAGTGTGCCTAGTCAGCCGTGTCATCTGATCGCGGTGCGTTGTTCACAATTAGTTTAACCGAAAGGCTTATTTTTTGCAATTGAGACAGGTTGTTTTATGCAGGATGTGGGACCAACCAACATCCTGAGGTCTCGTCCTCATTTCTCTGCCAGCCTTCGATCTGAAAGTTCCACAGGTCTGACGGCCCAGAATTGTATGTAGATCATTTTAACATACGTCTGTAATCTTGTAGAGATGTTCAGGTCAGTATGGACTTACCTATATTATTCTATGTTTATTTAATTTTGGATTATGTGTGTTATTATTGTGTAAGCGTGTGTGTGGCCCGGACTCATGTAAAAGTTATTTAATTGTAAAACTCATGCCTTGTTACTTCCTGTCTGAAAACAATTGTTGGTTGTTAACACTTATTCTGATCAAGCTAATTGAAATTAATTACTATAATTGAATCAAAATAAGCAATATCGAATTAATTAGAGTAAATAAAGTGTTGATAAAAGATTATGAAAGTGATTGGGGTGTTTGTGTTCCGAGGCGAGAGAGTATTCTGTCTAGGTGTATTAACTGGCTGCTAATTCACAAATAAAAATGTTATAGGGTCCCTGCACCAGCCAGAAGAAAGAAAAAAGAGCGGTAGTCACATTAACACCGGTGACTACCCGCAGAGCAGTGCACCAAAATGGTCCCCGAAACCGTCAGACCTAGGAATGCTGAACGAGCCTAAGACACCGAAGGACCCAGAAACCCCCCGGAACGAGTTCCAGTAGACATGCACCGTAGTTCGGGAATAAACTTTGCAACTCTCCTAGTACACTGTTCATCACGGTACCGCTTGAGTTCTTCTCCACGCAATTACAGGCGGGAAAGTTTTAATTATCAATTTTCAATCAACATCAACTCCATAAACCGGCTACCCTTGTGTTCACATTAAATATCTGTGTTAAGAATTTAAAATATCTCAAATCACAAGAACTCAAATAGTTAAAAGATTGTAACTGACTATCCTGTAACTCGTCCGACATACACCGTGAAGGAGTAGATAAATTGTTTTGCTAGAGCATGGTTTCCTCCAATAAACTATTTCGAGTCTGATCTGTATTACACTTATTTATTATAATTAGAGTGAAGGGTTATTCATGATTTTATTAAGTGGTGGGATTAACTTAATTGGTTTGTTATTTCAACTGTAAGCATGTTCGCGTGTTCTCCCTCATGGGGTATGCTGGTCTGCACATTATTATATTGCAACGTTACAACAATTATACAAATATATTACCATGTCCTCAACGCAACTAAATATGTATTACACCGGCCAGGTCGCAGAATTATTGTTTCTCGTTGCGTCAAGTATATGTAATTACACAATAATTAAATAATTTTTAAAGAGGAGTGAGATGTTGACATGAAATAAATCAGTTAAAATCGTTTGAAATAATCATTCTAATATTTATTAATTAACAGAAAAGAATATTTCAATATTAAAATTTCAAACATTAGACACATAAATATTTACCTTTATAAGTTTTACAAATATACTGTAGCCTGCAATGCTATTCATAACATACAACAAAAATAAACACCCACATAATCTTGCTCACTACACAAACGTGTTAAACAAGTTATTTAACTTCTTTTTATTTCTGTGTGTCTGAAATTAACTCAACCTTTAAATGCTGATAGCAACTCAGTTACAAACAAAATAATATTAATGTTTCAAGAATGAATTTATTTTTGCTATAAACAAAAATAAAATAATCTACCATTTATTTCCAATCTATTATGGACTTATACTGACACACCCAAAAAATACGACAAAATATTATTATTTCTTTAATAGATTTGCTTGTTAACTTAAACTCTCTTATCTAAGTATTATTTAATCTTAAAACTCTAATTATTATATTCATATTTAAGTTCTTTTCGAGAGCTCTTTTCACAATAAATTATAATTGTTTTTTTTATCACCTGCGTTTATCTGCCGTTACCGTTGCGCGCGCGCGCGCGCGTGTGTGTGTGTGTGTGTCCAGAATCCTGAGAGTATGACGATGTTGATGATAATGATGATTCTGCTGCTGTGGTCCTTGTCTCTAAGTTTTGTTGTTGTTGATGCTCCAGAATTCCTCCTTACGTCTTGGTGTGAGTGTGGAAGTGTGTGTGTGTGTGTGTGTGTGTGTGTGTGTGTGTGTGTGTGTGTGTGTGTGTGTGTGTGTGTGTGTGTGTGTGTCCGTGTCGATCTGCAAACGGGCAGCGTAACTTCGTCTGTAAATTTGTTGAGTCCGAGTGTGTGGTCGCCCAAAATTGCCAGTGGTATTTATACTGGCGGCGATTTGACAGGAACACTCCTGCTTTCGACAGGTTAGAGATGGTCAGTTCGCTCCAGAGCGTCCTGTATATTACATTCACTTTTTGGTTAATTATCGCGAACTCATGACCATATTCGTCATATGAGCGATCTCATTGTTTGCGTAATTTTTCTCTTGTCACTCACAAATACCACACATATTAATTACTCTTCAATTACACTAGTAATTAATATTAATTAGTTAGTACCTTTAATACTGCATCTCTGGAAATAAATTTTACATTACCATACTCGTTACAAATCCCTTTACGTAATGGTGTCTTTATAATTGGCGTACGTCTTTGCTAACAGGTTTAGCACAAGTAATTAATTTATTATAATCCTGTTAAAACATGATTAATTGACACCAAACAATTCGTAAGTGTCACCCCATCGCGTCGTTCAAAACAGGTCACAGCTGGCTCACACACACAAACACACACCCGCCGTATCTTACACTGGCGCAGCAGGTGTTACTTTTGACAGGCTCCAGCCTGCATTTTCTTGCACAAAACTGTATAAAACTGCTCCTTATACTTCCTACGCTAATTACATATTAAACATACCGCCCTGGGCAAATATGCAAATATATGTATTGTTGCAATATGCATATACCTTATTGTCATTTTTCTCACAACAATATAAATTAATGACTTTATGTAAAAGGATAACATGATACTGGAACATTGTGTCACTAACTTAAACTTTAATAAATTTTGTTACTTGTTAAAAGAGTGTCGATTGTAAATCCCGTCACTCTGTTTGGGCTCCAGCACACTTTTCGCTTCCTCTAGGTTTACTAACCTAGTCTTAAATTTTACGTAGCGGCCCTTGCGACTAGAGCCGCTACAAATGGTAGCAGAGCGTGGTTAGAAAATTCACACGTGCTGACCCGGAAATGGCAGGATTTGCAATTGGATTAAAAAAAAAATGATGGGTCTAAAATGGACGTGAGAAATTAGTGTTTTGTGCATATTACATTTTGATATTTAAATGGGTCTATAAAGTGAAATGGGTTTAGAATGGATTTTAATCGGTGTTTGTGACACAATTAGTCTTTGATAAATCTATAAAAATATTTGATATTTTATGAGAAAATGTGATATTACAATTATTATTGCTATTGAGTATTATGTCATTAATGGTTAATATTAAATTGTAAACCGGAAGTAACATTGTGCAATTTTGTCGGGTCACACACATTTACATGTTTGTAGGTGAGGTTCTCTAGTTCAGGTTTCCTTATGGGGTGTGTTGAATCTAGTTCCCGGTTTGTATTTAATTACGAGTGTACAAGTTGAGCCGGGTACTTTCAATTTAGTGGGTTATGTATGTTTTTGTGTTAGTTTTGAATTATGTTCTGCACACACCTGACTCTGTCAGACCTTGTCGGTGTTGGTTGTAGCCTAATTTCTTGGCTGCTTTGTATCCTGGTGCTGTAGTGTAATTTATAAGAGGTCTTATAGGTGTGTCTTCTTTATGGATTTTAGGTAGACCGGTAAAATGAGGTGCTTGTGCAGCCATTGGTTTCAGGACCGACGTGTGGTATCATTAAAGAGATGTGTGCATTTGTTGATTGCATTATTAAGAATTTTCACAAATTTGGAAGTGGGCTCTACATCAATGTGTTTTATATTATTGTTGTGGATGAAGTCATAAACCTTTTGTTGGTATACCTCTCTTGATATAATAACTAATGTGTTACCTTTGTCCGCTTTAGTAACTATAGCATTATTTTCCTCAGCTTTCTTTCTAATTTGTTTAATAACTCTTAAATCATTTAAATGGACCGATTTTAAATTAAAAGTTCGTGAATGATTCTTGTTGTGTATACTAAGGGCCTTATTTAGTTTCCTGTTAATCAAAACTCTTAGTTCGTTTTGTGAATTTACGTTCGGCACTGTTTTTATCGCTGCTTCAGCATGTCCGTCATATGTCTACACATGTCTACAGAGGAGAATAATTACCTTAGTTTTTGTGACGTTCTTGGAATGCTCTTTCACTGAGAAATCTAGATCCAATGGAGGAGCGAATCAACAACACATGAGAACGATCGCCGTTATGTTAAATTCTGTGCCGTGCCTCTTTGTTGTAAATTTTTTTGGAATGTCAGAAACCTTATAAACCTCAGTATTGTTTATAAATCCGTAGCAAATAAAATGAATTAATATAACAAGCCCTAACGACAATATTGTTACTGCAATGTAAATTCTATGGATACACAGCAAATATAATACGTGTATATAATACTGCTACGACGGTCTACTGATCGTCGTATGTGGAAAACAGTGGAAAACAAAATACAAGACACCGATTAAGTCACTTATCGCCAGCTTCAATTATATCACAGTTAAACAGTTTGTAATCAACAAGATAGTCTTACAACAGATCAAATAAAAATTGTTCACACGCAATAAAAATGTCAACTAACAGAGTCCCGCACAATTATAAAACACAACACTTCGCAACAATACATCGAACCGCACTGGAATAAATCAGTAAACTGATTTATAATAACTCTAAACTGAAGTAAGCGTCGCTGATTGTTTGTATTTGTACCCCGCTGAGATTCCAGAATAATCCATACTACACCTCAACAACGCTACAAGAAAACACTAGAGCGTAATTGGTTGCCGCCTTGAACATAGTGTGAGTGGATTGGTGAAATCTGCATCAGTCTCGGCTACGGACGCATGACAAGTGTCACGTAATTGTCCTCCATCTCAAAGTAGCAGTAATATGTACTGCGACAGTACAACCATATACGGTATGTGCATTGCCAAAATAATTAAAATAATTAATAAAAATAAATGAATATATGATTGATAACATGATTCAGATTGCACGCTGGATTGTATAAAAAAAGGGAACAGCACAGTTCATGCATGGACACGCATATCTGGCCACCTGTCGCTAGCTGTGTGTACATATGTATTTAGTATGTGTGTGTGAAACCTGTCCGTTCCTTAACAGTAACAACCCCTATTAAAATGATGTTAGATTTTAAGTGTAATTTTAATTATAAGAAATATATGTACAATAATGTAAAACAAAATACACCAAAGTGTGTAGGAAATAAAGATGCACAAATGGTTAAAAATCCGTGAGAAAATGACGTAAAGTGAAATTACAATGAATTAAAAAGTGAATAACTCTCTGAATAATTACAATAAAAAAGTGTAAGTTACATATAATAAACATATGAAAATTAGCGATCGATTGAGCATCGTGTAGTGTAAAACAGACTTCGCAATTCGCGAAGATAGGCGAAATTAGTGAATCGAACAAGAGTGGGAGTAAGGACGCGTTCGACAAACTCTGACAAGACAAATATTGTTCAGACAGGAGCTTTTGCACTATGTGGCTATAAATACCAGGTCGAGCTAATAAAGCTCTTTTCTTCTTCATATAACCGTTGCCGCAGGAGGCTACGTCAGTCAGCAACGCCGTCTCGAATCTACAGTAAGCGTCACAGGATGGACTGGAAGTCAAAGCAGAGGTTCTATGGAGACACCTACAGCCCATGATGTGAGGAGAGACAACAATTAAGGAGTACATGCAGTGGAATTCTGTACGAGGACCCGAGGACCCGAAGGACACGGACCGAGGACCGAGTGGAGGACACGCCGGTAATTTACCACATCGAACGAGGTGATAAAAAGCCATATAATTACCTACAATTGAAAGACAATAATTAAAAACTATAATGAGAAACATTCGAACTGTTGATATAAGTAATTAAATTGTACATCGTAGTGTAAAGACTGATTGTTTAATTTAGAATAATATTTCATTTATGTCAATTAGGATTTGAATATAACGTAAATGTTATAAGATCAATATTTGATTTGAAATTGAAATAATTTAAAGTAATTCATATAATCTTTATTGGTTAAAAATGCATATGCAGTAGAAAAAAAATAGAATCAAAGTAAGATTAAAGAAAATGAATAAAAGTAAATTCATTGTTTAAATAAATAAGTAAGCAATTGCAAAGATAACCACACTGAATGAGTAAGCCGAGAGCAAAATATTTGAGAGTTAAGATTAGATAATAAGATTTCTGAATACAATGTTTAATGTAAATTGTAAACCAGAAGTCGCGTGCAAAAGATTCGCACAAGCGAAGAATAATGAGTTTTTCTATTTCCGATATAAGGAAAGATGTTGTTCAATAAATAATGTAAATATTAAAAACGTATTACACATTCTTGTTATTACAATTACACCTAACATCATTGTTATATAACGGATAACGTATACTCCACATTGTGGGGTATAATTTGACACATGCATAATTATATTGCATTAATGTGTTAAAGTACGCACACACACATTATAGCCGGGATCCTCTGAAATAGCCGAGAAACACGTAGAATGTTGTGTAATGTCGTAACACAGCCCCCTCCTTAAGCCTGTTTGTCCCCCTTAACCATCTCTGAAGTAATAATTAGCTAGGCGATCTAGGTGCAAGACCTTGAATTTGCGCTGTTGAATCCTATAGACAACATTGTTGATTCTTTACTTTACAGTGTAGGGTCCTTCTCAGTTAGTCTGAACTTTAGGTGAGCGACCACGACGTTGTTATGGGTTGAACAACTAAACCTGATCTTGGAAACCTACGCTGTTACTGCGAATGTCATACCGAGTTTTAATTGTATCAATGGCTATCTTCAGCCGTCCTCTTATATAGGGATTAATTTCTCGCAGTTGGTTTTTAAATTGAGAGGAATAGGTCTGTAGCTCTTGGGACAAAGTCTCATCAGGTGATCCAAACATCAGGTGATCCAAACATCAGGTGATCCAAACATCAGGTGATCGTCCCCAGGAAAACGAATCTCCCGGACAAAAACTAGTTGTGCTGGAATCACTCCCGTTACGTCATGTCCTGATGACCTATACGTCATTAGCTGGTCCAAGTCTGATTGGTTCTCGTCAACAACCTCTTGCGTAACCTCATCTTTAGCAACGTTCCCCCCGGGCGCTACCATTAACTCAGGAACAAGCAAGAGTCTTGTATTGACACCCATAGTTGGCTTTCCAATCACTTCTTTTGTCGTTAATCTTATTTGTACTTCCTCTGCTAGTTATTCTTCCGCTTGCAATAGGTAGGGTTCTACTTGGTCACACATGTTGACTTCTTTTTCGGCCCATCCCACTTACTGGATCGAATGGTTGGCAGACCTTGAATTTGCGCTGTTAATCCTATAGACAACATTATTGATTCTCCTATAGACAACATTATTGATTCTTTATTTTACAGTGTATATTTCTCATATACAAAACATTTGAGAGATTTACGTGAATACATTTTCTCAAAGAAAGTAACGCGGAGATACGTTCTTAACGCAAAACAATATGATATAAACTTGGAATGAAATGTATTAGACATTACAATACATTATTATTATTATTATTCCGGGTGTACAATGTTTACACATTTTATCCGGAACCAAAGATTACAGAAATGATTGAATTCTCAGCTTCCACTGCTGCTTGTCCATTCAAAGATCTTCTTTAATTTCTCGTTCCCTTAATATAGTCTGAATTTCATCTAACCAGGTGATCGATAGCCTTTCTCTTTTCCTTCTTCCTGGCGAGGTCCATTTTTAACTCTCCTTGGCAAATATTTTCTGTGTCATTCTTTTGTGTGTCCATACCATTGTAATTTTTTGTTTGTTGATAAAATCAACAATTGAATTTTTCAAATTCATTCTATTCTTAATGACTTTATTTCTAATTTTCTCACGTCTGGATACTCTTGCAGAACGTCTCAAAAGTACATCTCTGCTGTTATTAATTTTTTTCTTGTGTGTTGACTAGTAGTGGAAACTTCTGAGCCGTAAGTCATGATACTTCTAACAATGGTTTTAAATATTATGTTTTAGTTTCTGCCGTAATTTGCGTATCCCACAGGATCCATTTAATATAGATATAGCCGTCTTTCCCAATTTAATTCTGGATTGTATTTTTTTGTCTTGCTTTCCATTGGCCGCAATTTTCACTACTAAATACTTATAGGCTATTCTTCTGTATATGAAATCTTTTCCATGTCTTCCTCTAATAGGTCACCTATTGCCATGTATTCTGTTTTATTCATATTTACCTTTAGTCTCCATTTCTGATATTCCTGTATCAATTTTCTAGTCATATACTCTATGTTTTCAAAATCTTGAGCCAAATTGTTATGCCTCTATAAATTTTGCAATCATCTTTGCTTCCCTTCTTGTGTATTGTAGAAAAATGTATCCTATCTTCCAGTCTGATAGTACCGCTTTTCCATTCAGACATTTTTAAAAAAGATTTCTTAATAATTCATATAATTTATTTCTACCATTTTCAATAACTCTGCAGGAACATCTCCAATTCCAGCTGCTCTTCCATTCTTTATACATTTTACAGTTCCTTTAAAATAATTATTTCCAAGCAAATATAATCATCTGATATTTTTCCTAAATTCCCTTCAATGTCTTTTAAATATTCTTCTCTACTCTTTTTCAATAGTGTAGTTGTTTGAAACAATTTTCCCTTGACTGTAATGAGATGTACCTAAATCCTTAAATTTCCCTGGAGCTTGTACTTAAATTGTTTAATATTTTGCAGGATTCTATATTTCATTATCCTTTAATAAACTTTTCTACCTTTTGGTATGATTGTTCCCAGCTTTTGTCACCTTTTTCCTTACTTTACCCTGCTGTCTCCTAATTTCAATTTTGTCTTAAATATCTTTAGTATTCAATCACTTGAGGTATGCATCTTTTTTCGTTTGCACATCCCCTTTCATATTTCCCCTCATTCCAATAATAAAATAATTTTTCTATGACATTACTTTTCTCTCCTAATGCTTCTTTAGCTGCCTCATGTACCTTATTCAAGAGATATTGGTATTGAATTTCTGTACCATTGAAATCAGCTTCAGTTTGTTTCTCATCCTATATAAGTATAAATATACGGTACTTTCATTTTCCAAACTGTTGAGATAATATTTCAGGGTATTTACTTTAATTTGGAGAATATCCCCATTATTAATTGGTTTTACTCTAGTAGCTGCCGTTTTAAAAGAAAATACAATTTTTGAATTCACCAGCGTTGAATCACTGATCACTGAACATTTCTCCTCTGTATGATCTGATATCTTGTACTTAATTTTGTTTGCTGCCGATCTATTATGTAGTCTACAGTTGACTTGCCATGTGTCCTGATGCCATGTGTATTTGTGTATTTCTTTATGTTGATAAAAGCCGTTTAAAATTTTTAAGAAATATTGTTCACAAATGTCAACCAATCTGTTTCCATTGTCATTTATAACATCATCTCTAATAGGTCCTATGATTTGACTCTCCATTTGTTTTCCAGTTCTACCAATAAAATCTCCAGCTGTGATAACTTCTCTTGTGCTTTCACTTTCGTCTATTATATCACTTAGTTTACTGAAATGGACATCTTTTGTATGCAATATTTCATCTTCACTAATTGCATATACCTACACCTATTATTGTACTTTTGTGTACACGCAGGTTAATATTAAATGTTATCAAATTTTAATCAATGGGTTCCCAGTTAGTTACGTATCTCTTCAGTTTGCTTTTTATAAGCACTGGTACTCCTCTCTTTGCTCCCTGATCCTTACATCACTGTACACCACTACACTACTGTAAAACTGTAGAAATGTATATAGAGAAAATATATTTCCACACCATACCCCTTTTTTATTTCAGACAATACAACTATATAGAGGCTTCTACTTTAAATTCGTTAATAACTTCCAATACTTTTTTCCTTAGACCTTGTATATTCCATACTCGAATTCTCATAGTCCGTTTACGTAGCTTTTCTCGTTTACCTTTATTGAACCCATCTGGCTGCAACTGTTTGGTTTTTTAACATTTAGTTTTTTTCCAATGAGTCCATTGCATTAACCCCCAACTTTAAAGGACCAGGCAATTTTAATCAAGGTTTACTTACTTTAGCCTTTGACAAATCAGTATCCAACTACAAGGCAGCAGCTGCTAGTTTTGGTCCGCTCGGGGTATTTTATTTCCCCGGTAACCACCATATTTGCTGAGCATTGCCGTATCCTGGTGAGCACCGATGAGAAACTAGCAACTCTACACGGAATAATATTTTATAAATGTTAAAAAATTCAGAGATATGCCAAAACGAAGGAAATACACAAATATGCGCCACATTTGGTATGTTGTTTGTTAATCGGTTTACGAAACCGAACCGTAAACCAAAAAAACGTCACATCGCACCAGCAAAAAAAAAAAAAAAAAAACAAGCGCGCGCACGCACACACAGGTGTGGGATTCGTTTCACCAATTTTTAACGGTTGTGCATGTAACGGTATGTTTCAAACAGGTTAATTTTATTTCTCATTTTGCAAGTCAACCCCATGCATGTCCATATATAGCACTGTTGTCAAAATATATTATTTTATTCAATTAGTAAATGTATAAACGTTAGGTAATTAACACTAATTAAGAGTTTTCTGAATTCGAAATTACATGAAAATATTCCAAACTGTAAATTAATTTGCGTAAAGCAGTACATGTTTTCTGCGTAAATCTGCGTGGGATGCATGTTTTTCCGAAAGCGCTGAAATTCTTTTTATGTGCTAGCTAATGCTCATTAAAAGTAGGTTAATCGTGATGTTAATTTAGAATATAAAATACCGTTTTCAGCATATTAATTTAAACAACATTCACCAATAATTATTTATTAAATAAAATCGAATTAATTACACAGGACATCTGAAATATTTGTTTATAATTATGCCAATCGAATAAGTTTAAAATTAATATTTATTTTTATTAAAATTGTGGTGATTAAAATTTTCGTTGCTTTTATATTTAATTCTGATTTACTTATTTTGGAAACTTTTGTAAGTAGTGTTTATAATAAGAATTAATCACTGCTTTGTGTTTGGTATTAACAGTTGGTTTCCGTGATTTTGATAATTATTGTACTATGTATATTACACAAAATTCCTAACAACGTTTTTTAAGAAACATAACTTATTGCTTATCATCTTCCTTTTTGCCGTTAAATTTAAATAGTTTCTCCGCTGCGTTTTGGTAGATATTATAACAGTAACCTTAAAATCGGGTAGTGTTTTTGTACCAAAATTCTTTTCATGAAATATATTTTAATTAATACTTATAATACATTTGTGTACATGTGTTTATATACATGTTATAAATGTATTTAGATTTGTATAGGCCTATATATTTATATTATAATACCTACATTTACATTTAGACTCATATTAAGTGTGTATGTATATATTCTATTAATCAAGAACAAATAAATATATAACTTCTAGGCAAGAATATATTTTTATTTTTATTTTGTTATATATTATAAGGTGTACAATATGTAACACTTGTTAACACTTACTTTCAGATATTAAAATAAAATTAAATATTGCAATTAATATATTGCATAACACTTAATGAAAAAGAAAATATATTTATTTATATTTGTATTTCAAATAAAATACTTCTATTTATACTGCTGAGATCTGTGTCTCTGATGGAGGGGATAAAGTATGATTGAGTGTGTTTGTGTTAGTGTTGTTAGTTTGTCAAGGCCAATAATCATGACATCAGCATAGCCTGGTATCCAGTCAGACTGGCATCCGCTCATAACGGAATCACAGTAGACATTACGCTTTGTAAATTTACTGTAACCTGGTTTTCACCGTTGCGGTATTATGTGTGTTCAAAGACTACATATTATTGTTTTTGTGTTCACAACTTAGTACTGTGTGGGTAGTTGTGTTATAGTAACATTAACAATAAGAAATTTTGAACTATCATTTAGGATTACTTTACTTATAGTTATTTTCAGTTAGTGAGTGAATTATCCTGTTATTTGTTTATTTGTAGCTGTCTATTCACAATGTCTCTTCAATTATCAGAAAGAAAGAAAATGAAGTTTCATTGTTTCATTTAGTGAAGATCGCTAAACAATTAAATATAATTGAAACATGTGTTAAGAAAAACAACAAAACTCACTGACATACCCAAAACGTGCTGCGTATTACTGTAATAAATCGGAAGGCTTCGTTAAATACTTGAGAAAGCAAAGGGAAGTCAGTCCAGAAGGGAAACTCTTTACATCGTGGAAAAAACGTAAAACATGTGAGAAAAGGAAACTTTTTCTTAATGATTTTGATGAGCGTGTGGTAAGAACTATTGTTCAGTATTTTTATAAAAATCAAAATGTGCCCACTGTTATAAAACTCCTACCTATCAAGAAAGAAAGAATGCATTTCCCGAATCATTCACGAGAGTGTTTAAAAGTGTTGGATATAAGTGGAAGAAATTTAGAAGTAAAAGAAAAGTGTTACTTAAAAAACCAGAAATTGTAAAGATGCGTTACAAGTACCGCGTGCAAATTAAAAATTTTGCGGAATCTTGGAGAAACATATTATTTTAAATGAGAGGAAAGTGAGCGTTTACTGAGTTTTTCTAATGTAATGTGAATCGGTATTTCTCAGTAGTCGTTGGTTTGTTTACATCACTGAGCGTGCCCACGCGTGGGCGTGTCTACGCTCTCTGTCTACTCGCATTCCTCTACGGTACATGGAGTTCAGTCTAAAGCAGTATTTATTTTAAGAAAAGAAATATAGGCTATCTTTTGAAACGCGCAGGTTGGGATCTGAACATGAAATTCAGTAAGTTTTGGTGATGTGATTAATACTTTTACTGGCAATGGAATACTTAACACGTTAAATTTGTTTTTGTCCTCTTGATAAACGTTGAGGAAATGAAATTATTTTATCCTGTCAAGTTGAATTATGAAAAATTCTGTTCTTTAAATGTTTAGCCTCATTAAAATTTTAACTAATGTAACATTCTTTATAAAATCACCGTTGAGACAAGCTTATAAAGTCAAAAACATAAGATTTTTCTGAATTTAAATCGCGTAATATGAACTACATTAAAATTACTCGCTACCGCGCGTGGTTACTAGATGGCTGATTTTTTCTGGTAGTGGTGGAAAATGAGTTGTACCACGGCCAGGCAACTAAACAGAACAAAGCCAAATTCTTGAAGGCACAGGATATTAAAGCTACGGTCCTTTAATTACGTTGATAAATGTTCGTCTTTTCAATTAATTGAGATATACAATTTTTTATCTATCTGGAAATGATATTTCATAAAATATTTTATTTATTTATTATCAAAATACCCTTATACCATATTGGTGTCGGGTTACATCAATATATGATAAGTACATCGACTACACTCTATATACAAATTTTTTCCATCTTACTCTATCCATTGACAATGTCTTCGCTTCCCTCCAGCCCATGCCTCTTTCTCTCAAAATTTTCCCATCATTCCATCCCAAGTCAGTCGCGGTCTTCCTCCCTTCTTTCTCCCCTCTGATTTTGCCTCCCAAACCTGTTTTACCATTCTATCACTATCCATTCTCTGCATGTGTCCCTACCAGCATAGTTGTCTCTGTTCAATGAAATCCAGAATCGATATCACTTATAGATCCTCTCTTATTTGTGTATTCCTAACTCTATTCTTCCTTGTTACTCCTACTACTCTCCTAAGATGTTTCATTTCTGCCGCCTGGATTTTACTTTTTTGGCTTTTGGATAGCACCCACGTCTCACAGCCGTATGTTAAAACCGGTCTATATACTGTTTTATACACACTCATTTTCGTTTTTCTTGATATCTCCTTCTTATTTATAAATCTATTGTTTAATGCATAGTATACTTTTTTGCCTCTTCAATTCTTTAATTTAATGCGGCTTCTTGTTTCCCATTACTGTCTACTATAACCCCTAGATATTTGAATTGTTTGACTTGTTCTATCTTCATTCCTCCAATCTCTATATTTATTATTTTCTCCCCCATTACCATTACCTTTGTTTTTGTCTTATTTATTTTCATTCCTTTTTTCTGGAGAACTTCATTCCACATATTCAAATTACCCTGTAACGCCCTTTCACTTGTAGCCATTAGCACTACGTCATCCGCAAAAGCCCCTTCTGCTACTTCTATACTTCGCAAGGTCCTGTATCCAACATGCATTTTCTTAACCTTCAGTGAACACTTCTTAATAATGTCGTCCATATACAAGTTGAATAATGTCGGACTCAGTCCACCTCCTTGTCTTAATCCATAGTTTGTTGTAAATCCTAACGACCTCATATTTTTACCAATTACATAATTAACATTATTTTTGTATAACCTCTGTACTGCCTTAATTATTTTACTCCTTATACCTCTATTTTTTAAACGTTCCCATATTTTTGCTCTAGGCATACTATCGAAAGCCTTCTCAAGATCAGTAAAAGCCAAACATACCAATTTATCTTGTTGTATCGACTTCTCAGCTATCTGTTGCAGAGTAAAAATGTGATCCTGCACACTTCTCCCTGATCTAAAGCCACTCTGCGAATCCTCTAAACTATTTTCTAAAATTGGGACTAATTTATTATTAATTATTTGCTCATAAACCTTCACAATTGTATTTAACAGATTGATACCTCTATAATTATTACAATATCTTGCGTTAGCTTTCTTAAAAATAGGAACTATCAATGCTTCCTCCCGTTCTCTTGGTATGTCTACACTTGTCCACGCTTTATTGATAATTTCTAAAAGTATTTCTTTCCCCTTTTTCCCCATATTCTTTATCATTTCTGCTGTAATTTTATCTGATCCAGGTGATCTCCCACTTTCAAGTCCTTTAATCACTACTTCTAATTCATGCATCGTTATTTTTTCTTCTTCTGCAACTTCACCATCCTCTCTATCTACTTCTTCATTAATGTTGACTTTATGATCATCTTTGTTGATTTCCTTACCACCTAGTAATCCTTGAAATTTTTCTTTCCATCTATTCATTATATCGTTTCTTTCTGTCAGTATTTTCCCATTAGCATTATATATACATATATCATTCTCAGTTTTTTCTTTTCTAAAAGATTTCAATACTATGAAGAAAAGCTTTCGATTTTCCCACCTATCTCTTTCCAATTTTTCTCCAAAATCTTTCCATGCACTCTCTTTCGCTTTTCCAACTAATTCTTTAACATTGTTTCTTTGTTGCTTATATGCTTCATAGTTATCCACAGTTCTATTAGCTGTATACTTTTTCCATTCCCTTTTCTTCCTTTCAATCTGCTCCTTTATTTCATTAGTCCAACATACCGTCTGTTTTCTTTTATTATTCATTTTAGTAACACCACAAACCTCCACTGCTGTATCTATAATTATATCTTTCATTATTCTCCAGCTTTGGTGTATATTAACATGCCTTATATTTTCACTTACCTTTTGTAATTTTTGCTCGATCACATCTTTAAACCTATTACTTACATCTCTACTTTTCAGTTTATACGATCTGATAGATTTATATTCTATTATTCCTTCTCTATTGTATATCTGTTTTCTATCTAATTGTTCTTTACATTTGGTCATTACTAAATAATGGTCGCTATATATTTCTGCACCCCTCCAGACTCTAGTGTCCATTATCATTTTCCTGTTGGTCCTTTCAACTAGTATATAGTCAATTATCGACTTCTCTCCCCTATTTGATTGTTTCCTTGTGAATTTATGTATATCTCTGTGCTGATAAAAAGTGTTCGTCACAATAAGGTTATGTAATAAGCAGAAATCAAACATTCTCCTACCGTTATTGTTTCTCATTTCTTCTCCATATATTCCTATTACTTTTTTATATATCTCATCTCTTTTACCCACTCTACTGTTAAAGTCACCGACAATATATTTATTTCCTTTAGCTTCTTCTATTACTTCCGATAGTTCTTTCCAGAATTTATCTTTTACTTCCACCTACTCATCCTCGCTTGGTCCATATACTAGTATAATTGTAAAATATTTTCCATTTTGACTCTCCAGCTCCACCAGTAGTAATCTTTCGGATACTGCTTCCCATTTCCGTATCTGTCTTACTAAATCCCTGTGAATTATGCATCCCACCCCCGCTGCAGCTCTCTTATCTTCATCTACTCCACTATATATAAGTACGTGATCACCATTCATAATAATCTTACCTCTTACTTTTTTTTTAGTTTCGCTTAATGCTAAAATTTCTAATCTATATCCTACAAATTCTTTAATTATTTCCTCCTCCTTATTATATAAAATTCTGATGTTCCATGTTCCTAAATTCCATTTACGTCTATTTACTTCATGTGCTCTCCCCATTATCCTATCCAGTTTCTCTGCTCTCTCCGTTCCCTTTATGTCCGTCCTCTCATTACTACTCAGTTTTTTGGTTTAGCTATGTGCAACTTCCTTTTACTCTTATTCCATCTCCATTCTATTCCATCTATAATTACTTTGTTGTGCCCTTTTTAACTTCCTTTCCTTTTTCCCTCTCCTCCTTTACCATCTTTCTTAACTGTCTTTGTATTTCTCTTTCCTGCTTCGTTAAATCGTTATTAATGTAATATATTTTCATCTTATCTTCCTCCTTTTCTAATCTAACTACCCACATTTTTTCCCTTATTTTATATACTTCGCTGGTCTGCACATTTACCTCCAGATACTGTCCTATAAAATTCTCTACGTTCTTTGTAATCTCCGTTTTGTTATCTGTACCTATTTTTAATCCACTTATGATCACATTATTTTTCCTTCTATCTTTCTCCAAATATTCCACTGTATTTCTAACCTCAGCCAACTCCTTCTTAATGTCCATATTTTCATAAAATACTTACGAAAAGTAATACATTTTTTACTTCCTTAGTGTTAAATATGTACTTCGAGGCTGGATACCTTCGTTGGAAATCCCAACCCACTATCCTCCATCCTCCTGCGGCCCTGTCTTTCTTCCATGATACACTATTCGTTGACGTTGCATATGTCTTCGACCAGTTTCGCATAACCACGACTTCATAAAATGTCTTTCACTTGTGCTGGTCCTGCATTCCGTAACACAGTCTTTTACAAATGGCGAGTTTAAGTCACGACTTCCTTGGTCGAAGTCTCAATCGTAATTTTTCCTTATCACATCAAGCCTAATTAGTTATGTATAGATCTAATGATAAGTTATGACAAAACCTACAGTTTTAGTTATTTTTACAACGCTACATTGTAGCTCTGTTATTCATGTTTCAGTTTTATACAAGATATGTCTTTAATCCTCTTATAACTAAGTCTAAGTTTTTGAACATAGTATAAATTATAGTAACATACTTATCAACGAGTTTTTGGAATTGCAGCAAAGGAAACATGTTTACCTGCTCTAGCATAAAGTAGAAATTGAAATATAGAACTGATAGAAGATTAGAGACAAGGAAATTATCTAAAAATTGTTCCCGTAAGGGTCACATGCTAACCGCTTATTCGTACTTATGTTGTATATAAATTCTTTTATTTTAGAGAAAACGTAATTTTTAGTAATGTTCTAATAAAGTCAAGATGATGGTACAATAATGTTGTAATTAGTAAAAATACGTTTTACTACGAGTCACCAGTAGCTATGTTTAAAATTTCAACATATTAAACTAAATTTACCTCTTACTACGTCATATCCAGATATTTAATAGTGGTCTGTAATACGTAAAATATGCAAGTCAGATATCTGTACCACAGCTATAAAAACCAGTAAAAAGTAGTTGAACGTAAATGAGTACAAAATAATTTCTTCCTCAACTGATAACATCGAGATTAATTTCATAAATATATTTTCTCTAAAATCGCATCAAAACATTTATAACAATAGAGCAAGGGTTCTCATGAGTCATCGAAGAGTTTGACTTTTAATAGGAGAAAACAATTTCTGATTACTAATGCTACAACAATTGAATATGTTTCATGTTTCGTGCAGAACGTACAACAAGAAACTTAAATTTTTATTTATTTTCAACTGAATATCAGTGAATTTAATGAGCTTTAGTTACTGCTATTCCTTGTCGTAAAGGTTTTGTAAAGACTATTGTATAGTATTGTATAGCATGTAAAAAAGTGTAAGTCAAGTGGACTAATGTAAGCAGTGATTATTCTACTTCTCTGAGCAGTAAAGTTATAATTCACTTAAGATCAAAACATATAATCTTACCATATACGTAACACTAGAGGATTATATTTTAATTGTAAGAAAGACAGTTATTCTGTTGCTTGAATGTACATTCAAGTATGCAAACGTCATATAGCAGTAACGGTAGAAATAGAGACAAATATAGAAAACCTATTCTCATAAGGGCGGAGATCTGTAAAACCTCTTTCCAAAGCATCTAAGTAGTATACGCAAAACATCTAGTTCACCATGAATATGAGTGTAGACAAGTCATTTCCATTTGGTTTAAACAACTGTACCCATACAATTCGTTACCTAACCGCCGAGCCACATCACCAGTCGGCACAAGAAAAGGAATCTTGAACGCTTTAACAATTATACCAACACACATATGGCACGGAATACGGAAGAATATGTAGAAGGATATGCTTTGCAAAAACGGTTAGAACGTGACAGAAAGTAGATAAATTTTTAAAAAGTACAAAAGTATTAAATCCATGTTTTTCGGTACCCAGGCCACTTATAGTATATAATTAGTAAAATAGTTTACCTTTTTCTTTTCCGTCTGGTGGCCTTTTCTCTATATTTAATTCAACGCGTTTCAGGACATATGCCCCATCATCAGGAATATCCCTTGTTAAAGTTCGTCGATCGTTAAAATATTAAAAACACTGTATATACAATTTTACACATAACAATAAATATAATATAAACATAAAAAACACATAAAATACCCAAATTTGAGACACACGCGATATCGGTGGTGCGCACCACGACATGCTATAGTCGACTGCAGTGTTCATGTTGTTATATGTCGTGCACTATGGACCTTGTTCTGTATTCTTATCGCTGTGTCGTATAATAGATTGGACTGGAAATTCAACTGATCGTTAAGGATGACTTCTTCTGTTTTTTTATTTTTGTAAGCCTTATATATTTCGTATTCTTCGATAGCATTCATATAATTTCCTTTTCTGCATATATGGAGGGGTTGAAAGTTCGTTGTGAAATCAGTATAACTATGGTTTTTGTCCATCAGATGGCGCGCGTAATTTGACGCTGTTTTATTAAATTCTTTTTTAGGTAAATGTTCTCTGAATCGTTTTTTAAAAGGTCTACCAGTTTGGCCAATGTAAAAGCTGTCACAGTCATTGCATATTATCTTATAAACGCCCGTCCTGTCTTCAACCGATTTTGAATGTTTAGGTAAGAGTATCTTATTAATGTTATTATTAGTTCGGTAAGCCATTTTTATATTTATCCCACTGAATACTTTGTTTAAAATTTTGGGTAGGGTGTTACCATATTCTGATGCTATATACCTAATTTTATTTCTATTATTTTCTTGTAATTCTATGTTGTTTTTCTTTTTTCTGTGTTTCTTGACTAAATTATCCACGATTGAGCTTTTATAACCATTGGCTTTAGCTATGTATTTGATCGTGTTCAGTTCATCGTGAAAATCTTTGTCTTCTAATGGTATGGAAAGTAACCTATGTATTAAACTATGATAAGCTGCCATTTTCTGAGAAAAGGGATAATGTGATTCAGCATTTATCGTGAGATCCGTGGTTGTCGGTTTTCAGTATATTTGATATTGAAATTTTTCATCTAGCCTTGTCATTGTCAGGTCGAGGAAGTTAAGTTTATTATTTATCTCCGTCTCAAGTGTGAACTGTATGTTTTTACTGACACTATTCATGTATAATTTCATATTTTCTATTTGTCGTATTGTGCCATTAAAAATTATAAACGTATCATCAACATAACGTGTATATGAATTTATTTTCTTGGAAAATTGATTTACGTTATTGAGCAAATATGTATTCTCATAATGCTTTAAGTATATGTCAGCCAATAAACCAGATAAAGGTGACCCCATGGCTAGGCCCTTTTTTTGGATGTAATAATTATTATTAAATGTAAAATAATTTTGGTCAAGTACAGCTTCCAGTAAATTAACTAAATCATTGATTTCTTCAGAATTACACATTTTGGCGTTAATAAGATTTTCTTTAAGGATAGTGAGAGTTTCTTGAACAGGGACATTCGTATACAAGTCAACAATATCAAAAGATGCTATTTTATAATTAGGTCGTAATTTAATGCTTTTCAATTTGTTAACAAGGTCAATGTTATTTCTTATACTATGGTTATTACTTATCTTTATACTGTTTTTTATTTTCACTGCAAGTTTTTGCTGACATTGTAGCTCGGCGCAGTTGTGAAATTTATCAATGGCCTAATCGGTATATTGGTCTTATGGATTTTTGGAAGGCCAACAAATTGTGGTGCTTCTGCATTAATGGGTTTTAGTGCACGGCGTGTGGTGTTATCAAACAGCCGTGTACATAGGTTAATTTTATTATTCAAAACTTTGACGAACTCTGCAGTTGGGTCCGTTTGTATCATTACAATATTATTATTTGATATGAACTCATTAACCTTTGAAGTGTATTCGTCTCTGTCTATTACGACTACGGTATTCCCCTTATCAGCCTTTGTAATCAGTGCATTGTTATCTATCAATTTAGTTTTTATATGTTTCAAGGTTTTATTTTCTTTCAAGCATCTTTGATTAACTTTACAGAGCTTTTCATTATTTGTCATAGTTTTTAGGCATTTATTCAAGCTATTATTAATTACGGCACGGGTTTCATTTTGTAAAGACTGGTTTGGTATTGTTTTTACGGCGGCCTCTGCACTAATAATTTCTCGAATCATGTGGTCTTTACCGATATAAGGAATATTATAATTTAGCCCCTTGTTAAGAATATCTCTTTCATCAGATGTAAATTGTATACTCGTCAAATTTGAGACACGCGTGTAGAAATTGTGTTTACATTCGAAGTCCTCCTCCCTTATCTGCTTATGTTTAAGAGCTTGAAGTTTAATCTTTTGTTTTTGATAAACACGTTGCAGTACGTCATGAAATTTGTTGATAACCTGGATTGTGTTATCTAGTAGGGCCACATGAATGCTATCAAGTAGTTTTAAATGAGTCATATATAAATCTCTGTTTAATTTTGCTTGACGTGTCTCAAATTGCTTAATCTGTTTAATCGTGTCTCAAATTTGACGAGTATACAATTTACATCTGATGAAAGAGATATCCTTAACAAGGGGCTAAATTATAATATTCCTTATATCGGTAAAGACCACATGATTCGAGAAATTATTAGTGCAGAGGCCGCCGTAAAAACAATACCAAACCAGATTTTACAAAATGAAACCCGTGCCGTAATTAATAATAGCTTGAATAAATGCCTAAAAACTATGACAAATAATGAGAAGCTCTGTAAAGTTAATCAAAGATGCTTGAAAGAAAATAAAACCTTGAAACATATAAAAACTAAATTGATAGATAACAATGCACTGATTACAAAGGCTGATAAGGGGAATACCGTAGTCGTAATAGACAGAGACGAATACACTTCAAAGGTTAATGAGTTCATATCAAATAATAATATTGTAATGATACAAACGGACCCAACTGCAGAGTTCGTCAAAGTTTTGAATAATAAAATTAACCTATGTACACGGCTGTTTGATAACGCCACACGCCGTGCACTAAAACCCATTAATGCAGAAGCACCACAATTTGTTGGCCTTCCAAAAATCCATAAGACCAATATACCGATTAGGCCATTGATAAATTTCACAACTGCGCCGAGCTACAATGTCAGCAAAAACTTGCAGTGAAAATAAAAAACAGTATAAAGATAAGTAATAACCATAGTATAAGAAATAACATTGACCTTGTTAACAAATTGAAAAGCATTAAATTACGACCTAATTATAAAATAGCATCTTTTGATATTGTTGACTTGTATACGAATGTCCCTGTTCAAGAAACTCTCACTATCCTTAAAGAAAATCTTATTAACGCCAAAATATGTAATTCTGAAGAAATCAATGATTTAGTTAATTTACTGGAAGTTGTACTTGACCAAAATTATTTTACATTTAATAATAATTATTACATCCAAAAAAAGGGCCTAGCCATGGGGTCACCTTTATCTGGTTTATTGGCTGACATATACTTAAACCACTATGAGAATACATATTTGCTCAATAACGTAAATCAATTTTCCAAGAAAATAATATCATATACACGTTATGTTGATGATACGTTTATAATTTTTAATGGCACAATACGACAAATAGAAAATATGAAATTATACATGAATAGTGTCAATAAAAACATACAGTTCACACTTGAGACGGAGATAAATAATAAACTTAACTTCCTCGACCTGACAATGACAAGGCTAGATGAAAAATTTCAATATCAAATATACTGAAAACCGACAACCACGGATCTCACGATAAATGCTGAATCACATCATCCCTTTTCTCAGAAAATGGCAGCTTATCATAGTTTAATACATAGGTTACTTTCCATACCATTAGAAGACAAAGATTTTCACGATGAACTGAACACGATCAAATACATAGCTAAAGCCAATGGTTATAAAAGCTCAATCGTGGATAATTTAGTCAAGAAACACAGAAAAAAGAAAAACAACATAGAATTACAAGAAAATAATAGAAATAAAATTAGGTATATAGCATCAGAATATGGTAACACCCTACCCAAAATTTTAAACAAAGTATTCAGTGGGATAAATATAAAAATGGCTTACCGAACTAATAATAACATTAATAAGATACTCTTACCTAAACATTCAAAATCGGTTGAAGACAGGACGGGCGTTTATAAGATAATATGCAATGACTGTGACAGCTTTTACATTGGCCAAACTGGTAGACCTTTTAAAAAACGATTCAGAGAACATTTACCTAAAAAAGAATTTAATAAAACAGCGTCAAATTACGCGCGCCATCTGATGGACAAAAACCATAGTTATACTGATTTCACAACGAACTTTCAACCCCTCCATATATGCAGAAAAGGAAATTATATGAATGCTATCGAAGAATACGAAATATATAAGGCTTACAAAAATAAAAAAACAGAAGAAGTCATCCTTAACGATCAGTTGAATTTCCAGTCCAATCTATTATACGACACAGCGATAAGAATACAGAACAAGGTCCATAGTGCACGACATATAACAACATGAACACTGCAGTCGACTATAGCATGTCGTGGTGCGCACCACCGATATCGCGTGTGTCTCAAATTTGGGTATTTTATGTGTTTTTTATGTTTATATTATATTTATTGTTATGTGTAAAATTGTATATACAGTGTTTTTAATATTTTAACGATCGACGAACTTCAACAAGGGATATTCCTGAAGATGGGGCATATGTCCTGAAACGCGTTGAATTAAGTATAGATAAAAGGCCACCAGACGGACAAGAAAAAGGTAAACTATTTTACTAATTATATAAAAGTATTAAGAAATTACATACAGAAAGTAAAGGCAATGCTTTACATCCTGAGATAACAGTAGACAGTCGACGTCCTTACTTGCTTTGTTTAGCCTACGTAGGATTACTGAAAAAATTGATCGAATTTCGAAGAAACACAACTTACACTGAAGCCTCTTAACAACGTAGGCCAGCTATTACCATCTCCAAAACGCAATCTAACTCTTCCGACTCCCTGAATCTAGAAGATCTCATGCAGTTATGGCGATGTGTTTGTAATGAAATCGCGAATAATGATGTTAATGCAAGTCGAAGAACACATGGGGAACACTAAGAAATCTTAATAGGAGAAAATCGTATCTTTTTTTGGTGAAACGGCAGTCCAAAGAAACGATTCAAAAGTGTTATCCTCGGTTCACCAGAAATACGTATAAATTTGCAAAGATAAGAATTATTTTAAAAAAATAGTAATTACAAATAGCCGCGTATTTGGGGTCGGTTTAAATATGGTGAAGTAATCGTTGTAATGTAACAAATTTATTACAGTAGTATGCTCTCTGACCTGCAGAACTCGCTCACGGTTCTGAACAAAGTACACTTATTGGTACATAATCTTTGATATTATATAATTTTTGAGTTATAGGAAAAATGACAAAAATTCCTATTTCTCTACTTTTTTTTAGTAAAATACGAATTGTAGAGCACAAAATTACAAAATAAATACTAAAAATTCGAGACGTTTGGATTTGGGTTTCAATTAGCCCTACTTTTAATCTGGTAGATTTTCACACTTTTTTAATAGTGTCTTGTTTTCTTTAATCTCTTTTTGATACAACTCATGAATTCTTGAGATTTAATTAAAATTTGTATCCACTTTTTGAGCACTTGATTCAGATTTTGGTCTATTTAATTTGGTATCCCACATGGAATTTCCTGAAATTCCTTACAATTTGACCTCCTCATATTTTTGCCTCCCGCCCACTACTTTTGGAGGGACAATCTTAAAACAATAGGGTTCTGTAGGGTAAACGTATGGATACGCATACCACGTTTTAAGGATTTTGGTTGACTAGTTCAAAAGTTATCGTGAGACATATCCTAAATAGACAGATTGGGAGACAGAAAAATGCCAAAAGATCGATTTTAAACCTAGGACTCTCACAGCTCGTTCAATTATAATGCTGTTGTGATATCTGTTTTACGAATCCCGGATGCAGTGTTTGATGTTATCAGTTGGACATGATATCTGGGTCTGATTTGAAAATGTTAAACATAATATAAAGCATAACATGCTGGCCCAGTGTTGAAGAGATGAAAACGTACGCTTTGAAATTACTTAGAGGCAGTACACTTAAAACTTAGTATTACTGTCCAATAATGTAATTGACGTACACGGAGTTAAATACAGACACAAAGTGAGTCAAGCAGTAATTTCATTAAGGGGAAGACAGCCAGTGCGTCACCCGCCATTTGCATTTTGTGTCGTGGGAAGCTGTTGCTCTCCCATCCCCGTACATCATAACAGGTTAAAGCCGTTCTGTCCATTCTCTGGTTCATTGAAATCTATTTGCGTTTACATTATACAGTGAAATTTGAGTGAAAGACTTTATGAAAAGTTTTACGGAATGTTTGTTATGTTATAATGTTCTTAATTGTACTGTTTCTCCTTTTTATTTAATTAATCTTTTCTCTTCTTACTATTATTATTATATTTTCTTGCTGAATATTATAGTTTTTTACAAATTTGTGTTTGTTTTACACAAGTTGTATTTGTAAGAGTGGTGGTCTTACGCGACGTTACTTTAACCGTCTTATTAGGCCTATATTTAACCCGTAGATTTAATTGCTAAAATTATAAAAAAGGTTATGAGTGTAATAAAATTACTTGGACGACACAGATGCAGCGTGACTTATAGAATATTTCTACGTTAAGCACATAGAAGATTATCCTTCATTTCTAAAATGATAAATTACTTAAGTTCGACGCATGCTCTTTCTGGCTGGCGTAAATTTAAAGTATTGAATAATACAGAAATTGCATAATAAGTCAACATCATTAAATAATAAGAAAGTCATCATCCATTATTTATGCAACATTACAAAAATAGTGTTTGGTTATACAGCGTTATTCGAGTAAAAGGTTTCAATTACCCATTTTATTATATTGGCAGAATTAATAAGTAACACTATTTATTTTAAATTGCCGACGAGTACTGAAAATTGCTTACTAAAATTTGTTAGTCAAACTCGGATGCGTGCACACACAAAACACCCATTTTAAAACGTCAGCTCGCCACTCTACGTGGCCGAATGCAGACCGATACTCTCTCAGGGTGGTGTAGTTTGAACTGTATTACGGCAAGCAGGTATAACAGGCCAAGAGCCTAAAGTTTGGAAGGACTAATTCACAGAGGTGATGATATTAAATACAAGTTCAGGTGGTTTGCATGCTTTTTAGTGTAAATTTTTGAATGTAGTTGTATGTTTTACATCAGCTTGATATTGTGCATCTGAGAACGCGTGTTTTAATTATTGAATTTTTTGCTGTGATATACTTGTGTGCGTTACTGACTGTCAAGGATTTTTTTGCACAAAGAAAAATATATTGAACTGATATACTACGTTTTCTTTAGTGTTTTCTCGACGGATTATTTAGTAGTTTCGGCATATCCAAGTCTACTACCTTTAGGCTGGGTTCTCCTCGATGACCTTACTCGGAGGAACATTAAGTAAGTGCTGAAAATGACAGAGATAAAGATACAGAAACGTTACAAGAAACCCGCCGGAAATAACACAAAAACTGAATCCGTAACTCATACAGGAGACACAAGATTACACATGCAAAAACTATAAATGGGTGTATATACAACAAGTTATATTTAAAGAAAAGCCATAGAGAAATAACAGACGACACAAAAAAATTACAATTAGAAATAACGAGGAGAATTTTAAAGTATCGGCATTACACAGCATCTTGTGTAACCTGATCTTCAGTAAAAAGAAAGTGGCTAAAGAAACAATGTCAAAACGAATCAGGTGTAGTTTCAAATCATTGTGTTGATAGATGGTTTAAAAAACCGGGGGAAAAGATTGTGAGATGAGAGTGCTGCTGATGGCTAAAGGCTTATGGAAGTAAATAATATTACGAGTGAGGTAACAGACAAAGACTAAGCGAGTGCGGATTTTCGGAATTGAAGTGTAACCGCTAAGGGTGTTTGATCAAGGGGCAAGAGTGGGGACAGAAACAACAGCGACAGCAAATTAGGAGACGGATACGAGACCGACAAGAAATTATAGGCGTCCAAGAAAACATGGAATAATGAGTTTTGTATGATGCTGAAGAACAAAGGTCCAGACTTGGCTAAACCTAAGAGAGAAGTTAGAAGGGAACAGAAGGCCATGTACAAAAATCATCGCCTAGATATGGGAGGTGGAAGAGTCTGGAGTATAAATAAAATGTTTGTGTGCGCGCGCGCGCGTGTGTGTGTGTGTTAAATTCAATTCATTTTTCAACTTTTAGATTATACTGTTACGGCGGTCACACGGATGCCATATTGGAATAATGATGACAGGATAATTCACACCAGGTGAAATAACTATTTAGAACTTTAATTAATTTGAAGTAAACAGACATCCTTGTCTACCAGAGTTCGTCAAGTTTACGATTGTTCAATACACAAAGTAATGTAGCTCACAATCAATATCATTTATATAAAAGTTTTGCAAAAATTAATGCAAGTCAAAAATTACACATATTCTTACAATACAACGCATTATGAGAACTTCACACTAAACGCATTTGAATCAGGTATACACCGGCCGTAAACCACAGTAACGCAACATGGAAGCCAGTAGAATAATTGACCACAAACTGGAAGGAGCATGTCAATTTATATAGTCAATTAACAACGATTTCGTTCCTCAACAATCCTGTCCAGCAAGAATACCTCTCCATTTTTCAAGAATCGCCTACTTGGTTTCTTTCCATCACTTTCCTCTCCTTCATGTAAACATCTAGCTTCATTCATATTATATTCTAACAACGTTATATATGTATAACAATAACTGTTCTTCAATTTCTCTTCATTTACGTCTAGCATTACATTACCATGCTTGTGTAAGCATACAAAGTTTTAACGTTGAAAATGTTTATAAGGACGTGTCGCACATTCGCGGCTGATCGCTGGTGCGTTATTGAAAATGGGAACCAGTGAGGATAGAAACTATTTTTTGTTGTCAGTAACGTAGTACACATATAAAACTTCGCTTATGAATATGACTACATTTAACTTACAATCTGTACATTGGTAAATGAAGAATGAATTCATTGATTGGTGAATGAAGAATGAATTCATTGATTGATGAATGAACATAAATATATATATTTTTTAGATTTATTGAAGCATTTTCAATGCCCTTCTCTGTGCATTGCATTTGTATTGCACAAATACATTATTTGTGTAATATTATTTGTGTTTATTTTTTATTTATGGGCATTGGCCTGTAAATTTTTGTATTAATGTCGTGTTCCTATCAATTATTACATAAAAATATACAACGCGTTAAATGCTTATATGTGTCTTTCCATGACCGAAAAATTTATTAAAAATAATGCAAACAGGCATGCATGGAAACTAACAACTAACTACGACTTCCAGAACAAAACGCATTTTACATATTGAAACAAAGGCGTTTGCTGTCTCAGCTGATAAAGCTGTGAGATGATGTCTTAAATATCATCGACAAGTACCCACAATTTCTACGTTCCGAGTGTTAGTTGGGAAGTTGTATTAATAGTCCTTATTTTCCTATCTATCTATATTTCTGTCACTTAACTAACTACCCTATTTAACTACATCGTGTGGTGAATTCTGCTAAGCATAACGTCAACTGCTGACTTGTGTTCTCTGCTTTATCATTACTGAATTGAGAATGAAGGTGGTGATGACGATATTCCTTCAAATGTTTGAGGTGATGACCATCCAGTCGATATTCTTTCCACTTTCTGGAGGTCGGAAGAAGAAAATACTTTTACTATAGTGACGTATCAAGACAAAGCTGCAGAAAATACTCAGTTTTATTTGGACTGACGGTGACTTAACCCAAAGATTAAAGATTCAAAGATTCGTTCAGCTTCCAACCCAATGGCCCAAAGAAGTACTCATGCCTTTGCAGTGCTTCAAACGTTTTGTTGCCAACACAATGATAGCTCTACTGATAAACTGAAGATACTAATAGTTATAATACACATATGATAGGTACATTACTCATATTTCTAAGGCAGAATTAAGGCAACTTTTGGGAATGTATTTGATAAAGAGCCTGGCACAAGTGCATAGTGTATGGAGCTAATGGAAATGAATAAGGTATTGGATTTTGTTTCTGATATAATGTAATCGTTTTTAAAAACTACGTGCTCTGTTGCAGTTTGTAAACAGTCTTTTCGTAACTGACAAGGGAAGAAAGGAAAATAAATAATGGAAAATTCTGGATTTCGCTTGACATGTTTTTACAAGTTTCTTTCAGACACAAATATAGGCCCTAATAGTAAAATTTTAGACTTACATTTTTTTTATAAACAAGAAAGTATTTCAGAGAATTAAATTTATTGCGAAGGCGCAACAGAACTACGTAGTTGGTCATAGTTTCTTGTTGTTTTCACAACCATGTATGATGTATGTGGTTTTCTATCTAACACACGTTATTTTATTTTCCTTGTCACAGATATATCCTGTCGAAAAACTGAGAATAGCCTGTAGTTATATGAGCAAAACGTTTTGTAGTAGATAAACTAAAAGCCTGTATTAAACAAGGAAGCAGAGTTGTTATTAAACCACATTACTGTGGTCGGTAATTTAATATTGCATATTATATTAAACTATTAATTGTCTTCACCGTGTAGCGAGAGACAGAAATCCTGTATTGTCGGCATATTCTGCAAACGTGTAGTAGTTAACCTCACCTGTCAAGTTCTGAGACTTACACCTGTTATTAATGTGCTGCCACTTATCACGTTTCAACCCTTCTAACGATTATACCGTGACATTTATTCTACCCCTCATAGCATACGCAGTCTTTCTTATGTAATGATTTAATAGTTATACAACTTAAAGTGACCTTACCGACTGTAACCATTACGTTTTCAGGTTTTAAAAATAAAATTTTCTTGTTTTATTAAGTTCTTCAGAATGATGTACTTTTATTGCAAGTAGGTTATATTTATTAGTTCCTATCCTACTTATGCGTGTCACATATGAAAATTATATTTATATACTTTATACTACATACTATATTTAATAGTATACAGGTATATCAGTTGTTAAATATGTCATTTTTCTGAAGACGCTGTTTGTATCTCCAAAAACACGGATACGTTCGAATCAGGTAAACAAAAACTCATGGGAATAACGTGTCCTATTGAAATAGATTTGTGCAGTGACATAGATGGGTTGAATTTATGTCGGAATACAGTTGGGTAAAGAGCATTTTGAAATGGTGGCTATCCACACAGAAGTAAAACTAGCATTACATTAAAAAGTACTTAAAAATTACCAATAAAGATAGGCTACTACAATATGCGTTTGCTAAGCGATTCACATGTAAGGCGAAAACAGATAATTTTTAAAACTAAAAATTTGGAGAAGAAGCGGTATCAGAATGTTATAAATAGTAGTATAAGCAAACGATTTTATTGAGCACAGACTATGTAAATATATTAAATAATACACTAAAAGGTTTTAGATGTGTAAATGCATTACGCACCAGTGGTACTGAAATCTAGCAAAATTAAATTAAAATATATAGGTAAATTAAACAATATCGATTAAAATTAATTTAATTTATAAGCTTTCACCGATAGATGTATGGACGGTATTTTATAGATTATGGCAGACAAATGAAGTAACCTAAGCATTTAAGAAAAACCACTTGGAGTCGAGACAGTTTACATACGTATTAATAAACGTCTCAATATTTTGGTGATACTTTCATACAACGCTAACGATTTTCTTTCCCTGTACAAAATACACTCTTCAAAAAAATGTTTGCTAAAATTTTAATTTAAACTTTAATATGTTTTGAAATTTTTCTAAGAAGAAAATATTTTTTTTGCCGTTAGAAAATTAAGTTTTTACCTGTGAGATTTTCCTCTACTTTAAATACAATTTAAATCGGCAAGTGGCCTCTTGTTGCTAATCTGCGCATCGATTTCGATGGCGTGGCTGTTTGTGGTTTTAGTGGCTTTAACGAATGTGGGTTTCAGACCCTTCTCCAATTACAAGGTCAGAAGATCACTAGAATATATTTTAACTGTACCTCCCAAAAATGTGCTAAATTCTTATGTACTATGTGTACAAAATTTTATTTGGTAGTCATACTACATTTTATTATTAATTACAAAAACTTCAAGCTGTCAGTTTATACATCGGCCGAGTGTAAACACGCACAAGCAGATACTGTCCTCACATTCCATTATTCGACAATATGTGAAGTATATATCATTTAAATTATTTAAATCTAATATTTAAAAATTGAATATAATATAAATAAAATAATAATTTATAATAAAATAATAGTAAAAAATAATTAGTATAGATGTAAGTAACACTTTACAAATATTACAATTATATTAATTAATATTATTATTATATTGTTACGACGGTCTACTTGATCGTCGTAGGTACAGTGGAAAACAAAACACGTAGAAGACACCAATTAAGTCACCAATTACCAGCTTTAATTTTCACAGTTAACAGTTCGTAATTAACAACACAGTCTCTTATAGCAAATCAAATAAAAAAATTGTTCACACGCAAATAAATGTCAACTAATATTAAAACACAATTGTATTACAATATATTCCGTCCGATTGTAAAACACAACCTTAACTAATAACCACTTGAACGCGCACAGTAATATCGCCAGATAATCACTTGTAATCGGAACAACAATAAACTCGGACCGCACTGTAAATATATCGCAGCTATACTGAAAACTAAGGCCGCTGCCGCCATGTATTTATACCCCCGCTCACAGACCAAAACGTTCCTAATTGTATCTTAGCGCCAGTGTGTACTATGTAATATATTTATAATTATTGTGGCAATTGTGGCAATGACAAAGTCCGCGCGGCTGGCGGTTTCGAGAAAACTCGCGAATGCGTGTACAGTCACGTATACCACACACATTAGAGCGAGATTCTTCTGGCACATTCGACAAACACGTAGACTGTTCTGTAATGTCGTAACAATATTAATAAAATTACCAATTATATTATACTCTTAATTATAATATACATTATTTATTAGTTATAATACTATTAATTTAATATAAAATTTATACTAATGATAACAAATTACAATTGAGAAACTTCTTTATTTAAATGTGAAAACGCTAATTTATTAATAAACAGAAAATGCATTTTTTATTAAAAAGTGTGCTAATTTTTTTAAATTTTAAATTAATGCACAAGATCGTATCGTCAAATAATGAATACTAAACAATTAGTATAATACATAATGTATTACAATTTACCAGTACATCTCTAAGTAAAATGTGTACAAATTATTACGTACTATTAATTCAATTAATAGTATAAAGATACAGCTCAAAGTCGTAGCTGGCCTTGTTCGTTTTCAGATTTTACTTATCTCTGTGTACTGCTACTATTTTCCAATTCCCTATTCCTAATTCTCTAAACGACGAGGAAGAACTACAGAAAACACTTCATAAAACAGACGATCCTAAAAGATAAATGCAACATAACAATAAATAAGGAAAAATCAAAAGTTATGAAAGTATTCCAGAAAATGAAAACGGAAAGTTCTTAACACAGATATTTAATTTGAACACAAGGGTAGCCGGTTTATGGATTCGATGGTGATTGAAGAGTGATAATTAAAACGTTCCCGCCTGTGATTGCGTGGAGTAGAACTCAAGCGGTACCGTGATGAACAGAGTACTAGGAGAGTTGAAAAGTTTATTCCTGAACTACGGTGCAAGTCTACTGGAACTCATTCCGGGGGGTTTCTGGGTCCTTCGGTGTCTTAGGCTCATTCAGCATTCCTAGGTCTGACGGCTTCGGGGAGCATTTTGGTGCACTGCTCTGCGGGTAGTCACCGGTGTTAATGTGACTACCGCTCTTTTCCCTTTCTCCTGGCTGGTGCAGGGACCCTATAACATCTTTATTTGTGGATTAGCCGCCAGTTAATACACCTAGACATAATACTCTCTCGCCTCGGAACACAAACACCGCAATCACTTTCAGAATCTTTCATCAACTCTTTATTTACTCTAATTAATTCGGTATTGCTTATTTTGATTCAATTATAGTAATTAATTTCAATTAGTTTGATCAGAATAAGTGTTAACAAGCAACAATTGTTTTCAGACAGGAAGTAACAAGGCATGAGTTTTACAATTAAATAAGTTTTACATGAGTCTGGGCCACACACACGCTTACACAATAATAACACACATAATCCATAATTAAATAAACATAGAATAATATAGTTAAGTCCATACTAACCTGAACATCTCTGCAAGATTACAGACGCATGTTAAAAAGATCTACACACAATTCTGGGCCGTCAGTCCAGTAGAACTTTCAGTCGAAGGCTGGCAGAGAAATGAGGACGAGACCTAAGTTGGTTGGTCCCACATCCTGCATAAAACAACCTGTCCCAATTTGCAAAAAATAAGCCTTCGGTTAAACTATTTGTGAACAACGCACCGCGATCAGCTGAAATGGCTGACTAGGCACACTAGATCTCGTCGCCGGAGCGTCGACGATCCGTGGCAAGCACTGAACAAATTCAACCGCGCCGGGAAAATCAAACCCCGGCACACCCCCACCCCAAAAGGGCAACCTGGTTGTCCAAGAACAGGAGTAATCTCCACAGCACCTCTTGGCTACTTCGGGAGTCTCATGAAAAATATGCCGCACTCAGGAAGATTGAGACTCAGAGGAAAACGAGGCAAGGAGAAGGAAGAAATGGAAATTGTGTGAGTGCCTGTGTACCTGGCTGTGTATGTGTATAAGGTCCCTGTAACTGTATGCTGATTTGATCAGGGTTATCACACAGAGAAGACAGAAAGAAGAAGAAAAAGGCAAGAAATCGTGCTAGCACTAGAGGTCTGACCTCCTAAGGCCTCACAAACTCACAAACTGGGAACCCAAGAGCCATCTGAACACTTTAATCAAAACCTCTCTACCACCACTCACCTGCCTATGCCCTATGGCAAAACTTCAACTTGGATATATGAGTGGTCAACTTCTCCGTATCACTGTTGGGATCTCCAAACCTCACCGTCACTGGTGACACAAACCTTAGAATGCGGTATGGACCGGACCAACGATAACATAACTTGGTGGCTCTTTTGTCCATGGCTGAGCTGATCGGGTGGCTCTGGCAGTAGACCAAATCCCCAACCTTAAAAGAATGGGGAGTGCGCCCCTGATTGTAACGAACACGGACACGCTCGCGCGCACGGAGCAGATTCTTCCGGGCTTCTTTCCACTTGTCTGCTGTCGTAATGTCGGGAGGATTAGGCAGAAGATCTTCAATTTTCCATAAGTTTGCCAGTGGAAGTGTGGGCGAGAATCCAAACATGACCTCAAAGGGAACGGCCTTATGACTTTCATGGAGGACCGTAGTGAAGGCTAACTGTAACCACTTGAGATTCTGGTCCCAATAATTCTGTTGCTCTGCGTGGTAGGCAATCAGAGCTGATCTAAGATTCCTGTCGAAGCTTTCCGCGTGGGACGGTACTTAGGTAAAGTGGACTCGTCCTTTTCTTTCCCTACAACATAGGACGCCCTTGGACTAGAAATAAGGAGCCTGTACGTTAACCTCTTTTAACTTATTGATGATGGGTCCCAACTCTTCATCATCTAACTGATGGGGTAATACATCAGTAAAGGCTAGCGGAAAGTCTAATAATAAGGCACAGAGTTGCTCAGATGAAACTTCACTGCGTAAGGAAAACATGCGGGACAAAGCATCAGCAACAACATTCTGAGTTCCCCTAATGTGTTGCACCTTGGATTTAAAGGATGGGATTTTTACCACCCGTGATCCAATTTTACCCAGTTGCCGAGGTGAGCAAGAAGCCAAGATAGGGCCTGATTATCGGTCTCAAGTAGGAACTCAGCATGTTCCAAGCCTGAAATTATCTAGAGCGTATACTACTGCCAAACACTCTAGCTCATAGACAGATGACTTCTTTTCTTGTTGGGTCAATGTCCGCGATACAAAAGCTACTGGCCGCCTAGTACCATCAACAACCTGGGAAAGAACAGCCCCGAGAGCAACCGAACTAGCGTCCGTCTACAAGACAAACTGCTTAGAAAAATCGAGCATCCGCAACACCGGCGGAGACATGATGGCCTCCTTAAGCGCCTCAGAAGCCTTCTGTTGCTTCTCTTTCCATTCAAATTTAGCCCCCTTTTTTCGTAACTCATTGAGTGGAGCAGCGATTTCTGCGGCATTCGGGATGAAACGTCGATAAAAATTGACCATGCCAACAAATCTTGGGATGCACTTAGCATCCTTAGGTGGGGGAAAATCTCTGATGCCCTCTGTTCTCTCTGGGTCCACAGTGACACCCTTACGTGAAATAAGGTGCCCTAGAAAATAAATTTTGGTTTTGGCAAACTTTACATTTTCAGGGTTCACAGTAAGTTCGGCACTCCTCAACCTGCACATCACCTCATGAAGATGACTCATATGCTCCTCAAAAGTGTCGCTGCACACAGGTAAATCATCTAGATAGTTAAAGACAAAGCTAAACTTGACATCATGGAAAACAGAGTCAAGTAGGCGAGTGAGGGTTTGCGCCAACACGGCCAAGCCCATGGGAACTCGCGTGTACTG